>CM076582.1:184626720-185361533 GCA_034641835.2 Pinus albicaulis | reverse complement strand
TAACAGGGCAAGTCATCTATATCACAAGATCATTTGAGATAAAATGATGGAATGGAAACAATAATGTGTTGGAGGGGTGGAAACTGATAATAATTTGAACAAGGATTTATAGTCAGTCCAAACAAGAAAAGCCTCTTAAGTAACTGTTTAAAACCAACCAAGAACAGGGCTAACCATAGACTTCTTGGGTAATTTTGTATTAAAGCAACTCAATTGACAAACAATCCAGTAATCCGCATAATTACCTTCAGAAAGTGTGGAAAACACATAAGAAAAACAAAGTGCAACTTAAGATCAGATAAGGTACTTTGAAACCTAGTCTGCTTTCAACAAACACTTAGGGAAACTTTCAGAATCTACCTTTGGAGAGTAGAAGCTAGAAAACAGGGCTCACCATCACTTTTCTAGTCTAACTTTAATAAGAAAATAATGAAAATAACATTCAAAAATAATGTTTAAAGCAAATAGTAGGACGAGGGAATGCCAACATTCCTAACTGTTCAAACTGTATTGAATCATTCTTGAATAAACAAATTGGAGGAAAACATTGAGATAAAGCTTATCAGTCAGAGAAGGGTACTATAAACGGTAGGTCCTAACTCTATGCTTGTTGTTCTTTATCAGAGAATAATGGACAATATGGCATACACAAAGGGAAAAACAATTACAAAGAAAGAAGCACTTCACCAACGATATAGACCAAGATCCCAAGAAAAAACTTGTTATTGATGTCAAACCAGTTACAGTCTTAAGGTCCAATGTTTCAGTTCAGCAATCATCTTCACTTCTCAGCCTAAGTATTCTATCACAAACAGAGCTTCAAGAGCCTTTGAACACTATTTACAAGTAGAAAATTTGAGCACAAGTATATTCCAAAGTTCTGCAACCAACATTTTCTCATTTTCTATAGGAATATTTATAGAAGGAATGAGGAGGTGGGATCTGATAAAAGATCTTCAAGGTCAATTAATACAGACTTAATATTTCTCGGCCTTTGAGGGGCTCGATGGACAATTTTACACATGCTTTGTTTGTTTTAATTGTTTTACATTTAAGAATTAAGCTCGGTGGGAGCTTTTATTGACTTTAAGGCTCTTTTTCATGTCATAATAACTCTACTGATATTTTTTGCATTAAGTTCCTTTGGCTAAATTGATTATTTGGCTGTGTTGAGGCAAATATATTCTTTTCTGATCATAACTCTGTCTCTGTTGAATGCTTTGAGGCTACAGGTGGCACTAGGTAGCTGAGAGGAATCAATTAGCCTCTAATGTGGCAGTCGAGGCTCTTTCTGACTGATAAATCTTTTGATTTGTCTTTAATTGTGTTTTTATCCAGTGGATTAGGCTTTTGATTTCGATCTTAGCCGTAATCCATCAAACTATAGAATTAATCTTCAATCCTTCATTTCTGGCTTGTTTTAGTCTTCAACACTGATACTCTTCGTTTAATTTAATTCTCTGTGTCTTGTTGATGTGCAGATATATAAAAAGTCCATACGGCATCAATGCCCATGAAGCATCAATGAAACTTGAAATTGAACCCTATGGAATGATCTTTCTGTATGCACAAAGGCATGGGGGACCATCATCCCCGACCCTTGGTTTTCCTTTGATATAATGGAAAAACCATTTAAACCTACATAAAATAATAAAAGTTAATAAATCCTGCATTTATGTGGTAAAACTGCTTAGGATGTTGCGGTTAGGAGCATGGCTGTTGGATGACAACATTCAACGATGGAGATTCACTTGCAAGGGTTAAAGAAGGTGGTTGATGAAACGGTGGGGAGTTTTTAAGTCAGAGCCATTGATCCATGTCGAATCAACGGTCAGGATTGGCTGTGGATATACAAAGCGAATGAAACTCTTTATAATAAAAAGGCGGAAAAAGCGAAGAAATACGAAGGAAATAGGTTAAAATACCCTTTGGCGGAGGAAAAACATTAAAATGAAATTCGGGGTTTCCAAACGATCTTGGGCCGTTAGATGAAAAAGGCCTCGATATCAACGGTAGAGATTGTACATTGAAAACCCTTTGGAAGAAGGTGGAGGGCGATGTGTAACAGGAGATTAGATCCGAGTCGTTGATCTATAGAGATCAACGGTGGGGAGTGCGTGCGATAACACACAATGTAAATGGAAAAAGTGGTTTCGGAGGAGAAAACCACGGGTTTCGCGTGGTGAAAGGGTGGGGAGGCAATTTTTCCTTTTTGAACGCGATATGCGTTCCCGCCCGACATGTGGTGTTTCAAAACAGCTTATATCGCGCAGCCCTCAAGAAATTAACCTTCGCACTTGAAGCTACACGAAAACGATCGTCGACCGTTGGATCTAGGGTCTCAGATCTGATGGTGGAGAACAAGCGCGATATTGGATAAATGCACGGGCGGAAGGAGGTGAGGCGGTTTTATTATGGACTACGATCAAGAGATCGACGGCGGAGATCAGATCTGGAGGGAGGCAGGACCCACAAGAGGCAGGCCTGTCAGGGTTAATATGAGTTGTTAGATGTACATGATCAACGGTCAGGATTCAATCTGGGGTATAAACGAAATAATATAAAGGTGGAGAATGGGTTAATAAGGGCCGTTGATCTGCAGAGATCAATGGCTGAGGATTGGCCAAAAACATTTATGAAGCGGGGCGCATGAATTTAACCAAAGTCGGGAAACGCAATCTGGACCATCCAATGTGGACACATGGATGACCCAGATGAAATCGGAGGCATGCGATCGACGGGGGAAGAACTTGAATGGCGCCAATGTGATTGGTTGTGGGTCGTCGATCTGCAGATCAAATCGACAGTGAAGGATGGATCGGGAAGTGACCAATCGGGGGTGGCACAAAATATTTAACACGCCCAATGAGTTTGTAGATGCGATATTGCGCGGGCCATCGGATTGGTCCAAGATCAACGGCGGAGGAGGGCTCCAACCAATGAACGAGTGGGACCATGTTATAATATATAAAACCAAAAATTTAATGAAAAAAAAGGTTTTAATGGCTCGGGGTGGCTTATATATATGAACTAGCTTGGCACCCGTCTGCGGGGCCATTGGTTTATATGGAAAGTAATAGGCCCAGGACTTTCTTGTATAAGGGCCAATCGCAACGAAAGCACGGTGCAAGACTTTTCAATCTACCCATCTTTCATTAAAAAACATTGTTCTGGTGAGTTTAGACCAAAACTTAGGAAAAGTGGGTTTATGAATTTACAAAGGGAAATATGCATCAGAGATGGGTTTATACAATGTTTAGCACCCGATTGCAGGCCCAGGGTTCAGCGAATGAGACAAGGGGATCGAGAGCTTACAACCAGAGGCTAATAGCATCGGAAGTCTTATAAAGGCCCAAAGACTTGCATTCACTGTTTGTTGCTGATGCGATAAGCACCGAAAGAGTTTAGCACTTGGTTTTAGTGCTAGGGCGCATGTGGGGAAGTGGTTTAGACTTAGCGCAAAGGGGCTTAAGCACATAGTCAAAAACTTATTTTGTATGAAATTTTTCACAGTTTTTGATGGATTTGGGGGTTTCGGAAAAGTTTAAAAATGGGTTTTAAACTTTGTAAAGAGGATTTTATGAAGGGGAAATGGGAAAAAAAAGGAAAACAGAGGAATTTTATGAGGAAAAGAGAAGGAAAATGAAGGTTAGTTTTGAGGTGGGAGGAAGGGAAAAATGGTGTTTTGCAGCAGTCTTTTCTCTATGGAATCAACAGAATTTCAGAGTTTAAAATGGAAACAACAGTGAAGATTTGAACATAGGGCATGATGTCTTCATGAGTCTTCAAGAGATAACAAATTTTTGCAATAAAAATTTTTCTTTGAAGGCTCCAAAAATGTTTTAGCCACCTTTTGATATAACAAATTTTATAGGTGGCTAACACGGTGATCAACGAAATGGGTGTTGGTCAGTTCTGAACGGTTCACCGTACCACCCTTACCCATTCTGTTAGAAAATAACTTAACCACTAATGCACACCTATAAAACAAGGAATAGAAACCCTCCACGAATCCCTAACTGTTGGCACAAGGTAACAAGTTGTTTTTTTTTAGGATAAGAAATGGTTTGATGTAGATTTTACAAGGGTAAATGGAAACAGAGCTCTGCATGCCATAAATTACAGTGAGAGAGAGTGACAAAAAATCAAAATGATTTAAATTCTAGTGCCAAATCATTCCACCAAAGAATTCACTCCATCACATTATTAACTAATAGCTACTCATACCTCAACCTTGATACATTTCACTTTAATCAGTAGCATTAGAGTTGAATAGTCTTAGAAAATAAAATAGCAAACTCCTTTTAATGAATCCTCCAATTAGAAATAGCCACCTTTCAGAAGAGTAATACCTCTTGCTTTAGCAGACCTTCAATATTCAAAGACCAATGTATTTTCACATGAGTAAGGCCTCTTTTACCTCCTTGTACAAATTCTACAGGAAATAGCTACTTTTTTGAAAAAGGTAGTTATTCCTGTGTTACTTGTAAAACCAGATTTTTTGAAGAAAATAGTTGTCTTTCTAGGAAAGGTAGATATTCCTGTGTTATCCCTAAAACAACTGATGACTCTGAAATTTTGTCCTTAAAATTGGATAGAAAATATCATGGTGAATAAATAAGACTTCCCAAGCTAAACCAATGACTTATTAAAAGAAAATTTACCCTAATAACTCTACGACACAAACAAACTATTGGACTCAAAATTCTTTTGGATTTTGTTAAAAATGATAAAAAATAATACACATTTTAACCCTCCAGGGTATTCAACCATGGGTTAGGATACAATATAAGATCAAAGACACAACTTACAATGACGACTATACTTTGAAAAAATGCAGTGCTAACAGTGGCTCCTATTGGGGATGAAGTCATCCCTGTGAGGCTTCAAGGACTGTAGATTTAGTGCCTTAAACTCTCAGGATTCTTGAATTTTAAAAGCTAAAGATAGGAACTGAATTTTATTGACTAAACTCAAGACTGACTCTATTTATAGACAAAAATACCATTGGGCATGGATTTTTATTGAAATAGCACTCCAGATATTTACAATGGAAATATTGACTGACTTATCAAACAAATTTTTTTTTAAGAAAATGACCATTGACAGGACTGTTAGTATGAATATTTTGTTGAAGTGTACGAAAAAATACCACTTTAGCTATGCATAACTTATAGCCCTAACATCAAATATGGCTGCCAATATCTTCAGATCTGCAGTTAGCTGATCAAGACAAATGCTGCAAAAATCCAGATCTATGCATAAAAAGACATTAAGCAGTAAAAATAAGGTTTTTCTCCATACATCCAATAGACAAGACAAGAAAAATATTTTTGAAAGAATTTTATATTAAGGGCACCTAGGAGGAAAACAAGAAAGGTGTTTCCAATTCTCCTCAATGGGATGGGTTCTTGAAAGTCCTCAGCACTTCAGATCTAGAATTTCTCTCTCTTGTTGGTGTAGAAAACCCAAACAAACATAGAACTCAAAGGGAGCTCACAAAGTGAAATAATGGAAAATTTGACAATGATAATGGCTCAAAGTCAGACCAAGAGTATAGATCCAGAGTGATCTAATAGGCAACAAAAGGTGAAGAATGGTAGGAAAAACCCTCCTATTTATAACAAAATATTTGGTCATTCTAGATCTTGGTGCATGATTAAAATAATATTAACCAAATCTAGATCCACCTTTTATGGAATATTTTATTATATTTGTTGGAGGGAAAAGGCATTTGACTTGGGTCAAATCCCTTTATTTGTAAATAATAAATAAATAAATAAATTATTTATTATTTTAAGGAAGTGGTTGAATGATAATTAAATAAATAATGATTTATTTAATTATTTATAAATGATTTAGTCATATTTAACAAGGAATATTATTTAAATAAGATTTAAATAATTATTCCTAGAAAATAATAAGATAAATAAGGATTTATCTAATTGATTTCCTTGTTTTGGGTTAAATATGACCAGGAATAATAATTAAATTATTGTTTAATTAATTATTCCATGAGGAAAATCAAACAAATATAGATTTGTTTAATATTTCCCCTTGGGGTTTCCTGTTTAGACCATAAACAACCTAATAAATGTGTTTTATTAAGTTATTTTACATAGTGAAAGCAATTTTACTTAGGGTAAAATTAGTCTTACATGGTGTACTTGGGTCCATCTAATGATAATAGGTTAGATGACCAAAAAATGGTGTAACAGATTTCCCCCCAGTGTGCGAGTGTTAGGATCAAATCGTATGACCGAAGTACGTTGTAAGAACTCAATCACCAGACATCAAAAGGGAAGTCAGAGAGAGAAATGTAAAGTAGTCTAATGTGCTAAAGAACTAGACCCTGAGGAGATGAGACTTACAAGTGCAACAAGTATCTTTTTATGAGAGGGTACCTGTGCTACAGGTGGCGGGGGAGGCGTACCTATGCCCACCAAGACAAAGTACAAAAGAATAGTGTGTCCAGTAAACAAGGGACCGAACTATAAATTACATGCTGGCATAAACATGAGCCATATAAAAGATAGAATGACGAATCCCACATACATGCTATGCCTGGGATAACAGCAAAGACCTATACAATAATATCTTAGTACATGAGATACAAATACAACCAAAAAGCCCCCTATAAACGAGGAAGGGCTCACAAAATCTGACTGATACATGAAAATCAAAGAGGCGCTGCAAGCAGCTAAGGCCGACATCATCAAATATATGGAGCTGCATCGAAGGCTGCAAGGAAGAGGACATCTGGGCATGTGGGGGGCTACCTACAAGGCCACCCCCTCATGAGGGTTGAGACATCTCACACACACTTGGGAATCACCAATATCTGCTGCTGCATCACTGGACCATCAAGTATACGGATCTCGGTCATGCTGAAAGGAGCTGGAGCTGAGAAACAATCAAGTCAAAGGGTAATGAGAAATCGCTTTGCCTGATTTGAGGCACCGAACAAGTGTGGAAGCTGGAACCAAGGTACACCACCATCTAGACCTGTATTTTGGAATGAATGAGCTGATGTCGACAGAAGGAGGTCAGCCATAGCTGAGGTAACAAGGGATCCTCAACTAAGGCCCGAGAGAAAATAGTAAAGCGACTAACAGACTAACACTAATGATGATGAGGAAGTGGGGGATACTGAGTAGCGAATGGATGACTTCCCTTGTTAGAGCATAAAGGGCATGGATGACTTGGCAGCGACTAACACAATATCATGAGGGATAGGGGATAGTGGGACTGAAAGCCATAATGTGCGACACGAGAGAGGGACCAAGCCATGAAGGATGGAGGACTATGGCGGGATACAAAGGAATGCGGGATAGATTCCATGAATGTGATGATGACTCAACTTAGATTCTCTAAACAAGGGCGACTTGATGGTGCTGCCACACAGTAAAGGTCCAATTGGGGACCATAAAACATGAGTACAAGAGAGTATCTCATGACGAAAATCAACACAAACAAGGACAAGTAAGGGGGCAAAGTGATGCCCCAATCACAAGTGTTGTAAGTGAGGAAATTCGATTTTGGAGGAGAGGTGAATGGATCCTTCGTGGACAGAAAGTGTCTGGGTGAAGTATCAAATCAGAAAAAACAAACAGATGTTGGCTATCTTAAAGAAAATAAAACATGCATTTCAGGAGGGAAATGCTAAGGGTATATTTCTTAAGATAGAGTGTGTTGCGAGGATTAGGAAGGGGGTGGCCTTCAAAGTCCTCTAAGAGGTATGCCCCCTTACCCAGGTCCTTACTGATGATGTAAGGGCCTAGACATAATGAGTCAAACTTCCCATGACCGAGGACATCATGGGCTTGGTCATATACTATAACAAGATGACCTTCATGAAAAGTACGAGGGTGGACTTTTTGGTCATACTGAGCTTTGGTGCGTTTCTTAGCCACTTCAAGGGTTTGTAATGCAACACGATGATCTTCGAAGGCATGCCCAAGCATGATAAGTTGTTGTTCTAGAGGTTGGGTATTAGGGAGAAGTTCAACGGCCATATGAAGGGAGGGGATTTCACATTTGATTGGTAAGACTGCCTCCTCTCTGAAAATGAGGTGGAAAGGAGTAAACCCGGTGGCGGTTTTAACAGACGTTCTATAGGCCCACAAAGCAGGGAAGAGCATGAGATGCCAGTTGGTTTTGTGCTTATTCACCGTCCGTTAAAGCATGGTTTTAAGGATTTTATTGACAGCTTCAACTTGGCCATTACCTTTGGGGTAATAGGAGGAGGAATATTGATGCTAAAAACCCAACAGTGAGGATAGCTCACACCATATATCATCTTCAAAATGGCGGCCATGGTCAGAGACCAATTTTTTCAGAACCCCGAACCGAGCAATAACATGGTTAAAGAAAAAGAGGGTTGCGGTAGCTGCTGTGTTGTTAAATGTTGACATAGCCTCAGCCCATTTTGTGAAATATTCAACTGCCACGATGATATACTTATGGTTACCAGCGGATGGAGGTCGACACTCGATAAAGTTGATGGCCCATTTACAAAAGGGACCAGCTGTGACGACGGGATGGAGGGGAGCTGGAGGAGCTCATGCCTTAGGGGAAAAATGTTGGCAATTGGAGCAGTGTTTGACCGCTTCAATGAAATCACTGAAGAGAGAAGGACAAAAATACCCAGTGCACATGACTTTCTGGGCGGTAGCAAGACTGAAGATATGGCCACCACAAGCACCGCTATGGCAGGCATTGAGGACTTGCTCAGCTTCAGCGTGTGTGATACAACGACGAAGGATAGTATCTACTTCGCCATGATAGAGGTCGTCACCAATAATAAGGTAGCGGGGAGCCTAGTGTCGGATACGTCGGCGAGCATCACGATCCAAATGAAGGGCGAAATTTTGGGTTCAAAAGTAAGTAAGGATATCACCGTACCAAGGATAGTCTGTGGTAATGGAAAATAAGTGTTCATTGGGAAGAGCATCACTGACCGGAGGATCCTGCATACCCGTAGGTAATTCAGAAATGAGTTCAACGAGGGCTAAACCTTTCTTACTTTTTGGTGTGACAAATTCAAGTTCGAATTCTTGAAGGATAACAATCCAATGGGCGTACTTCACACTGAGGATGTGGCGACTCAATAGGAAATCCATGGGGTTGGAATTAGTCACAACCTTGGTGGAACACATAAGGATGTAATGGTGAATTTTTTGGATCGAGAACACAACGACCAGTGCTAACTTTCCTTCATGTGAGTAGGATACAAGATGACCTATGAGGTTCTTACTAGCACAATAGATTACATGCTCAATACCGTTGTCATATTCTTGGATAAGGACACCGGCGACCGAATAGGTGGAGGCAGAGATGTACAGGATGAATTCCCTATCAAAGTCAGGAGGACGGATCAAGGGATCAAAAGTGAGAGCATGCTTGAGGGCATCAAAAGACTCATGAGAATAGGTATCCCATACAAATGGTATGTTAGATCGAAGAAGTCTAAGGAACCCATGTGCGGTGGTGGCATAGTTAGGAACGAACTGGCGAAGAAAATTAGCTTTGCCTTGGAGACTCTGCAGCTGACATAAAGTACGGGGAATAGGAAGTTCAAGAATGGCTTGAAATTTTAAAGGGTTAAGAGTTATACCGTCTTTAGACACGATGAAGCCTAGAATACAGCCAGCGAGAATGCAGAAGACACGTTTCAACGTGTTAAGGCAGATATTATACTTGTGAAATCGGAGGAAGATGGTACGCAGATCGTGGAGGTGTTGTGCCCGATGTTTAGACCGCATAGTGAGGTCGTCTAAATAGGCAAGGATAATATGAGCTAAGTCATGGAAACAGTAAGACATGGCCCTTTGAAAAGTGGTGCTGGCGTTTTTAAGGCCGAATAGCATGATTTGGTATGCAAAAGTTCCCCACGGACTAATGAACGTGGTTTTAAGTTGATCAGCACGACGGATAACGATTTGGTTGTATCCAGAGAATCCATCCATAAAGGAAAGAACCTCGTGCCCCGCACACTCATCGATGATTTGGTCAATAAATGGTGTGGGGAAGTTGTCTTTGGGACAAGCTTTGTTCAAGTCACGAAAGTCAGTGCAGACATGGATGGTGCCTTGTTTTTTGAGGATGGGAACTGGGTTTGACACCCAAGTGGTGTATTCGATGGGATAAATGAAACCATCCTACTTGAGCTTATCGATTTCGGCTTTGATAGCGTCGCGTCTGGAAGGATTAATGGGTCTCAATTTTTGACGGACTGGATTGGCATCGGGCCACATGTCGATATGGTGTTCGACGATGGCTGGATCGAGTTTGGGCATTTCTAAGTAGGACAAGGCAAAAATATCACAGAATTATTTGAAGAGCTTGGTGTAAGCTTCAATTTCTTCTGGGGTGCATTGGGCGCCCAAGGTGATATGTTCTTCGATTCCTGGTTTGTCAGAAATGTCAATTTTGATGGTAGGAGAGATATTGGCCAAGTTTCCTTCTTCGAAAGAATCAGGTGCAAGGATGGGATTTTTAAACCAATCGACTTTATCAAGAATGAAGTCTTTAGATTCCACAACATATTGGTCATGGGATTTTTGTGGAAGGAAAGACGCACGATGGTGCATATCATCCCACGGAAAATCAGTGTCGGTCATGGCTTCCATAATGTCTTCATCTGACTGGAAGATAGAAATACCAGACCCATCATTATGGGAAGAAAGGCTCACATGCGCAACGTCATGGAGGGTGACAGAAGAGGAAGCAGATGGGGGGTCTACTGATGTTGAGCCCAGGGTGATCGCAAGAAGGAGGACGGGCGAATCATTAGGGGGAGGCACCAAGGGGATTTCCCCTGAGGATCTCAAAGATGGTGAGAGGTAAAAAATGGTGGCTGAAGACTCCTTCATTTCAATATCGGGGAGGGGGAATGTTAATTGGAGTAGACAGGTCTGTTGGTCCTACTGAAGGAGAATTAAAAAACAATTCAAAAGGTATCTGGTCATGCTTAGCCTTAAATTGGGGGTATGCATCTAAAGAGGAATGATACTCGTCAAGGCGGGAACAGAGGTGGGTATAATGGCCATGGAAATCGCACAAAGCACAAGGGTGATTGGTGCGCAAGGTTTTAATTTTCAGGATTGAATCAGGTATAGTGACATAGACCTCAGGGATATCAGATTCCGGAAATGTTTTTTTGACCATGGTCTTGAGATGCGGCAACTCAGGAAATGTATGGGTGGCGTGACTGACAAAATTGCACAAGGCACACTGGATAGCACGCTTTGGTGGCCGAGAAGGGGTAGGGTTTGTCAGGGAAACTATGTCCTTAGTTGCTTTGGGTGGAGCTTTGCCCCCTTTTCCCGATACTGTCATGACAGGAGATGGTTCCTGTTGAGGTGTGTGAGGCACTATGGGATCGGGAGAAGTGATGGGGACTGGTTGAACCGAGGTCACAGCAAGGTAAGGTTTGGGATGATCAAGCGGGGTGGCAACTGGGGGATCAAGGTACCAGACGGGAATCCCCAGGGTCAGCTTAGGAAGAGATAGGGTAGCCATGACAGGTATCGAGTACACTCCAGGAGGTGGAATGAATAACGGTATCTGACTGGAGGGGTAATGGCCAGGCGGAACAGCTCCAAGGTAGCTGAGGCCTGGAGGTACTGATCTAGGAGGATAGAGAGGCTCATGAGTACTAGCTGTAAGAGAAGGGCTAGAAGGAAAAGGGTCGGTTGGCTGAGGTGAAGGACTAGGAGCAGGTTGCGGCGGGCGAGGTTAAGGTTGAGGTTGCTGACTAGCCGAAGCGGGTTGCTTAAGGTCAGCCTGAGATGATTGCATCATGCAAACATTCGCTAAGTTGGGATCAGAGATAGGGGGAGGAGGAAGACCAGGAAAGGTTCAAAGCAAGGAGGAGTCTTTGTAGACGCCCGGGGAGACACTGGTCAAAGAATTGACGGTTTGCTTATTGGCTACAAAAGAGATGGTCAACTCAGGGGAGGTCTAAGGTTTTGGCTCATGATATGTCAATTGGTCGATGGTGACTATCTTTCCATTGTGAGGGAAAAAAATCTTGCAGTGGACCACGGATGGGACAACAGACATGGCATAGGTGTAGCTACACCCCAAAATAATGTTATAATCAAGAGGGGTGTCGATGACTTCAACGTCAACGTAAACAGTCTTGCCCGCAAGAGTGATCGGACAATTACGGAATAGGCCAATGGGCTGGGAGGCATGGCCATCCCATTCACAAAGGGTGATTGTGGAAGGGGCTAGCTCAGGAGATCTGAGTTGTTTCCAAACCGAAGCAGACATCACACAGGTAGATGCCCCCTCATCAATAATACACCGAGACACGTTAGTGTTCCGGATTTTGACTGGGATTTGGAAAGCAACGGAAGCAGGAAGGGGAGGATGGTCTGACTGACGGGTGTTGAAAACAATCAATTGGTCATCAGCAGGATCTACAGTGCCCATGGCAGATAGTAGAGCCTTCCTTTGAGAAGGATATGACTGGAGGAGTTCTAGTGTTGAAATGGCAGTAGGAGACTGTGCCAAATCATCTACTATGTTATACGAATGAGCAGCTTGACTAGAAGCAGCATTTCGGCATAATGGGCCCTTAGGAACCTTGGTATAAACCTCAACTTTGGGCTGAGGGATTTGCAAAGGACCATTTGGTGTCGAAAGAGGCTCTGTAGGACCTGAAGAAGGTGACTCGGGACAGACGGAGTGGGAGGCTTGGGGTACTGACGAGACCGAGTTTGAAGGTTAAGGTAGATGGTGAGAGGTTGGTCAGAGTTCATCATGAGAATCTGGTAATCAGAGGAACCAGAAGGGGAAGGTTGAGTGGTTACCGGTACGTGAGGTGGTTGGGTAGCCACAAATCCTTGCTGAGGGAAAGGATTGGTAAACACAGCTGGTTGAGAAGTAGCCACATTAGGGGGAACAGTAGGGGAGGCATGTTTTCCTCACAATGTAGCCTGAGACTCCCACATCTGCCACATCTTTGGTAATAGGGGACGATTTTCAGTTTAAAGATCGTAAACACCACAACATGAACAAGGCTTATTTGTACGAAGACGCCTGTCCAGCTTGGGCTGAGAGCCCTGTTTCTAGTTAGCAGTGTTAGAGTCAATACCTGAAGGATTGGATCCATGATTACTAGGGGCAGATTGATTTTGATTGCCTTTCCTCTTTCTTTGAGAAGAAAGAGGATTAGTCGCGCCCTACTGTGAAAATAATTGCCCCGGGGGGGGGGTGGTAGTGATTGTAGCTGGGGTTGAGAAGGAAAGGGAGGTGGAGGTGCAAATGCTGGAGGAAGTGGGGCACTAGGCTGTGGATAAGGATAATGGTTAGGTTGGGCAACATTGAGGTAAGCAGGAGGTTGGGCGAAAGGAGGAGGCATTCCATATCCTAGATACATGCTACCTAGAGGGGGAAAAGTGCTGGAGGTATTGGCCCCTCCTATAGGGAAACCATAGCCCATAGGAGGGTGAGCGTACAGATGCGAAAGAGCTCCAATGATACCGTCAGCAGAGTGAGATGCCCTCGGGGCATTAGCTCCATTGGGTCTAAAGATGTCAGGAAGGACTGTATAAACATAACCATATTGAGCATAGATGAGGTCATATTTCAAAGCTATTTGGAGGGTGGCTTCTTCAGTTTGAGGGAACTGGGATGCGACATCTTTGCCTATGGCGGGTAAGAGAGATCGAAGGAACCAGTCCATGTAGACCCGATCTTCAAAGGTGGGAGCTCGACATAAGCTCCTTCTTCTTCGTCATTCCTGGACTTGAGCGGAAAGGCGGGTCAAATACGATTGACGGAAGGAAGTCAAGAGTTCGGTACCAGTGTCATATCGGAGAGGGAGCTGAAAATAAGATAAGAAGGCTTGGGTAATGGTCACAAAGTTGGTATCGAAAGAGGCGGTCTAATCAACATACCATTTAGAAGCCTCGCTTGTAAGCATGCGTTGGAACAATCTAAGACGAATGGAATCATCAGTAATGGAATTGGATGAACACAACATGTGGAAAGATCAGATATGGTTGGAGGGATCTTCTCCAACAAGGCCTTTGAACTTGGGAATGTCAGAGTGGAGCTTGGTTGGCATAGTAGGACAACCAACATCGTGGCGGATAGGATCATTGATCAACTGATTGAAATCGAGGAGAATGAGACCTGCCATATAGGGGAGCAAAGGGATAGTCGAGGTAGTTCTCGTGGCGGTTCTGCTAGTAAAAGTCCTAGCACTAGGGCCGGGGTTGCCGCTAGCGTTAGGCCCTGGACCAGACATGGTGAAGGTAATAGGGGGAGAACCAGAAGTAGGGGGAGAACCCACAGAATCAGAATAGGAGTCGGAGTGCGGACTCGGGGGAGGACTAACTCGACGACGGCGAGGAGGAGCAAGTTGACCAAGCGGAAACTGAGGGTGAAGGCCAAGAAGTCTCCGGGATATACGCCTTGGGGGCGTAATTATGACGGCACAAAGGGAAGAAGAAAAACCGACAAAGGCAGGGAGGTATAGAATCAAGCGACGACAATGTCGAAACAAGGGCAGAGAGGTGCAGTGTCAATTGATTTTAAAGTCTTTGCCTGGCGGTGTTAACCAGGCTCTTCTTCACTTAGGGCCAGTGTGTGGCGTGTCTTAATTTTAATTTTTAAACCCAGACATTTTGAGAGTAAAATAAAAGGTGTTCTGCGTAACTGAAAATAAATCTTCAGAGAACCGTATATAATGCTGAAATAACAAAAAATTAACAGCTAACAATGCATCGATCTAACCCAAGAAGGCGGGTCTCTCAAAACTAGTCTAAAAGAGGGAAAAAATCTAGTCAAAACACACTAAAAAGGGGCCAGTAGATCTAAGGTCGGGAGGGACAGGGATCTAAAGGAGAAATCTGCTGGAAAGAGGTGCAGAAAATAGCAAAGAGGCAGAGGCAAGGTTGCTGCAAAACAAGGACGAAATCAGCTAAAGGTAGAAGGGACAAGGAGGTGACCCTAGAAGCAAACCAAAACAAAACTATATGAGGTGATTTGAAAGGGGGAAGAGCTAACCTAAAAGGAATTTGAAAGTGAGGTATCAGATCTGAAAAGAAAAAGGCTAAAACTCTGAAAATTCAGATGTCTAAAACAGCTAAAACTCTTCCACAAAAATTGGAGGGTACTAAAGCCCTAAGGGGCGAGATTCCCACTTAGTTGAGTAAAACAGATCAGAAACAGGTCTAAATGGGCTGAGACAGAGGCTGGAAAACTATGACAGAAGCTTCAGACAAACCCAGAAAAATTGTTGAAAAGTTGCAGGAAAAAGTGCAGGTCGCAGGTTCTGACATGTTTTCTGTCCAGGTCATAGATTCTGGGCTAAAAAGTGCGTCGTGCAGTCCAGGTTGTAGGTTCTGGGGAAAAAAGTGTGACCTGTAGCTCCGGGTGTCTTGGCAGATTTCAGAAAAAGTTGTCGTCTCAGTTGCAACTGATGTCTATTACCTGCGCAATAGGGCCAGAAACACGCAGAAGTTAGAAATTTTAATGTTTGAGGGTTTTATAGGTAAAAAAAGAAATAAAAATATAAAAAACAAAAATCTAAAAAGAAACCCTAGGGTCTGAAGCAGCTGGATATGAAGGAATAGGAAAAATGACAATAGTCGTAATTGAAAACCCATGTGGAGTCGCCAATTGTTAGTATGAATATTTTTTCGAAGTTTACGAAAAAATACCACTTTAGCTACACATAACTTATAGCCCTAACATCAAATATGGATGCCAATGTCTTCAGATCTGCAGTTAGTTGATCAAGACAAATGCTGCAAAAATCCAAATCTATGCATAAAAATACATTAAGCAGTAAAAATAAGGTTTTGCTCCATACATCCAATAGACAAGAAAAGAACAATATTTTGAAATAATTTTATATGAAGGGCACCTGGGAGGAAAACAAGAAAGGTGTTTCCAATTCTCCTCAATGGGATGGGTTCTTGAAAGTCCTCAGCACTTCAGATCTAGAATTTCTCTCTCTTGTTGGTGTAGAAAACCTAAACAAACATAGAACTCAAAGGGAGCTCACAAAGTGAAATAACGGAAAATTTGACAATGATAATGGCTCAAAGTCAAACCAAGAGCATAGATCCAGAGTGATCTAATAGGAAAAAAAAGGTGACAAATGAATGGGAGAACCCTTCTATTTATAACAAAATATTGGGTCATTCTAGATCTTGGTGTATGATTAAAATAATATTAACCAAATCTAGATCCACCTTTTATGGAATATTTTATTATATTTGTTGGAGAGAAAAGGTATTTGACTTGGGTCAAATCCCTTTATTTGTAAATAATAAATAAATAAATAATTTATTTATTATTTTAAGGAAGTGGTTGAATGATAATTAAATAAATTTTGATTTGTTTAATTATTTATAAATGATTTAGTCATATTTAACATGGAATATTATTTAAATAAGATTTAAATAATTATTCCTAGAAAATAATAAGATAAATAAGGATTTATCTAATTGATTTCCTTGTTTTGGGTTAAATATGACCAGGAATAATAATTAAATTATTGTTTAATTAATTATTCCACGAGGAAAATCAAACAAATATAGATTTGTTTAATATTTCCCTTTGGGGTTTCCTATTTAGACCATAAACAACCTAATAAATGTGTTTTATTAAGTTATTTTACATAGTGAAAGCAATTTTATTTAAGGTAAAATTGGTCTTACATGGTGTACTTGGGTCCATCTAATGATAATAGGTTAGATGACCAAAAAATGGTGTAACAAGGACCTCCAGTCAATTGATCATCATCTAAATGCTTCAGCAGAAATGTGTTATTTTCCAGAACTTGAGCAATTTTGAATGGCCCAAACCACAAGTTGTCAAAATTACCATGCTTGCCATGGTATTCTCTTCTTGCATCCCAACACAATACCAAATAATTTTCTTGAAATACCTATTGGTTTTTCCTTTTGTCAAAAATAGCTTTTACTTTGTATTTGTATTTATGAGCTTTGTCCATCAAGGATTCTCGGATTTGATGAGCTTCTATATGTTGCAGCATCATTCTCTGAATGGGATTTGAATTATCAGTTTCATCTTGTAAAAACTTCATAATAGGAAGGGCCAGCTGTAATGGCATCACAACATCAGTACCATAAACAAGTTGAAAGGGAGAAATTCCAATTGATCTCTTGTTTCTTACCCTATTTTCCCAAAGAGCATGAAGTAGGTGAGTATCCCAATTTCTTTTGTTTTCCGGCATCATATTCTTTATGATTCTTACCAGGATTTTTTTCGATGACTCAGCTAACCCATTACCTTGGGGGTAGTAATGTGTAGAATTAGTCAAATCAATGTTATACTTCTAACAGAAATTGTTCATCTTGGCAGTTTTAAAATTCATTGCATTGTCAATCACTAACTTTTGAGGGCAACCAAATCTAGACATAATATTTTACAATTGAAATTTAATTATTACCATGTCAATGGCATTTCTGGTTTAAATGGCCTCAATCCACTTGGTGCAATAGTTTGTGGCTGTAAGAATCCACTTGTGATGTCCTGATGATGTCAGATGAATCTCACCAATGAAGTCTAACCCCCACTACTGGAAATGAGCATCTGCTGAAATGGGAATGAGAGGTAGTGGGAGCATCTTCTGCTTACTGACAAACCTTTGACACTCAGTGCAAGCTCTGACTTTAGCAAAAAAATTAGAGAAAAGAGTTGACCAATAATAGCCAGCTCTTATAATTTTATTTGTGGTAGCTTTCCATTATAAATGTCCACCACACACCCCTGGATGTATCTCTGACATAACTTTATGTGCCTCAGCTTCATCTACACATCTCAACAAAACATCTACATGGTCTTTCCAATAAATATGATTTTCCATTATACAATACTTAACAGACTTCAGTTTAAAATCCCTTCTATTTGATTTTTCCAATTTTGGAGGACAATTGAGATTTAATAAAAAGTACACTATATCCTTATACCAATTGGAATAAAATATTTCAGGATAATCAGCTATACCTTCTTTATCTGTTTCTTCAGCTACCTCCATGTTCAGATTTATAGCTTTGTAATTTGATTCTACCATAAAACAGGCTAAGCCCTATCCCTTTATCAACTTACTAGGTTTGATTTCAATGTCAAATTCTAGAATCTTTGTTAACCATATTCCCCTCCCGCCATCTGTGTATGGCTGCAACAATACATCCTTGACAACAATACTTGGCACAAAAGCAATGACCTTTGAATGCATAACATAAATTCAAAAATACTTCAAAGCCTTTACCAATGCATATGCATGTTTTTCAACTAACATGTTTTTTAGCTCAGCATCTCTTTATGCACGGCTGAAAAAATAAATTTGTTGCTCCAAGTCTTTCTTGTTCTTTTGGAGTAAAACCATTGCAATAGTTTCCTCAAAAGCATATGAAAATTCAAAAAATCCTTCTCAAAAGTAGGGTTGAGTAACATTGGGGCTTCATTCAAGGCAGATTTGATTGCTAAGAAAGAGTTTTTTTTTTTCATCTTGCCACCTGAACTCTGTATCTTTCTTCAACAAGAAATTTGTATGTTTAATTAGTTCTGCAAAATTTGGAACAAAACGCCTCGGAAAACTATTTTTACCCAAAAATGACTGTAACTCTTTCTTATTTCTGGGTAAGCGAATTTTCTTTATAGCTTCAACTCTCCATGGGTCAATGCAAATATTTTTTTTTGTTACTACATGCCCCAATAGTTTTCCTTTTCAACAACACAGCATGATTTCTTTGGGTTTAAAGACAAACCAAATTTTTTTCACTTATCAAACACTTGCTACCAAATGTTTTAAATGATCCTCATCATATTTTGAAAATACTTTTATGTCATCCAAGTAAATGACTACAAATATTTCCTCTTCCCCTGCAAACAAAATTTCCATTGCCTGTTGAAATGTTGCACTTGCATTCATTAAACCAAAAGGCATCGTATTGTGCATAAAAGTTCCCCAGGGTGTAGTGAAATTTTTTTTCTCCTTGTCTTGTTTTTCAACTGAGATTTGATTGTACCCTGAAAAGCCATCTATCATTGACAACCTCTTTAAGCCTACAACCTTCTGAAAAATATGGTCCATTTTGGGTAAAGGGTAGTTATTCTTCAACGAACACCGGTTCGAATTACGAAAATCAACACAAATTTTAATCTCGCCATTCTTCTTTCGAACCGGGACTATATTTTCTACCCAAATTGAAAATCTTAAAGCCAAAATTATTTTGTCTTCCCACATTTTTTTTATTTCCTTTTCAATGATAGGGAGAAACGTAGGATTAATATGTCTTATCTTCTGTGCTACAAGCTTTGCTTCTGATTTAAGAGGAATTTGATGTTCCATTATACTTCTGTCATATGTCTTCAAATCACTATAGGACCAAGCAAAAATGTCAGCATACTACTTCAGCAATTTCACATATTTAGTTCTATTTTCTTGAGGAAGAAATTTAGAAACTTTAACATATCTAAGTTGATTTTATGTACCAATATTGTAGTCAACTATACTCTCTACATTTGTTTTACTATAAGGCTCTAAAAATACATCATTATTGTAAAAAAAACTATCTAAATGAACGAAGCCTTTAGGAATGAAGTTTTCTTTTAGATCAATACTTTCTTTTCCAACTATAGTCTTTTTTAATGGCTTTTTGTTCTAACTTTAAGTTGTGTCTTGCTTATTATCAAACAGAATCTCTGAAAACTCCTCCACACATTCCAAGAATTTCTGAATTTCTTTATCATCTTCAAATACTTTCCAGTATTTGATGTTGTCATGAATGGAAGGTATGCTTTTAATCTGAACATCATATGTTGCTTTGATATCAAGAGGAACCTTAAAATTACTAGCAACAATGGCCAGTGAATATGTCATTTCATTTTCTTCTCTAGAAACAAAATTCAAATTGAATGCTAAAAAATAATGTTCAATTAAATCACACACTTCATTTCTGTAATTCTTCAATTTTGAATTTTTCACTTGATCAGTATCTCCCGCCTGTTGTACCACCAACTCTAAATCACCAAAAACCATCAAATTTTCAACTCCCAAATATTTTTCTACCTTTATTCCCAAAATAAGTGCTTCATACTCAGCAATGTTATTAGTAGTGACAAATTGTAATTTGTATGATAGAGTCACTACCTACTAAGTGCGAGAAATAATAACTAAACCATCCCCTGATCCCTCTCTTGATGAGGCTCCATCAAAATACAATTTCCAGATCTTCCCTACTTCTAAATTTTGCTCTTTTGTGACTTGAAAATGTTGTTTTCTACTGATTTCAGGCTGAAAATTTTGTCATCAGTAGCAAGGTGTAAAATTGATGATCCTAACTCTTTCTCCTCTGCATATATAGGATGATTTGAGGGATTTTTCCAATCACTTATGATATAAGCCATCTGTGTTTCCCTATACAATCTCCTGAATTCTCCTCCAAAGACTGGGATAGTGGCATATGTCATATCCATTTGAACAGTACCACCCAACTTTTTGGACCAAGATCTGGAAAGAATAATTCCAAATGCATAAGGTATGTCTGAAACCACTATGCCCATCACTAGACTTTTCATGGGGAGTTGGGTAAAAGAAATTTCCAAGTCTTTGATCACTCCTAAACACTTGACCCTGTTAGAGTCAAATGTGAAAATTTCATGGTATTTTTTAGTTATTTCCAGCCCTAATTCATCCATCACTTTCTTGGGCATCAGATTGTGAGAGGCCCCTAAATCTAATAGGCAGTTATGTGATGGCTTTTTATGAATGTTGAGTGAAAGATAAAATGTGGAGAATTATCATCATTTTGATCTTGGACATGGTTTCCCAAGTAGATGGTAGGACGTTCATCCTCTAGATTGACTGAATCGGGAGAAATAAATTGTTGTAACGAACTTTTAAATGACTCTTTGTAGGTTGGATTTTTTAAGAATTCAAGGAGTGGGACCAGAATCTTGATTTTATTCAATTATAAATTGAAACTGAAATTAAGAGGAGTCAAATATTTATTTTCTGCAACAGTTTTGATGATTGGGGCAAGGTTAGGTGATGGAGGAACATCATTAACTTTTTCCTTTTGTTTGGCATTATGTTTTTTAGAATATTTTTTTTGTTGAGGCTATTGGACAGCTCCTTTTGACCTCAAAGGATAATTTATTGTCTGATTTTTAGGCTGCTTTTTCTCATTTTGGATATGAATATGAGCATCTTCATCATCTGAAAATAGATTTATCCTACACTGATCTTCATACTCTTGCAAGGTAAAACAATTTGATTGTGATGTATCCCCAACAAGATTTATATCTTCATCCTCCTCTTCTTGTTCTTGTTGATTTTATTCAGTAAAATTATTCAATGGATGTTGAACACTTTTATCATCAAGATTTCTTCTTGGGAGCTGTAAAATTTGTTGAGGCTGAAAAGGTCTCCTGAAAGGAGCATGATTTCTATTTCCTTCATTTTGAATGGGCCTAACGGCAGGCCTATTTTCAAACTCAATTTTTTTCATTTTGGAAGCATGATCTTTAATCAAATTAGATATATGATCAAGCTTTTATTCAGCTGTGAAAGTTTTAGAGGAATAAGATGGTTTCTCCTCTTTAATTTTATTTTTATCTTTTTCTCCCTTCCCCTCTTCAATTTTCAGTTTATTTGAGGCCATAAGATTGGACTTCACTCCAATAGAAGCCTCTTGCATACCTACCAATGTTTATGGCTTCTCAGCTCTCAACCACATTGAAAACTTGTAGTCTAAGGCATTGGCAAAGGTTTTCGTGGCTGTGGTTTCAAGAGTTTTGACTTCTACAGGGGTCTTTTGATAGACTTTATTGAATCTCTTTGTAAAGTCTTCCAATGAATCATCAGTCTTCTTATTTAAAGCTCCAAAATATGTAAGGTAATACACGTAATCCTTATGGTCACCCCATTGTTTTATAAACACTTCCTCCAAAGCATATATTCCTGTTATTGAATTTGGTGGAAAATTTCTAAACCACTTACGAGCTTCTCCATCCAAGCTCTAAACAAAGATTCTTGACCAGACATATTCATGTTCAATGTTTGGTTATCTGCATAACTATAAAAGGAAACTAGGTGTTCTTCAGTAGATACTCCTTCTCCCTCTCCTCTGTATTTGGTAAAATATTTCAGATAATCTCCTTGAGGAAGAGGATGAAAAGGTTGAGGAAGAGCGAGTGGTGCATATCTTGCAGTAACAATCTACTACATCCTTGTAGGAGGAGGTTGATCCATGACTTGCTGAGGTACAGTAGTGGAAGACTTGTTGATGCAGATGTTTTAGAGCTTGAAAGTATAGTTTGTGGAGTTTGTATTTGTTTTTGAATGACAGAAGATTGAAGTTCTTGGGTTGGTTATTTAGGATTTTGAGCCGAAAACAATGGATTTTCAAAGAAATGGAAAGGAGAAGGATTTATTTACACCTCTCAAGGAGAATCAAATTTAGATGTAGATTCTTGAAGGATTTGGGTAACTTCAACTTTTCTTTTTGAGCTAAAAAGTCAGACAGATTAAAGGTCAATTTTTCAGGAAGGTTACCTTCTCCTTGATGAGAAGAGGATGGGCCAATACATGGGATTAGAGACAAAGGAAAATAATCTTGTTGTGGACCAAGAGAGGAATTTTATTCAAGATGAGTTTGAAGAAAGCTCGGAATTGATTTAATATATTCTTCAGCTAAAATAGCCCTATCTAAGAAAGGTGCAATTTCCAATACTTGTTCTAATTCCCATTCTATCAAGACAAAGGATTCTGGTTTTTCTTCTTTTACTAGAATAATACTTGTTTCTAATTTACTAAATGATGATTGAAAGATATTTTTAGATGAATCTAGGCCAACATCATCTACTTTGTCTTTTATGGAAGCAGTTTCAACTTGCAATATTTCAGCAGACTTTTAAAACTGAAACTTCTTCAGGTTCCAAGATAGATGATGGTACCTTTTCTTTTGGAATATAGCTTCAACTGATTTATGTTTCCCTCTTGCATCCCTTCTGATATTTTCTTGTTCGGAGACTGGAGTCACACGAGGTGATCTCTGAATTCTTCTTGTAGTAAGCAGTCTTGAAACCCCTTGTCCTCTTTTTGGAGTCGCCAGGTGAACCAAATACAATAAAAAAGGGTGACAAGTTTTTATTCACCTTTAAAAATAGTACTAGACATTCATGCAAAAAACTTCGGTAGAATACCGAGTTCAGAATCTTTGTCTCCTAGTAGATACACCAGATGATGTTATCGCTGGAATCAATGCTTGGATTTTGAAAAGCACCTGACCAGACACATCTTAAGCTCAAGAGATTTTCTCATAGTTGAATTAGGTTTTTTGGAAAGTGGTTGGAACTTACATACACTGAAAGGTATTTTGAGAAAATAAGAATCTCTCACACATATGAGAGCACTAGTGCATGATGTGGTAGCAATATTGATTTTGTAGCGTGATGGTTAGAAGAATGGAAGATAAAAAGTGGATATGTAAAATAGAAGTCCATTACTTAAGAGGAAAGGATGACACAAATTCTAGATATGAAATGTATAGTGAAAGAATGCTTTAAAAGACTTACAAGAGTCTCACTTTACATTTAAAGAGTCCCATTACAAAAAAAAATTCTATCCAACATGACCTTATGAATCAAACATTCTTGATGGATCAAGACTGACAAAAATATATTAACATGCATGCTAGATAAAAATAATTACAAGAACATAAGACATGATATTATTCTACCCCAAGGAATGCTTATGAACATCTTCAATTCATACTGAATCAGGAAAGCTTGGAGCAAGACTTACAAAATAAGATAAATATGTCTAGGAGGTTCACAAGACTGATAAAAGCATAATATAGAACTTTCATATTAAATCTAGAAAGATAGATAATGTATGTGAAAAATTGAAGGGAAAACAATACACACATCATACAATTTATGAGTCCTCAAGAGTGCATCTAGATATATTATATACTCAAAAATATACAACACAGTATACAATAAGATGAACAACCAATGAACCCTTTCTTCATTGCTTTACATAGCATATATATAAGAAGATGTTATGTTAAAGCCTCCACAAAAAGTGCAAGTATGTTTTAGAGACTTTATTAAAATCCTTTACATATAGTAAAGCTTATCTTAAACATAACAGAAAAATCGTATGAAATACAAATGAAGAAAAAACATGACAGTATAGAGCTCAAAATGGCTAAGTTGAGGTGGCTGGGTGCTCCTCATTTTCTGGAAACATTTCCTCCACAAAAAGTGCAACTTCCAACTAAAAAGGACACCTGCACCATTATCTACAAAAGTGTAGGAGTAACCAACTGAAAGCAGTAACCAACTGAAAATGACATCCGGAAGATGGCTTGACTAGATTAAACTTGGAAAAATACTAATACCATTGAGGTTTCATTCACTTTATCACCGCTTTGTTTCATTCTTTCGAAACCAGAACCAAAAAGAAACATTTTTACCTTCTTATAGAAATTCTAAAAATAATAGCTACTTTTCTGGAAAAGGTAGCTATTTCTGAAAATATTGTGTATAAGACAAAAATGATATGATTCTTCAAATTTTCATGGTTTTGTACATTCAATCATCAAAGATATAGTATAGAAGAAAAAAACCTAATAGCTTCTGCCTTGGTGACCCTCTTGTTTGGCTTTCTCTTCTGTACTTGATTTTTCTTCCGAGTCTTCTTCTTCCCTGGATCATTTTCTGGGCTTTCATCTATTTTTTTTTTTATTTCATCACTGAGAGTAGGGTTCGCTATTATTTTGCTTGCTATTTTGAGCTTGTTCTTTGGTCTGGTTTGAGGCCGTTGGAAGTATGGATTTGGGATGTATGAAGGCCTCCTTCCATGTATAACTCTTCTTGACTGCCCCTCCTCAAACTCTATTTCACTGAACTTTGTTTCACTTCTATTCTCCTAAAAAGATGAGTATGAGTGGATTATAGCTTTCTTCTTTCCTTTGGCCAAAGAACTGAGAGATGAGTAAAGCTGGGCTATATTAGGTTCTTCTATTGTAGTCTTTGAAACTTTTCTTTTCCCCTTTTTGAGTGAGGAAAAGACTTGTTCAAGTGTAGGCTCCTCTAGTGCTGGAGTGGCATTGTATTCTTGATTCTCCTATCTAGCCTCTAGAATAGGGCTTGTTTTCAAGGTTTTAGGGATGAATTCCACTGAAGATACCTCTATAAAAATATTTTTTCTCCTGTGTTTACTCTTTGAAGATGAAGCTACCTCTTCCTTGCCCTTAGACATAGCATTCTTTTCAGGTAGGGTAACCTTTTGTTTGAGTTTTCATGCATGCTCCTACTTGAAATACCACAAGGTGTGTAGCTCATTAGATAGTCTTCTAGTGTAAAATTACTTGAATCGTTGCACTATAGGTATAGGAGTGATGGTTCGTATAGGAGTGCGGGATTGAATTCTAGCTCTCCTAGCTGAGTTCCTTGTTTGTCTGCTAGAAGGTGTAGAAGATTGACCAGTTTGTGAAGGGGTCAATGTAGGTGTAGGGCTTGACTGTTGCTCTTGGGTCTTTTTCCTTAAATGCCTCCCTACCCTTCTCCTTGAGTTAACACTACTAAAACTTTCATCTTCTAAAAAAATTTCTAATTTGGTTCTCTTGTTTTTCAGATGATAATCCACCAGCATTTTGATTAAACCCCTTTGATACATATTGTGAAGAGAATAGTCTGGGTTTCTCTGTATTTTTTGGAACATTGTTAACAAATATTTATAGAGTAAAAAATGGTAATTACATAGGTTTAGAGCCTGAGATGTGAGCTAGAAACCTCATATGGTATTGATGCACAGTGGAAAACCTACTCTCACAGGTAATATAATGTTGCACAGTGGTAATAACATTTTTCCACTCATGCCTAATATAATAAATGTGAACTGTAGGGGTCCAATCTATATTTTCATGCTCAAGCTTTAGATATGGATTTAAATAATATTTAAGCAGGAGTTTTCCTCTTATACGAGGACTCACATGTAGCTGATGTTTGGGTAGCTCTTGCAATGATATTCTCTATGATCCTGAAGGTATGAGACCCCAACATAACATTCTCTCCATCGAAAGTCTCTACAAATGCCTGAGCCACCGCAACATTTTCTCCTGAAAACTTCTTTATAAAACGATACCACCATGCTGCTTGGAACTGAGGCTTTGCACGGTGATCAATGAAACGGGTATTGGCCAGTTCTAAACGGTTCACCTTACAACCATTACCCATTCTATTAACAACTAACTTAACCACTAATTCACACTTGTAAAACAAGGGATAGCAACCCTCCACGAAGCCCTAACTGTTGGCACAAGGCAACAAGTTTTTTTTCTTAGGGATAAGAAACGGTTTGTTGTATCTTTCATGAGGTTAAATGGAAACAGAGCTCTGCATGCCCTAAATTACAGTGAGAGAGAGTGACACGAAATCAAAATTATTTAAATTCTATTTCCAACTCATTCCACCGAACATTTCACTCCATCACATTATTAACTAATATCTACTCATACCTCAACCTTAATACATTTCACTTTAATAAGTAGCATTAGATTTGACTAGTCTTAGCAAATAAAATAGCCAACTCCTTTTAATGAATCCTCTAATTAGAAATAGCCACCTTTAAGAAGAGTAATACCTCTTGTTTTAGCAGACCTTCAGTATTCAAAGAGAAGTGTATTTTCACCTGAGTAATTCCTCTTTTACCTCCTTGTACAAATTCTGCAGGAAATAGCTATTTTTTTGAAAAAGGTAGTTATTCTTGTGTTACTTGTAAAACCAGATTTTCTAAAGAAAATAACTGCCTTTCTAGGAAAGGTATCTATTCATGTGTTATTCCTAAAAAAATTGATTTCTCTGACATTTGTCCTTAGCCTTGGATACAAAATATCATCGTGAATAAATAAGACTTCTCAAGCTAAACCCATGACCTTAACTACTCAAAGCAATTAAAAGTCTTATTAAAAGAAAATTTACCCTAATAACTCTATGACACAAACAAACTATTGGACTCAAAATTATTTTGTATTTTGTTAAAAATGATATAAAATAATACACATTTTAACCCTCCAGGGTCTTCAACCATGGGTTAGGAGACAAGAGAGGATCAAAGACACAACTTACAATGACGAAAAGACTTTGAAAAATTGCAGTGCTAACACCAGGAAATTTTGAGGTGGGAATTTGCAGTCTAGAGACAAAATAGCTCCACTCAGGCAAAGGGACACCCGACCTCCTTCTTAACAATAAATCAAAAGGATTAAGTTCTTTCAATTTTTCAAATGACTCTTGTTCCTATGACAATTCTGATGTGATAGTTTGCCAAAACCCTTATTTTTCTTCTTTTGACACAAGAGATGATGTATCAATTCCTAATATTTGTAGATATAATACAATTTCAGTCAATTCATTCTTATATTTATATCTAAAAATAAATTATTCTATCTTTTCATCAAAAAAATTGTCTTCAAAACTTCGAACAGCCTCAGAGGGAAAATATGAAACTCTTGGAAGATATAGATTACCTGATTTTGATGAGCTTCTAATACCTATGAGAAATTTTTTCTAGATTACCAACTATCTCAGGTGGATCAGGGTCTGTATTACTCCTTGTATGAACCTTCTTAGAAGCCACCTTTAAGCGGAGAATCTCAGTGGAGTCACCAAGGTAGAATGCAACCTTGAATATTTCTGATCTCTTGTTACCTTCAAGAGCTCGGTTACTTTGATTGAACACAATTTTCCGAGGAAATACAACTTCGAGCTCTCAAAAAATGCACCAAAATGTTATCACCAAACTAGGAATAATTGGGTTGTCCAACAGTCAATTTGATGTAATTATTTCAAACCACTTGGGGTTGGAAGTTAGCACTTCCAACCAGAGAGGGCTCTCTCAAGAAAAGGTAAGATATTCAATAAAAAAGCTTATAATGAAGTTGGATAACTCTTATATTTTTTAAGATGATTTTTACAAGTGGAAGATGAGTGAGGGATACCATTGGGCATGGATTCAGCATGGAAATTCAATTACAAATGAGTATTATTAATGGAAACTAAGGCACATGAGCTTTTACAATAACTCTGGAAGCTAACATAATACACAAAGGAAGTTAGAGCATAAGATTTTATGAATTCAAAGTAATCATGTATAAGCAAGATGACTCAATATTCAAAAGATAAATGGACACAAATACATAAAAGCTTCATATGAATCTCAGGTCTGAACAAACACTTCTACAACTGTGTATTAACTGAGTGAAAGAAAATTACATAGTAGCCCGGTAATTTACATCCATCAACCCCATATAATTCTAAAACCCTATCATTTATAGAGTGAGATCTCTTTTACATAGGTCCCCCACCTAGGCTAGACTCTCAAACCTGATCTAGATATCTAATCCAAAAAGGATTCCACTACATTGAGAAAAAAATAGAGATATTCTATTTGAGGGAGTTTGTAGTAAATAAGGACTCTATAACTATTAACCACGTCAAAAAAAACTTTTAATAACCCATGCTAATGATGGATTTCGAACCAAACAACCATGTTTAGGTGGAAAATTTTCATACTGGATTTCAAGTCTTGATATACTGAATTTTATGATGAGTTGTCCATTGGTGAGGCAAAAAAAGTGATGTGTTGTTAGCTATGTCAATCCTGTGAAGTGTATTGCTAAGTTGTCTTCATAAAAAGATGTCCCAATGAAATTTCATAATCCCTTTTGATGACTCATCACCTTCCTGAAATGCATTGAATGCCTCAAAAATAACAAAAAATTAGAACACTGGAAAAATAGAGCATTTAGGCAGTTTCATAGAGTAATTTTAATAGCATCTTTGTAACACCAGCTTCCACAAATTTTTTACTCTTCTGCCTGTGGGAGGATATTCATTAGGTTTGATAAGGTAAATACATGCCTCTAGTTACCCCTAACATAATATTTTTTAGGGAGTTTTACCTTAAATAACTCTACAGTGAGTTTGTAGCAAAAACTCAACCTCAAGCTTGGATCTCGCTACGAAATTGCCTAGTTTCACAAAATTTTGCGATTTTTTCTTCCCAACCCGAAAAACATCTTTGCAGCCCTGTATATGCCTTGCTATGATATCTTAAGACAAAAATTAGTCAAAAAGGTGTGACTTACCATCCTTCATGGAGCAGCAGGCTCATCCTCCATCACAATCATCTTTAGACCTTTTTTCTTCAACTTCGCTTGCACCATATCCATTTGAATTTCCAATTCTCTGACCTAGCTTTGAAACTTCCTTATTTATGATTGCAACCACTTGTTCATCTTGAAGAGATGTTTCATCATTTTTTTAGAGGTAG
Organism: Pinus albicaulis; assembly: GCA_034641835.2. Classification (NCBI taxonomy): domain Eukaryota; kingdom Viridiplantae; phylum Streptophyta; class Pinopsida; order Pinales; family Pinaceae; genus Pinus; species Pinus albicaulis. Next base: position 185,332,192 of record CM076582.1, on the reverse strand, counting down.
TGTTCTCTTTAACATCTTCCTTGACCCCTCCACAACCTCATTATAAAAATCTATCTGTTTGCTCATTTCTTTTTCAAAGTCTGTCATCTTTTCCCTCTCTTGTTTGAAGTCCACTAACTCCAGCTTAGTTTCCAAAATCTCTTATCTAGCTTCCTTAAGCTGCTCCTTTAAGCAGTCTAGTTCTGATTTTTCTTGAAATTTTTCCTTTCCCTTTCTTCCCTAGATTACCTCTACCTCTATTGGAGATAATTCAATTATTTCTTCCCTTGTTGGTTATTTCTCCTTTTTTGGTTCCTTATGCAACTTCTCAAATTTTTCTCCCTTTGATAACTGTGACCTAGTGGGTGGCTTCCTAGGTTTAAAAATAAAACCTTAGTCTTCTTTTGAAAAGTCTAATTTCTTAGTTTTAAGACTCGTTTTCTTGGTTTTTTCTCCCTTAACTTCCACAGGCTTCACAACAAGAGATTCCTCAATGTCAATTTCTTGCAAGATATCTTCTAGCTCTCCTTTCCCTTTTGTATGACTTCTAGTGATCCTTATGTGGGTTCATATGTTAGTTTTTACTTTACTGTTGGTAGAGGTTTTTTTAGGCACCATTGTCTCCTGCAATTGCTCAATTTCTACCTCCATAGGCTCCACCATGGGTTGCACCTCTGTCTGCACTTCCACCTCATGCTCAACCTCTATTTCAGCCCTAGATTTTTTATATTTCTTTAGAGTATTTTCCTTTGATATAGGTGTCTTTCTAGGAGTGAGGACATCAATCTCATACCCACTCAAGAACAAAAAATTGGACCAATCCCTGTTTAGCTTTTTTAACTCTTCCATAACTAGCAATTGTATAAAACCATGGTGGAAAATCGAAGTGTCACTACTTTCAGGTTTAGCTTGAAACTTATCATCCATTTTTCCTAAACTCCTAAACATAAAAAATGGTAAGTCTAGTGGATGTTTAAATATGAAGTGAAGCATATATCTGAAGTGGTATTGATATATCATGTCAAATATTCCTTCACAAGTGAAGTATTTCTCAATCACCATCAGTATTTTTGAATAATTTTCCTTGAGGCAAGTCCTGGAGATTCCTAAGCTCATGTCTATGCTTATGTGCTCGTCCTTCAAAAACTCATCATAGTTTTGCATCTTGAAATTAATTTCTTTAAACCACTCCTCTCCAGATCTTGGGATCTCGGTTGCTTGTGCAATTGTGTTAGGAGACACACAAAAATTGACGATTCTCACCTTCAAACCTATACCAATGAAATTTATAGCAACGTCTTTAGACACCTATGCATGATACCCTTGAAGTTTTTGGCAGAAACGCATGAAACCTGCATGGTAAAAAACTTGTGAGAAGCTAGGTTATTATGCAATTAGCCTCATATCCATGGATTCATATATGACCACAGTTTAACCCTTGTTTGTATTTTTATGTGATTCCATGCTTTCAAACACATTGTTGACCAACTCCTTTGACACCTGCAGAATTCTTTTCAGATAGAAAGCAACTCCCTTTACACATGTAGAACTTAGCCTAATATAGCTATAGGACAGAATTCAAGACTCTAGACTACTGGTAAAAGCATTCAAATAGCTTGCAAGGATGAAGGTGAGGTGTTTCTTTTCGAATTAGGAATTAGACTAAATTAGCAAAGAGGAAATGAGTGGAAAAAATGAAATTATGTGAGTAATGATAACTACACACGCATAAGACATCTGATGACAAATAACATAATGGGACCATGATGACCAAGTGTGCACTGACAAATGAAATCATGACAAAACACTGTCTTTCCCACTGTTAGCATAAAAAATGGATTTCGTAGTGTTTCCAGTACTTAGGAGGGAAAATTCGTCGAGGAAGACTGCAGCAAGACCACCTTCACCATTGAATGGAGTTCTTTCCAATATATTGTCATGCTATTCAAATTGAAAAATGCACTTGCAATCTTCTCACGCATGGTAGTGATTGTGTTCAGGAATTCCTGCATAAATTATTATAGGTATATTTTGACGGTTGGATTGTGTTTAGATTGGTAAAGAAACGTGTCGAACCTGCGCATGATGCTGGACACCTATAGGAAGCACCAAATTTATCTCAACTTGAATAATTGTATATTCTACGTGCCTTTTGGAATTTTTTTGGGGCATATAGTATGTCAGCAAGGATTGATGGTAGACCCAGCCAAGATCAGGGTTATCATCAACTTAGAAGTTCCTACCAATGAGAAACAGTTGCACTCCATCCTAGGACGCACTGGTTATTAAAATAACTTTCTAAAAGGGTATGCTCTGATCACTACACCAATGGAGAAATTTCTAAAGAAGGATGTAGCATTTTTTTGGGATGACGAGTGTCGAAAGAGCATTGAGCTGCTAAATGAGAAAATGGTCACTGCACCTATTTTGATATTCCGAGACTGGTCTAAGGTTTTTCATGTGCATGTGGATGCATCTTGTATAGCACTTGGGGTAGTTTTAGCATAGCCATGAGAAGGAGACATTTATCACTTATTCGCTTTTGCTAGTAGGAATCTCTCCATCGTAGAGCGCATCTACTCAAATACAGAAAGGGAAGGATTGGCCATGGTATATGCGCTACAAAAATACAAACACTATCTGCTAGGAGGGAATTTAAAAAATTTCATTGATCATTCTGCTTTGAAATACTTGGTCAATAAGCCTATGTTGGGGGGGAAGATCTGCAGATGGTTGTTGCTTTTTCAAGAGTATGACTTTGAGATTATTGTGAAGCCTAGAAGACTGAATGTTGGGCCTGATCATTTTTCACGGATTGAAAATGGGGAAGAACAAAATAGTCTGGAGGAGGGGTTACATGATGCGTAGCTCTTCGCTGTCAAGGTGGTGGATGAGAACTTTGCTAATATTATTCATCTTATGACCACAGGGACAGTACCTGTGAAATATTCAGTCTAGAAAAATAACAATTTGGTTGCATGCGCAACTGATTTTACCCTGATTAGAGGTCAGTTGTATAAACTAGGAGCAGATGAAGTATTAAAGAGATATGTGTTGGAACATGAAAGACAGGATATCTTGGCTGAGGCTCATGGAGGAGTGAGAGGAGGCCACTATGCTGGGAAATCCACTGTGCAGAAGGTGTTTCGTGTTTGGTTATGGTGGCCCACGCTACACAGTGATGCACAGACATATTATCGGACCTGTGATTCCTGTCAGTGAACAAGGAAGCCTTAGCGCAGAGATGAAATTCATCTACAACTACAAATGGCCCTGCAAGAATTTGATAAGTGGGCTATATATTTCTTTGGACCAATCAACCCTCATAGAAAGGAGACTAGAGTGCATTATATCATTACTACAACCAATTATGTAATCATATGGGCAGAGGCGAAGGCAATTAAGGACTATACTGCAGATATTGTTGCGCACTTCATGTTTGAGCACATTTTGACCAGGTTTAGATGCCCAAAGATTTTAATGAGTGATAGAGGTACACACTTTGTTAATGAAAAAATTGAAGCTTTGACAAAGGAATTTCAGATCCATCTTAAGAAGAGTACCCCTTATCACCCACAAGCAAATGGCGTAGTAGAAGCTTTCAACAAGATTTTGGATAACACACTCACAAAGATTTGTAATTCCAACTGAGATTATTGGGACGTGCGCATCCCTTCTGTGTTATGGGCTTATCGGACAACATGAAAAAATTTGACGAGAAAAACACCTTTCAAGATGATCTATGGGCAGGAATCCATCATGCCAATGGAGTATATTATCCCAAGCCTGCACATCGCAACTTTCATTAATATGGATGAGCCTAAAATTATGGAGGAATGGTTGGTGCAACTCTTCTCCTTAGAAGAATATCAATTCATTGCTAACTTCCACCAACAAGTATAGAAGGGGCGTGAAAAATCCTTGCATGACATGCACATCAGGCAAAAGGTGTTCAAGGAGAAAGATTTGGTCTTGATATATGATATTCAGTTTGTGTGCCACCCAGGTAAGTTCAGAAAGCATTGGTTGGGGCCATATATTTTGAAGGAGATAACTGATGGCAATGCGGTACGCTTGGCCACGCTGCGTGAAAATAACCTTCCCAGGTACTTCAATGGAAGTCGTCTGAAGCCATATAGTGACAATCCGATGTCGACCATGTTATCACTCTAATAATTCTCAAAAGTTGTGAGATTTTTTATTTTGTTTTTAGAATATCAGAGGTAACCACAAACCTATTTTGAAGCCCTAGGATCTAGCCTTCCTAGTGCTCAGAGTGAACTCTCTCTATAATATTTAACTTTGTTGATTGGTATTTGATTTTAGGCTAGTTATGTAGAGTGAATTGGCTTAGGGGTTTGATTTGATTTGGTGGGAGAAATCACTTACTTAGATGGATAGTTATAGATCTATATCCCATTGGGAAAATGGAGTCAATGTGTCAAGCATTCAGATTAGGATCAAGGTCTAAAGGTAAATGTTTATAGGGCAAGATAGTTGAGTCACTTCAAATCTTCAAAGGCTGATGGTGAAATGGTTTTGATCGGGATAAAAGAGAAATTAAGGGTTCTTAAATCCTAATAAGGAGTGAAAAGGCAGAGGCCAATCGAAATTAGGGAGCAATTAAGGGTTCCCTAGTCTGGATATCGGTTGAAAACATATAAATGATAATCAGTAAAGATAGAGTGCTTTTAACAAATTCTGAAATAACAATTCATGATTTATCATTTAGAACACATTTATAAATATATGGAAAACATAAGAAAAATAGACAAGAAAACAAGTGAAATACTTCATTGCAGTAGCCCAACACATGAATCCTGTAATATGATGCTTTATTTTCTGTGATCCAGTCTATTGACTAGAAAATTATGCAAAAATGCTTAGGCTCATAACTGTATAACTACAGAAATTTTCAGAAATTCCGTCCACACTCAATACTTCAAATGATGAAGTATTTATAAAAAATCTAGTACAAAACATCCTAGAATAATCTTAGGAACTTTTATTGGAAAATAAATATCTTCATGCAAGAAGATAGTGACAACTGCCTAACTAATTGCTAGCTGTCCTATTTATTGAAATAAAATAGCTTGTTGTTTTGATTTTATCTCTAATTTCTCTCTTTGTTGTTTGATGAAGGAGGCAGCTGGACAACTGGGGTGTCCTTCACGCTAGTATATTCATCTTTAATATGATTTGATATTTAATCTTTCCTCTGATACACTTTGACTAATACACTTTTACTGCCAAAATTGTTACTGCTTAAATAAAAAATAGAAAACTCTGTATTTTCCTTTTACTGCTCTGTCTTCATTGTAATCTGATCTTTACAATAGATAAGTCAACTTCTCCCAGAAATCAGCTTCTGGAAATTTAATCTTCATAAGCTTTCTGAAATTTTCATCTGCCTTTGTGTATTTGGATGGTTTATTCACAAACAAGTGTTTTACTTCATGCTGCAAGTAAAACAGATTTTCAAATTTTTTATACAACACTTTCCATGGAGGAATTCATTGTGAGGTTGTTTTATTTACATGTTCTTTAGCAAATACTCTCATCTTTTTTTCATAATCCTCCTGTTTCATCAATTTTTCATTGATTACCAGAGGATTTGGAAGGCCATTTTGTCTCAAAATATCAAATATTATCATGAATCTTGTAATTTCCATTTCCATGTTCTGGCACTTTTCCTCTATTTTTTTCATCAAATTCTTTTTAGATATAACATTCCTTACTTCAAGGATGGTCTCTGTTCTATATGTACTTCCAATTTCATCTAGTTCTTGTTTATTTTTGGAATTGAGAAATGTGATAATTGCTAAGGCCTTTTCGGGTTTTTTACCGAGCTCCTATTTTGTCTTCTGTATTTCTTCTTTTGTTGACTTCAGTAAATATTTTTGCTCAAATATTACTTGTATCAATGGAAAAGTATCATTGACTACCTCAATGATATTGGACCATAATCGGTTCTTAATATGTGCCATAGTTTCTTTCAAATTTAATTCTTTTTCCAGCTTCTTAAGTTGTTCATTCAACCTATTGGCCTTTTTCTCTTCATTCTTGGCATTAATTTGTGCAATTTTTTTGGCATCTTAAAGATTTTTAATCTGTTCCTTTAACCTATTAATCTCATTTGTCTGGATTAACATATCTTCCATTTCCTTTATCAATTTACTTTCCTCATCTGATTGTTGGATTTTTGTTGTTCATGACTCAGTGGCAGAATTTGTAGCTTAAGTAAGTGGTACTGTTGTGGCCATTGGAATCTTTGGAGCCAGTTATTTTGCTAGAGTAGATGTTGTGGTAACCACAGGAATCACAGTGGCAAGGACTTCCTGAGCTTTGTTGACTTCTTTATCTTGGACCAATTTTTCCATCTCAATCTCCATTTCTTTAATATAGGCTGTCAACTGCAAGATGAGACTCGTCATCTCATATTTTTTATTTGAATCCTGTAAAATCTCCTTAGCCTGGGGATGCTCTATTGGAGGAAGTTTCAACTATTTCCTGAGTGCAGCAATATCAACATTCTTCTTTTTTCTTAATTCTCATGCAGCTTTGATATTGTTAGGATCATAACCTACCCCAATTACTAACTCCTCCAAGGATTTGATTCTGATATATTTTACATATGAGAAAGTTTTCTCAAGTTTAAGCTAATCTCTTACATTTATCAAAGTATTTTGAAGCTTTTGAGCACTCATGGCCTTAGTGGTTATTGTGGAATAAAGCATCTCACCTGCTTGTTTATGGAATTCAATTTGGTCCAGTGGATGAATATCCTTGACTGGTACTTCAAAATCAACCTTTTTATAATCTGATGTTGATTTAGAAGTTGGTATTGTAGGCTGGAGCACTATCATTAGCATCTTTTGCTTCTTGTAATCAAAGGCTGAAAGCAACCTGTTTTGAATTTCAGGAGTTTGTTTTAAGTACTGAGAATAAATTTCATTTTTTATTTCCTCATTTTTTGCTTAAATCTCTTTGTACCTTTCCTTGATGGCTGTATCTTTTTATTTTGTCTATTTTTATGATAACACTTCTATACTGTGTTTTTTTTTAATCAACTGTGTCTTAGAAGTGGTTTTTTTTTTCTCTTCTTCAATTACTATAGGAGGTACATTATCTTTCTCTGGAATCTATGTGTCAATGAACTCTATTGTCTCTTTTTCTTTGCTTGCAGGATTAATCTTTGGCTTCTTGGTATATCTGAGTTTGAACTTGGTTTCTGTAGTAGTCTCAGCTGTGTAAGAACCTTCCTCCTTGTTTCTTTTCATACTTCTGTCTTCCTGGGATGGAGTTAGCAAAACTTGACTAGTATCATTTTGTTGATCAGCGTCTACCAATGTGTTTTCTAACCATTCAGATTGACTAGAAAATTTCTCAATTTGAGTCTTATTATCATGTATGTATGGAGTTAATTTTCACTACACTCTCATTTTTTTGATTATACCAAGGGGATCATAATTCCAAAGAAAACTTGGACTAAATTTGAACTCTGATGTAATGTTCCTTTTTCGAGAATTTCTGCAATATGGTCCTCAAGGACACTGTATAAGGAAGGTAATGAAAAAATAAGTTGTAAGGGGGCTTGGATCCCCTTTTTAACTCATTAAAAACTTCACTTTCAGAATTTGAGCCCAAAGACATGACTCTAGATGGGTTATTCAGATCTCCCCAAACTAGATCCCTAAAAGAATTCTCAAAGAGAGAGACTAGAGCAACATATGAGCATAATCATGAAACTCTAAAAATATGTACATATAAATGAATGAAATATAATACAGCCATCATTTTTACTAATATATCAGCTACAATATACAGAAATATCTTGAGGGACAAGCCACTCAAGCTACCGGAATCAATCTCCAATGATCAAACTATGAAATACATGAGTTGCTGCAACTGCACAAAATGCCAGAGAGCAGTGACAGCGCTGTCCATATTATGGTAGCTTCTGCTATAGATGCATATACATGAAATATGGCTGAATTATACAAGAAATTCCCAAGAATAGAAGAATGGGCTCCAATACAATATTTTTAGCCAATCTAGAAGAGATTGCTAGAAATGTCGGAGAATGTACAATGTGACAATCTGACTTGTCACTGCAACTGAATCAAAATATAAAATGAGGCTATAGTAGATAATAAATAATGATGCCCTCCTCTAATAGTGTATCTAAGAAAAATGTTGATCCCTCTACTCAGAAGCACTCCTCTCGATGAGCTCAAATAACCCTCCCGGCAACTGCCTGCAAAAATAACGTAGTTCTAGCTAGAGACTGCATTGTGAGGGAATATGGATGGTTGGATTGATGCCACTGATATGAAAATAAGCCTAGGAGTCCTCCTTACTGATCCTTTAATGAATATTTGAGCCCTCCACTGAAAAACAAGCCAAGGAACAACTCAAGAGATCCTCTATTGCTGCACCCTGCAGCACAAAATTATCATGCTCCAGGAATAAAGTTGTGACTAAAGGAGGTAGCTTTGGCCAAGTGCCAGAATGAGGAAATGAAGCTCTATAACCTCTCCTTCCCTGAGGATGAGGCAGGGATTCCCGACCAGGAACACCCTAGTGCTATGCAGCACGACAGTCTTGCTAAGCAGCAAGAGGAGCGTAGTCTCAACAGACTAAGCAAATAATAATCAAGCATGAAGAGAAATGGCTCTCCTCCTCTCCTTATATAGCAAGTTCTCCTCTCCGCCATGGGTCCCATCCACATGTGCCTTCCAACTCATGCATGTGGTCCTCCTCTAAAACTGCGCAGTCCATCAAGGAGATACATTGTATCTAGACAATGCATGTGGACTTGGTCAAAATGTCTAGATCAAGCATGATCCAGTCCTGTTCACACCCTGTGGTGCTCAAATCAGCTACTTTATTATTCCTCCTTTCACACAAGGAGTGTTATTTCTTCCTTCTCAAGGATTATGGGGTCTCCTTACCCATTTTATTTAACTAAATAAAATACTACTAACTATAATGTTCCTTATAGCTTGAGGCTAAAAATTGGGAACATTACAGTCCTCCCCCTTCAAAATGTTGCTTGTCCCCAAGCAACTGCAAGGTAGAGAAAAATTCCTCCCCCTCTTCTTGTGGCCTACTCATCAATAGACCCCACCATATCTCATCAAAGTATGCAATAAATCTCTCCTCCATGTATCCCTCCAAGGTTGTAAAACCAAAGTATACATCATGAGGTAATAGAGGATGCAAGTGGAAATATCCTTGTTGTTCAATGGCCTCCTCAAGGTAGGAGTGATGAAAAACATGGGAATTTTTATTCCCAATGAGTGACTCCTTCACCCATGCAATCATCCAAATGAAATGAGCCATCCTAGGTAGCTCAACAAAGCAGTCCTCAACCACGGATCTATGCAACATGTTGGGGCTGAATGGAGAGTTTGGATTTTCCCATCCAAGTAGTTCGTCCCTCCATTTGTGATAAGTGTGATGGGTTGCTGATATTGGGCTTAAATTTCATGGCTTCTACAATTGGCCCAAGCCTCCCCACAAAATGAGTCAACCATGAAGTGCCTCCTCCAATAACGCATTTTCCCCTAATAGCTCCTCCTACATGGAGAGAAAAGTAGTGACATGGAAATCATGTTGTGCCCATTGTTTCTCCTGAAACATACAACATATGAAAAGGGGAGAATCATAATCCTAATGGGAATCTCCAACTCCAAGCCCACCCTCCAAACAAAGCCTCCCACGAGTATACAAACATCGGTAACATCTGGAAGCAAAATACAATAAAAACAAGTTGCCACATGGTAACCAGAGAGTGAATCATAGTTCCACATGAGGAACTAGCGCAGTGCATTCCATGCTTTCCTCAAAATAAAATATAACAAGTGCTTTAATAGCAACTTGTTTTCTGCCACAAACATCTCACAAGGTGAAAACATGAAAGTACAAATTGGTGCCAATGGTGCACACCAAGAAGTATGTGGCTTCCCCCACAAACCACCATTAAGGTAGCCAAAATCAATGCTACAAGTAGCTGCAAGTACATTATACAAAATTCAAGAAGGGATGATCCTTCTTGATACAATATGATGCTCATGTAAAGTAAAGAAGTAAAAAACATAATGTGAAATTATACTTTCTCTACCGTGTACTTGAGACCTTGAGCTGAAATGGCTCAACTGAAAAAGTTCCCCCACTCCCAATGAGTCTGAAGGTGGCTGGGACATCCTATCCATCACCATCCAGCCTATGCATCTCTCCATATGCTGATATATGTCCTATTGTATGCCCTCCCAAGTGAACTCCTCTAACAAAACAAGATATGCATCAAGGTGCATAGCTAGGAAGTCCTCATGTGCTGCATGTAATAGTTTCTCCTTGAGACTAGATGCTCTAGTCAAGAAGATTCTGCCATAAAATTAGATGACCATTTCATCCACCATGTATCTATCATCTCCTCTGGGTCAGCAAGAACCATTCATGCACCAAGATACTTGGAGTACTCTACCAAAAGCTGAGACCTCCAATACGGATCAATCCTCCTCATAGATAGCGTTGGTGATCTAGCATGTGAAGGTCCCCTCATGTTTCTGCCTTCTACTTTGACCTCCCCCATGCCAAAGTCATCCTCCGAAATGCTACCATGTCTATCATGCAGCTTCTCATGCTCAAATAGTAATGGTGACCCTTGGAATTTTTCCTCCCATGAGAAGCTGTCATCCAAAAGGAATCTCCCAATCTTGGTCAGTGTAAGCATGAGTAACCTCCATATAATCCCATGTGTGAAAGAGTCCTTCCTCAAAGGAAGTATCCTCTATCTCTCTAAAGCTGTGGAGAATTCATCCTGCACAGATGCTCTCCTCCATCCCTGCAACAATCTCTGTCAGCGCAGTATGGGTAATGAGAGTGGGTAATGCTAACAATGAGAGATTGCCTCCCTCGTCCTTGAGTCTATCCCAAACTCTCTGCATTGTGCTGGACTCCTCCAAAGTCTTCACCTCTCCATAATCCAAGAGTGGTGAACTATATGAAAATATGTATCTTATCACTTCTATATCAGGTGGCTTCCCAGGTGGAATGCCTTCATATAGTGAGACATCAAGCTCAGAAGTGGACTGTACGTATGAGTTGACTGAGTTGTCCCTCTCTTCACTACATTGTACAGTCTCCTTCTCTTGTGAAAAAAATCTCTGGCATAGATAAGGGTGTATCATCCCTTGATGTTGATCCTTCTCTTCCTCCTCCACCTCACAATCCCCAATGACTGCTACATATGACTCCGGAATTGTGCCATGGTTCCCACATGTTAAAATACTTGGAACTCCTTGTAAAGACACAAGGGCTCCTCTAATGGAAGCAATGGCTCCCCTTTCACCTCCATGTGGTGATGGATCTCCTCCCAATATGACGGCACTGTTAGATCTCATATTCTCATCTGCCCCATCAATAAGTGAGATTACCTCATCATCAAGGAGAGACCCTAGATCTTGGTCACCTCTTGAAGGAAGTACCTCCATGACTTCACAAATGGAAGAGGGCCCTTCACACAATGGGGATCATGCCCTTAGAAATCCATCATACATGTTTATATCCCCTTTAGAAATATGGAATGGAGTTTGTTGCATGGTTCCTCCCAATGCATGCAAAGTGTTTGATGTTTTTATACATAAAGATTCACAATGATTTTCATCAAATTTTCTCACCAAACCTTTAGTGAATCCATCATATGATTCTACATTTTCATGATAACATGAAATATAATTTTCAAACCACCAAGCATGAGCCATACCTTTGAGTTGCAGCGCTACTCCTCCAATGGCCTCATCTCCTTCCTCCATTATCCCTACAGTGCAAGTGTGAAATGAACTGTGCTGTGGATCTGCATGTGTGGCTGAATGCTCACACCCATCATAATAATAATTAGGGTTTTCTTCATCTTCAAACTCTCTCAGAAACTCTCTGCAATTTTCCCTTTCTATCTCCTCAAGATCTTGAATGATACCCTCCAGGGTCTGAAAAAGAAGAAGGGAAACCTCCTCTTCCGTCATTCCTCCTTTATTTTTTTATCTGTACATTTCCTCTTCTAAGTGAGGATCTTCTCCTTCTAATGGCATATTATCTTGGGCTGCATATGCTGAGCCAAGATTGATGCTCTGATACCACTGTAATGTTCCTTTTTCGGGAATTTCTGCAATATGATCCTCAAGGACGTTGTATAAGGAAGGTAGTGAAAAAATAAGCTGTAAGGGGGCTTGGATCCCATTTTTAACTCATTAATCACTTCACTTCCAGAATTTGAGCCCAAATAAATGAATCTATATGGGTTATTCAGATCTCCCCAAACTACATCCCTAAAAGAATGCTCAAAGAGAGAGACTACAGCAACATATGAGCATAGTCATGAAACTCTACAAATATATACATATAAATAAATGAAATATAATACAGCCATCATGTTTACTAATATATCAGCTATAATATACAAAAATATCTTGAGGTACAAGCCACTCAAGCTACCGGAATCAATCTCCAATGATCAAACTATGAAATACATGAGTTGCTGCAACTGCACAAAATGTCAGAGAGTAGTGAAAGTGTCGTCTATATTATGGTAGCTGCTGCTATAACTGCATATAAATGAAATATGGCTGAAATATACAAGAAATTCCCAAGAATAGAAGAATGAGCTCCAATACAATATTTCTAACCAATCTAGAAGAGATTGCTAGAAATGTCGGAGAATGTACAATGTCACAATCTGACTTGTCACTACAACTGAATCAAAATATAAAATGAGGCTGTAGAAGATAAGAAATAATGATGCCCTCCTCTAATAGTGTATCTAAGCAAAAGTCTGATCCCTCTACTCAGAATCACTCCTCCTGATGAGCTCAAATAACCCTCCCGGCAACTGCCTGCAAAAATAAAGTAGTTCTAGCTAGAGACTGCGCTGTGAGGGAAGATGGATGGTTGGCTTGATGCCATTGATATGAAAATAATCCCAGGAGTCCTACTTACTAATCCTCCAATGAATAGTTGAGCCCTCCACTGAAAAACAAGCCAAGGAACAACTCAAGAGATCCTATGTTGTTGCACCCTGCAGCACAAAATTATCCTGCTCCAGGAATCATTAATGGAATTTTGAGGTCTAAAATGGGCCTCCTAAGGAAATTATAAAATAATAGTGGAAAAAATCAAATAAGATTTGATGACATCATCAAATTTTAGAGGGAAAAATGAAAAAACTACTTTTTCAACTCATATTTTCAACTTATCTCCCAAAGTCTTTACTCAAATTTTGAGCGGGAGTACTCATTGGATGCGATATTTAATTCCTCATCCAAGGAGTACTCATGTTGCATACTTTTTATGGGTCCTACTACACGAAAAATGAGAAATACATGAAAAACGTGATTGTAATCACGTTTTTTTATGTATTTCTCATTTTTCATGTAGCAGGGTTCATCGAAAGTATGCAACATGGGTACTCCTTGGATGAGGAATTAAATTTTGCATCCAACGAGTACTCCCACTCGAAATTTGAGTAAAAATTTTGGGAGATAAGTTGAAAATACGAGTTGAAAAGGTAGTTTTATTATTTTATTATTTTTTAATATTTTTACCCTTTTATTTAAAAAATGGCAAATCATCCCCCACGGTTGACATCATCATCTTGAATCATATTGGTTGTTATAAAGTTTATTTTTGTTGTACATTTTTATTAGGAGGCCCATTTTAGACCTCGAAATTCCCCTAATGAACGTTGTGACTGAAGGAGGTAACTTTGGGCAAGTGCCGAAATGAGGAAATGCAGCTCTAGAACCTCTCCATCCCTGAGGATGAGGCAGGTATTCCCGACCAAGAACACCCTAGTTCTATGCAGCACTGCACTCTTACTAAACAATAAGAGGAGCGGAGTCTCAACAGACTAAGCAAAATAATAATCAAGCATGAAGAACAATGGCTCTCCTCCTCTCCTTATATAGCAAGTGCTCCTCTCCACCATGGGTCCCATCCACATGTGCCTTCCAATTCATGCATGTGATCCTCCTCTAAAATTGCGCAGTCCATCAAGGAGATACATTGTATCTAGACAGTGCATGTGGACTTGGTCAAAATGTCTAGATCAAGCATGATCCAGTCCTGTTCACACCATGTGGTGCTCAAATCAACTGCTTTATTATTCCTCCTTTCACACAAGGAGTGTTATTTCTTCCTTCTCAAGGATTATGGGGTCTCCTTACCCATTTTATTTAACTAAATATAATACTACTAACTATAATGTTCCTTTTAGCTTGAGGCTAAAAATTGGGAACATTAAATCTGACAATTGCATTTCTACTTCTATACCTACTTCTCTATTATTGCATATGAATGGACCAACCTGATTTTTCAGTTTGAATTGGGTTTTCTTCTTTGCAGCCAAGAAATTTACAACATTTGAATTTAAAATTTTCCTTATATACTCTATAGAAAACAACCTCATAGGGAGGTATTTTGGCAACTTGAAAGGAGTAAGGTTTGACCCATAAACTCTGATTTCAATGTGATTTTGTTATAAATACCAATCACCTATCCTAATTTGCTCAGAAAACTATAAAACCTTCTTAATTTCATTGTTTATCCTAGGTTGCACACTGTTGTTTAGCAGATTGACCAATGGATGGATGATAGAATCTGTAAACTCTGCATAAGTGAATTCATCTGACTCCTTCCTGATCAAGGAAGTCCAGAATACAACAAATTGTGGATTTCCTTCCACATTCATCTTCTGAAAATTTATAGGAAAATTTTCAGATTGGAAATAAAGAAACATGTGGAAAAGGAATGAACAATATCTAAATACACCTTCAATAGGCAGTTTGACTAGTTGTTCATGGATGCTATCAGCAATGTATTGGGCAAAGTTAAAAATAACTGCAGGGGGCTGGCCAGGTACAAAAATGGACAAGAAACCAAGTATTGATGCATTAGCATGTTCATCTGTGAAGTATCCAAGGATAAAAGACAGCATGGAAATAATGTGTCTAGTTCTTTCTGAAAATTTAGAAGAGGAATATGGAGGGTTGTGCTTGGGAATTTCCACATAGGATGGCATGAAAGTTTGAAAATTTTGAAATCTCTTGGGGAAATTCAACTCCAAATAGAACTTAGTGAGGGCTTCAATTGATAAAGGAACTACATTAGGTTCAGGCTGTAATTGAAGCATCTGGTTGATTGATTTAGTTGTAATGGTAAACAACACTTCTTTTTTAGAATTCACAATGGCTCTTTGATATGGAGAATAACAATATTGGCATAATCTGATAGCTTATGGGCATTAGTGAGTGTGAGGGACAACATATTTAAGAAAATTTGATTCCCAAATAAACACCTCATCTGCCTGATCTAAGGATTTCTCTTGGCTCCAGCAGTGGAGCCCAAGGAGGTTAAACTCTGTCACAGGATCTGTAATTTTGAAATATACATCTACTAGGGGAAAATGTTCTACATCTACAATAGGAGGTTACAGAGGGTTGATCACAATAGTGCCTTTAGAAGCCATTGATAGTTTTTATTAATCAATGTCAATACTTTTAACCTTTTAAACATTGATTTAGGTATGTGAAACACTTCTATAAGTTTAAACAGTTTACAGAAGGACTTTAGATATAATAGAGGTTCTATCTTTTACTACAAAAGGTATAATTCTATTTACTCTCACTCAAACTATATTTTTTGTATAAAAAACCAATTTCCTAACCTTATAGCCTCATGAAATGATATATAGGGTTTACAATAGGCTTTTCTGTGATAAAACAATCCTAAAACATCAATTTTTATGCAGAAGGGCTTCTGAGCACTGTAAAAAAGGCTTTGGAGGTCTCAGAGGGCCTTTTAAAGTCTGTAGATGGCTAAACTCACTCCAAATTTGCTCTAAAATAGATCACAGCTTTAGAAACTGTAAGTAATGCTCAGGGTTTGCAGAAATAATGATTTCATGAGGCAATAGGGTTATTCCTTAGGCATACAGGCTTTAAAGGTTTCAATTAACCGTATACTTATTTCAGATTGAGGAATGAGTCTCTTTATTTGAAGAATATTTGTGAAATTCAGAATTATGCTGTGAAGAAGGGTTTCTTGGGGTTGAAAAGCTTTCAGTAGCTTCCTCTGGTCTTTATATGCAGTCTAGTGTCTTCTACAGTATTGTAGCAATCGACTTTGATGAATTATGTTTGTTTTTGAGCTAACAGAGGTGGCATTGTTCTTTTCTCGGTCATGAAAGGTTTTATGAGTATAAAACGGTAACAGAAGGCTTGAATGAATGCTTTGGGCATTATATAAGTAATTTTTTGAACAGTGGATGCATTTACTGCCGGTCAATTCAAAATATGGGTGGTTTGGGCGCGGGGGAGGCAATTACTGCCTAGCGGTTTTCGCAACATCGAAAGGTGGTAAGTAGGATTGATTGGATCGATGCGATCTAATAGAATCAGGGTGCATGGAGGAGAGAGAAAGTGTTAAAACTGCTTTTATTGCAAGGTTCAGACTCATTTAACGTTGGTGCAATAAAATCTACGATGTTGGATTTACACCGTTAGATCTGGCAGAAAGGAGCAAATGATTGAGATCATGCGTTGAAGCTTCGGGGTTGAAAGGCGTGGGGCCTGAGATTTCTTTGCGGCGGGATATGGATTATATATTAAAACATAGTTTTTAATATATAGTTTAGATATGGAATATGATATGCGGGTGTAGTGTTTTATTAACAAATGAAATGCTTATAAATGTAATGTTAACATAGGCGGCGTTATTATATAGTAGGGATAGTTTTAACCTATGGGAGCGGGAATATATAATCATGTGGGGAAATAAACCATAAGATAAAAGTAAAAATATGGATGTTGGATATATATATATATATTAAAATGATTTTAATATAATACGAGATATAAAGGTTAATAAGGAGCTAATATATAAAGTTAATGTTTAGTAATGAATATGATGAGGGATAAAAATAAACTAAGTCTAATGTAAAACATAATAAGGGGATAAATTTCATTGTTTAAGAGTCCCAATATAATATTTTTACATTTAAACTTAGGATAATTTTTTTTTGGGGTTTTTGGATATTTTTAGAGTAAAGGGGAATTAGTCAAAGGTTTTACTTTCCTTAAGTATAATGAATTTTACACTTAGGCAAAGGTTTTTAGAGTATTTTATATTGGATTGGATGGGAAAGAATGGAAATGGTGGGGATGGAGTATTTTTACAAGGGAAATGACTATTTTTAAGGAATTTAGTGACTGAATTGACCAATTTCTTCTTATCCTTGATTATAAAAACTACTTCTGCCTACCCATATGCTACCCTAACATTTTTTTCTTCATTTTACTTGGGTGCATTTGAGCTTCCAAACCCTGTTTCATTTTTCTTTTAAAACATAAATATAACTAATTATATCCTTATTTCTTCCAAGGGCTCAGATTAAGCTGTTGAGCTCCTTATTTATTCTCTACCTAACTACTGATCTACCAAGATTAAAATGTTTATCTCGATATTTATTCTCTATCTGTCAGCATAAAATTTAAAGCATGAAAAGTCAAGATTAAGCTATTTGACTTATCATGGATTATGGCATTTTGAACAAATTGCACATAATATTTTATTTTTGCAAAGAAAGTAAATAGTAGTGGCATTTGGATTTGCATCACTTTCATGTTTTATTTTTATCTTTTTTTTCTTGGGGTCCATTTTCTATTATTTTTTGATATTTTTTCTTTTAATTCCTTTTGTTTTTCTTTTAGGACTTTTACCCTCTTTACATTTTTTATTTTATTTTTCTGAAATGGGAAAAAAATTTGCAGAAAGAAAAGTATGTACATATTACAAGACTAATCAAAGTCAATTCAAAAATTATGAATCCTATTATTATAGGACCCTAACAGTGGCTCCACATGGGGATGGCATTTCCTAGTGAAATTTCAAGAACTTTGAGACTAGTAGCCTTTGAATTTTGATTGTGCTAGCCTTGGAACTGTTTTTTGAGCTCTATAATTATTCATACTTATGATATTTATCCTTCAAAGCTTAGGGCCTTCTCTCCGAGCTTCAACTTTGCTAGGAAAAAACATCCAATCCAATATAAAATTTGCAATGCTATGTACAATGAGTAAAGTAAACAAAGTGAACTATTTGTTATTCTGAGGAATAGTAATGCTTCAGCATTCTACCATTGACAAGTCCACCTCGCAGATCTGATCCATCAAAATCCTTCAAAAAGAAAGAATTATTACCTCTGTAACCATAAATAACATAAGGGCCTTTCCATAGGAAATCAAATTTCTCATGTTTACATTTCTCTTCTCTCCTTGAATCCCACTTTAGAACTTTGTCACCTATATAGAAATCATCTTCTTTAGTCTTCTTGTCAAAAATATTTTTAATATTTTCTTGAACAACTTGAGACTTAAGATAAACCTCTTATTTGGTTTACTGCAAGTGTATGGTTTGGTTTATTATTCTTTGGATAACATTAGTTTCAACCTGTAGTTCTTTAATTATCTTCATTACTGGTACTCCTAAAGTATATGGAAAAACAACATCCATCCCATAAAAAATCTGGTAAGGGGATGTACCAATAGATTTCTTTGTGGTAAGTCTATCTTCCCATAAGGCATTCACTAACCTCTTGTTATAGGTTTTATTATTGTCTTCTAGTATCTTCTTGATGATGTTCACAAGGCTTTTATTGGAGGACTCAGCAAGGCCATTACCTTGAGGGTAATATGCAGTGGAATGGCCAAGGATAATGTGGTATTTATGATAGAAGTCAACCATATTTTTGGATTTGAATGAGGCTACATTATCAATGCTGATCTTTTGGGGGCATCCAAATCTTTAGAGTATATTGTTTTCTAAAAATGATATTATGACAGTGTTAGTGGCTTTCCTGGAAGGTATGGCTTCTATCCATTTAGTGACTGTGGCTGTCAAAATCCACTTATGTTGGGCTGAGGATGGAGGGTGAATTTCAACAATGAAATCAAGACCCCATTACTGAAAAGGAATTTCTATTGAGATGGGTTTTAAGGGCAAGGGTAGCAGTTTCTTTCCTTCAAAAAATTTACACTTGTGACAGGAGGTCACATACTTTTTCACATATGCAAACAAAGTAGGCCAGTAAAAACCAGCTCTCAATATTTTATCTGCAGTAGTCTTCCAGTAAAGATGTCCTCCACAGTCACCTGCATGAAATTCTTTCAAAATTTTATCAGCTTCTTCTTTAAGCAAACAATTCAATAAAATACCACTCTGATCTTTCCAAAACAGTGCATTGTCTATGATACAAAATCTTATTGCCTTTAGCTTTAAAAATCTAGCTTTAGTTCTTGATAATCCAAGAGGAGCTTGTAAATTTAGTAATACAAATATAATATCTGCATACCATGGTGAGTCTGAAATGGCTTCACTAATCTCTGGAGTCGCCATATTTTCTTGATCATCTATTTGGGCAATAAAATTAATATCTAAAGCATGAAAATTTGATTCATCCATGAGTTTGGATAAGCCTTGACCTTTAATGAGTTTGGTGGGTTTAATTTCTATGTCATATTCCAAAATGGTGGCAATCCACTTGCCTCTTTTACCATCAGGCCCATTCTGTGTCAAAATTCCCTTTACAACTGCATTTGGAACATAAGCAATGATATGTGAATAAATAATGTACACTATAAAGTCTTTGATAGCTTTCACTAATGCTAGTGCTTGCTTTTCCATTATATTTTACTTTAAAGTGGCATCTCTAAGTGTTTTTCTGAAGAAAGAAATGAGTTTCTCATAGCCCTAATCATTTTTCTGCAGTAAAACTGCAGCAATAGTGTGTTCTGAAGCAAAGGAAAAAATAATGAAATCTTTTCTAAAGTCAGGACTTATAAGGACTGATATTTTTGTCAAGGCTTGTTTAATTTATTCAAATGATTGCTGAGCCTCCACATTCCATTTAAGTACTGAGTATTTTTTCAACATATTGTTAAGTTCTCTAATTATTTCAGCTAAGTTAGAGATGAATCTTCTGAGAAAATTAATTTGACCTAAGAAAGCTTGCAATTATTTAATATGCCTAGGATGACTAATGTTTAGAATTGTCTCTATTCCAGCTGGGTCTATTCTAATTCCCTCTTTAGATATGATATGCCCTAATAATTTACCTTATTCCAGTCCAAATAAAGTCTTTTTAGGATTTAGAGAAATGCCAAATTTCCTGCATTTGATAAATTCTTGTCTGATATGATCTAAATTTTCATTATCAGTATTTTAAAACACAGTAATGTCATCTAGATAAATCACAAGGAATTCATGGATTTCTTTAGAAAAAACTATATCCATAGCTCTTTGAAAAGTGGCTACTACATTCATTAATCCAAAAGGAATTTTCACATACATGAAAGTGCCCCAAGGAGTAGTAAAAGCAGTTTTAGGTTGATCTTCTAGTTGGATTAGAATCTGGTTATATCCAAAGAATCCATCAAGTAATGAAATTCTGGAAGAACCAACCACCCTCTGTAAAATGTGATCCATCTTGGGGAGACGGTAGTTGTCTTTTAAAGACACTTTATTTAAATTCTTGAAATCAACACACAATCTGATTTCTCCTGTCTTTTTCCTAGTGGGAACTAGATTTCAAATCCAATCAGAATATCTGATTGGTGCAATTATTTGGGCTTCATATGTTCTCTTAACCTCTTTCTCAATTAAAGGAATTAAAACAAGATTAATCCTTCTAAGTTTCTATGTGAAATTTTTTTGATCTTCTTTTATGGGTATTTTGTGCTGTATTATGCTAGTGTCATAGGAAATTTAACTCCTCATAACTCCATGCAAATACATCTTGAAATAACTTAAACAGAGCTATGTATTTGACTTTTTCTTCCTGAGGTAAGGATTTTTAAAGTTTTATCATCCTAGGCTTTGATTCTGTTCCTATATTACACTCCTCAATATCAGATCTTAATGGTTCCATTTTAGGTTTTCTTGCAACATCATTAGAATCAAAACAATATTCTAAAGGGGCTAATCCCTTAAGAAAAAATTTATTCTGAAGGTTTAAAGTATAAGATTCATCATCTGCTAACTCTTCAATCTCTACTTGTTCTAAGTTATATGTTTCTACTTGAGTAAATTTAGTTGGTTTAGCAAAATTTAAATTATTTATATCTATTTTGTTTATATCAATCTCACTATCTATGTTTTGATCTACTATACAATCTGTATCTATATTACAATTCTGAAATTCTCCTTCATTATTCATGAAATGATAAATAATGTTTATCCTGTGAAAAAAATTTCTAATATTTAAGATTATCTAGAATTGTAGGCCTGTGTTTAACTTCTATTGCATATTTATGATTTGGTTGAAATGGTAGATTACAAGTACTAGAAAAAGTTTCTAAGCTATGTGCCTGTATATTTTGTTTTCTAGGAATTGCAGCAAAGTCACATTCAAGCAGTTCCTTAATCAAATCTAAAACAGTTTCTCTATATTGGCTTAATCTTGGATTATATACAGAATATTCTCATGTTATCTGTTTCACAATTAACTCAAAGTCTCCCATAATTGACACTCTCTTGGCTCCTAAATTTCTAACAATCTACAGTCCTAAGATAAGAGCTTCATATTCAGCCACGTCGTTTGTACATTTTAAATTTAATCTAAAAGCATGACCTTCTGCATGATTTTTTTCCATATTATGTATCCAAACTCTTGCTCCTAATCCTAAATTTTTAACTGATCCATCAAAATCTAGGTGCCACATTGATTCATGAAAAATGTTGTCACTATCAATTTCTTTCTTTTTCTGTTTATTTTTTAGTTTAGTATTGTTTTCAATGCCAATTTCATAATTACATAAAATGAATGAGTCCATGTCAAATGGTGTAGAGTAAATAGGATATTTTCTAGGTCTTTCTACACTACTAACCATGTACTTCATTAATGTTTCTTTGTAAAGTTTCTTGGGTTGGCCAAAAACTGATATTGTCGCAAAAGACATATCAAGTTGTAGAGATCCCTGCATTTTAGCTCCCCATGAGAGAGATAAGAGAATTCCATATTTGGGAGGGATTTCAGTTACTACAATATCCATGACTATGCTTTTTCCAGGGTATTGAACTAAAGTAACACATAAATCTTTCATTAAACCTAAACATTTCACTTTACTGGAGTCAAATGAAAAGAGATCTTTGTAAGGTCTAGTAATGTCTAAATTCAGGGTTTCCATTATTTGTTTTGGAATCAAATTGTGTGAAGCCCTTGAATCTAGCATTGCATTATGTAAAATCTAGTCATGAATAGTTAAGCTAATGTAGAAAGGTGGAACTGCTCCATCTTGGTGTTTCCCATTAACATCAGGACCAAATATTAATTCTGGTTAATCATCATTCAAGTTTACTGAATATTCTCCATCATTCATGTTTAAAGTATTAGTGATATGTGTTTTTTATAGGTCATTGTTTACCAACTCTGTCAAAGGAATTGGTATCTTCAATTTGGCAATTTCAGCTTGGATATTGAGTGGTGCTTGAGATTTTCCTAGCTCAATTATTTCTTTTTTTGTAACTGTAGTTTGGGTAGGTTTGTCCTCTTTTTCTACAGTGGTTTTCTCATTCTCTATTTTTATTTCCAGTGTTTTACTGCTTTTGACTTTATTTTCAAGGACAGTTTGAGATGCAGTGGAAGTCTTTGCATATTTTGTGGTTTCAGTATCTGTTTTAGCATTGGTTGTTTTAGGATCGGCTGATTTTGGATCAACAGTAGATATTTTTGAGTCTGAAATTGTTGTTTTAGCATAATTTGTTGTCTTGGCAGTAGCATATTTTTGAGGATCTGTTGATGTTTGGACAACGGTATCTGTGATGTCAACAATTTTATGACTAGGTGAAATTTTGGGACTTGAAACTTTCTGGGTTGAACTAGAGTTTTGCATGGTTTCCCTAGGGAGAATTTGTAGAAATTTAGAAGTAGGAGCCTATATTGTATTATTTGTTTGTGTTTGGGCAGATTTCTTAATAGAAGGCTTTAAATTTTTTGTGCTCCTAAGGTTATATTGCTTATGAACTTCATTAATTGCAAACTCATAACCTTGCTTGTAATCAAAAGACTCACCAGAATCTAATTGAAGTTGTTGTAATTCATATAGATCCTATTCTTCCTGTGTAAGAAAAATGGTGTTATCATCATTAATACCCATTAGAATAATGGTGTCTTCATCATCTTCATTTTGATGATAACTTTCAGCATAGTTCTCTTGGAAAGGTGTTCTTATTGTTTGGTCAGGTGCTGATTCTCTAGATTTTCCAGTGTTGGTGTTTTTCCTAAAATTGGGATTTGTAATCTGAGGTCCTTGTTGTTGGTTATCTTACTGTGGCTTCCTTTCCATATTATTTAACCTATCCATCATTCTCTCTAATGTTTTTTCTAATTGATCTATTTTCAAATCTGAAGTAGATGTTTCTTCTTTTATTGTCACTCTCCTTTCATTTCTCAATATAGCTTTCTTTACTGTCAAGTTTGCCTCTACACTAATAGCATTACTCTGCATCTACTCTAAACTTTTTGGATTTCTCTCTCTTAGTTGATAGACTATATCTATATCAAATCCATTAGGTAATTTGATAATGACAGAGTCTGGAGTAGGTTTAAGATTAGCAGGTATTGCATTATAAATACCATTATATCTAGTAAAATAATCTTGAATTGTTTCATTTGGTTCTCTTTTTATACTTTCAAATTCAGATAAAATTTGTAGTCGATTTTTCTTCTTTTCCCATCTATTAAGAAATAATCTATGAAAAACTGCTAAATCAGCAATACTACCAGCATTCAAACCTTTAAACCATTTTTTCACCTCACCAGTTAAAGTTTTTGGCAATATGTTTCTGGTATCCTATTTGAATTGATTGTCCTTGATGGAAACTCTCTGACACAGGATGCAGATAATTACTGTATGAAGAACTCAGAACACCATCAGTAGTTCTATACAAGTAGAATATAAGACTGAATGTACATTAATTGAAGCTCTGGAAGAATTGATGTGAATAAGGACATGTTAAATCATGTGTGAATAAGTTTAGTGTATTCATACATCCTGACAAACCTCTAAAGTTGGAGGGTTCTGGTCTCTTCGCAATATGTGTTAAGTATGGCTGAGTAAATCTGAGTAAAGGGCTAATGGATTCGATTTCTATAAAAGCACAAGCTAGCAAATCGGTAAAGGATGTAATTCTGTATGGTGGAATCGATAGGGTTAACCTGCTTGCTGAAGAATGTAATTGAATGGACACATGATCGCAGAGCATGTTTACTGGAATATATATATATATATATATATATATATATATATATATATATATATATATATATATATATATATATCTATATATATAACCCGAGTTACATTAACATAATCATGCGGAGGAAGAACAATTAAAACAGGGTTATGCCTTCATGAGGAAACGTAGCAATGTTGGAATAAAGGCGGATGGAACCTTGAGCGAAGCGAGCAGAAAGGAACCACGAGCGGTTTCTGGTTTTCATCACACCACTTTCGATGGGCAAGTGGTATTCAAGAGGTTGGGAGCGATTCCATAGATCGACTGACGTGTGTCCTCGAGCGACTTTGAAAAACCGCCATCACAGCGCGCCATCGCATGTTAACGATCAACCAAGGAGGCTGCGTGATATCATTGGGCGCCGTCGATCTGGAGGGGAGCCATTGGACGACGGTCGTATGAAGAAGATGCGCGAAGGTTAACCAAATTACGACGCGGGAATTTGATTGGACGATTGATCATATATGTGGGGCCCAGAGTTAAATGTTTATTAACCTTGGCTATAATATTATACGGCGGAGATAAAGATTACCTTTTGGGTCGATTCGTGAATATGCATGGAAAAGCGTAGGTTGGGGTTCCAATCTGGATTATTTTTTATAAATACGTGGGTTGTTATTAAAAGAGCGTTTTTGTATGCCTTAGGAAGGTCATTACTAAAGAAGAAATTTGGATTAATATCTCAATCTCAGATTGAGATATTAAAAAGCCTTAGATTAATCATCTAATTGCCAAAACCAAGAAAATAATGAGAAATTGTTTGGGGCTTAGGTAGACCCCACTGGATTATCTATTTGATCCCATCCAGGAAATACCATCAGCAATTGGGTGGTTTTGACTCATGGTATTAATAAAGGCAAAACTATATAAGGAGAAGAGGATCATAGTACAAGGTGTGCGTGCGGAGGGATTGTCAATAAATAAATATCTTTAAGAGATATCTACATGATTGAACTCTGTTGTCTGATAACGTTGAATCTATGATGCACCTATAGAGTGGATGAAGGTTCAAGATCTCTAGATCCAGAAATGGTGAATCTCTAGGAAAATCTGTAAAGAAATAATGAAGACCTGACGCAAGTTTGATTAAGAAATTGAAGGAAGTTGGTGGATCTGAAATCAGGGGGGTTGGAGCTCCCTTCCAGTAGTGACTGGAGAATGAGAGAAAGTTGTGGCCTTCTACAGATGGGTGCCTGTGTGCTAGTATAAGTCTGTGCCAGCACAAAAATTGTAAGAAGTTTTCTTTATAATAAATATTGAAGACAAAGATGACAACAGTGGTGATTTTCTCCCAAATTGGGTTTCCACCTTAAACACTGGTGTTCATGTGTGTTGCTTATGTGTGATGGTTTATTCTGTTATTCCTGCACATGCTTACTACTTACTAAACCTCTGATGAATGAATGATGCAATAATCTAAGTAAAGAATTAATTAAGATCTCTGATAAAAAAATTTCAGTTAGTTCTAAATACTGATTCACCCCCCCCCCCTTTCAATATTTTTCTCAACAATTGGAATCGGAGCAGGTCCTTCTGAAAGGCTTAGCCGCTAGAAGGAAGATCAATAAAGATGAGCAGTCAAGATGGAATAGCATCTATCAGGCCTCCGCTCTTCAATGGAAACAATTTAATATTCTGGAAAACAAGGATGAGATCCTATCTTCAGTCTCTGGGTGCAGATGTATGGGCTATTGTTGAAGTAGGATATCAATATCCAGCTGCAGTACCAACAGATCCAATGGAAAGAAATAATTATGAAAAAAATTCAAAGGCGGTTAATGCTCTATTGGGAAGTTTAACTGAATCAGAATTTGTCAAAGTCATGCAGTTGAATACAACAAAGGCAATATGGGAAAAAATCATTCTAAGCTATGAAGGTGATGCAAAGGTAAAAAGTGCTAAACTCCAAACTCTCAGAATTCAATATGAGAATCTAAAAATTCATAATGAGGAGAGCATTACTAATTTCTTTTTACGACTTGATGATATTGTAAATCGTATGAGAAATCTGGGAGAAACAATAACCGAATATACTTTGGTTGAGAAAGTTTTAATGTCACTAACGACAAAATTTGAGTCAAAAGTTTCTACTCTTGAAGAAAAGCAGGATCTTCAAAATCTTACTGTGGTGCAACTTCATGGCATACTAACCGCATATGAAATGAGAAGAGGACCATATGAAGTCAAAGAAGCCATCTTTAGAGCTTCTACAAAAGGGAAGGAAGTACAAGAGACAGAAGGATCAGGGTATATCTCAGAAGAAGATGAGGTAAATTTTGTAAAGAAACTCCAACTTGGTACAGGACGGTTCAAAGGTAAGCTTCCTTTCAAATGTTTTTCTTGTGGAAGAGTTGGTCATTATGCTGCTAAGTGTCCTCACAAAGAAACACATGAAAAAGGAAATGAAGTAGCAATAAGGAATAAGAATTAGTTTAGCACTAGAAAAAGTTACTATACTCATGAAGACAGTGATGGGTTATCAGACAGTGAGGAAGAATGTGAACAAGACCTTAGAATTCTCATGGCATTTGAAAAGGAGTCTAGAGAAGAAAATGATACTTTTATGGATGCTTTGGAGGACAATGATTTTCTTGATGAAATCAATCAACTCAAAATATTCTTAGAAGAAAGTAAAATAACCATAGAAACTCTGAAAAACCAGCTTCAAGAAAAGGAGAAACATAATGAGAAATTAGAATGTGAAATAGTAAGTCTAAGAAAAGAAATTGAGAAAGTAAAGACTTTGAATCTTAGATTTTCTAAAGGATCTAAAACCTTAGATTAGATTATCAAGATACAAAGTTCTCCTCTTCTAAAGATAGGTATTGGATATATCGGAGAATCTTCTCAGGCTTCAGCACCAAATTATCTAAAAGTAGCTACAGCCAGTACACAACATTCTTCCCCTCGGCAAGGGAATAAAGAATATTTACACATAAAGCATGACCATATCAATTCAAAGAACACTAACAGGAGTTCCTTTCAAAGAAACACCAATCAATAGGTAAATTCAAGTAGAAGATTTCATGATCGCAGAAATTTCTTCTTCAATGGACAATGTTTCTCATGTCACAATTTTGGTCATAAAGCTGTTCAATGTGTTGCATATAAAACCATAATGACAAGAGAAGCAAGAAAGAGAAGGATTGATATTGGAACAAAGAAGAATACATATAAAAAAAATTATCCTCTTCAAAGTGAAGTTGAATGTGCTTATTGCAATAACATTGGCCATGAAGAATCTGAATGCAGGAGCAAAGTCCAGCCAAAAGAGCATCTTCCTTCAAGCTCCAAAGTATGGAAAAAGAAGGAATTACAGGTTGAAAATTGTGGCATAGCTTTATTTTCAGAAGGAGAATAAAATCAATGGTACATTGATAGTGGATGCTCAAAACACATGACAGGTGACAAAAACAAACTTCTTGCATATAGTGCTCTAGAAAAAGAAAATAATGTTACATTTGGAAATGACACTCCTACTGTCATTAAGGGAAAAGGATCTGTATTTCTAAAATAAAAGGTGAAAGCTAATAATGTCATGTATGTGGATGGATTAAAGCATAACCTGTTAAGTGTAAGTCAAATGTGTGATCAAGGAACTGAAGTTGTCTTTAGTTCAAAAGAATGTGTGGTACGTGATCTTGATACAGGTAAAACAATTATAAAAGGAAACAGAACTCCAAGCAACCTGTATATATTAAAGAACTACAAAGAAAAATGTTACATGAGTAAATCTTTAGAAAACTGGCTATGGCATAGAAGGTTGGGGCATCTGAGCTTCTCTCAAATCAACAAATCAAGCAGACTTAAAGTTGTTCGTGATCTTCCCAATATTACACCACCTGAAAGTATCATATGAAAATCTTGCCAATTTGGTAAGCAAACCAGAGTGCAATTTAATGCCAAGGAAGGTTCATCAAGTAAGCCTCTTGAACTCATTCATACTGACATATGTGGACCTATGAAGAAAAATTCACCACGTGGTGAACAATACTATATCTTATTTATTGATGATTTCTCTAGAATGTGTTGGATTGGGTTGATTAAACACAAAGATGAAGCATTTGATAAATTTCAGATCTTCAAAGCACTGGTTGAAAATGAATTAGATCTAAAAATCAAGTGTCTTAGATCTGATTGAGGAGGAGAATATACATCAGATGAATTCCTTGAATTTTGTGAACAACATGGCATAAAAAGACAGTTTTCTGTAGCTGGCACTCCACAACAAAATGGCGTAGTAGAAAGAATGAATAGAACAGTTCAACAAATGGCTAGAGCTATGCTTGATGATTTCGGAACACCTGACACATTTTGGGGAGAAGCAGCACATACAGCGGTAAATATTCTTAACAAGGCACATGTTTTTGTAAATAATGATAAAACTTCATATGAACTATGGTATGGAAATCCTCCCACTGTGAAGCACTTTAGAGTTTTTGGGAGCAAATGCTTTATCAAAAATAATGATGAAAAACTTAGCAAGTTTGAACCCAGATCAGATGAAGGAATATTTCTTGGTTACTCCTCTAGGAGTAGGGCATATAAATGTTACAATAAAAGACTTCGGAAGATTGTTGAATGTATAGATGTTATTGATGAGTCTCCTGTAGCTCCAAAAGAAGAAAAACAAACAACAGATGAAGACGATGATGATGACATATATCCTTCTACATCAAATAGGAATGATATAGACAGTGGACCCAATGAAGAACCTGAAGATGATTTATCTGAAAAGACTCCATCCAAATATGTTCAAAAGAATCATCCAAAATCTCAAATTTTGGGAGAAAAGGGAGTAGGTGTACAAACAAGAAGGACTCTTGTGGGATCTTCTAGTTACCTGGCATTTCTATCCACTATTGAACCACAAAATGTCAATCAAGCCAGCAAAGATGAATGTTGGATTGAAGCCATGAATGAAGAACTTGATCAAATTGAAAAGAATCACACTTGGGAATTAGTACCAAGACCTCATGACAAAAATGTCATTGGAACTAAATGGATATTCAAAAATAAGTTAAATGAGAATGGGGAGGTTATAAGAAATAAAGCTAGACTTGTTTGCAAGGGGTATGCTCAACAAGAAGGTATATACTTTGAAGAGACTTTTTCCCCTGTAGCTAGACTTGAAGCCATAAGAATGTTTCTTGTTTTTTCAAGCTTCCAAAAAATCAAATTTTATCAAATGGATGTTAAATATGCTTTTCTCAATGGTGATCTAGAAGAAGAAGTTTATATAGAACAACCAGAAGGATTCATTTTGGGAAATGATGAAAAACTTGTTTGTAGACTTAAAAAGGCTCTATATGGTCTCAAACAAGCTCTAAGGGCATGGTATTATCGTCTTGACAAATATCTTCATCAACAAGGATTTTCAAAGGGGTCTACTGATAGCAACTTATACACAAAAACTGAAAATGATAAACTATTGATTGTGGTTGTATATGTTGATGATATCATTTTTGGAAGTAATGAAGAGTCTATGAGTCAAAAAATTTCTTCTGATATGCAGCAAGAATTTGAAATGTCTTTACTTGGGGAACTAACATTCTTTCTTGGCTTGCAAGTGCAACAAGCAACAGATGGCATATTCTTATCACAAGCAAAATATCTTAAGAAAATCTTGAAGAAGTATGGCATGGAATATTGCAAACCTGTAAGTACACCAATGATAACCGGATGTAATCTCAGTTCTAATGATGATTCCCCCACAGTGAATCAACCAGAATACAGATCTATGATAGGAAGTCTACTTTATCTCACTGGGACAAGACCAGACATTATGCATGCAGTTGGGATTGTTGGACGATTCCAAGTTAATCCAAAAGAGTCTCACCTTCAGGCTGTGAAAAGAATATTCAAATATCTACAAGGAACTCAAGACTTTGGACTATGGTATCCAAAGAATGCCGATCTTACTCTTCATGCTTACACTGATGCAGATTGGGTTGGAAATGTTGATGATCAGAAAAGCACTAGTGGTGGTGCATTCTATATGGGGCCCCGGTTAGTATCTTGGTTCAGCAAGAAGCAAAGCTCTATTGCCTTATCTACAGCAGAAGCAGAATATGTGGCTGCCGCGTCATGCTGCACTCAACTTCTTTGGATGATGCAAACCTTACAAGACATTCAAATCAAATGTTCACTTCCTATTTCCATTATGTGTGATAATACAAGTGCCATCAGTATCTCAAAGAATCTTGTTATGCATTCCAAGACCAAGCACATTCCCATCAAGTATCACTTCTTACGTGAACAAGTGCTTGAACAAAAGGTGAAGTTGGAGTATGTTCCCTCCAAAGAACAAGTTGCTGATATATTTACCAAACCTTTACCTAGGGAAGCGTTCGAATATCCCAGACAGAAGCTGGGAATAGTCTCTGCCATGAAGAAGATCAGATCTATGTAAATTCAAAAGATTAAATTGGATACGCTCCTGTTGAAAGTGTTTAGGATGCACAGGCTAAGGGGGAGCATTGGTCATGTGGCAAGGATGCATGGTTGGAATTCTAAATTATTTGTTGTAATCTGCTCTCATATTGAGTGTATAAGTCATTGAATATTAAGTTTAAAGATACAGCATGATCTCAGGGGGAGCATGGTATTGTCGATACAAAGGATCATGATCTATCCTTTGGCCTTGATGTCAAAGTGGGAGAATATTGCTGAATGTATTTCTGGTCATGGTTGCCATCAAGTCCAAAGGGGGAGATTGTTGGCAATATGTTTCTGGTATCCTATTTGAATTGATTGTCCTTGATGGCAACTCTCTGACACAGGATGCAGATAATGACTGTATGAAGAACTCAGAACACCATCAGTAGTTCTATACAAGCAGAATATAAGACTGAATGTACATTAATTGAAGCTCTGGAAGAATCGATGTGAATAAGGATGTGTTAAATCATGTGTGAATAAGTTCGGTGTATTCATACATCCTGACAAACCTCTAAAGTTGGAGGGTTCTGGTCTCTTTTCAATATGTGTTAAGTATGGCTGAGTAAATCTTAGTAAAGGGTTGATGGATTCGATTTATGTAAAAGCACGAGCTAGCAAATCGATAAAGGATGTAATTCTGTATGGTGGAATTGATAGGGTTAACCTTCTTGCTGAAGAATGCAATTGAATGGACACATGATCGCAGAGCATGTTTACCGAAATACATATATATATATATATATATATATATATATATATATTTAACCTGACTTACATTAACATAATCGCGCGGAGGAAGAAAAATTAAAACAGGGTTATGCCTTCATGAAGAAACGTAGCAATGTCGGAATAAAGGCAGACAGAACCCTGAGCGAAGCGAGCAGAAAGGAACCACGAGTGGAAGAAACCATGAGCGGTGTTGGAGCTCCCTTCCAGTACTGACTGGAGAACGAGAGAAGGTTGTAGCCTTCTGCAGGTGGGTGCCTACATGATGGTATAAGTCTGCGCCAGCACAGAAATTGTAAGAAGTTTTCTTTATAATAAATATTGAAGACAGAGACGACAGCAGCAGTGGTTTTCTCCCAAATTGGGTTTCCACCTTAAATACTGGTGTTCATGTGTGTTTCTTATGTGTGATGGTTTATTATGTTATTCCTGCACATGCTTACTGCTTACTAAACCTCTGATGAATGAATGATGCAATAATCTAAGTAAAGAATTAATTAAGATCTCTGATAAAAAGTTTTCAGTCAGTTATAAATAATGATTCACCCCCCCTCTTAGTATTTTTCTCAAAAAAAGTTTGAGAAAAAAGTATAACTTGGACATCGACATCATCAATTTCATGTAGTTCAAATTAGTATGTCATCTTATTGACATGTTTTTGTGCAGTATAGTGAGTTGTTCCATCAAATTGAGGGATTTTTCTTTGATAATCCTGGGGCATGTCATGTAACTATGATGGTAAGACTAAGGGAGAATATCTGGTAGCCATGGCTTGGATCCTAGCTTGGCTAGGAGGTAAGTTTGAAGTACTTGGTGAAGAACTAGAGGTACTTGTTGATGTAGTTAAAGCACTTGCAGATGAGATTGGAATATAAGAGGATGTATTGGAAAATGTGGTTGAAAAGCTAAAAGATGAAGTTGGGATACTAGAAGAGATGCTTGGGAATGAGAATGATGTATTGGAAAATGAAACAGAAATACTAGGGGATGAACTTGAGGTGGTGTAAGATGGGAATAAAATTCTAGGTTGAAATAGTTGCTTAGGAAAAAATGAATCTGTGGAATGAAGTGCGGTGAAAATAATGGATGAAGTGGTAGTGAATAGGGGTGAACCTATATATTCTAAAAGGCTGGTAGAAGGCTTAGGGGTATAGAATGATAAAGCACTCAATTCAACTGAATGTTGTAAATAAGCTTCATCTATTTCTTTAATCGAAGTTTCAGTTATAGCATCAAGCTTATCATAAACTTCAAAAATATTTTCCTCAGAATCAACTGAAATAGTTTCCTTCTTAATTTCAATGAATGAAATAAAATCAAGATCTATTACAGTATTATGTAAGTCGCTTTCTGATTTGGTTCAAAAAAAATATTGCTCAAAATTTAAATCAAATTCAATGTTTGTAAACTTGATAGTTGTTTGGGAAGAGAATTTTCTTTGATTAATGAAATCTTATTACCTAAATCTTTTATTCTTTTTTTTTCTTTCCAATTCTGTCACGATTATATACTATGACAGAAGGTTGTGGATTTGGATTGGACTTGGTATAGTAGACTCTTATGCAAGCCAAAATTACAGTTTTTTATGAAAATACACTCACAAATTTTTAAAACAATCTTAAGGTGAAAAAATAAATGAAAATATTTCGTTCACGATCAATCTAAAAACTGAGGATTGGTTAAGTCCCTAGTATGGTCGCCAGTATGTTATCACTCTAATAATTCTCAAAAGTTGTGAGATTTTTTATTTTATTTTTAAGAATATCAGAGGTAACCACAAACCTAATTTTAAGCCCTAGGATTTAGCCTTCCTAGTGCTCAGAGAGGGCTCTCTCTATAAGATTTAACTTTGTTTATTGGTATTTAATTTTATGCTAGTTATGTAGAGTGAATTGGTTTAGGGTTTTGATTTGATTTTGTGGGAGAAATCACTTACTTAGATGGATAGTTATAGATCTGTATCCCATTGGGTAAATGGAGTCAATGTGTCAAGTAGTCAGATCAGGATCAAGGTCTAAAGGTAAATGTTTACAAGGCAAGATAGTTGAGTCACTTCAGATCTTCAAAGGCTGATGGTGAAATGGTTTTGATCAGGATAAAAGATAAATTAAGGGTTCTTAAATCCGAATAAGGAGTGAAAAGGCAGAGGTCAATCGAAATCAAGGAGAAATTAAGGGTTCCCTAGTCTAGATATCGGTTGAAAACATATAAATGACAATCAGTAAAGAAAGAGTGCTTTTAACAAATTCTGAAATAACAATTCTTGATTTATCATTTAGAACACATTTATGAATATATGGAAAACATAAGAAAAATATACAAGATGACAAGTGAAATACTTCACTGCTGTAGCCCAACACATGAACCTGTAATATGATGCTTTATTTTTTGTCATCCAGTTTGCTGACTTGAAAATGATACAAAAACCCTTAGGTTCAGAATTGTATAACTACATAAATTTTCAGCAATTTCGTCCACACTCAATATTTCAAATGATGAACTATTTATACAAAAACTAGTAAAAAATATCCTAGAATAATCTTACGAATTTTTCTTCGAAAATAAATATCTTCATGCAAGAAGATAGTGATAAATTCCTAACTAATTGCTAGTTGTCCTATTTATAGAAATAAAATAGCTTTTTGTTTTTATTTTATCTCTACTTTATCTCTTTGTTGTTTGGTGAAGGAAGCAACTGGACAACTGAGGTGTCCTTCACACTGGCATATTCATCTTTAATTTTATTTGATATTTAATCTTTCCTCTGATACACTTTGACTGATACACTTTTACTGCCAAAATTGTTACTGTTGATATAAAAAACAACAAACTCTGTTTTTTCCTTTTACTGCTTTGTCTTCACTGTAATCTGATATTTATAGTAGATCAATCAACCTCTCCTAGAAATCAGCTTTTGGAAATTTAATCTTCATAAGCCTTCTGAAATTTTCATCTGCCTCTGTGTATTTGGAAAATGTTGGTTTATTCACAAACATGTGTTTTACTTCACGTTGCAAGTAAAACAGATTTTCAAAAAATTTATACCACAC
The DNA here is from genome assembly GCA_034641835.2 of Pinus albicaulis. NCBI lineage: Eukaryota > Viridiplantae > Streptophyta > Pinopsida > Pinales > Pinaceae > Pinus > Pinus albicaulis. Next base: position 185,297,645 of record CM076582.1, on the reverse strand, counting down.
TTTCCTTGTAGGAATTCTTGTGAGGCTGGTTTATTTACCTATTCTTTAGCAAATTCTCTCATATTTGTCATAATCATCCTATTTCATCAATTTTTCATTGATTACTAGAGGATTTGGAAGGCCCTTTTGTCTCAGAATATCAAATTTTATCATGAATCTTGTAATTTCAATTTCCATGTTCTGGCACTTTTCCTCTAATTGTTTCATCAAAATATTTTTAGATATAACCTTCCTTACTTCAAGGATGGTCTCTGTTCTATCTGTAATTCCAATTTCATCCAGTTCTTGTTTATTTTTGGAATTGAGAAATGTGATAATTGGTAAGGCCTCTTTAGGTTTTTTACCTAGCTCCTCTTTTGTCTTCTGTATTGTTTCTTTTGCTGACTTCAATAAATATTTTTTCTCAAAGATTACTTGTATTGATGGTTAAGTATCATTGACTGCCTCAATGATATTGGACCATAATTGGTTCTTAACATGTGCCATAGGTTCTTTCAAAGTTAATTCTTTTTCCAGCTTCTTGAGTTGTTCATTTAGCCTATTGCCCTTTTGCTCTTCATTCTTGGCATTAATTTGTGCAATTTTTTTGGCATCTTCAATATTTTTAATCTATTCCTTTAACTTGTTAATAACATTTTTCTAGATTGACATATCTTCCATTGCCTTTATCAATTTACTTGCCTCATCTGATTGCTGGATTGTTGTTGTTGATGACTCAGTGGCAAAATTTGTAGCTGAAGTAAGTGGTATTGTTGTGGCCATTGGAATCTTTGGAGCCAACTCTTCTGCTAGAGTAGATGGTACTATTGTGGTAACCACAAGAATCACAGTGGTAAGGACTTCCTAAGCTTTGTTGGCTTCTTTATCTTGGATCAAATTGTCCATCTCAATCTCCATTTCTTTAATTTGGGTTGTCATCTGCAAGATGAGACTCATCATCTCATACTTTTTATTTGAATCCTGTAAAATCTCCTTAGCCTGGGGATGCTCTATTAGAGATAGTTTCAACTGTTTCCTGAGTGCAGCAATATCAACATTCTTCTTTTTTATTAATTATTCTGCAGCTTTGATATTGTTAGGATCATAACCTACCTCAATTACTAACTCCTCCAAGGATCTGATTCTGATATATTTTACATATGAGGAAGCTTTCTCAAGTTTAAGCTGATCTATTACATTTATAAAAGTATTTTGAAGCCTTTGAGCACTCATGGCCTTAGTATTCATTGTGGAATAAAGCATCTTACCTGCTTGTTTATGGAATTCAATTTGTTCCAGTGGATGAATATCATGGACTGGCACTTCAAAATCAACCTTTTTATAATCTGATGCTGATATAGGAGTTGGTACTAGAGGCTGGAGCACTGTCATTAGCATATTTTTGTTCTTGTAATCAAAGGTTGAAAGTAGCCTGTTTTGAATGCCAGGAGTCTGCTTTAAGTACTGAGAATAAATTTCATTTTTTATTTCCTCATTTTTATCTATAATCTCTTTGTACCTTTCCTTAATCTTCATATCTTTTTCTTCTATCTTTTTTGATGATGAAACTTCTATATTGTGTTGTTTTTTAATCAACTGTGTCTTAGAAGTGGTTGGTTGTTGCTCTTCTTCAATTACTGTAGGAGGTACAATATCTTTCTCTGGAATCTTTATGTCAATGACCTTTGTTGTCTCTTTTTCTTTGCTTACAGGATTAATCTTTGGCTTATTGGTATATCTGTGTTTGAACTTGGTTTCTGTATTGGTCTCAGCTATGTAAGACCCTTCCTCCCTGTTTCTTTTCATATTATTTCTTCTTGGGATGGAGTTAGCAAAAATTGACTAGTATCATTTTGTTGATCAGCCTCTACTAATGTGTTTTCTAACCATTCAGATTGGTTAGAAAATTTCTCAATTTTAGTCTTCTTATCATGTATGTATGGAGTTAATTTGAACTTCACTCTCATTTTGTTGATTATGCCAAGGGGATCATAATTCCAAAGAAAACTTGGATTGAATTTGAACTCTAACAACTACTTTTCTGCTTTTGTACCTGCTTCTTTGTTATTGCATATGAATGGACCAACTTGATTTTTCAGTTTGAATTGGGTTTTCTTCTTTGCAACCAAGAAATTTACAACATCTAAATTTAAGATTTGCCTTATATACTCTAGAGCAAACAATCTCATAGGGAGTTATTTTGGCAACTTGAAAGGAGTAAGGTTTGACCCATAAAATCTGATTTTAGTGTGATTTTGGTATAAATACCAATCGCCTGTCCTGATTTTCTCAGACAACTGTAAAACCTTCTTAATTTCATTTTTGATCCTAGGTTGAGCACTTTTTCTTAATAAATTAACCAAGGGATGAAGGAAAACATCTGTGAATTATACATAGGAAAACTCATTTGACTCCTTCCTTATCAAGGAAGTCCAGAATATAACACACTGTGGATTTCCTTCCACATCAAGTTTCTGAATAATTATTGGAAACTTTTCAGAAATAAAATAAAGAAATATGTGGAAAAGGAATGAAGAGTATCTAAATATTCCTTCAGATGGTAGTTTGACTATTTTTTCATGGATGCTATTAGCAATGTATTGGGAAAAGTTAAAGATAACTGCAGGAGGCTGGCCAGGTTCAAAAATGGACAAGAAACCAAGTATTGATGCATCAACATGCTCATATGTGAAGTAGCCAAGGATAAAATACAACATTTAAATAATGTGTCTGGTTCTTTTTGAGAATTTAGAAGAGGAATATGGAGGGTTGAACTTGGGGATTTCCACATAGGATGGAATCAAGGTTTGAAAGATTTGGAATCTTTTTGGAAAATATAATTCCAAGTAAAACTTAGTGAGTGTTTCAATTGATAAAGGGATTGTGTTAGGCTCAGGCTGCAACTGAAGCATATGGTTGATAGATTCAACTGTAATTTAAAACAACACTTCTTTTTTTGAATTCACCATATCTCTTTGATCTGGAGTGTTATCACAAAATTGGACCTGATAGGCTGCTAATCAAATCAATCTCATGTAAATATTTCAAACCAATATTTTGATTGAGGCTTAGCCTCCTCAACCTGAGAGGGCTCTCTCAAAAGGTTAATGATTTTTGATAAAAACATAGATGGCTAACTCTATGTGGGGTACTAATCAGATAGATGATAAATGTAGGTTGAAAATCACATCAGCAAGTGCACATTGGGCTTATGGAGTCAAAATATTTTCAGTAAGCCAATAAATATATTTAACATGTAATTTGAGGCATATTAGAGTTTTAGTCAAGAGATACACATGTGAAACTGTAAAAAACACAGTCAGTTTATCTATATAGGAAGTCAGAGCATCAAAGATGAATTATGAGTAACATAGAAAAACACCACTACAATAGGATAATATAAATATGCAATTAGAAGAAGAACACACTAGAACTCCTTCTGAATCTCAAGTTGGCTAAGTAGAAAATTATGTATTAGCTGAAAACCAGTCAATTACAATAAGCACAGTCTTTTGCTAAAAAATTCCAACCCCTTGCCAATTCAACCCAATGGCCTTTAATAGACCCTTTACAACATGAGATGATCTCATATTAGGCTAGATACATCGAAATTATAACTCTTGACACCTTGCATAACCATAAAACATCAAATTTATGACAAACACACACCTATCCTACTTGACAGTCCTATTTCAACTAGGACTCAAACTCTTCATTACTATCTTTAACAACCTTATCCTAACAACCTTATCTATTTGAAATTATATCATTTTCCAAGTGTAACATCACATGGTAAAATTTTGATTTTGGTCTTCAGTTCTTCATGACCACTTTGCTGCCCTCCACAAAAGTAGGAAACCAAACCCTGTTTTTTAGGCATAAGATTCTTTTCCTTCTTTGAACATTTTGACCATCATTTAAACTTTATTTCGTGGTCCTTGGCTATTGGAGATTATCTTAACATTTCTCATCACTCATCCCTAGCCTCCAGCTATTCAAAAACCGCTGCAAAACCTGTTCAAAAGGCTGTGTTAGCCCCCTATGAATTTTTTACAAGCAAACAGGGGTCTAAAATGTTTTTGAGCCTTCAGAGAATGCATTTCCCTTTGAAAACACATCATCCTTTAAGCCTTTGTGTGTCCATTTCCTTTCAAAAGGACCCTCACTACTGTTTCCATCCAGAGAGCCTCACTGATTGTAAAAAAATGTGCTCAAGGAGGCCTTCATTTGCCCCTTATATCCCTGCAGAATGTCCCCTTTTAACCTTTTTCACCAGTGTCAAAGTCTCCCTTTTTACCCCCCAAACCCCTCCTAAACATTCTAAGTCACCTTCATTCCCCTCTTAAGACCTTCAAATACCCTTGTTTGGTTTAATACCCCCTTTTTTCCCCTACCGTTACCCCTTTTGGCCTTAAATTCCATTGAAAATGGGCCAAAAAACCCATATTCTTCACTTTTCAGGTTCAGCCCCTTTTGGCTCAGCCCCAGAACCGTTTTCCCCCCACATGACCCAGCGCTAGAACCAAGCGCTAGCCCGAAAGGTGCTTAGCGCGATCAGATATCAAGAGCGCTATTAACCGTCGATTTCTCGGCATCCGACGGCCATCGCAAGCACCTTTCGTTTCATGTTCGGCCCTCTGATCATATCACAACTGTCGATCTGATCCGCAGATCGACGGTCCGTATTTCATCCACCCCAGTGGTCCCCGCGCCACGCCCTGTGTAGAAACCGGTGGTTTCTATTGCACCGCCTTTGGAAGGTGGGTGGTTTTTTTCATTTTGCAGTGATGCCATTCACCGCAGGACACGTGTCTTCAAGCACTATTTAAAAACTGCCCCCCATCGTGCATTAACGTTCGACTGTGGACCCGGCGCGATATGCGCATACACCGTCCAATATGAAGTTTTTCATCCCATGGTGATCACGCCAAGAAGATTCTCGGGAGTTAGCTCAAGGAAAAGTGACCCCTGGCCCACCATCCGTCGCCCTCCGATGAGTTTTCCACCGTCGATCTCCTCCTGAGATTGGGCGGTCCAGATTTAATTTGTGCCTCGCCATTGACCCGGTCCCTCCACATCACCATTCCATGTGTTTTCATCGCATTTTCATCCATTCCCTATATATTTCATCCGAAGGTTAATTTTTAATGTTTTACCTTAAAACTCCCTCTCTAGCCGTCTTCCAAATGCATCTCCAAAATTCCGCCACCTATCCTCCAGTCCTCCATTACGTCCGCCCACCCCATGCATGGATTTTCTTGACATGTTTTCATGTTTTGTAGGGTTTTAGGTGGTGAAAACCTCCACTATTCACAGTCACTATTGTTGGGTCTCAGTCTAGTCTCCTAAACTGAGCTCATTTAATTGTCAACTAGGATTTGTAAACTGCTGAAGTGAAGTGTACCATATGTACCTAGGTGCTTGTTTCCTAGTGCGTTGTGTGTAGTATGTTGTGATGTTTTTGGTCTTTTATGTTGATTTATGATGTTTTTGGTTTTTTATGTTGATTTATGATGTTTTTGGTCTTTTGATGTTTTATGCTCACAATGAAAATGTCTAGAAAACTAATGGAAAGAAGTTGGTGGTCAAAAACAGAGTTAAGCCTAATGTATGGAATGGAAAATGCAATTGGAAACACTGAAGCAGAATCTAAACTATGACTAAATAAAAGCAAAAGCTTGATAATGACTTTTTAAACAAATGACACAAACTAATCTTGAGAAATGATCACTAAATATGCAAATCCTTTAACTAAACAGTTAAACACTAATGATGCAATACTCTGTCCTAAGCTCTTTTATTCTATGATTAATTCCTAGTTCTATTCTACAATTTAATTGAATGTCACAGAACTTATACTCAAAAAGTTATTGGTTTCTTGTTCAAAATAGTTCTTTTGAGGAAGAGCTCTGTTTATAAAATGATGAGGAGATTGCAGAGAGATTTCAGACCTTATAGTGATGTTGTCTTTTGTTCCTATGGCTATGGATCAGTTGTAGTTCTTAGAACAAGAAGATGTTTGTGAATAATGAAGGCTGTCTTGTTAATCCTAACAACTAGAGTAATCTATTGTGCAATGGATGACAATTTGAATATGAAATGCAAGTGCAATGAGTTAATCTAAGAATGAACCTAAGATGCTACTAAACTAGAACAATGCTTGAACTATAAGTCATCATCAAACTTGAAATGAAGTCACTGATCATGAATTAAATTCAATGAAACTCCGGAGTTGTTCTAACTGTACTAACATGCATTAATCTACGAAGTTACACAATCTGTTTGTTCATCATTAGTGATATTTTGGAAGAGTTCCTTCTTTTGGAAGAGGTAGAACAATTATGACTGTGTACTTGTATGCAATTGAAAGCAAATGAAAAACTAAGTTATCACATCCATACCCTACTCGTCATTATGATGTCTTGGGCAAGCGTTTAAGAGTGAGATCAGAGATGATACTTAGTAAAAACACACAACTAAATCATCCATTATCACGGTCATGTCTTGAACTTCTTAAGGATGTCTTGGAAGAATTTCTTCTTGTGGAAGAGTGATTAGAACAAGTGTAACCGTGATAGTGAATAGCAAAAACTATAACTAAATCCTACAGTACCATAGCTATTCTTCATTCATCATTATAATCTGTTGGAAGAGTGCCTTCTTGTGGAAGAGCTGGAATGAATATAACTACAGTAGCTAGTTAAAAAAACTATAAATTCAACTCCTAATTCTACAATACCATAGTCATTCAACATTCATCATTATAATCTGTTGGAAGAGTGTCTTCTTGTGGAAGAGCTAGAATGAATACGACTACAGTAGCTTAAAAAAAAACAACTACCAATTCAAATGCAAAACATAAAGGCAACTAGGAAAACTTATCTAATTTACGCAAAAGAAATCCGTGCAAGAGGCAGGGGCCCTCTACCACTTGACGGCATTCAACTCCAAATTAAATCACGCCTTCAAAATAACTTTGTCTGCTCCATTAACGATGCAATAGTTTGAACATAACACTCTGTGTCTTCAAGGACGTAACACAGAGTTTTTAAACAAAATCTAACAGCAAATCTAACATAAAATCTCTAACATAGCTCTCGGTCTCCCAAGAGTTTATAAAGCAAATGCACATAACAGTAATTACAACAATTTAGGAATAATGTATTTCCTTATCCGAATCATGTTAGGAGTCTTTGAGGTGGCTACGTGAAGAAGAAAAGACATCTGGACTGAGACAGTCCTAGTAGGAGTCTTCCTTCATAAATGTGTTCCCACGTGCATAACCGTACCCAGAATCCATTTCTTCCTCCATGATGAGAAACGAACCATGTAGACACGACGTGGATCATGCCCATATGTGGTTTTTCTCAAGAGGCCACCTGGAACATACTCAAACATTAAGGCAGCTGCAGAATCGCCGGTTAGCTACGGAATGTCTGCATTCTGCAGCTAGTTCCGGTCAAAATGCTTAACAATGGCAAAAATCACAAAATTCAACAAGTCAGTCATGTAAATCATTCTAGAAGTAATTTTAACTATATTTATTGATCAATTGGGTTTAAGATAGAAATGGACAAGGGAAAATGAGGTAAAATGAGGTGAAGGAAAGCACAATTTTGAGGCTCAACAACTATTCCAGTGACATAGAGCGCAGAGAAGGCCATTGTTCGATCCTGATATTGTAGAAAAATGTTTGGGAAGGATTTAACAGGAAAGATTTCATCATTGTACGATGTACGACATTATCAAACCTCCCCAGCACCATTAAAACTCAAAGTTTTCACAGTAAGAGACATTAATGGAGTGGCAAAGAGTATCAGTGAAAGATCAGAGAATGGCTTAGGTCGTAGAAAAAAATATGTATCAATTTCACCATCAGCAGAATGTTCCTACTCGTGAAAGGACAAAGTGCCCAAACTGTTTTCACCCTATACCATGTTCCTGAGGAAATCTTCACCCTGACAACAGTCCTATGCTATCAGAAGCATTTGTTACATGGTATGGCAGACCCAATGTCATTGATTTGTTTTTGTTCATTCCACGAGAGTATTGCAGAGGTATTACAGCAAGTACATCAAAGACATACCTGGAATAAATTGCAGCCTGAAGAAGACCACTCTTTCATCCAAAGAGTACTGAAGATAAATGCCCAGAATTTAAAACAGAATGGAGCCTCGGCCCTCTTCCTCTTTTGATTTTTAATGCTGCATTTAGTTTTCCATCTACCTCCTCAGCCTCTTTTTCAGCTATAAAATTCATGAAGAAACTCATTGTAAAGTTGTTGATTGGCTATCTGTGAATTGCAAGTTGTTTCTCTTGAGACATGTTCTCTGTGTAAAGTTGTAAGATAGGCCAAGGAAGATGTTTTCAGACTGAATATCAAGCTATTGGTAATGTTGTACTTGATTGGTGTTGCTCTTTAATATGACAAGCACATTTCTTTGGATCCTAATTTAAAGCAGCGATGATGTTTTTCTATCTCTGTCTATGTTTTCCTTTTTAATTCATTACATTTCATTTCTTCTGGAACGCATCAGAAATCTGGCATAGGATTTACCCTTGTTAGGTACCCTATGTTTCTTCTCTCCCTGCCTTCAATGTTTTCTGCTGCATGTGTTATCTGAGGATTGATTTCAAGCTAATTTAACCAGTGTAGTGGTTCCATATGCTACTAGCTGATGTATGAATTAATGAATCAGTTCTTAGATGTGCTTGGTAGGTTTTAATTGAATGAATTGGGATACTGGGAGTCTAGAAATTTGTCTCTATCTCACTAGGATCCTTTTCAATTAATTGAATCTTTCTAAGTTCCCTTGAGCTGGAGGCCGAAGCATTGAGAGTTCAAAGTCTCTCTCTGATCTCAGGTTTTCACCTTTGTGTCCAAATATTTTATGTTTCCTTGTCTGAAGAGTTAGCTTTTAGGTTCTGGATCACAGGTTGTTCAATGGCATGTCCTATCCCTGGGTGTGATTCCTGAAGGTCACCTTGGGGGTTTCCTTGCTTTCACCTTCTCTCTTACCATCTCATGCCACACTATCATCTTTAAGATCCAATGCTTTAGATGACTAGCCCAACTGAAAGCCTGCATATTGAATAGCAAGTAAATGCTTTCCTGACTCCATTTTCCCAATGGTCTCGATGTTCTCTGAATCATCCCTCCTTTGCCTAAAATCCTCTTTTCTCATCCTTGTCTTATATTGAACCCTTCTTTCCTAATTCCCAACAACCAAACAAAAAATCAAACAAACAAACCCGGAGCCTATAACTAACCTAACATTTTGACTTTAGAGCTTCAAAGATGTAAAACCTTTGCTTATATAGACAGATCCCTCTCTGGACCCACGAGGGCTAGATCCTAAGGTCTGAAAGTGGTTTGATGTTGTCTCATCTTTTGGTCTTTCCAATCTGGCGAAAACATGGGAACCCCAACATAATGGTAACTCCACTGGGGAAAATCTGAGGGTCTATAACTGATAACATTTGGCTGTCTCCCATTGTCGTCCCCAACATAATGGTGACTCCACTGGGGAGATTCTGAGTATTTTCCATCTCACTACATCACAAGAGCCTCAGAAACCTACAATCTCTGGTTAGGTTGGCAGTTAAACACTCCTATTCACAAATCAACCTCTATACCACTTGGTGTGTTTCTCCCACACTCTTAGAAAGAGTCTGGAAAGGGCCAGGTAACCTCCAGATCTCACTCTCTTTCAAAGGTGACATATATGGTAAAATCCCTCCCAGTGAATATCTGGTTAGTGTTTGCTGTGTTTTGAAGATATCCTTGAAAGAAACATTACATAAGCACTGTGGTGGACAGTGTACCCCCTGGAAATATCCTAAAAATTCCACCTGGAGACTCCACAGTTCCTTAAAGATCAATAATCCACTAGGAGACCAGCCTCCATAAGAACATCAGCCACAATAGAAGTAACGAGTAGGATTAAGATGCTTTGTTGGAAAACAACATTCTGGCTTCAAGAACCATTCACACAAGAGCTTATCCTAACCCATACTCACCTGAAATAGTTGACAACCCTGAGAGTATCATTAGGAAATCTCCTACATCCAGAAAACCAACTATTTCCAGCCACGTACGTAGAGCTAACTCTGCACCAGAAGACCTTACATCTCTATCAGACCCTCTTCTTGACCTAGACTCTCAAAATAGTGTACCTAGAACTAGGTCATTCAGTGTCCTAGACCAGCCAGACTTTTAGTTTCTTGGTTCATCACCTCAAAGTGGTAAATACATTAGGGACAGAGAGACCCCTCCATCTACACCTTCTGATATTCACTTCATTCAAAACTTGGGGCTCTACCACCCTAAATCTACTCAGCAGACTTCTACTGGTCCTAGCATCCCTATAATCCACATACCAGCTGCTCAAGCTAACCCCTTTCCTCACCAAAACATCATCATGGTAGCCTGGTATGCACCTCTGGTTTTACCCCAGCCTCTAGTACCCTTACCCAATGATTATCAATCAAATATCCCACAATTCACTGCAAAAAAGTCTACCACAGCTCAGCAACATGTTGATAGGATGGAAGATTCTTTTGACTACATGGAGATAGATGATGATATAGTCAAAATGAGAATCTTTGCCCAAATTTTAGGAGGCGATGTGAAGAAATGGTTCAAAGGCCTACCTCCTAATAGTATCCAAGACCTTCCTGCTTTATATCAGACCTTCATAAAAAAATGGGAAGTTAAGGCAAACCCTCTCCAAATCCTAGCAGAATACAAGAATCTTAAGAGAAACGTAGGAGAGAGTGTCCATGACTACTCTACAAGGTTTAATAGCATTTATAACGCTCTTCCTCCAGACATGAAACCTCCTCAAGGTTTGGCCCTAGTGAAATACCCTGAAGGCTTTGATGCCGACATGGCCTACTAGCTTAGGGAGAGAGATTACAACACTTTGGAAGACATGCAAAAAGGAGCAGTGAGTGTAGAGGCTAACCTGATTGAGAAAAAAACAAGATTGAGAGCTGAGAAAAGGGTAACATATAGAGATGACACTGCAGCTTCCACTTCTGACCCCAATTATCACCGTCTATCTAAAAACATGGAAAAGCTACAAAAAATGATGGAAAAAATGGTTGTCATGGTTAGTAATCAGAACAGAAATCAAAATCATAACCAGAACCATAACTTTAGAAGGAATAATACCACTCCCAATAGACAAAGAGAGTCAGATCAACAAATTATTACCCCATTTCAAGAGAAATTTCTTGATGAAGATGAGGGAATAATAGAAGAGTCCGAGGGGACCTCAATAAACATGTTTGAAATAGAAAACTCAATCCACAACTGTTCCATAGAAGAAGATCAACCCTCACCCTCATATTGGAATGAGGAAGGATTGGAATCTGAGGATTACAGACTTGGATTTGAAAATGCCATCATGCAGGTCAGAGAATAGTATGAGCTTAGAAGCAATAAGAGTTTAGACACTGCCAAACCAAAGGTTTATGAGGTCACCATCAAGAAAATGCCTGAGAAAACTTCTAAAGTAACTGCTAAAGGTAACGAATCAGCAGTTGGGAGTTCTGGGAAAGAAAAAGAAAAAGACAACCAAAACACTGATAAAAAAAGTCAACCAACTAGTAGCACTAGCACTACAGTTAGTGCTCCTGATAAAACTATCACAAACACTGTACATAGTGAGAATCAGCACACTAATTCAGCCACTAAGGTGGTGGCTAACAAAACAAAATTGAACATTCCAAAGAGTCAGTCCACTTTAAATTTGGAGAGTGAGATTGCAAAAATTAAAATCTTTGTCCCACTCTCTGAGTTGGCCACTCAGGATGTATATAAAGGCCAAATTTTGAAAGCATTAAATCTAGGGGAAAACAGTGACACTGTCAATTTGAGTGATGATCAACCAGTCATTTTGTTTGGTCCAAATATAGAAGGGAAGTTTCAGGAAGGGGTAGTTCCACCTTTTTATATCAATCTCAATATCCATGATAAGATCCTTCACAATGCAATGCATGACTCTGGGGCATCACACAACTTAATGCCTATGGTAGTTATGGAAAATTTGGGCCTAGAGATAACTCGGCCTTATAAATATTTATATTCATTTGACTCTAGTAGAGTAAAATGCCTAGGCCTAATCAAATACTTGTGTGTAAACCTTACCCAGATCCCTGCAAAATTTATGGTTATGGATGTTGTGGTGGAAGATGTACCACCTAAGTATGGCATGTTACTATCTAGGTCATGGTGAGCCAAGCTACAAGGTACAATGTAGACGGATGAGGCATATGCCACAATCCCTGTTTTTAGCCAGCTGAGGAGACTATATAGAGAGGCGCAAATGAAATTCCTGGTCAGTAGCCCTAAAAAGCCTGAAAATTCTCCTCTGTACTCTGTGCACACAGATCTTGATTCCCTCATCCTTTGCAATGATGAATCCTCAAAGGAACCAAAATTCAAAAACAGAGATACAAACAATGAAACAGAGCCCATAGACCTCAACATAATGGCTACTCTAGACTCGGAAGAGAACGATGTAGAAAAATTTGGACAGTGCACTAAAACAAAAACTTAGAGTGAACAAGAAATAGAATGCAGTCAACTGATTAGCCACCCTCCGTAAGCCCATGCACCACACCAAGAATCAAACGGTGTTAAGCTCAAGAGTGAACCTTTATGGGAAATGAATATCAATGGGTCATGCACCAAGAAAACTGCAGGAGCAGGAGTGTGGGTACATAACACAGAGAGTGACTACGCAGAGAGCCATGCCTGTAACCTGCACTTCAAATGTACAAACAATATCGCGGAATATGAGGCTCTTATCCTAGGCTTGAAACTGTTGAAAAAATTAGGAGCCCGTAGGATAGCCGTGCATGGAGACTCTGATTTGATTATAAAACAAGTGAATGGTGAATACACAGTGAAACATCCTAGGCTGAGAGCGTACATGAATGACGCTATGGATTTATTGAAAACCTTTGTAGAATACGAACTGGTGTTTGTCCCTAGGAGTCAGAATGGAATTGCAAATAGATTAGCTTGTGTGGCTAGTTCGTATCACAAGCCTCCCAGCAACCAACAAATCATCATTAAGACCAAATTCTGACCTGCAGTGCCGGATAACGAAAAATATTGTCAGGTCTTTGAGGGTGATAAACAGATTGAGGATTTCCTGATAGGTAGGAATGAGTTTGAATTTTCCTATTCAGACTCTAAATCTGATGATAGTTGCCTAAGTGAAGAGCCCTCAGGTGAGGAAGAAACACTCTGTAACATAGAAATAAACATTTTAAACGAAAAGATTGGAAATCCAAATGAAGAGCATGAAAACGCAGATGATGAGGCAATAGAAGTGCTGCAGGCCAAGGATAAGAACATACCTCGAGGTCTGGCACCTTTAGAAGACCTTTTTGACTTCGATGATGTAGCAAAAAATCCCACTATAGAACACTCATATTTTGAGGTTGAGGAATGCAACATAGGCACTGAAGACAAGCCCAAGATGATCAAATTGGCTAATTCCCTGCCTGCAAACATGAAAAAGAAATATATTGACTTGTTCAAAGAATTCATTGATGTGTTTTCCTGGAGATATGAAGACTTAAAGGCCTATGACACAAACATCATACAACACAAAATACCTTTGAAAGAGAACCAGAAACCTTTCAGATAGAAGCTTCGCAGAATAAACCTAAAATAACTGCCTGTAGTGGGAAAGGAAATAAAGAAGATGTATGAGGCAGGCATAATAGTTCCTGTGAGGTTTTCTGATTGGGTCTCAAATCTTGTAGCTGTGAGAAAGAAAACAGGTGAGATCAGATTGTGCGTAGATTTCAGGAACCTTAACAGAGCCTCACTCAAAGACAATTACCCTTTGCCAAAAATGGAACACATTCTTCAGAGGGTAGTAGGCTCAAAAAGGATCTCACTGTTAGATGGTTTTTCAGGTTACAACCAAGTTTTAGTACTCCCAGAATACCAACTCAGGACAGCTTTTACCACTCCATGGGGCACTCTTATGTATGTAAAAATTCCCTTTGGACTAATGAACGTTGTTGCCACCTTCCAACGAGTGATAGACATAGCCCTTTCAGATGAAATAGGACACTTCATTGTCATCTATCTGGATGACATAACAATCTATTCCAAGGCTAATGAAGAACACCTAAGACATCTAAGGAGAGTTTTTGAAAAATGTAGAAGGTTTGGTCTATCATTGAATCCTAAAAAGACCATATTTGGGCTGCAAGAAGGTAAGCTTCTCGACCACATTATATCCTGTTAGCCCCCCTATGAAATTTTTGACAAGCAAATAGGGGGCTAAATTATTTTTGAGTCTTCAAGGAATGCATTTCCTCTGAAAACACAGTCTCCTTGAAGCCTCTTTGTGTCTTTTATCCTTTGATCAAATCCCCTCTGCTGGTTCCCTTTTTAAAGCCTCTCTGTTATGTGAAGAAATGCCCAAAGGCCTCCTCTCCCCTTTATTTTTCCCTCATTTAACCTCTTTTTATTCCCCCCTTTTCTCCCCTTCTATTTCCCCATTTACCCCCCAAATCCTCCCAAAATCCCATTTAATTTCTTCCCCTACCCTTTGTTTAGCTTTCTTCCCCCTTTTCCCCTCTATCGTTCCCCTCCTTCACCTTAAAAATCAATTAAAAGGGGCTAAAACCCACTTTCCGACCTTATTCTAAGGCCTAGCCCCTTCCCCTTAACCACTTCCCCACATATAACCCCGCGCTGGGACCAAGCGCTTAAGTCCCGAGCGCCAATCGTAATCGGAAGATCGGCGGGGGTCCTTTTCCTTTGTAAATGCAAAAAACCCCGATGCGATTTGTTTATAACATAAGTCCCGCGACGAGCTTTGAGCCGTCGATCTATCACAAGATCTAATGGCTGGGCGCTAATCGCATTCCCCCTCCCGATCGCAATCGCAAGTCCCATCTCTCTACCTCCGATTGCGATGCTCCGATTTAATCATAGCCGTCCATCCTCCCACAGATCTGACGGCCATCGCAAGCCTCCCTACCCTCCACCCGATTTAATCCCGACCGTCCATCTCCCTGCTGATCAACGGTCCTGCGTCAATCGCAAGTCCGCCCGATCGCTGATCGCAAGTCCTTCTGTTTCTCCCCCGATTGCATCCCCACTGTCCGTTCCCTTCCAGATCCGACGGTTGGCGCTTAATCGCAACAGTGCTCTGATCGTAATCGCAAGCCTTCCCCGCTGTCTCCCAATTCAATCACAGCCGTCCATTCTGCCCGCGATCGGATGGCCAACACTCAATCGCATTCTCCCCCCCGATCACCGATCGCAAGTTCTTCTCTCTGTCTTCCGATTGAATCTCCGCCGTCTGTTCCTCCTCCAAATCGACGGCCAGCGCTCAATCGCTTCATTCCTTCCGATTGCTGATCGCAAGCCTTTCCTCCGTCTCCCGATTCAATCCCAGCCGTTCTTTCCTCCCCAAGATCAACGGTTATCACTTAATCGCACCACCCCTCTAATCGCAATCAGAACTTTTTGAATGTGCGTTGCGATTGCCACTCGCTCCAACCTCCGATTGCGATTGTGCGATTTCATCTCCGCCGTCCGTTTCCTCCCGGATCTGACGGCTCAGGTTTCATCGCCCTCCGCCTCCGCCGGGTCCCACATTCATGCTCCGCTCCATTGTTTTTTTATGTTTTCCTTTGTAAATCACTCCGGTGGTCACATTTGAGTCTTTACACTGTGTGATCATATCGCCACCACTTTCATTTGCATCTCCGCTGTTTTTTCCATTCCGCCACCATTCCTCCGCCTCCTCAGCATTTCCTCCGCCGCCACTGCCCGGGTTTTAAACAGAGTTATTTCAGTGTGCGGATGGTACAGAGATGGCCAGTTCAGCATTGCCAGCAACCAGCAGAAGGAGTTCAAAGGGGGTTGGTGCCTGTTATTAATGAAATTAAATGTTTTGCCCCGTATTCAAAGGACCAGGACGCAGTTGAAGACTAATGCACACACAACAAGTCTTATCTATGTGAATTCTAGCAGAGCGTTTTCTCCAGGACAGACATCTACCTACAGCGCCCCCATATCTCCTCGAGCCCTGAAACGATTGAATATACTGACAGAGATTTTACAGACTGTCCAGGCAGCAGTTATGAGGTATGGGGAGCCTCGCAGATCTTTCATCCAGTCCATTTATTCCAGAATGGCAGCACAGAGCTCCAGACAGTCGAAGGACCCCAAAGAAATATCAGAGGTCAATTTCCGGCCTGACAGAGCCTCCAAACAGTCTACAGAGTACGCTGCGGAGCCATTAAGCAGCATGGGTGTGAACACTTCCGTCCTGCTGTCTTAATGAATCTCATTTAATTGTCTATCTGCCTCTGTCTCTTCCTCTTCTCCTATAAAAATCCCCGAGAACATAATGTAAAGGTTGTTGTTGCCTTGCTGGGCATCTGCTGTTAGAGGGATTCAGTTTGACTGTTAGAACAGCCTTGGGAGGAAGTTGCAGAGTAGTTTGTATGTAATAGGTTGGGAGGAGAAGTTGGGACTGTATTATCCATTGAGCCATATTGTACATGACTGGTTTTGCATCAATTAATCAAAGCACATTTCACAGGATCCTGGTCTATTACTATTGGTGATGTTTTTCTTAACTCTGTTATTTACATTTTCATACTGTTTCATGTTCTGCTGGTAGGCATCAGAATAATGGTATAGGATTCACCCGTGTTAGGTGCCCTATGCTGTCTGCTCTCCCTACCTTTATGTTTTCTGCTTCATGTGTATCTAAGAGTAAATCCGTGGATTTTAACCAATGCAGTGGATGTTATTTCCTGCTGGCTGATGTATGAACTTGGGGGTTTGCTTCTTAGATGTTTATTTGTAATCTTATCTCTGTTTTTCCCTTGGAGTTGCTAAAGCAGACCTGGAGTTAAATGACCTCTGGTCTGATCTATAAGCAGCCCCTTTGTCTCTTTGAGAGCTACCTTTGAGTATGTCCAAGCAGGTCTGGAGTTAAATGACCTCTGACCTGATCTATAGACAGAAAATTGGTTGTCTTTCCTTCTTCCACTTTCCTCCTTAATGTTCCATCCCATCATCTATCTAAAATATCCTTTAGTGTAGATGACTTGCCCTTTGGAAGCCTTGGCTAGTGGATGCAAGTAATTTCCCTCTCATGACTCCATAGCCCAATGGATGGCACGGTCTTGGCCCATTCTCCTTGCTGAAACATCCTGCTGCTTTGTTCCTTTTCTCCCATTGCTTTCCCAGTCCATGATCTCCTAACCAACCCAGCAACCCTCCAACCAAATTATTTAAACCCCCCTCTGTGCTTTATAACTAGCCTAACGTCTCATTTTGAGCTTCAAAGATAAATCATTCTTTGTTTATTGGAGAGATCCCTCTCCGGGTCCAGGAGGGCTAGATCCTAGGGCCCCAAAGTGGTTCTGATGTTGTCTCATCTTTTGGTCTTGCCAATCTGGCCAAAACATGGGAACCCCAACATATCCGAGAAGGGTATTAGGATAGACCCACAAAGAGTTGAGGGAATACGACAATTCACACACCCAAGAAACATCAAAGAGTTACAGTCCTTCATTGGGAAAATCAACTTCCTCCGAAGGTTTATTCCCAACTTAGCTGAACACCTTAGGAATATGACCAAAATGCTGAAGAAAGGTGTAGGGGTTAAGTGGACTGTTGAGGTGTTGAAGCCTAGAAAATCTCTGCTTCAAACATCGGGGATAACCACCCGGTCGGGACCTTAGGACAGCTCCTTTTCCGTTTGGTATGGTGGCTCCGACTGGATTTAAAGGACCAGTTTCCTTATAACTAAATGGATTGGATTGGATGGGTGGAAATGGGACTAAATTAGCTGAAATAAAACTATCTAATCTAAGCTAAATATTGATAAAGAAATTCTAATACTAACCCGGGTAATAACATGTGAATACAACTTAAGATTGTTTCAATCCAACAATAACCATGAAAATGTATTATTAATCAAATTGAAATGTGCAGAAAAAAATAAAGGTAACTCTGTTTAAGAAATTAAACAGAGTTATAATAGCATATTGCATTCATCATTGTATACCATTTACATGTAATTATGAAAAATAACGTTTCAATTATACTCAGAAATGATATACAAAAGAGCGTTGTGAAAACAAATACATATAAATGATAGCAATCTTAAAACGAATATCATATAACAACAAAAATCAACAGCAAATAGATAGAAATACCTTGTTCATCTTGATGACTTCCAGATGCAATCTGATACTCTATCCAGCAATTATAATGCAAAATCGAATTCTAAAGGTACAGAAATGCAACACTTCAAAGATAATTTCGCATAAAAATCACCAGATGTGATCCTTTTCAAAAAATATATAAGACAATGGAGTACAGAAATGCAATCTTCAAGTCTAAAAGTATTAAGATCCAGGACCCCTATCTCTCTGCATGAGAGGGGTTTAAATACTACTTTAACTAACTCTAAAAATAGTTTATTACAAAAATTAAGGATTCGGTTCAATGACCGTCCTTTTCCTAGGCTAAAATACAGTGGAATTAAAACTAAATCTATCTAACTATGAACTTGATATTTGCTCTTGCGGGCATCTAGCATAGTTTTGAGAAGATGCGGTTAACCGACTTCAGAATTCAGCTGTCTTGAAAAGACAGAGTTGGCAAGCGTAGGAACAATTTCTCCTGTTGCCCCTTTCTGCTCTTGTGTCATGCTCCTATCATACTTTAGCCAGAGTAGTTTCTTTTTATCGATTTGACCTTTTGCAGTAATTTTCCTCTGTGCTGAACACGTTTTACATCTTTTTCTCTACTCAATATCAAATGCTTTGAATTTGGTTAATGTTTCTTCATTTTATCTGACAGTTATTTCAAGTCTTTTCAACTCCTGGCTTTTCTCAAGAAGAGCTTTGTGTTTCTCTGAGAACTCTTGACCTCCAACAACTTCTTTGTTAACTTCTAAAAGCTCTATAGAGGATAATTTTGGCAAACTCACATACCTTATCTTGTGGTAGAAACTGTGTCAATTTTCCCCCTTGGATATTTGAACTTGTGAACAGTGTCTAAAACATCCTTTTTTGGTACTGTCCACCCGTGCTTGTTTTTCTTCAATGGTTCATCTCTTTTGGTCCATTCCTGTGTGCATTCTGAGAAATTTGCATGTTCTCTGTCAAATTCTTTCATGAATTGCTCATTATAAGGCGTATGATTTTCTGGCGACTTATAAATCAGCCTCACGTCTTCCGTGGAGAATGACCCGATTAGCTTTTCAGGTGGAGTCTTGAATTGCCTGTCTGAGATATCTGTGTTATCTAACACCCATCTCACCATGTCTGTATATGGGAGAATCCTTGGCCTTGCTGCAATTCTGTGCAGGAATGAGCAAGCCAAGTCTCTAAGGGTTGCTTCAGACGTATCTTTTGAACCGGCTGTAGCTGCAACTTTCAACACCACAGGGTTTTCATCCTCTAATAGATTATACATTCCTTCCCAAGTGCATATGCCCGCATCCTTGTTACAGGCGGTGTCTGCGTATAGCGAAGCCATTTCTTTGTTCTCAGAACTTGAGCTCTTCTCCTTCTTACCCCATAATGTATAGTGGAAGCTTTGTATAGTGATCCGCTCCTTCGTGCCTGCGTTTTACGAATAAATGAGAGTAATGATAATAGAAAGGTGACGAGACTGTTTTGAATATGAACGCGGATGAAATATAATATTTAAATTATGAAACGACTTCCAATCTAAACACAATCTCTTTTCACATTAATAATCACTCCAATCATTTAATATAGTCATTAAAGCGCATAGCGGATTTGACACATGGGAAGATTGCCTCGGGATAGCGTGCTTACGTGAATCTGCGACATTGCGATCTGCGATTTGCTGCGCAATATCGCAATATCGCGATATGAAATCATCACAGTCTTAAAACTTATCGCAAAAATAGGAACTACGTAATAGCGCAAAGCGCATATCGCAAAAATCATAAAAGCACATATCGCAAACGCGCAGAATCACAAAAAGCACACAATCGCAAAATGAAATCATCGCAAAAGCGCAAAATCGTAAAAGCGCATAATAAATCAGAGCGTAAAAGATATTTGTTAATCATTTCTGTTTTCTGCGCTATGCGATCTGCGATCAATGCTTTTTATATAGACTATTTTTGTTATGGATGCGTTATATTGTTTCAAGAGCAATTTTATTATAATCTATCATAAACTTAATATTTTCGCAATATTCTCTCAAAGGGATTTTTGTAGGTTTATGATAGAAAGTTTTATTTTCTAAGGGAAACAAATCCTAATTTATTTTTTGGATTTTAACTAAGGGTCCCCATTTTATTTAGTATTATTACTAATATTAAATATAGAGGGGAGGTTGTTGCTAGCCACAACAATTGGCGATTCACTGGAAGAAACAGTTATCTCTGAAAAAATAAAATGAACATTCTATCTTTAGTAAGTAAAAAATTTTAAGGATGATGAAAACTTATCTTAGAATTATTCAAAATAAAATGTAACTATGAAAGAAAAATAAAAATCATTTCATAATTTCTTTCTAGTTCTTCAAGAAAAATAAAAACATTTTGGGTTATCTCAAGCTTTGATTGGTGTTAATAATAAAGTAAGTGGATCTCTTCGAGTTTTGGTTTTATAATATACTCTATTTTCATAGGTATTGCCTCTGCTGCCAGCAAACGTTTATAGTCTCGACAGGGTTACCTTTAAACCATTAACCATTCATTGTCCCATCCAATTAAAATTATGACCTTTTAAAAGATAAATTCATAAGATTTATTATCTCATGTTTTTTTGTCTTTTATTTATTTTTTATTTTAAGAGCCATTGTTCTGGTTTGGTGGCCAGTTGATAACAATGCCATTCACTAGTTATAATTAAACTGAACAAGCTGGCTTGTGATGAGACCCCTTGTCTTATATTTATAAGCCATTACCCTGTTTTGGTGTGCAGTATTGGTAATGTCAGTTTTATCATTCCTTATGAACATAGTAAGTCGGCTCATAATGAGACCTCTTATCTCTTAAATTTTTCGTATAATTTCTTAGAATTACATTCTAAAAAATCACAACTTAAATGGATGGGGTGAAATAATTTTATCCTTAAGAACCAATGGATGACAATTTTTAGAGTTTTTTGAGTTCCAAAACTTTGAAAAACTTTACTTTTACAAATAACCTTTCTCTGCTTGATAAACTTCTAATGATTTTAAATTTTCCTCAATATTTCAAAAGATCATGTAAATGATTGAAATAATTTTTTCAAAGTTTAAACATCTTATTTTAAACTACTCAAAAATTATGATCATTTACTTTAAAAATTCTTATTTACATAAAATAAATATTTATAATATTTTTCCGAAGAAATTTTCTTAAATAGTAAACAGTCAATCAGGGACTTATTAACGACCTTTATTTGTAACAACAAAAACAATCAAAATCTGCAGAAAGAAATATGTACAGTTTAAGAAGGGGTTACCTCCTTAGGAAAAGAATTTCTTTAAGATAAGCCCGTTTACAGGAAGAGATTCTCTCTTACCTGTTAGATCTTGGAGTATGTATGTATTTGAGCCCATCTTCTCAACGATCTGAAATGGTCCAAGCCACATTTTCTGAAATTTGGTATGTTTACCTTTTTCTTCGTGTGCTTTATCCCATTTCAAAACGAGATCACCAATTGATAAAAGTTTTGAGCCGGTAGAACTTGCATCAAAAGAAGATTTTACAAGTTGTTGATGTTTTTCATGAGTAATTTTTTCTTTATCCCTATCTTCTTCTAGTTTAAGGATTTGATCGTATCTCAATTGAATAGATGATGAAGGATTTTCTTCAATAAACTGCACTAGGGCTAATGATGGAAGAGTTAAATTTGAAGGTATCACAGCTTCTTTTCCATAAACCAGATTGAAAGGTGAAGTCCCTATTGAAGCTTTTTCAGTGATACGATCAGCCCATAACGCAAAGATTAAAGGTTTGTGCCAATTCTTTTGATTTTGATCAACGGTTCTTTTAATGATTTTGATAAGGTTTTTGTTAGTGGATTCGGCCAAACCATTACCTTGTGGATAATAATTTGCTGAATATTTTAATTTAAAACCTCTTTTGACTGCAAATTCAATTAAACTATTACCAGAAAAGTAAGATGCATTATCAAAAACAAGAGCTTGAGGTACACCAAACCTGGTTATGATGAATTGATCTATGAAATCAATAATTGCATCAGAATTGGCTACCTTCAATGGGATTGCCTCTACCCATTTTGTAAAGTAATCAGTTGCAGTAAGGATGTACTTACACTGTTTGGAAGAATGAGGTACTATCTCACCAATAATATCAAGTCCCCATTGTTCAAATGGTTGTTCAATAGTTACTGGTTGCAAAGGAAAAGCTGGTTTCCTTTGTCTTCCACTTGCAGTCTGACAAATTTGGCACTTCCTTACGTAATCATGTGTATCTTTAAAAATGGTAGGCCAGTAATAACCAGCGCGAATTATTTTGTGAGCTGTAGTATCACCTCCAAAATGACCTCCTACTGGTCCATCATGTAGTTCCTGCAAAACCTTTTCGGCTTCAGTTTTTTCAAGACATCTTAATAAAATTGAATCATAATTTTTTCTAAATAACACATTATCAATGATCTCATATTTAATATCTTTTAACCTTAAAGTGCGTTTACTCTTATAGCTGAGATTAGAAGGAGCATACCCATTTTTCAAGTAATAGATGAGATCAGCATACCGAGAATCAGCATCTGTAACACTTATCTGACTTACTTGAATATCTTGATTTGAATCTTGATGCTCTGGTATGTTATGAGCTCCTGCCAATAATCTGCAAAAACCTTGTCCTCTAACAATCTTGGCTGGTTTAATAACAACATCATATTCTTGCAAAGCTGTTACCCAGTTAGCTCTCTTTTCTCTTACTTCTCTCTGAATTAATAATTGCCTCACTGCAGAGAATGGGACAATGATTTTTGTATGTGTTTTCAAGAGAAAAGGTCTGAAATGTTTGATTGATTTAAACACAGCAAAGGCTTGTTTTTCAACATCGGAATAATTAAGCTCAGCTCCTTGCAGATTTGAGCTAAAGAAAGAAATAGGTGCTTCAATTTCTTGATCATTGAGTTGTGTCAAAACGGCTGCATAGGATGTTTCAGTGGCCAAAGTATACAAAATAAAATCTTTAGAAAAATCCGGGGTATTCAATGCTGGTGCATTAATGATTGCTTGTTTGATTGAATCAAAAGCTTCCTTTTCTTTATGCGTCCATTTGAATATTGAATTCTTCTTGATCATATTTTGCATAGGTAAAACAATTAAAGAAAAATCGGGAATGAATCTTTTTACAAAATTGATCTGTCCAAGAAATGATTGCATGGATTTTTTGTTATGTGGTAAAGAAATATCAGAAATTTCTTTTACTCTTTCTGGATCAATATATATTCCATCTTTTGACACAACAAATCCTAAGAGTTTTCCTTCATCTAAAGAAAAGAAAGATTTCTTTGGATTTAAGGAAATACCAAACCTTCTACATCTTTCAAAAATTTGCTTTAAGTCATGTAGATGATTGGCTCTCTTTTTTGAAAATACCGTTATGTCATCAAGATAAACAACAACAGATTTATTGATCAGACTTTTAAATGCAATGTCCATGGCTCTTTGAAAAGTTGCTCCTGCATTTATTAGACCAAAAGGCATTTTCTGATAAGCATAAGTTCCCCATTTTGTTCTGAAAGTTGTCTTCAATCTGTCATCTGGGTGAACTAAAACTTGATTATACCCTGAAAACCCATCGAGAAAAGACATAAGTTCAGAACCAGCTACCTTTTGAAGTATTTGTTCCATGGTTGGCAATGGGAAATTGTCTTTTAAACATGCTTTGTTTAGATTTCTAAAATCAATACAGATTCTTATATCACCATTCTTCTTTCTTACAGGCACCATATTGGAAACCCAATTAGAGTGCCTGACTGGAAAAATGATCTTGGCTTTCAAAAGTTTATTGAGTTCTGATTTGATTTGACTCTCGAGATTTGGATGGATTTTTCTCAGTTTCTGTTGAACAGGTTTAACATCAGGAAGCATTGGAATCGTGTGTTGAATAATCGAAGTATCATATGTTTTTAGATCATCATAATTTCAAGCAAAAACTTTTTTATATTTGTTCATCAATTTAATGAATGCACTCCTTTCCTCTGGTGTTAAATTGAGTCCTAAATTAATGTTTTGAGGTTTAGAATCAGAACCAAGATTTACTAATTCAAACTTCAAAGTGGAACTTTGAAGTTTTGTATTAACAACTTTCTTGAATCTGCCCTTAATATCATAAAAGTCCTCTAATTTAACAACAGATTTAGGAATGGAGTTTTCATTACCTTTTGAAATAATTTGTAAATCATGATCTTTTTCGTCAATAATTTGCTCATCATATGATTTCTCCGAAGTCATGAAATTTAGAATATCTTGATCGTGATAGAAGACTCTCCAGTTTGTGACATTGTCTGGGACAGATGGACGAAAAATCAATTCTACAGAAAACCTATCAGGACTGCAATCTTTAGCAGGTAGGAGTTTAGATGCAACATTAGCTAATAAGTCAGCTGATGTATTATGATTCCTAGGAATAGGAGAAATATTGAATGCTAAAAATTGAGTGGTGAGATCTTGCACTAGGGTTTGATAGTGTTTAAGATGTCCTGAAAGGCAATGAATAGTATTCCTAACTTGTTTGATTACAATTTCAGAATCACCAAAGACTTTCAAGTATTTAACATCTAACCCTATAGCTTTATAAAGTCCTTGAATTAAGGCTTCATATTCTGCGGTATTGTTAGTACACTCAAATTCTAATCTGCATGATAACATAGTTTTCTCTCCATTTAGATCAATCAATATGCATCCAGCTCCAGCTCCATCACTAGACTTCGATCCATCAAAATATAACGACCAAAATAAAGACTTATCTATTGGCTTATCTACAATTAAATCTGAAATATTTACAATTCTGGAAGAATCAGACCTGAAAAATTCTCTATCTGAGAAACAAAAGTATTTACAGAAAAAGGAGACTGAGGAGCTTTGAAATTTCCAAGAAATGATTCAGCAGAATATCCTCCAAGAATATTGTTGTTGAATGCCACAGGTTCATTAGGTTGTTCAAATTCAGTGACAGTATGCATCATATGTTTTTCTCGTTCAATTTTAATTTGATTTGGTTTCCCTTTATAAGGAAGCCACATGTGTGAATAATCAGTTGAGATGTAACCATTAAGTTTCGCAGACCAGTCCCTGCTCAAGATTAATCCATAGAATTCAGGAATATCAACAATCAAAATATCAATTCTTTGGACAATCCTAGGATCAGAAGCTAATCTGATTGTGACTGAATTGATTTCTCCTACCACTTGAACTTTGGATCGATCCAACTGAACAATATGTACTGCTGATTTCTGTGGTTCAATATTCAATTTAGCACAGACAGATGTAGGCATTATATTGGAGGAAGCTCCAGAATCAATCAAACAATTGTGCAGATTTTTATTGTACATCTCATAAGTCAAAATCAACCCACTCACCCAGGCTCCTGTCCTAATCAACCCAGATTTCTCAAAGGATTTCTTGATGTTTTCATTTGCCTCCTAGCATATAGTGGTTGCAGTTTTACTGCAGAAAAATCCAGAGGGAATGGAACAGCCCATTTCTTTCTTCAGAAAAGCACTGAGAGATGCACCCTTGAGTGGAAGAAACCACTCATGCAAACCCTTGAGTGGAAGAAACCACTCAGGCAAACTTCTCTGACACGTTCATAGGATGGAAGCACAATCTTCAATGTGGGGAGATATAATGGGATTTCAGAGAAAGCAAATCCTCTTCTCTTTGAGAGATTTAGAACTGTAAGAGTACGAAAACATTTGGAAGTCACATCGTCATAATGCGGTTGTTATACCAACTCTATTGCCCGTGCAGTGATATAAATTGGATTGTTGATAATATGTTGCATGTGTAGAGATATAAACTGGATTGTTTATTGTGTCAATTTGGATAACAAAATTATAATCAATGTAGTAGGAAGTTGTATTGCTTTGGTAGGAAAAGAATCTAGAGGAATTCTGTAAATTTACAAGATTTAAATTAGCACAGATTTAAATATGCAAAACTTAAATTCTATAAAGGTATGATATAAGATATTAATATGATATATTAAATACTCAAAATATTCAGATTTAAAATAAATTTTATTGAAAAATATTCAAAATTCGATAAAATGTTTAAAGGATTTTGGAGCTAGATCAAGAATAGGTTTAAGTTGCATTTTATGATATAAAGTGTTTTAAAAGTATAAAACATATCATGTTTTAAGGGCATAAAACATATCATGTTTTAAGGATATAAAACATTGTAAATGTTAAGTAGCATGCATTAAGCTAATGATTGGGTCAATATTTTTTCATCTTATCTATCAAATAACATTTTCTTTTCATCCAATAAACACGATGTAAAATGCAAATATTCTACAATTAATGATTTTAATAATGACCATAACACATGAAATTTTGAATATGAAACTTAAATGACTAATCTTTTAACAAACTATGTTACAAACCTTGTTTCCAATACTTCATTATCATTACATATATCAAATTAATGAAGATATTATTAAGTTTTTAAAATCCAATTTATTAAAATTACATTTTTTTAAAGAAAAAATAAATGCATCTTTAAATATATATACTATATTTAATGTATTTGGTATATATCACTAGATATATATGTATTTGGTATACATCACTAGATATATATCAGTAAATATCTATTTTAAGTATAGATTTAACATGAACCCAAAGAAATTTATTTTTTTAGGTGCAAACTTATTCTAGAGTACAAAAAAACAATGTATAATTTTTTATTGTTTAAATTGTATTTTTGGATTTAACGTGACCCAACATCAAATTTATTTATGTGTCAAGAAGGATCAAATGTATTTAGGTGCAAAATTATTTTAGAGTACAAAAAAACAATGTGTACTTTTTTATTGTTTAAATTGTATTTTTGAATGTTATAGAGATTACATAACATGTGTATTGAGTTATTTTATCAAACCTGTTTTTTTATTATTAATATATTTTTAAATATATGCTAATATTAATTCATATTAAAATA
The DNA here is from genome assembly GCA_034641835.2 of Pinus albicaulis. Classification (NCBI taxonomy): domain Eukaryota; kingdom Viridiplantae; phylum Streptophyta; class Pinopsida; order Pinales; family Pinaceae; genus Pinus; species Pinus albicaulis. The sequence continues at coordinate 185,270,473 of CM076582.1, read as the reverse complement.
TTTTCCTCATAACTCACATTGGATATTTTATTCTATATAACATTAAAATATTATTATTATTATTTTACTTCTAATTACTTTGCATGAAATTATATTAGGTATACAGCTTGAGTGGGCCTAATGGTTAAGAGCATGTGTTTCCTCCTAAGAGGCCTCAGGTATGGGGATAGAGTATGTATGCCTTCATAGACTTAGCAGTCAAATCGTTGCATAGAGGTGGGTCCCTTGTCCCACAAACAAGGGAGTCTCATACACCAATTTGGTCTCTGGCTTAGGGTGACCTTAAAATTGGATAATAACAATATATTTAAAGAATATTTTATTTTTATTTTAAAAGGGACAAACATACTTACATTGACTTATAAGATATAAAATGAGCCTCTCAGCCCAATAAATTATATTATTGTTGTTATATTTTCATTAATCTCCATAATATGCACCTAATCACATACACTTATCCATACTATATTAAATATATATAACATATAGGTTATAATTATCAATAATATTAATGTTTTTGTGTTAATAATAATAACAAATCAATTTATACCTAACATTGGACATCATTCATATGGCAATACAGCATGACATGAGAAAATTCAAATAACATTTGCAACCTAACCTAATAACAGATAAGTTTATACATTACAGTGTTGACATCATTCAAATGGCAACACAGCATCACATGTGAAAATTCAAATAACATTTGCAATAAACATCACATGTGAACATAATGGATGCAGTGAAGTCTCCTAGCACAAGGCTGACTTGGCATCGATTTACAATGTGGAAATTTTTGTGTGCTGGTTTAAAAATTGAATCATTTATCTTCTATGGAGTGCCACCCAACTTCTGTAAGGCAAAACAGTGAAATCCCCTTATTTGTCAGCATTTTCATGACCTGGGATTGTTATATTGAGCTCTGTGCCACAGGAAAACCCTGACCCCTTTTTTCCGACCCCAATAAATGCAGTAATGTACACCAAACATATTGGAAACGTGGTTAGCCGTTTCACCTAGCATTTCCCCATTCTTCAATATGCTCGGAAAATCCATGTGACATTTGAGGCACGTTTGACTTTCACAGAGTACGTTTGAAAATGAACTTGGAAATGACGAAAACCCAGTCTATCATATTTTCTGGGCTATATGATATTAAAGGTTGTCGGGCATATATTATTTACTCTTAGATTTAAATGAATTTAAATTTAATAGTGACAGTATATGTTTAATGGCATTTAATATCTTATAATCCAGCAAATAAAGATTGCAGTATGGTTTGTCTGAGAGAAACGTAACTAGGTCCCACATATTTTTTTGGGCTATATGATATTAAATGTTGTTGGGTATATATTGCTTATCCCCTGGGTAGTATATGTTCAACAACATTTAATATCTTATAGTCCAGAAAATAATGATCCCAGTATGGTTTGCTTCATAGAAACGTAACTAGGTCCCACCCAAACAATTAATATGGTGTAATCTAAACATTACACATTTTCACCCAGAAAATGTTAGCAATTTTAATAGATTTTTGGTTAAATTCAATTAGAATTTTTTTTTTTTTTTGTTAAATTCAATCAGAATTTTTAAGAAACGAGACTACAATTATTAAAGTTGTGAAATTTAAAATGCTTTAAAAGTTTAAAATTTTTTTATGATGCTAAATTTATTTTTAATATTAAAATGCTAATTGAAATACTAAAATTTTAAAATTTTGCAATTTATATGTTAATAAAGATAAATAACACCAATTAATATTACTATTAAAATGTTGATAATAATTCTGAACAACTAAATCATAATTCCAATCATGGGAGTTAGGAGCCAGATTCATGAGCTACTCCTTTCGCATTGTTGTTAATTCATGATCCACACGCTAACGCTACATTCCTTGTTTCCGGAGTTTGATTGATTGTTCAATTTGACTTGCAAATTTCTACAGTACTTAAAAAAAACACTTATATTCATCCATATTCGCATTTATTTGATCACAGTTAGAATGTTAGATCGTAGACTTTTGTAATCCATATGGTAAGTAATAAGGTCAACGTTTCGAACCAACTAATGTTGAGCGTTAAAGAGAAATCTCAAGCTAACAAATGTCCATTTTTATTTGTAGTAGTCTTAGCCATTTTCCTTCGAGTTTCATATAATACCTGCAACTGTTTTTTTTTTTCTTCTCGAACAGCTCCATGCGGCCCCGAAGGTTAATTGCCTCTGAAAAGAGTACACCACCCTGCCATAGCATGCAAACCTTGGTACCGGATCGCTTCTGATTATTTCGGTTTGAAGGTTTGACATTGCTTTATCTTTTAATTACTTTGATTGGCCATGTGTACATAACATGTTTAACAAACAGAAACCTTAGTAGAACCTAATTTACTGGGATATCATAAAGGTCAGGCAGTAAGGCAAACTTCTCTGACACGTTCATAGGATTGAAGCACAATCTTCAATGTGGGGAGATATAATGGGATTTCAGAGAAAGCAAATCCTCTTCTCTTTGAGAGATTTAGAACTGTATGCGTACGAAAACAATTGGAAGTCACATCGTCATAATGTGGTCGTTATACCAACTCTATTGCCCGTGCAGTGATATAAATTGGATTGTTGATAATATGTTGCATGTGTATAGATATAAACTGGATTGTTTATTGTGTCAATTTGGATAACAAAATTATTATCAATGGAGTAGGAAGTTGTATTGCTTTGGTAGGAAAAGAATCTGGAGGAATTCTGTAAATTTACAAGATTTAAATTAGCATAGATTATAAAGGTATAATATGAGATATTAAATACTTAAAATATTTAGATTTAAAATAAATTTTATTGAAAAATATTCAAAATGTCTAAAGGATTTTGGAGTTAGATTAAGAAAAGATTTAAGTTGCATTTTATGATATAAAGTGTTTTAAAAGTATAAAACATATTATGTTGTAAGAGCATAAAATATATCATGTTTTAAGAGTATAAAACATTGTAAATGTTAAGCAGTATGCATTAAGTTAATGATTGGGTCAATATTTTTCCATCTTATCTATTAAATAGCACTTTCTTCTCATCCAATAAATATGATATAAAATGCCAATATTCCATAATTAATGATTTTAATAATGACCATAACACATAAAATTTTGAATATGAAACTTAAAACACTAATCTTTTAACAAACTTTGTTTCTAATATTTCATTATAATTACATATATCAAATTAATGAAAATATTATTAAATTTTTAAAATCCAATTTATTAAAATTACAATTTTTTTTAAAGAAAAAATAAATGCAGCTTTAAATATATATACTATATTTAATGTATTTGGTATATATTATTAGATATATATGTATTTGGTACACATCACTAGATATATATCAGTAAATAACTATTTTAAGCACAGATTTAACATGAGCGGAAAGATATTAATTTTTTTAGGTGCAAACTTACTTTAGAGTACAAAAAAAACAATGTGTAATTTTTTATTGTTTAAATTGTATTTTTGGATTTAACGTGACCCAGCATCAAATTTATTTATGTGCCAAGAAGGATCAAATGTATTTAGGTGCAAAATTATTTTAGAGTACAAAAAAAAAAATGTGTACTTTTTTATTGTTTAAATTGTATTTTTGAATGTTATAGAGATTACATAACATGTGTATTGAGTCATTTTATCAAACCTGTTTTTTTATTATTATTATATTTTTAAATATATGCCAATATTAATTCATATTAAAATATTTTCCTCATAACTCACATTGGCTATTTTATTCTATATAACATTAAAATATTATTATTATTTTACTTCTAATTACTTTGCATGAAATTATATTAGGTATACAGCTTGAGTGGACCTAACGGTTAAGAGCATGTGTTTCCTCCTAAGAGGCCCCAGATAGGGGGATAGGGTATGTATGCCTCGGTAGACTTAGCAGTCAAATCGTTGCATAGAGGTGGATCACTTGTCCCACAAACAAAAGGGTCTCATACACCAGACAAACATACTTATATTGTTTTATAAGATATAGAATGAGCCTCTCAGCGCAATAAACTTATATTGATGTTGTTATATTTTCATTAATCTCCATGATATGCTCCTAATAACATATACTTATCCATACTATATTAAATATATATAACATGTAAGTTATATATAACATGTAAGTGTATACCTAACATTTGACATCATTCATATGGCAATACAGCATGACATGAGAAGATTCAAATAACATTTGCAACCTAAAATAATAACAGATAAGTTTATACATTACAGTGTTGACATCATTCAAATAGCAATACAGCATCACATGTGAAAATTCAAATAACATTTGCAACAAACATCACATGTGAACATAATGGATGCAGTGAAGTCTCCTAGCAGAACGCTGACTTGGCATCGATTTACAACGTGGAATTTTTTTTTGTGCTGGTTTAAAAATTAAGCATTTATTTGTATGGAGTGCCACCCAACTTCTGTAAGGCAAAACAGTGAAATCCCCTTACTATGCGTTATTTGTCTGCATTTTCATGACCTGGGATTGTTATAAAACCCTGACCCCTTTTTTCCGACCCCAATAAGTGCAGTAATGTACACCAAACACATTGGAAACGTGGTTAGCCGTTTCACCTAGCATTTCCCCATTCTTCAATATGCTCGGAAAATCCATGTGACATTTGAGGCACGTTTGACTTTCACAGAGTACGTTTGAAAATGAACTTGATGAAAACCCAGTTTGTCATTTCAGGTACTGTTCGGGCATACATATTTTTTGGGTTATATGATATTAAATGTTGTTGGGCATATATTGTTTACTCTTATATTTAAAGGAATTTAAATTTAATGGTGGGCAGTGTATGTTCAACGGCATTTAATATTTTATAGTCCAGCAAATAATGATCGCAATATGGTTTGCCTCAGAAAAACATAACTAGGCCCCACATATTTTTAGACTATATGATATTAAATGCTGTTGGGCATATATTGCTCACACTTAGATTTAAACAAATTTAAATCTAACAGTGGGTAGTATATTTTCAACTGCATTTAATATCTTATAGTCCAGGAAATAATGATCCCAATATGGTTTGCCTCAGAGAGACGTAACTAGGTCCCACCCAAACAATTAATATGGTGTAATCTAAACATTGCACATTTTCACCCATAAAACGTTGGCAATTTTAGTCGATTTTTGGTTAAATTCAATTGGAATTTTTTTTGTTAAATTCAATCAGAATTTTTAAGAAACAAGACTAAAATTATTAAAGTTGTGAAATTTAAAGTGCTTTAAAAATTTAGGAATTTTTGATGATGCTAAATTTATTTTTAGTATTAAAATCCTAATTGAAATACTAAAATTTTAAAATTTTGCAATTTATATGTTAATAAAGATAAATAACACCAATTAATATTACTATTAAAATGTTGATAATAATTCTGAACAACTAAATCGTAATTCCAATCATGGGAGTTAGGAGTTATGAGCCAGATTCATGAGCTACTCCTTTCGCATTGTTGTTAGTTCATGATCCACACGCTAACGCTACGTTCCTTCTTGTTTCCGGAGTTTGATTGAGTTAATGAGTGATTAATAAGATTGATATAGATGGGAATAAGCATTACGTAACCATGAACCGAGCCCCTGACGTAACCATGAGGAACTAACCATGAGCTCCTTCGTCGATACCGTAACACCCAAGAAGACCCCCAAGATGTAGTTAGTTATGTAGTTAGTTACCTACTCAGTTAGGATTAGCGGATGTTACTAAGGTTTAGCTAATGATAACAAAGAAAAATGAAAAGAAACATCTGGAAGTTTTTTATTTTACAGAGCTTTTATCATGTATTCACAAGTTATTCGTTAAAAGTGAATAATCATCCAATCACAAGAAATGTGTAAAAAGTGCACAATATTTAATTGATTTGTAAATTGATGTTGATATTATATGTGAACAATGTATCACAATAAATTAAAAGATTTTTGTAAAAATTATTTCACACTAGTGTAAGAAATAATTATTATTAATTCTGACTGAAAAATGGCTCATTAAATAGTTACAATTTTTTTATAATTAAAATTTAATATTAATAATAATAATTTAGGTTTAAGGTTATGATTAAACTAGAGATAATATTGATGTATAAGATTCATTTGTTTGTGGGGTAAAGGACTTACTTTCATGTAGAGATTTGATACTGAAAACTAAGGTAGATTGATGTATAAGACACTTGTTTGTGGGGCAAAGGACCTACCTTCATGTAGAGATTTGACTTACGTAAGGTGTAGATATTCTATCTTATTTGGATTTGAACTTGTGGTCTTTTACAAGGAAGCATACACTCTTAATCACTAAACCCACTCATGTAATATTTGGTACTCGAGAAAGAAAAATGACATGAGAATGATATAAAGGAAACTAAAACAACAAATCCCATATTATTCACGCAATAAATACATGATGTACCTATGAAACCTAACATGAAAACACCCAACCAAAAGGTGAATGCTATGCTTTGCTTTGATCTTCTAAGATCTAATTTGCAAATACAAAAATGGATATCGAGTTGCAATATGCCTTGAACTGCTACTAGAAGATCTTCCCGCTTCCTTTTTAATACTCACAATATCCCACTCATTTGCTATGCATAGCTATGAAAGAGAGAATTCATACAACAAAAATGGGGCCCCTATTGAAAACTGTAACTAAGTTCGGTCTTCATAATGACATATGTAAATATGATTTTATGTAATTGATGAAAAGAAGAAAAATAAAATTATTATTGTAATGTTTGTCTCATGGGTTTCATGACCAACGTGTTGAAAATCAACAAGAAAATGTGTCTAATTTATTTTTCCCTTAAATAAATTAGACAATAAATCGTAATCTTATCTCATAACAACTTGTATTAGTTAACTAAGTGAGAAAGACTGAGTTAGCTCAAGAATTTCGAGTTGAGGGTCAAAGGTGAGGCATGTAGAGTGATTTTATTATTTTGGGGGTCCAGTTGCAGTTAATGCACTAGTGTAGTGTGAGTGTAATCAGTCAACTCAAATTAATTGAGTTAAAATCAGTTTAACTAGTTCTAACTGAGTGATGAGCTAGTGAGAGGCTAACTGAATTAAATTAGATTTAATTCACAAGTAGTGATCTATCAGATAACTGAGGATTTTCTATCATTAGATGCATGCATGTCAAATCTGATGAATACCCAGTTGAGACAAAGGTTAAAGGGAAGATAACTATCAATTGTATTATTAGCGAACTGCCCAGGTGCAGTTATAAAGCCACAAGATGCCCATGATGGATTGCGCAGTCAAGGAAGGTTGGAATTCATATTTAATAAGGATTTATTTTCCGAGGAATTGCGTGAACAAGGCAGGGTGAAGGTGGGTAAGAAATTGGCTATGTGTTTTGTCCAATTTTGCCTAGATCAGTGTCAGATGATTGGTAGAGTGCATGAGATTCTTGTGAGAAAGAATGTATTATATTGTTTCATGAACCCTTGGCATATTATACAATAGAGATAGAGGGGTTTTGAGCAGTTGCTTTCCCCAGGAAAACATTGTGTTGTGCGATTGATTTACTTCTTTTTCTTACTTGCATGTGATTGAGCGATAATGTTTTCTATTCCGCAAATATTGTAGAAGGATTCAATATCATATTTTAGTACATTGCATGATCGGATTGAATCCATTGGTATAATTTATACATGGTATCAAAGTGCCAGGAATCACAATAGTGGAGAAAATTTGAGTTTGTGTTGAAAAATATTCAAATGTGCAGATACATTCTTTGGAGCTAACAGCTGACCAGGATGTCTTTCACTGGCTTGAGACTCGAATATGCACTTGAGGGAAATTTGAACTATATTGCATGGAAGGACATGATGGAGGCATTATTGGAGGATAATGGGTTGAAGGAGTTCATTGACACTGATATTCCTGAACCCAAACAGGCAGAGGATGCACAGCATGAAGTGTGGAGGAAGAATTTTGAAAAGGCGAGGATCTTATTAGAGGGAGTTCAAGATCATATTGTCTCGAGTCTCCATGGCAAGGCAACTCCATATGCTATGTGGAATGTCTTGATGGATCTGTTTCAAAATAACAGTGACCACAGAAAATTGGCACTCAAGGACAAGCTTAGGAAAATCAAAATGGAGAAGGGTGACACAATCCAGAAATATTTGACCAAGTTCACTCAATGTCGAGATGAGCTTGGAAGTTTTGGAATTACTGTAGCTGATGATGACTTGGTGAGCCAAGAACTTCTAGGCCTTCCCAAGAGATGGCATAGTTACTAGGACTCTATGAATGGGAGGGAGCAGTTACCAAAGTGGGAGTGACTATGGTCAGATTTGGTACAAGAAGAGTTTCGACAGAATACCAAGGATGGATCTTCATCCAAGACTTATGATGAGGAAAAATCGTGCCTTGGTTGGTAAGGCAAATAATGGGAAAGGAAAGAATTCCTATTCCAAATCTGACACCGAAAAAGAAGGCATGAAGTGAGACATGTCAAAGGTGAAATGTTTCAACTGTCATGATCATGGACACTATGCCACAAATTTTCCACAAAAGAAGAACAACAAGAAGAAGGCTCCGGGAGCTGCAGTGGGTGAAGCTTTGGCCTCACATTTTGAGTTCGAATTCTCTCTCATCACATGCATGGTGTCAAATGTGATGGGATCTATGTGGTATTTGGATAGTGGAGCATCTTTCCACATGATTGGAAACAAAGAAATTTTTAGTATCTTGGAGGAGAAGGATCTTCAGATGCACATCGAGATGGGTGATGACCGGAGGTATAGCGCTCCCGGGATTGCTGCAGTTACTTTCCATAGACGTTCATGTAAATATTTCGTATTAAAATATGTCATGCATGTACCAGGTTTGAACAAGAATTTAGTTTCAGTTGCTATGTTGGAGGATCTTGGATATGATGTGGGTTTTAGTGAAGGAAAGGTGTTCCTTTGTCACAAATCCATAGGACAGGTAAAAAAGATTGGGGTTCATGTGAAAAACCTCTACAAACTTGATGTAGATGGTTGTGTAGCATTGAGAAATAAGGCAGATGACGTGGTGAGTCGGTAAACTGGTGAGTTATGGGACATGAGGTTTGGTCATCTACACCACAGTGCATTGAGGATCATGCAGCAGATTTCTACAGGTCTTCCAAAGGGTACACTTGCACAGATAGACACATGCAAGGGATGTACCATGGGGAAGTATACAAAGGACACCTTTCATGAGAAAGAGAATCGATCAGCGGAAACCCTTGAGAGAGTTCACTTAGATGTGTGTGGACCATTATAAACAGCTTCCACAACAAAGCACAAGTATTATGTGATTTGTGTTGATGATTTTTCTAGAAAGTGTTGGATCTTCTTCATGCAGAAGAAAGATCAAACGTTCATCAAGTTTTGTGATTTCAAAGCACTGGTAGAGAAAGATACATGGAAGAATGTAAAGTCTCTAAGGAGCGACAATGGTGGTGAGTATATCTCTAATGAATTCAAGAACTTCTGTGCCAAAGAAGGAATTTGAAGAGAATTGATTACACCTCATAACCCACAACATAATGGGGTTGTAGAAAGAAAGAACAAAATAATTGTGGGAGCAACACAAGTTATGTTACATGATCAGGGCCTATTGTTGCATATGTGGGCATAGGTATGCAACACAACAGTATTTGTGCAGAAATGTAGTCCTCATCGGATACTTAGCATGAGTACACCAGAGAAAGATTTTTCAAGTAAGAAACCAAATGTTTCATATTTTAAAATTTTTGGCTCAGCTGTGTATTTCCATGTGACCAAAGATGCCAGGAAGAAGCTAGAACCAACAACAAAGGTTGGGATATTTGTGGGGTACATTGATACTCCCTAGAACTACCAGTGGGTTTTCCAACTAACAAGATGACAATTGTCACGAGAGATGTTAAATTTGATGAGGAGAAATCCATGTGATTGTCCCCTGAGAGAGAGCTTGACTTGCATGCAGAAGAGGAACTCTTAGTTCCAAAGGATGAACCTTAGGATGTGGAGCAGACACAAGCAAAGGATTAGAGAGTGGCAGAAACCACTCATGTAGATTCATCCACTAGAAATGGTAGGAAGCACACCAGAGAAGCTGACAGATTGATGCCAGATGCGACAAATAATGTAGGTGCACCACTCAGGCAGAGGAGGTCCCTAGAAAGGTATATTGGATACATGGCTCTTATGAGCAAGTGTATTGTGACAAAACGATTCATTTTTGAGGAATCAGTGCAACATCTGGTATGGGTTTATGCCATGGTTGAGGAGTATGACTCCATTATCAGAAATAGTGCATGGGAAGTGGTCCCAAGACCAGTGGGGAAGTTAGTGGTTGGATCTAGGTCGATCTACAAGGTGAAGCAAGCATCATAGGGGAGTGTGGATAAATACAAGGCTAGTTTTGTGGCTAGAGGATTCTCATAGGTGGAGGGGATTGACTATGAGGATACTTTTGCATCGGTTGCAAGGTACTCATCGAATAGATCTATCCTTGCACTCTCAATGCAGAAGGGGTGGCAGATACATCAGATGGATGTAAATACAACCTTTCTCAATGGAGTTATTGAGGAAGAAGTGTACATTTAGTAGCCATAAGGTTTTGAGACCTTTGATAGGGATTCATATGTTTGTAGACTCAAGAGAGCACTGCACAGGCTGAAGCAAGCACCTCGTGCTTAGTACACCAAGATCGACAACTATTTCACCGGGTTGGGCTTCACAGAGAGTGAAGCGAATGAAAACCTATATCATATTGTGGTTGATGGTAAGCTTTTGATTGTTGTACTTTATGATGATGATCTTATACTGATAGATGATGAGCAGCTCATAAATTCTTGTAAAGAGGATCTTGCAAGAGAGTTTGAGATGAAGGACATCGGGCTCTTGCACTATTTCCTTGGATTGGAAATATGGAAAAGAGATGGGGAGCTATTTCTATCTCAGGGCAAGTATGCCAAGGATATTATGAGGAAGATCCACATGGAGGGCAACAAACCCATGGAGACTCCTCTTGTAGGAAACTGGAGGAAGGAGGATACTAGTTCAGGTGAGGTAGTGGATGCTACTGTTTACAGGCAACTTGTGGGTTCGTTTATGTATTTGGTGAACACATGACCAGACATATGCTACACAGTTAACCAGCTTATTCAATCTATGGTTAAGCCTACCAAGCTCTTTTTGAAGGTGGGGAAGCATGTGTTGAGATATCTCAGGGGCACTACAGAGTATGGATTATGGTACAGATGGACAGAGGGTGTGAAGCTTCAAGGCTTCACCGATGTAGATTGGGCAGACAGTCCATTAGAGAGGAAGAGCACATCATGGGGCATATTCAGCATTGGATTAACAACAGTTTCTTAGTACATTAGGAAGAAGAGATCAGTTGCACTCAGTTCAGCCAAGGCAAAGTACATGGCAGCTAGTCAGGTTGCATGCGAGGCCATTTGGATGAGGAAGATACTTGTTGGTTTTTTTGGTCATCATATGGATTCGACGGTGATACAATGTGATAACCAAATTTGCATAAAACTCTCGGTTAATCCGGTATTCCATGACATGTTCAAGCATATTGACATCCGGTACCACCATCTCGGAGATTGTGTTCAGAGGTGCATTATGTTGTTGCAGTACATTCCCACGGAGGATCAGGATGCAGATATCTTAACGAAGGCACTGGAAAAGAGAAAATTTGAATACCACAGAGGCATAATTGGGGTAGCTAATAATCCCTTTCTTGTTGAGAGGGAGTCACAGAAAATCAACAAGAAAATATGTGTTACACCAATTTTTGGTCATCTAACCTGTTACTATTAGATGGACTAAAGTACACCATGTAAGACCAATTTTACCATAGTAAAGTTGCTTTCACTATTAAAAATAACTTAGTAATCCATAATTTATTAAGTTTTTTCTGGTCTAAACAGGAAACCCCATGAGGAGTAATTGAATAAATCCTTATTTGTTTGCTTTTCCTCAAGGGATAATTCATTAAACCAATGTTTGATTAAAATTCCTGGTCATATTTAATCCAAAATAGGAAAATTAATTAGATAAATCATTATTTATCTTATTATTTTCTAGGAATAATTATTTAAAACATTATTTAAATAATATTCCTTGTTAAATTTGACTAAATCATTTATAAATAATTGAATAAATCACTATTTATTTAATTATTACTCAACCACATTCTTAAAATAATAAATAAATCATTTATTTATTCATTATTTATAAATAAAGGGATTTCACCAAATTCAAATTCTTTTTGCCTCCAACAAAAATAATAAAATATTCCATAAAAGTTGGATCTAGATTTGGTTAATAATATTTTTTTTATGCACCAATATCTAGACTACCTCAATATTTTGTTATAAATAGAATGGTTTTTGCATTCATTCACTACCTTTTGTTGCCTAGAGATCACTCTTGATCTATACTTTTGGTATGACTTTGATCATCCCATCATTGTCATATTTTTCTACTTTTTGCTTGTGAGCTCCCTTTGAGTTCCATTTTGTCTAGGTTTTCTTCACCATCGAGAGAGAGAGATCATAGATCTGAAGCACTGAGGACATACAAGAACCCATCCCATTGAGGGGGACTGGTAACATCTTTATATGTTCCCTTCCCAGGTGTCATAATACAAAAAAGAATTTAAAAATTCTTGTTGTGTTCATTGGATGCATGGAGCAACTCTTTCTTATTATTTGTTGTTTAATGTCTTTAACTGCATAGATTTTGATTTCTGTAGCATTTATTCTGATCACTAACTGCAGATCTAATGAAATTGATAATCATCTTTGATGCTAGGCCAATTTTTTTATGCACATCTAAAGTGATTTTTTTTCGTACGCTTGCGATTAGAATTCACACTAACAACTGGCGACTCCACAAGGGTTTATAATTACGAGAGTTGTTGTTTTTCATATCCCTGCATGACCAGCTGCTTCAACCACTAGGGTTTTTCTTCAGCTTCTTATTTTTCATTTCATGATGTTGTTTTTAACCTTTAAAACCCTAAAATAGTAAAAATTCTAACTTACGTGTGTTTCTGGGCCTATTGCGCAGGTAACAGGTATCAACCATAGTAGAGACGACAACTTTTTTTGAAATCTTCTCTTGAAACAACCGGAAGTGTAGGTTGCACTTTTTGGGCCAAAACCTACAACTTCAGCTCTCAGGTAGCGGAAAACAACCAGAAAACTGCGACCTCAACAGAAAACAGGTCAAAAACTGTGACCTATACTTTTTGCGGGAATTTTTCTGTGATTTTTCTGGGTTTGTGTGGGCCACTATTCAGGGTTGTAAAACCTCCCTCTCAACCCGTCTTAGACCTGTACTTGCTTATTTTTACTCTTCGAAGTAGGAACCAAGCCCCTTAGGGCTTCAATGCGCTTCCACCTTTTTAGGAGGAATTTATTTGAAGTAGTTCTTCTGAGATTTCAGTGTTTTCATCCATTTCTTAGATCTAAACATGTACTTTCAAATCCATTTTAGATCGGTTATTCATCCATCCAAAACACCTCTTCTATGTTTTTTTAGTCCTCCTTTAGGGTTCCCTCTGTTTCCCTTCAGGTTGTAGCATTTCACCACCTTTTTTGCAGCATTTTTTCCTTTGGTTTTTTGTTGTTTCTACACCTATTTCCAGTAGATCTAACCTTTAGATCCTTGTCCCTCCCGACTTTAGATCCATTGGCCATTTTGTGTAATATCCAAAAGGGGATAATGCAGTAATACTGAAACACAATATAAGAACTGCAACTAAGTAAACAATAAATCTAAAGACAACATCAGAATATACAAAGAAGTTGAGCCTTTTTATTATATGGAGATGATTCAGTTACACAATGTACCAAATATGAGTGGATATAGCCAAAGAGATGACCTAGAATCACCCTGCAAACATGCTACAACTAGAACTGCATAACTGGTGAGCTTACATGAAGCAATATTGCGTTGTCTCTTTTGTTGCTGATGTACATGAAGCTGCTGCAAAAGGAAATTTAGATCTATGGAACTCAGGAGATCTGATGATGCCAAGATTCAAGATCTAGCCAATGTGATGGGAACCCAAGATAACCTAGAAAGGATTTTCTAGATCTAAAACTTTGGAAAATCACCCTCCTATGGTTTGATCCTTTGACTGTTGGTTTATAAAGATCTGAAGCTAGATCTAATCCAAAAATGGTTGCAATATGTTATACAACCCGATCTAAGCCTTGAGGGCTGATCTCTCCTTCAGATCTGCAAGCTAGGAGCTTGAGATCTTGTCTCCTCTTCTTCCTCTTTCAAGTTGCAGCAACTGAATATGCAGTTGCTACAAAAACTGTGTTGTACAAGAGGGAGAGTCTCTATGCCTACTTAAATGTGCTGCAATAAGCTCTAGGCTGATGGAAATGGTAATGGCAAGGTGATGGGATGGTCCCTCACAGGATTACTAGCTGAAATACTAGTAACTTCCTTCCTTTCTTGGATTTGCAATGATGGACTGCGTAATCCTTGATGGGATTGTTGCTAATAGGAGGTCAATAATGTTTGGCCTTATGCCAGATCTGAAATGAATCCCTGGGAATGTTGATCTTCAAGCCCAAGGTCATAGGAATAATCGTACACTAGTTCTCCAGCTGAAATAATGAAGACAACTTCCACCTCCCAAACTGATCTTTAGAAATTGTGTAATTCCTGAAGGTAGATGTTCTGCAGAAAATGGGAATGATATGTGGCACCAATGCCTGATGAAGAATGAAGTACAACCCTCTTCCAAGAGCTACTCAATGAAAGAGGTGGGATTCCTGACCAGTAACACCCAGTGCTAAACAACACTTGCAATCTTCGCTAAACAGCCAAAGAAAGCATGGAATGTCAAAGGAAAATTCTAGATCTAAACAGACCCTTACATGAATAATCAAAAGCATGCCTCCATTGTTTCCTTCATCTCCTTTGTATAGTTTATGAGCCTTCCCATGCCTTGTCCCACCTCTAAACTGCATTGTGCATGTGGACATAATCCTCCATGTTTGACTGCGCTGTCTCTCCAAATCATCCATCATGTCTACATACAATGTACACCCTCTCCATCATGTGTGCATTAATTGCAGTACTTCCTCCATCACTTCATCATGAATGCTCTATGATATTACATTAGATGCCTTCCATGATCTCAGTTGACTTCTTCAACCTCCATAATCTATCTCATTAATGAGACATGATCTCCACTCCATTCACATTAGTAGTTGCTCCACTACTCCGTGAATCTAGATCTAGGCTTAATCAATCCACATTCACACAAAAAAGGTGGATATTTATTCATCTTGAGGATTATGGGTCCCTCCACCCTTTTATTTACTTAATGCATTAAGAAAATTAAGAACTCTAATATTCCAAATATCATGTGAAAATTTGGGAATATTACAGTCCTCCCCGACAAAATGTTGCTTATTCTCAAGCAACTGCAAAAGTAGATGCAAATCCATCTATTCCCCTCCAAATGGAATTCACATAAGGAAGGCCTCTATAATATCCCGTTTCGTGGATATTTCTAAAACACAGCAACTCCAACCAGAGATGGAATGGGAGGGCGTTTACCAGATATGCCGCCTCTGGAAAGAGGATGAAATCTGGAGGCTACCTGGCCCTTTCCAGACTCTGTCTAAGAGTATGAAATAAGCTCACCAAGTGGTATAGAACTAGAGTGCTCAAGAATATATAAAAATAACAGTGAAGCAGACATATAATAACATAGGAAGAATGTACGGAAACTCATCCAGAAATATAGAGAGGAAATGCTAAGCCATTTTATTAAATTGAGAAATATAATGAAGTACAATAGGTGATCAGAGTGATGGAACCTAAAATTTCTCAAGGCAAGTGAAGATATACTCTCAGAATACACCAGAAATGGTTGCTCTCTGAACTGCGTCCCAGTTTCTAGGAAACTGCCATGTAGCTGCTACCACTGAAATTAACTGATAACTAGGGGCTGCTCCCCTTGCCGGAATGAGCTGAGAATATGGAATCCTCCTCTACTCACCAATCCCGACAAAAACCAAAAACCATATAAAAAATGGCCGACCTCTGAAAAACACCGCCTTGGGGAATTACACTGGCCTCCAAGGCTCTGCGCAGAGGCTAAATGAGAATGACTAAAATACCACCTCAAACTCCACCAAAGTCCTCCCAAAGGCAAAGACTGATCCTATGCTCAAAATCTCAGCTAAAATCTCCTGCAAAAACCCTGATCTGGAACACCTTCTAGATGGACTGCGTCCTCCCTCTTAGTGACTGCACAGTCTCTATGAATTCTCAGCTCCGCAACAAACCCAAACACCAAAACCTCCTACAAAATGCTGAAGAAATAACCTTGCCTGAGCAGGCACTCGAAGTCCCCCGGGGCTAAGGGCGAGATCTCCGACCGGAGACACTCAATGCACTAAACAGTGTTGCAGACAGGCTAAACAGCTACCGTGCTCAAGAAGTTGAAACGACCAGCTCAATATCATCAACAACAGAATGAACAAAATGAGGAGGCTCTCCTCTCTCTTATAGTGTTGGCCTCTCTCAAACCCTAAGGCCCACCTCTCCAACATAGCCTCCCTTTGCCACGTGCTCACCCAACCAGTGCAGTCCCTCCATGTGTCTATGTGGGTCCCCTCTCTACGTGGTCTCTTGGCATCCCTTGGCTCACTTAAGTTACAACGTTGTGTCTACTTGGGAGTGCACTTTATTTTTAGAGTGAGTTATGTCCCCCTCTACTCACTTTTATTTATAATTTAATTATATAAGAAAAAATTGATCAAAATTAATATTTCCAATTAGCTGCTGCTAATTGGGAATATTACAGTCCTCCCCGCCAAAAATTGCTTGTCCTCAAGCAATGCCTGAACAAGCCTCCTCTCTAGCTGATGCACCCCACCGACACTGCAAAATGTGCCTGGGTCCCAGATGCACCACTGAAACCTCGCTGTCCTCTGCATCACCCTGATATGAAGGGATCTCTCAATGCCAGGATCCCAAACTGATCTCTCACGGTACCAGCCAACCAACAATCGTCCTAGATCCCATCGCCACCCTGGCCAATAATCGCCCAACTCCCACGGCTTGGACTGCGCACTACCTCTGGCTATGACTGATGCTCTAAGAGGCGAAGACCATGACCCCTGCTGCACTGTATCTGTGACTGTGTAAGTTTTCCCATCAACTGTGTACCAACTCATCACCTCTCTCCAATCCAAGTCCTGACTCAATCCCACGCTGATCCTACTCTGCTGAAATCGGGATGGAGTGTTGAAGAAAAGACGATCTGTGCCCCCCTGCCAGCTGGAATCTGTAACATCTGCTATGTCCAAGGGCCCCTACTCCGCTGTGCTCTCTACGAAGAATACCATACCATTAAGAGGGTACTAACTCATGATCTTCTGCCAGTCCATCCTGGAAGAAGAATCCGATGTAGCAACAACAACTGCATATGGAACACACCTAGAGTGTTGCTGCCAGCCCGTAATCAACTCCCACTACTCTGCCTTGTCTACCAATGAAAGTTGCCTATAGAAGGAAGCCCCTCTCTCTATAATGGGCCAAAGTGGGCAAGATATGCTGCAAGCTCCATCGATGTACTCCTAGAGAGTGCTAGCCACTAAAAACACTGTAGCACTGCTGACTGCGTGTACATCTATCTGTGCCTCATCCCTATGCCAACCCTCAGATGGATGCTCCACCATATCCAACAGCTCCTCCCACTCCTGATCAGGAATTTCATGCTCCCATTGTCTACTGGCCCCCTGCAGAACAATCCCATCAACCTCCAACACCTCCAGAGGATATGGATCTGCAACTACTGTCACCGTACTCGATGTCAGTGCATTTGACTACCCCACCTCAATGGCTGACCCCAATGTTAGCTGCATATCCCTCATCGGCTCAATGTGGGCACCCATCTGGCTCTCCCCCAAAGGAATATCGTGCCTGATGTGAATAGTGTCCTCCTCTGTCGACTTAGGCTCCATCACCTGCTGCTCTAGTTAAATTGTCACAAGTGACTCTTCACCCAGAGTATCTCCCGCAGAGTCCCGTGACTGCTCACCCTGGACACTGGAATGCAGCTCCGGTCTAC
Source organism: Pinus albicaulis (assembly GCA_034641835.2). Classification (NCBI taxonomy): domain Eukaryota; kingdom Viridiplantae; phylum Streptophyta; class Pinopsida; order Pinales; family Pinaceae; genus Pinus; species Pinus albicaulis. Next base: position 185,252,331 of record CM076582.1, on the reverse strand, counting down.
TATCACCATCTCTGCATGACTGATTTCGCTCCCCAGAAGCGTTCTCAACTGATCCTATGGAATCATATGAAAAAGAGTCCTCACCCTGGCATACAGGAGGAATTCCCTCCTGTTCTACCTTCGCCACCTCATCTGCATTGAATATGCCATCCACCCTCTCGATAAAGTGTCGATACAATGTCTGGAGCCCAGAAACATATTGGGATGCTACCTCTGTTGTACCGAGTATCCTCTGCTCATGCATGATCTCGACATGCCTTGAGGGAAAAGTGACACATGTCTCCCTCATGACCTGCTCCCAAATCGTAGGCTCAACGATGACTGATGTGCCACCCCTACAGACGATCATCTCATCCCCTGGCCTGTGGCTGCCAACTAGTGAACCGACCCAGTGCCACTACTGAGAAGTCTCTCACATAGTGTGTTGAGTGCCATCCAAATATCTTGGGTGAGCCTCGCGTACCCTGCTGCTCATGCCCAAAGTGCCAAAGGACAACAACAAAATCAGATGTGCTCGTGAGTGATGTGGAAGAGGGTTAGGTGCGTGAGTCCCCATAGATACCGTCAAGTATCTCTCGTCTGTCTCCCCATCGATCCTGGGTGAAATACCCCCAAAGGTAAGCCCGGTATCCCTATCCGTGAGTCTCCCTGGAGGCAATGCCATAAGACCCTGTTGTGCAGCACCATATGCCCTCGCATACTACCAATCATCCCTGTACTCCTCGACATGCCACTGCACACTAAGGCATACACCTATATACTGTTGGATACCCCATGCTACTGTCGTACCACCCTGTACCATCTCATGCCCTGAATTTTTCCAGGCGTCGGTCACTCCCCGCGTGCTCTCAATGTGATGTAGGACACCCCTACTCCATAATGAAGTCCCACACACTACGGTACACCACCATGCAACTCCATGTCCACCGGTAGTCCACTATTCAATGCTAGAGGCTCCCACACATCCTTGGATGTGATGACCTAGAGCTATGCCTCTACATGTCAAACTACCCCCAATCGGTATCATCGTCTCCATCATCGCATCACTATACCCGTCGATGAATGGATCATCACTCCAAACCCTCCTCGAGGGGTCCGAGAGGTGAATCTCCCTATGTGTCAGTAGTGTTACCACCACTGCTCGGCTCCGCTGCGTCCTCTGTGCCCCACCCAAAGGTGAAGAATCCTTGGCCCCATGCAAGGCACCATCTGGTGGCCTACCAATTCCACTTCCTTCGACAAGCTCCTGCTAAGGTATGTTGACCACCCCGTGATCCCATGTATGAGTGTCATACCAAGACAACCTAGGGATTCTGCCCATAAACTGGTTGGCCACTGTAGCTGACCGAAACTCCCCTAGCGGATGCACATGCTGTACTGCTAGGCCAACTATACCCTCCAAGACATAGTCAACCGACCTGCCTGGGAAACGATAGGTAGTCCCGCCCAGATCCCAATGCCAGTCTGGGGTTCTTGTATTCCCCATACCTGGAAAATCCTGCTGAACTACACTCGGATCCACCACTATCTTCATAACCCACTCCACTGAGTACCAACTCAAAATCTCTCGCCATCCAACCTCGACAAGTGGATGCTGCACATTGTGCAACTCTGATCGTCTCATCCTGCTAACCAAGTCAACGTATGAGGTATGACTAGGCGACTCTGTCTCTCTCTCTCCAATGGGGAGAGGTGATCTAACAATGCTGCTAGTCCCATCCATGCATGCCTGAAGGGGAATGATCTGACGCTCCAACATGCCCTCTGGTTGTACCATCAGGGAGTCCAGTCATTCCCCAATGCGGGCCAACTTGGCCACTGACTCGGCACAAGCCACTCTCATGCCCTCCAGCTCCTTGTCCTGCAACAAAATGGCCTCCCGTACTGACGTGGCCTTCCCTTTCAAAAATATAAGGTCTGCCTGAAGCCGATGATACCGCTGTCTGCGACCATCATCCAATACCTCTGTATCTCCTAGTGCCTCATCGAAGGTGGATACATATCCTAACACCTCACCCATCTGTCGTGTGCTGCTACCACCCGAAGACTCGAACACGACTCTGGTCATCCCCTCAATGGATGGTTCTACTGGGGTAGGCTATACCTTCTCCCCTATGATATCAACCGACACGGTCAAGGAGGTCTCAAATGAGGGTGAGCCCTATGTCACACTAGGTGTATCCTCAAACTCCCTGCAATCCTGTGTGCCCTCATCCTCCAAGTGTGAGGTAACCATTTTGATGGTTTCCCCCTCCGATACTCGGTCAAGCTGGAAAGAGGTATCCAACTTCTCCACCCAAGCTTTTTCCGAACGCTTGGATGACCCGTCAAATGTTGGTAAATGGAATCTTCCCACTGTGTGCTGTAAGCCCCTGTCATGTGAGTGTCTGTTCCCTCTGTGAAAGTTGTGGGGTCTGTTATCCCGCTGGAGCTGAAAAAAATCTCTGAATGGAAGGGCATCCCTAAACTCCTGCCCATATTCCTAATACTCGGCGAAATAACCACCCATGTGGCCAGGCTCTGGCTCCTGCTATGCTCCTGCCCCTATGTCTGCACCCAGAAAAGTGGGCATAATGGAATGTGTGGGTGTATGTGATGCCATATGCTGAGTGGCAACATGCTCCAACAAATGGTGGGATGTGCCTGATCCCTCGCCAATTTGGAAACCCCTTGGGGTTTCACGCTGTCTAGCCTCCACAACGGTGAACCTCTGCCCCATCACCTCAATCTGCCTCGACAGATCCTGTACTAATTTGAGGAGCATCTCCCCAAATCTCTTCGCATCATGATCACCTGCCATCAGCTCCTCCTGCTCTATGTCTACAGGCTCCTCCTGTTCTGCGTCTATCATAGGCTCCTCATGTTCTGTGTCTACCATAGGCTCCTCCTCTCTGTAGGTGTTCTCCAACCTATGCTCAATATCTCTGTACTTCCTACCTCTGTAGCAGATGTAGGGCTTCTCCCCCGGTGTCATAGACTACTAGCTCCACAGGCTAAGCCAGATCTATGCTCTGATACCACTGTAATATCTCGTTTCGGGGATATATATAAAACATGGCAACTCCAAATAGAGATGGACTGGGAGGGAGTTTACCAGATATGCCACCTTTGGAAAGAGGACGAAATCTGGAGGCTACCTGGCCCTTTCCAGACTCTGTCTAAGAGTATGAAATAAACACATCAAGTTGTATAAAACTAGAGTGCTCAAGAATATATAAAAATAACAGTGCAACAGACATATAATAACATAAGAAGAATGTACGGCAACTCATCCAGAAATATAGAGAGGAAATGCTAAGCCATTTTATTAAACTGAGAAATATAATGAAGTACAATAGGTGATAAGAGTGATGTCACCTAAAATTTCTCAAGGCAAGTGAAGAAATACTCTTAGAATACCCCAGAAATGGCTACTCCCCTTGCTGGAATGAGCTGAAAATCTGGAATCCTCCTCTACTCACCAATCCCGAGAAAAACCAGAAACCATATCAAAAATGGATGGCCTATGAAAAAAACCCCCTCGGGGAATTACGCTGGCCTCCAAGGCTCTGCGCAGAGGCTAAATGAGAATGACTAAAATACTGCTTCAAACTCCACCAAAGTCCTCCCAAAGGCAAAGGCTGATCCTATGCTCAAAATCTAGGCTCAAATCTCCTGCAAAAACCCTGATCCGGAACACCTCCTAGATGGACTGCGTCCTCCCTCTCAGTGACTACGCAGTCTTTATGAATGCTCAGCTTCGCAACAAACCCAAACACCAAAAAATCCTGCAAAATGCTGAAGAAATAACCTTTCCCAAGCAGGCACTCGAATTCCCCCGGGGCTAAGGGCGAGATCTCCGACCGGAGACACTCAATGCACTAAACAGTGCTGCAGACAGGCTAAACAGCCAGCGTGCTCAAGAAGTCGAGACGACCAGCTCAATATCATCAACAACAGAATGACCAAAATGAGGAGGCTCTCCTCTCTCTTATAGCGTTGGCCTCTCTCAAACCCTAAGGCCCACCTCCTCCAACGTAGCCTCCCTTTGCCACGTGCTCACCCAACCAGCGCAGTCCCTCCATGTGTCTACGTGGGTCCCCTCTCTACATGGTCTCTTGGCCTCCCTTGGCTCACTTAAGTTACAACGTTGTGTCTACTAGGGAGTGCACTTTATTTTTAGAGTGAGTTATGTCCCCCTCTACTCACTTTTATTTATAATTTAATTATATAAGGAAAAATTGATCAAAATTAATATTTCCAATTAGTTGCTGCTAATTGGGAATATTACAGCCTCCTCCATTTGTTGCAACGTGTCATGCATGTTTGGTTCCAAAGTTGTCTCTCAAAATTGCATAGAATGACCTCTAACTGTATGGTTAGATGTCCTCCTTTCACTATGGGGTACCAAGTGACAACCATATGATTTCCAACATCATCATCAATACATGAGATACATAAAGCAAAGTGGTTCTTCTCACAAAGGAAAATTCTCCTCTCACAATGCATTTCTTCATCCCATGTTTCATGAAGTACATTGAGCATTGATATGGCCTCATCTTTAGCCCTGTTGGCCTTGTTGGTTCCAAGCATCATTCCAACATTATGCAAAAGAATAAATAGATACATATGGGTAGACTAAAGTGTCAAACCATATTCTCCCAATAGTAGCCACCGGAGTAAGGCCCTTTGCTTCCATCCTCCATCTCCTCCATGTAAGATGGACAAGCCAAACTCCCCCAAAAACAACCAAAGAAACAAGATCTCTTGCTACCTCTTCACATCATCATGTGAACCATGGAGAAACAACAACATGCTGAAGGACATATGGAATGTCATATCAGCCCAGTACAAACCAACTCCATTATCACACATCATGAGAGTATTATGCCATATTACAAACAATACAAAACACATAATCATGGGAGATGTCATGTGATGGCCAAAATCTCTCAACCAAAATGAACATGCCTTTTTTTGCTTCATATTGTCATGGATACCCAAGGCATGAGTCAAAGAAGTATGAGCTATTGGGTGGTAACCATACTCACCCAAGAGTAGCCAGCGCAGCCATGCCTCCTTCTTCATTAAATGAGTGTTTTTCAAGGCATGGATCAAAGAATTCGGAGCCTTTGGGTAGTAAACAAAATCACCCAAGAGAAACCAACGTAGCCAATATTCTTGTTTTCCCATGTCATATATCTGCAAGTGGTCATGCAACCCCTTGCTTATCATCCTCACCCACTCATCACAATGTGGATGATCAAAGATGTACTGCATAAACATGGTATCCCCCCCTTGTAGAATATCATCCTCTCAAAATTGTTGAAGAACTCTACACTCCATGAAATGTTGAAGTGCATCTTCATTGAGATCTTCTTCTCATCAATGGCCCTCCAAAACCAATAAGGTTCTCGATCTACTGCAGGTAGAAGTTTCTCTTTGAGCTGTGAGATGCTCATTGAGAAAGTGTCTTCTAGAAAGGAGAAAATATTTCTCATTTCAAGATGTCTACCATTTATCATCTTAACCTCCATTACTTCATGAGTGAAGCTACCTTCAGAATGATCCAAGAATAATGGGGCTCCTTCTTTATCACTGCTACTAAGTGACAACGTTGTAGATCTAGATGGTAATACATGTGCTGTCTCAAAGCAAGGCACAATACTGATCTCATAACCAGTCATTGTACATAGGATCGTTCTCATCCCATTTTCTGAAACTCTACACTTCAGCTCAAAGGGTTGAATGTAGTCCATCAATGACAAACTGGGATAGCTTTTTATTTCCTCCTTGATTAGATCAAGGGTCCTCTGCACTGTGATATGTTGCTGCTTCAAATTAGCATTTTGTTCTAACCTTTGGTTATGCATTGGCCCTGATGGCATGTCCTCATAAGTTTCAATAAGATCTACTGAAGCAATATGTGGTGAAGATGTATGCATACCTTGGATCAACTGATGTGTGGGAACCTCTTGCAAGATCACAAGAGTTCCTTCAACCGGGAAAATGGTGTCTCCAACTGCTGGTAAGAGTGATGACTGCTCTTCTACCAATGTACCAGCACTAGAATCTTCCTCCTCTTCCTTATGCATCTCTTGAATCATGCATGGGACTCTATGTGTCAAGAGCTCAAGACTATCTTGCAAATTTGCAAGTGTATCTTCTCCGGATGCAATTACTTCTGTACCTGGTGGTGAATGTAGTGACTCTTTGTCCAAAGTGACAGGATTGACATCCTCCTTTGTTTCCTTAGGAAATGTCTCTTTGTGACACATATCTGGTTTTCTCACATCAAACTCCTTCCTCAACTTGTGAAAGAAATATGAATATTTAGTCACCTTTGCATGCTCCATGTGACCAAACCACCAATCATTGGCTTCACCATAAAGATGAAGTGTTGAAATTTGGACAACCTCTTTTTCAGCCACAGGATGTAGCATGAAAAATGTATCTAACTCTTTCCTCCAAGCCTTAACAGTGCTTGAGGAAGATCCATCAAATGTAGGAAAACAAAATCTATTGTGCCTCTTTCTTCTATTGCTGCTATAGGATCTTCTTTCTTCTTTGAGTTCAAATAATTCTTGGAGAGTTAGACTCTCTTTGAATGCTCTAGATTGTTCCTTATACTCTTCAAGATACAAACTGAGAGTCTTATGAGTCTCAGGTTCTCTTTGTTGGAAATACTGAGAAAGGGGGGGGGGGGGGGTGTGAATCAATATTCCTTTCAATTAGAGCATTAGTTAATCTTCAATTATTATCAGTGTTTGTAAAATCATAGCAGAAAACAAGAGGAACACAAATCCACACATTTTTTAAGGTGGAAACCCACTCCGGGACAAAAACCACCTAATGCTTTTCTAATAATTCTTTAATATTCAACTCCAATTGAAAATAAAGCTCCAACTTCCTAGAATCTGGAAAAGCATTCTTCTCCAGCTCCCACTGGATGGACGCTCCAACACCCGAGATTATTCAGTAGTCAACTGAACATATGCCCCAACACCCAATGGGCTACAACTCACCCTAGCACCACCCTACCACCCTACAGAAGAATAAAAGAAGAATGGACTCCCGTACCAGGGAAAATGGTCCACTTTACAATGATATAGAATGATGTAGAAGAAGAAGATATACTAGACCATAACCCCAACTTTGACACAACCACCTAATGATGATCCTAGACCTTCCAACACTGCCTCTTCAACCCTTGGCAGATAGACACTAGTACAATTTGTACAATAATGTATTTACAATGACTAAGTACAATGATACCTTTATAATGATTGTATGCAGTGCTGCCCACTTGAAGACTTCATATGATGAACTTCTTGCTGTTGTTATGAAACTTGGTTGCTACTCTTGTCATGCTACCCTCTTCTGCACCTTTCTTTGCTTTACTAACGTAGAAATTCTGATCCTTTGCAACCCTTGACAACACATGATCTAGCTTTTTCTTGCCTTCTAGGAGCTCGGTATTGAATCTGGTGTATCTCTATTATTTTAGATCCTCAATATCTGATTTTCGGTCCTGTAGTAGTCCTCTGAGTCATATTTCCAATTCCACAGGTCTGACCCAATTTGGATTCTTCAAGAGAGAGTTATACCCAATCTCTCACAATTCCCTAATTATGGACTGTTTCAGTAGAGCGCACTTGTACGACGTGCCACGTGTCACTGTTTATTCATTTGGCTCTGAAATTGATCGAGAGAAAATTAAATATTGTGAAATATATTCCACTTTTTATGGAATTCCAATCCGATACTCAGAGAGATATTTATGACGAATTTACCAACGTCACTTCTTTGAGATGAAATTCAGGAGCCTGCAAAAACCCTAACTTCCACAGATCATATCTCCAGAAATATTCCGCACCTTGATCTGCAATTTTTACAGCAACTTCCTTAGGATTTCGGATTCACCTCATAAAAATTTCAGATTCTTAACCTTCGTAAAAAAATAGTTAGAGCGAAAATTCCACGATGACCTGTTTCAGATAGTGAAATCCCTTGCCTAAGGAGGAAATGAAGATCACAATTTATATAAATGCTTAGGTTGAGAGGGGCTTCAACAAGTGACCATGGGAGGGATTTTAGGAGCTTCAAAAATATTAATTATGACTTTTCAATGACCCATGCCCCAACCCCATGGGGTTTTAGCCCACTAATGGGGGGTACAAACTTCAAATATGAATATCTCTCAAACCGTGAAGAATTACATGGCGTACCATATATCAACGGAAACATCTCGACAAGTAGAAACCATAAAAATAATTATTGACCCAGAATATATTAATTTGGTAGGCCAAAATTCCCATGGAATATTGGGTTAGCCCCTGGTGCTGCTTGGGTGGACATCAATGACAACCGCTGATCAACAATCTCCCCCTTTGGCATTGATGGAAACAAAAGTACTCCCCCTGCGATCATGACACCTCTTCCTACAACATTCTCTCCCCCTTTGACATCAATGGCAAAGGGTAACTCCCCCTGAAACACAACCATCATGTGGACCTGTACACACTTCCACTCCCCCTAACACACAACCGTCCTACGGACCTGTAATCAACTTCCACTCCCCCTTTATATTCTGGAAAAAGGAAAATATAATGAGAACTTGGGAGAATCCCAAGCTTCTAGCGAAGATATTCCAATGCTGGTGAATATTTAATATGTGATTCTTTTGGTGCTACTTGGAATCTTGCTACTTGTCCAACTGCTTGCATAACATCTAGTCGGGAGGCTGTTACATATAGAAGACTACTAATCATAGATATGTACAACCTTTGATCCACATCCTTAGATGAGTCGTCTATGCTCAATTTGAAACCTGTTACCATTGGAGTAAGGATGGGTTTGCAATCTTCCATTTTAAATTTCTTGAGAATTTCCTTGATGTACTTGGCTTGAAATATAAATATTTCTTTCTCTTTCTGAGATATTTGAAGCCCTAAGAAGTATGTCAGCTTACCAAGTAAAGACATCTCGAAATCACTTTGCACCTTTGTAGCAAAATTCTTACTTAGTCTATCATGATTGCTACCAATTATTGTATCATCCTCTTTAGCTATTAGACATGTTTTAGTTGCTTCATCCAGAACATATATGTCGTTTAGAGCTCAAATTGTTGTAGCCACAATTTCACCATACACGCCTTTTCTGATTTCACATTTCGTGGAGTTGAATGGTAGTGTGTGTCCTTGATCACACATTTGTCCAACACTGAGCAGATTGTGATTCATGTTTTCAACCAATAGAACATTCTTGGCTTGAGAATCTTTGCTTCCGAGAGTGACAGTACCTGATCCTATAACATTTGAAGATCCATCATTTCCAAAGGACATGGTTCCATCCTTCTTCTCTTTCAGAGATACAAATTTATTTCTATCTCCAGTCATATGCGTTGATCAACCGCTATCAACATACCACACATCTTTGTTCTTTTGAGCCTTGAAAGCGAGAGCACAATTATCATTCTTCTTCTTCTTCCATGTTCGTACGTTCTGTGGCTTCGAAGATTCTTCTGGAGGATTTTGAAGTCTGCAATCTTTGGCTATGTGTCCAAAGTTTCGACATTTGTAACATTCAATATTATTTCTTAAATGTTCAAATATATTGATGTTTCGCTGAGCCCTGGGAGGTTCATATTTGAAAAATATCCTGGAATTGTATTCGTTCCTAGGGTATGTGCGACACTCTACAGCTTTATGACCAAATTTTCCACATGAATAACAGTAGCCATAAAAATATGTTGGTACCTGGATGGAAATTTTCGTCGAGGAATTGTCTTCCAAGGCTGTTCTTGCGAATCTTGTCCAATGAAGTCTACATGCATGTCAGATCTCATAGGTTCATTGTATTATTTTGTAGAAGGTCCTACTTCTTCTTCTTTGTAACCGATGACAGTTTTTTCATTGTAAGATCGTTGATTGTTGATGAGTTCTTCCAATGCCCTTGAGCTGTTGGCATAGTTTTGGATAGTTTTTCCTTTCTTCACTTCCTCACGTAGCGAGACTACTTCGGCTTCTAATTCTTCCCTTTCTTGGTTTCTTTCTTCCAAATTGTTTTGAAGTCACTCTTCAATGCATTTGCGTTCTTCAACTTAAATTTTGAGACCTTGAACTTGTTCTTCAAGAGTATTGGAGTGGATCTTCTCCGCCTTGAGATCTTTTATAAGCTCGATTACTTCCTCATAAAATTCTTCTATGGTCCATCCTTCTTCTTTGTTGTTTGATACCTATTGTTTATTGTGCTTGGCCATAAATAATACTCTCTCATTGGATTCTTCTTCGCTGTCATTGTCTTCATCGGATGATGAGCTAACTTCTTTAGAGAGAAAGTTCCTTTTGGATCCTTGCTTGTTGAATTTCTTAAAGCCTTTCTTTCCTTTTGAGTTGCCATTACTTCTGTTTGGACATTTTGCTGCAAAATGCCCAACATCATTACAGTTGAAACATATCAATGGAAGTTTACCTTTGAATTGTCCCTTACCAATTTTTAGTTTTCTCGTGACGTAAGCATATTATTCATCTGAAAGACCTTCTTCATCACCTCCCTTTTCTTCACACTTGCAGGTGCATGTCTTTTCAATTGAAGGTTGTTTATCCTTATTGGTTTTCTTAGATGCAACGAATGAAGTTTCTAGATGTGAAGTACCCTTTTCTTCATCAAGTCTCATTTCATATGCTATGAGAACTCCATGTAATTCTTCCTTGTTGAGTTTGTCCAGATTTGCACTGTATTCTAAGACTAATACCTTTGGGTTGAATCTCCCTGGTAAAATTCTAAGAATATTTTATATAATAGTCTTCTCGTCAACCGTCTCTCCCAATCCTTCCAGAGTATTGGTTATTTCATCAACGTGTTGGAAGTATGCAGCAATGTTGCAATCTTCTTTCATTCTAAGTTGCTCAAATTTTGCTCTATAGATTTGAAGCTTTGCTTCTTTGACATTTGAGTCACCTGCATATGTATTCTCAAGCTTGTCCCATACATTTTTGGTAGTTTTACAACCCAACACCTTATGATAAGTATATTCAATAAGTCCACTGATAATAATATTCTTTACTTTTGCATCATTTACCAAATTCTTCTTACCTTGTTCATCCGTAGTTGATGTAAATCCATTTTGAACAGTGTCCCATATTTCGTAACCTTGCGCCAAGAGATAGACCTCCATTCTTCCTTTCCAGAGTGCATAATTATTTTCATTGAATAGAGGTACACCATTCTTGGTATGCTCCATGACCTCCTTCCAGCTGTTAAACTGCTATTGAAGGAACCAAGCTCTGATACCAATTGTTGGAAATATTGAGAGGGGGGGTGAATCAGTATTTCTTTCAATTAGAGCATTAGTTAATCTTCAATTATTATCAGTGTTTGTACAATGATAGCAGCAAACAAGAGGAACACAAATGCACACAATTTTTAAGGTGGAAACCCACTCTGGGACAAAAAGCACCTAATGCTTTTCTAATAATTCTTTAATATTCAACTCCAATTGAAAATAAAGCTCCAACTTCCTAGAATCTATAAAAGCATTCTTCTCCAGCTCCCACTGGATGGACGCTTCAACGCCCAAGATTCTTCAGTAGTCAACTGAACGGATGCCCCAATACCCAATGAGCTACGACTCACCCTAGCACCACCCTACCACCCTATAGAAGAATAAAAGAAGAATGGACTCCCGTACCAGGGAAAATGGTCCACTTTACAATGATATAGAATGATGCAGAAGAAGAAGATATACTAGACCATAACCCCAACTTTGACACAACCACCTAATGATGATCTTAGACCTCCCAACACTGCCTCTTCAACCCTTGGCAGATAGATACTAGTACAATTTGTACAATAATGTATTTACAATGACTAAGTACAATGATACCTTTACAATGATTGTATGCAGTGCTGCCCACTTGAAGACTTCATATGATGAAATTATTGTTGCTCTTATGCACCTTGGTTTCTGATCTTGTCATGCTACCCTCTGCTGCACCTTTCTTTGCTTTTCTGCCGTAGAAAGTATGGTCCTTTGCAACCCTTGACAACACATGATCTAGCTTTTTCTTGCCTTCTAGGAGCTCGATATTGAATCTGGTGTATCTTTGTTATTTCAGATCCTCAATATCTGATTTTTGGTCCTGTAGTAGTCCTCTGAGTCATATTTCCAATGCCACAGGTCTGACCCAATTTGGATTCTTCAAGAGAGAGTTATACCCAATCTCTCACAATGCCCTAATTATGGACTGTTTCAGCAGAGCGCACTTGTACGGCGTGCCACGTGTCATTGTTTCTTCATTTGGCTCTGAAATTGATAGAGAGAAAATTAAAGATTGTGCACTATCCTCCACTTTTTATGGAATTCCAATTCGATACTCAGAGAGAGAGTTATGACGAATTTACCAAGGTCACTGCTTTGAGATGAATTTCAGGAGCTTGAAGCTTGCAAAAACAGTGTCTCCGAGATCCTTATCTTCAAAAATATTAGCACCTTGATCGAAATTTTTACGACTTCCTTAGGATTTCGGCTTCGCCTCATAAAAATTTCGGCTTCTTGTATAAAAAAATTTAGAGCGCAAATTCCACGATGACTGATGGATTTTATGGCCGAATCCCTTACTAAGGAGGAAATGAAGATCACAATTTATATGAATGCTTAAGGTTGAGGGCTTGACAAGTGAATGTGGGAGGGATTTTAGGAGCTTAAAAAAATATCAATTATGACTTTTCAATGACCCATGCCCCAACCCCATGGGGTTTAGCCCTGCTTGGGGGTGTGACTTCAAACATGAATATCTCTCAAACAATGAAATTACATGGCGTGCCATATATCAACGGAAACATCTCGACAAGTAGAAACCATAAAAAGCATTATTGACCCAGAATATATTAATTTGGTAGGTCAAAATTCCCATGCAATATTGGGTTAGCCTCTGGTGCTACTTGGGTTGACATCAATGAAAACCGATGATTAACACTTTTCTTTCTTCATTTCTATACCTTTCACCTTCTTCAAAGAAAGTGGGCATAGTAGATCTATGAGGAGATCTATGATTCTCCAGTTTTTTTTTTTGCTGATAGGAAGTGCTTGGACCTTCCTCATCAAGTATTCTTCTTGGATACTCCTTTTTCCTTTCTCTCTTCCTTTGATTGACCTCCTTGGAGATATCTTGCATGGGCCTAAAGAGAGGAGTGGAAAAACTATAATCCTCCTTCATGATAGATCTCATCTATTTGCTTCTTCTTTTGATGCAAAATATGAAGTGTCCACAAGCTGAGCCAAAGATCATGCTCTGATACCACTGTAATATCCCAAAAGGGAGAATGAAGTAATATTGAAACACAATATAAGAACTGCAACTATGTAAACAATAAATCTAAAGACAACATCAGAATATACAGAGAAACTGAGCCTTTTTATTATATGGAGATGATTCAGTTACACAATGTACCAAAGATGAGTGGATCTAGCCAAAGAGATGGCCTAGAATCACCCTGCAAACATGCTACAACTAGCACTGCGTAACTGGTGAGCTTACAGGAAGAAATATTGTGCTTTCCCTTTTGCTGCTGATGTACATGAAGCTGCTGCAAAAGGAAACACAGATATATGGAGCTCAAGAGCTCTGATGATGCCAAGCTTCAAGATCTAGCCAATGCGATGGGAACCCAAGATAACCCAGAAAGGATTTTCCAGATCTACAACTTTGGAAAACCACCCTCCTAGGGTTTGATCCTTTGACTACTGGGTTATACATATATGAAGCTAGATCTGATCCAAAAATGGCTGCAATATGTTATACAACCAGATCTAATTCTTGAGGCCTAATCCCTCCTTCATATCTACAAGCTAGGAGCTTGAGATCTTGTCTCCTCTTCTTCCTCCTTCAAGTTGCAACAACTGAATATGAAACTGCTACAAAAAATGCGATGTACAAGAGGGAGCGGCTCTATGCTTGCTGAAATGTGCTGAAATAAGCTCTAGGCTGATGGAAATGGTGATGGCAAGGTGAGGGGATGGCCCCTCACAATATTACTAGCTGAAATACTAGTAACTTCCTTCCTCCATTGGATCTGCAATGATGGACTGTGAAATCCTTGATGGGACTGCTGCTGATAGGAGGTCAATAATGTTTGGCCTGATGCTAGAACTAAAATTAATCCCCGGGAATGTTGATATTTAAGCCAAAGGTGATAGGAATAATCCTACACCGATTCTCCAGCTGAAATACTGAAGACAACCTCCACCTCCCAAACTGATATTCAGTTGTGTAATTCCTGAAGGTAGATGTTCTGCAGAGAATGGGAATGATATGTGGCACCAATGCCTGATGAAGAATGAAGTACAACCCTCTTCCAAGAGCTACTCAATGAAAGAGGTGAGATTCCTGACTAGGAACACCCAGCGCTAAACAAAACTTGCCATCTTAGCTAAACAACCAAAGAAAACATGGAATGTCAAAGGACAATTCCAGATCTAAACAGACCCTTACATGAATAATAAAAATCATGCCTCCATTGTTGCCTTCATCTTCTTTATATAGTTTATGAGCCTTCCCATGCCTTGGCCCACCTCTAAATTACATTGTGCATGTGGACATAATCCTCCATGTTTGACTGCACTATCTCTCCAAGTTATCCATCATGTCTACATATAATGTACACCCTCTCCATCATGTGTGCATTAATTGCACAACTTCTCTGTCACTTCATCATGAATGCTCTATGATCTTAAATTAGATGCCTTCCATGATTTCAGTTGATTGCTTCAACCTCCATGATCTATCTCATTAATGAGACATGATCTCCACTCCATTCACATTAGTAGTTGCTCCACTAATCCATGATTCTAGATCTAGGCTTAATCAATCCACATTCACAAAAAAAGGTGGATATTTATTCATCTTGAGGATTGTGGGTCCCTCCACCCTTTTATTTACTTAATGCATTAAGAAAATTAAGAACTCTAATGTTCCAAATATCATGTGAAAATTTGGGAATATTACATTTTGTGTGTTTTGACTATATTTTTACCACCCATAGGCTATTTCTTGAAAAGCCCTCCTCCTTGTGTTTAAATTGATGCATCTTTAGCTATTTATTTTACTGTCGCATTCAGTTTCCTTTACTATAATTTTCATATTTATTTACAGTTATAAAACATCTTTTTTCTTTTTTCTCTACACAAATATGGGATTAATCAAAATTAACACACTTATCACATACAGGCACACCCTAAGTGAAGAGCGCCTAGTTTACATTGCCAGGTCAAGAATTAAACATTGTAATCAATTGATCCTGCACCTCCTTGCCCTTGTTTACCTCTCTGTTGAGATTCAAAAAATTGATGAGCTTAGTGAAAAGAGTCGCCTTCACTAAGTGGGCCCACAGGCTATTTTTGGCGCAAGTCTATTTTTAGACATGTCGATCATATTTCAAAAGTTGCAGGATGCTATTTGTGGATGGTTGATCAAGTTGGAAAAATAGATGAATTTCTATTTTTAGAATATTGGGCGAAGTCTATTTATAGATTATTGATCTAAAAATAGATGCATGTTGATTATTATTAGCTCTTAATAATAATCAGACTCTAAACAACAACTTATTCTCTTGGAGCACTTCAGTTCAGTGCACAGATGTGGCACAACAACTGATAGAAGGAATTATGCTATTCCTGAGGGTTTACTGGAGCTATTGCATGGAGGACTCAATTATAACTCAAGTGGCAGAGTTATGACACAGTTGGAAGAAGTAGTTATGGAGTTGTATTTAGTTTAACTCAGTTAGACTCAGTTGAGCTAGTTGTATATAGTCTAACTGATTGATACACTATTGAGAGTGGAGTGAATTAATTAGTTAATTAATTCATAAATAATAACTCATTAATCAACTAAAACATACATCAGTTAACTACAGTGCATGGCAGTTTCAGTGGAGACCAATGGAGAGATAGGTGAAAGGGCAAGATAGACTATTTTTTGTGACTATTAGTGATGCATTGATTGCATCAAACACGCAGTGGAGATGCCAATGAGGATTGCGCAGTCAATCCAAGAGTAATTCGAATTCATTCGGAGCTATTCTTTAGTAGATATTGCGCAGTGGAGGCAAGATAGCAGGTGGCAAAGATCGGTGCATGGATTTTCAAGATTGGGCCTGATTAGTGTATGCCGATTGTACTGTACTGAGAGCTTATGATAATATTTATATGCTTGTATGAGATTGTCATATGATATCCATGTTACATAATATATATTTGGGGTTTTCAGCTTCAGGCTTTCCCGGTTAAAAACTGTGTTATGTGCGATTGAATATTTTTGTTTTATGATTCACATGTGTGTGCAATTAATTTTTCTACAAAAGATTAACAAGTGGAATAGATTCAGTATCTTGCATAAAGTTAAATAGTGTGAGATCAGGTGGATCTTGGATATATGCATGCTTAGTGCATATAATTTCTACATGGTATCAGAGCATTGTTGATTGAAGATTACAATTGTGAAGTGAGTTTGTGCTGGTGGAAAATTCGAATTTGCTACAGAAGATTCTTGGTGCAGAAATTGAGTATACATTGAAATGTCTTTCAACGGGTTGAGATTGGAGTATGCCCTTGATGGGAGCTCGAATTACATAGCATGGAAGGACAGGATGGAGGTGGCGCTAGAGTATAATGGGCTGAAAGAGTTCATCAATAGCGATGTTCCTAAGCCGAGATCTAGTGATGCTGCATTACTTGATGCATGGCAAAAGAAGACTGCAAAGACGAGGAGGATTCTGTTGGAAGGTGTGAAGGACCACATTGTGTCCAGCCTGTTGTCGCACAAATTTTCTAGGCACCACGACAATGGCTCATATTGGGGGCTGTCACCCTTATCCCCAATCTCTCTATTTAAGCTGTCTCCTCGCAAGCCAAGGGAGGTAGACCCTATTATAAATGAAGGACAAATCCAGGAGACACAGCTAAAACACCAAATACTTGATAAAATGAACAGGGTTCCACAAATCTAAATTATATTTCACGTTTAAGACCAGTGCCTTATGGAGTCAAACAAAATCCCGTTATGCAATTATAAACAAATAAGTGACGATTAACTGATGCTTATTAAAACATGATTGATCACAATGATATTTAATTGAAAATGCCACAATCATGAATAACAATAACCTGAGAATGCCAGATGCTTGAAAAATTTCCGAAATTAAGATATTCCAATATAACCTAGTTCGAAAATTAAAATGATCCACAGTCAAACTTTAAATAAAAAAATTAGCACACTTGACTATGGAAAATTTGAATTTCTCTTTTTTTATATATATTTTATATTTTTGTATTTTCTAGAATTTTTTTTAGAATTTTTGGAATTTTTTATTATTTTTTGAATCTAAAATTAAAAAAATATAAATATAAGTTAAAACTTAAATCTAAATCCTAAAATTGGATCTAAAATTAAAATCTAAGTCTAACAATATTAAAACTAAGGTTAAAAACAAATTAAATTTAAAATCTAAACTAAATCTCACAAATTTAAATCAAAACTAAGTAAAAAATTAAACTAAAACTAAATTTAAATCTAAAATTTAAAATTTAACTAAATCTAAAATCTAACTAAATTAAAAAATATTAGACTAAAAAATAAACTCTAAGAGCTAAACTAACGTCCGTCTAAAATTTAAATACAAAAATTAAAATGAAACTAAATCTAAACCTAGCACCTTACTCTACGACTAACACTAAAAATCAAAACTACAATCAAATGAAATAAAATCAAAACTAACTTTACAAAAAAAAAAAAAAAAAACCAATTAACATCAAAGAATATACATCTATGCGTTAATCGTTTCCGTGTGCAAGTCGACGGACAGGAGGAGGCACGGCGGTGGAAGAGATGAATGTTCGATGAGTAGATAGGAACGATGGCACGGAAGGTCGCGGCAGAGATGACGGGTTGAAGTTGATGGAGAACAGGGAAAGTAGACAGAGGGAGGACGACAGCAGAGAATGGCGTGAGAAAATGCATTAAGAAGAAAATCGATGGCAGCGTGGAAAATTCGAAATCGAGGGCAGAGGATGGACATCTGAGCAAATGAGAGGGTCGATGACTCAATGAGACAGCGGGCAGGTTCACTTGGACGTGGAAAGGAGCACAATGGGTTTGCTCGAATTACGTCTATACAAGGGGATAGGATCAGCGTTTAGGAGTACGAAAGGTCAAAGCAGAGATTTGAGGTAGCGACAGGAATAAACCCTGTACATTCAATTTCTTCCATCAAATTTCAAAATATTCAACGTTTAAGCTCAGTTTTTATGCTTCCTTAAATCGAAACAATGTCCAGATTCGTCCACGGTTGTAATTTGAGGCCAGATCCGGCCTTTGGTGGCTAGATTTTCCTCAGATCTTAAAAACAATTTACGATTTGAACCTTGAATCTACAAGAAACCAGCCAGATCTGAAGATATACACACCAAGAAACGATTAAACCCTCACAGTCCAATTTTTTTTTACAAATTTAAAACCCTCATGGTCAGATCTGAATCCATTTTACCACAATTTTCAAAGATTAATTTTTTTTTGGAGAGGCACAAGCCTTAGAAAACCCTGCAAGACCACCAATTTCATAAGATAGACTTGGAATTTAACAAATAATGAGCTTTTTAGATTTATGTTTATTGAGAGTCGGTTGGTCCAACCGAAGAGTTCCCCAGATGCTCAATCTTAAAAATTTCCCTGCACACTTAGATCGATAGATATTTAAGAAAACAACATGATATCCTTTAGAAAAAATCAAAATGTCGTTTTATGAATCCAGAAAACTGCACAAGATACCTGTATGTAGATTAATCCATGAAGGCCATCAACTATAAAATGAAAAAACAAAGTAGCAGAGTTTAGAGACAATTCACCACATAGATCTGAGAAGGAACATCAAAATTTGTAACCCCAAAGTCTTTATGCTTTATTCCTCAATTTTTTTTTTACAAGAGCTTCTAAGAACAAGTGCACGATCCTCAGATCGGATGATTCAATACTGACAAAGACCTCTAAATTTATAGGAAAAAATCTCCAACGGCTAGTTTGGATGATCCTTGTCAAAATAATCTCAACCGTCCAAAAGATCTAATCATCTTTTAATCTGGAGCGTTGAAATTAAAATTTTTGGGAAAAAACGAATTTATCATTTAATTCAATTTTAATTAACTCAAAAATATTATTTTTGAGTTAATTACCCCAAAATTTTGACTTTGACTTAACCACCAAAGCCCAAGGGTCCAAAATTTCTTAAAATTCTCAATATTCCCTTGGCCTGGGGCTTTCAAAATCATTTTCCAAGGACCCACAAATTTTGCCTTTAAAGATTTAATCCTAACTTAGGACCCTAAATTAATTAAATTTCTGGTTTAAGATTTTTTAAATTAATTGACCAGAAAATTTAATTAATTGACTAAGAGGGGATTATAATTATTTTTCCAACCCTCTTTTACATGAGATAATACATTTACATACATGAAGGGGGAAAACCCATTTGTATAGACCCTCAAATAAATACTCAATTCTGCGACTCAAAATATGATCTAGTAGACCAAGTAGTTCAAACTACTTTTACAAGGACTCGATAGAAACACTAGGACTCACTTAGCATGCTGATGACAAAATCCACCCTAGCTTTGGGGTGAGGCTGGAGGGAAAAACTCTGTCGATCACTTTCGTGAATCAGTGAGACAAAAAACCTCCTAGGATAGAGATCATCAACAACATACTAGGCTTACCTAGGCTATTACATACACTGACGGTCTTACTTAGATCATTTACATCATAACAATGCAGAATGGGTTTACATCATTTATAACAATGTCAACTGTCGATCGGCGATGAAATCTGGATGACACGAGCCTTGAACATGATAAGTCCCATTTGAAAAAATGGGGGTGTACTGCTATGGGGTAGTTGACGAAGTGTGGTCAACACAGCCTTCACAGGAAAGCCACTCCATTCTTAATGTGGAAGACTTTGACATATTTTCCAAAGCTGACCGAGATCAAGTTGGCGGCAAGACAAGCTCAGAAAAATAAAAATGGAGAAAGGCGACAGTATTCCAAAATACCTCACGAAGTTTGTCCACTACAAGGATGAGCTGGGAAGTGTGGGGTTTGTTCTTGATGACGAATACTTGGTGAGCTTGGCTCTCCTTGGGCTTTCGAAGATTTGGCATAACTACGAAGACTCTGCAATGGACGGGAGAAACTGCCAAGATGGGAGCGAATTTGGTCGGATATTGTGCAGGAGGAGATAAGGCGGGGTACCAGGGATGGATCTTCATCGAAGAATGAAGATGAAGAGAATTTCACTTTGGCTGCCAAAGAAAGGAAAGGGAAGGGGAAGAAAAATCCTTCTAAATCTGGTGCGAAAGGCAAGAAGCAGGACTTGTCCAAAGTGAAGTGTTTTCACTGTCACGAGCATGGACATTTCGCCACTAACTGTCCACAGAAGAAGAAGAATAAGCAGGCTGCTAGATCTGCAGCTGGAGAGGCCTTAGCCTCGCAATTTGAGCTGGATTTTTCCTTGATCGCATGCTTGGTTTCAAGCTGCATGGGATCGGTGTGGTATCTTGATAGTGGTGCGTCTTTCCATATGACGGGAGACAAAGAGTTGTTTAGTGACTTGGAGGAGAAGGACCTCCATATGCATATAGAGATGGGCGATGATGGTTGGTACAGTGTGACTCGCATTGGGACCATTACCTTTGAGAGGGAGTCCGGTAATCCATTCTTGTTGAATAATTTCATGCATGTTCCAGGTCTAAAGAAGAACTTGGTCTCGGTCGCAATGCTGGAAGACAGAGGTTATGATGTTGTTTTCAGTGAGGGAAAAGCCTTCCTTCGACATAAAACAACGGGTCAAACCAAGAAGATAGGGGTTTGAATTAAGAATCTCTACAAGTTGGAGGTAGATGGTTGCGCTGCAATGGTGGGCAAAGCAGAAGAAGTGGTGAGCCGGGATGAGGGCGAATTATGGCATAGGAGATTGGGCCATCTTCACCATGGCGCTTTGAAGATTTTGCAGCAGATTTCTACTGGACTTCCCAAGGGCACTCTTGCACAGTCAGATCAGTTCAAGGGATGTACTATGGGTAAGTTTTTGAAGATCACCTTTCATGAGAAGGAGAACCGTGCTTTGGTGATCCTGGAGAGAATTCACACAAATGTGTGTGGACCTTTCTTGGTTGCTTCAAAAGCAAAACACGGGTATTATGTTAGATTTGTTGATGAATTTTCCGTGATCTTGGATCTTCTTCATGCGGAAGAAGAGTGAAACATTCTCCAAGTTACGCGAGTTCAAGGCATTGGTGGAGAAGGAGTCGGGAGACGGTGAAAGCTCTACGGAGTGTTAATGGTGGTGAATACATCTCGGGAAAATTCAGAGACTTATGTAGCAAAGAAGGAATTCTAAGAGAACTCATAGCACCTCATAACCCACGGCGGGGAATGGGGGGGCGGAGAGAAAGAACAAAATGTCGTGGGTCTTTGCCACAGTGATGCGCATGACCGGGGCCCTCTTAGATGCACTTGTGGGCAGAAGCATGCAACACTTCGATTTATATGCAAAATCGTTGTCCTCATAGAGTACTTGGCATGAGTACACCTGAAGAAGCTTTTACTGGTAAGAAGCCTAATATTTCTCATTTGAAGATTTTTGGCTCATCTGTTTACATTCATGTGACAAAGGATGGAAAATTGGAAATGGAATACGAAGTTAGATATTTTTGGGGTACACAGAAACACCCCATAACTATCGTGTGTATTTTCCAAACAGTCGGATGAATGTTATGCGGCAGGATATAAAATTCATTGAGGTGAAAGCCATGAAGTTGTCGCTTAAGAGGGAGCTACACTTGCATGCAGAGGAGGAACTTCTTGTTCCCAAAGATAAGCCTCTGGATGTGGATCAACCACGGGAGGAGATTCATGGAGTGGAGGAGTCCACCCATGCAGAACCAAACATCAGACAAGGCAGGAAGCGTACCCTGGTGGGGCGAAGGTGGATGCGGCGAGATGCTAGGTTCTACATGCCGGCACATACGAGAGATGGTCACGACCAATATACGTTACATGGCTCTTATGAGCAAGTGTATCCTGACAGAGCCATCTTCTTTTGAAGAAGCAATGTAGGAGCCCACATGGGTAGATGCCATGGTGGAGGCGTATGACTCCATTGTCAGAAACAGTGCTTGGGAGATTGTTCCAAGGCCGGTGGGAAAATCAGTTGTAGGATCAATATGGATCTACAAGGTAAAGCAAGCTGCTGATGGGAGTGTCGAGAAGTATAAGGCAAGATTTGTTTCCCTAGACTTCTCACAGATTGAGGGGATTGAATATGAAGAAACCTTTGCACCTGTTGCACGGTATTCTTCCATACGGACCATCCTTGCTCTCTCATCACAGATGGGTTGGCACATTCATCAGATGGATGTGAAGACTACGTTCCTTAATGGGATCATTGAGGAAGAGATGTACATTGAGCAACCTGAAGGATTTGAGATCCTTAGCAGCGAGTCACATGTGTGCAGGCTCAAAAGAGTGTTGTATGGGTTGAAACAAGCACCCTGTGCTTGGTACACTCAGATCGACAACTATTTCACTGGACTTGGCTTCACCAAGAGTGAGGCGGATGCAAACCTGTACCAGATTGTGGTTGAGGGTAAGCTTTTTATCATTGTACTTTATGTTGATGATTTTATACTAACAGGTGATGAGCAGTTGATACACTCATGCAAGACTGATCTTGCAAAGGACTTTGAGATGAAGGATTTGGGCCTCCTTCATTATTTCCTTGGATTGGAAATATGGCAGCAGGAAGGTGAACTGTTTGTGTCTCAAGGCAAGTATGCCCGAGAGATACTGGAGAAGTTTTACATGCAATTTTGCAAGCCTATCAACACTCCTCTTCCAGGAAATTGGAAGAAAGAGGATGATACATCGGCAGAGGTAGTGGATGCCACTGTTTATCGACAGTTGGTGGGTTCACTCATGTATTTAGTTAATACAAGACCAGACATATGCTATGCGGTGAACCAGCTTTCACAAGCGATGGTTAAGCCTACCAAGATCTTTTGGAAGGCAAGAAAGCATGTCTTGAGATATCTCAGGGGCACATCTGAGTATGGTTTATGGTACAGACAGATGGATGAGGTGAAGTTGCATGGCTTCACTAATGCAAATTGGGAAGGAAGCCCAACAGACAGAAAGAGCACATCAGGAGGGATTTTCAGTATCAGATCTACGGCAGTTTCTTGGTACAGTAGGAAACAAATATCTGTGGCACTCAGTTCAGCGGAAGTAGAATACATGGCAGCAAGTTTAGCTGCATGTGAGGCTATCAGGATGAGGAAGATTCTGGTTGGTTTGTTCGGTTCACATTTAGATCCCACGGTGATTCATTATGATAATCAAAGTTGCATTAAACTCTCAGTTAATCCTATGTTTCATGATATATCTAAACATATTGATATCCGATATCATCATATCAGAGATTTTGTGGAGCGGAAGATCATGTTGCTTCAGTACATTCCCACGGAGGATTAGGATGTAGATATTTTGATGAAGGTGCTCACCAGGAGCAAATTCGAATACCATAGAGGCAGGATTGGGGTGAAGGATAATCCCTATCTTGTTGAGAGGGAGTGTTGAGATTCAACAAGATGATGAGCTTAGTGAAAAGAGTTGCCTTCACTAAGTGGGCCCGCAGGCTATTTTTGGTGCACGTCTATTTTTAGACATGTCGATCATATTTCAGAAGTTGCAGGATGCTATTTGTGGATGGTTGATCAAGTTGGAAAAATAGATGAAATGCTATTTTTAAAATATTGGGCGAAGTCTATTTATAGATCACTAATCTAAAAATAGATGCATGTCGATTATTATTAGCTCTTAATAATAATCAGACTCTAAACAACAAATTATTCTCTTGGAGCACTTCAGTTCAGTGCACAGATGTGGCACAACAGCTGACAAAAGGAATTACGATATTCTTGAGGGTTTACTAGAGCTATTGCATGGAGGACTCAGTTAGAACTCAAGTGGCAGAGTTATGACATAGTTGGAAGAAGTAGTTATGGAGTTGTATTTAGTTTAACTCAGTTAGACTCAGTTGAGCTAGTTGTATCTAGTCTAACTGATTGATACACTAGTGAGAGTGGAGTGAATTAATTCATAAATAATAACTCATTAATCAACTGAACAATACATCAGTTAACTACAGTGCATGGCAGTTTCAGTGGAGACCAGTGGAGAGATAGGTGAAAGGGCAAGATAGACTATCTGTTGTGACTATTAGTGATGCATTGATTGCATCAAACACACAGTGGAGATGCCAATGAGGATTGTGAAGTCAATCCAAGAGTAATTCGAATTCATTCAGAGCTATTCTTCAGCAGAGATTGCGCAGTGGAGGCTAGCAAGTGGTAAAGATCGGTGCATGGATTTGCAAGATTGGGCCTGATTAGTGTATGAAGATTGTATTGTACTGAGAGCTTGTGATAAGCTTTGTATGCTTGTATGAGATTGTCATATGATCTCCATGTTACATAATATATAGTTGGGGTTTTCAGCTTCAGGCTTTCCCGGTTAAAAATTGTGTTATGTGCGATTGAATATTTTTTTTTTATGATTCACATGTGTGTGCAATTAATTTTTCTGCAAAAGATTAACAAGTGGAATAGATTCAGTATCTTGCATAAAGTTAAATAGTGTGAGATCAGGTGGATCTTGGATATATGCATGCTTAGTGCATATAATTTCTACACTCTCTTCCCAAACATTGTAATCAATTGATCCCACGCCTCCCTGCCCTTGTTTACCTCTCTTCCTTTTTGTGTTTTATGTCTCTTTACCATCATTGCGCCCCCAAGGAGTTTACCCTAGAGACTCCAAGGCCTTCATCCTTAGTTTCTGTTAGGAAGAATTACTCCTCCATGTAGGGTTTGATTTCTTCCTCCACCGAGTCCCCATTCTGACTCTACTTCTGGTTAATCAAGTTTCCCTTATGGTTCTATCCCAGGCTCTCCTCCACCTTTCACCTTCATCGTGTCTAGTTTAGGACCTAACACTGGTGGCAGCCCCGACCCTAATGTTGGGAATGCTACTAGTGGTGCCGCAACATGAACTATTTTGGCTACTCCCTTGCTCCCTTATATGGCAGGCCTAATCTTTCCCTATTTTAGACAGTTGATTAATGACCCCATACACCATGATCCTGGTTGGTCTGCTATGCCAACCAAGCTCCCTTTAGACATCCCCAAGTTTGAAGGAATTGCTGGAGAGGATCCTACCAACCATGTTCATTCTTTCCACATGTGGTGTTCGTCTAACTCCATCACCAATGACTCTCTCTGTTTTCAGTTATTATAGCGTACGATTACTAGAGAATCTTCCAAGTGGTATGTCAACCAGTTCTCCTCCTCTCATACTAATTTTGTGACCCTTGCCAGGGATTTTCTATCTTACTTCCAGCTTCCCCTTTGCTATGACACTGGTACCGAACTCTTGACCTCTTTCCATCAAACTTCTGCTACCCGCCTATCTGACCATGTTCAAGACTGGCAGAGAAGAAAGAGCCTATGTTGAGCCCCTACCTTCAAAGACTGTGTCTACATGGACTGGTTTCTCATATCCCTTTTTCCTGCTATTGGAAAATATGTTGCATCTCACTTCCCTCAAACTGAGGAAGCTACCCTCTAGATTGTGTTAAAATATGATTTGATCTATGCACAATTTGGTTATGTTTATACCGTCTTACCTAATCTCCCTAGACCTGGTGGTGCCAACGCACCTGGGGCATCCCATGCCACCAATAGTATCGTTGGATCCATTTCACATCCCTACACTCATCCTCCCATGGGTTATGACTATCCTTAGGGAGGGGCCAACTCCTCCAACACCTTTCCCCCTCCTGACAACATGTATCCAGAATACGGCATGCCTCCTCCTTTTTCCCAACCTATTTACCCAAATTTTTCCCAACCTCCTTATTATCCTTATCTGCAGCCTGGTGCGCCAGATCCTCTAGCATTAGCACCTCAGCCTCCCTTGCCTTCTCAAGCTCTGAAACAACAGCCACCCCCCTACCCCCTTAGGGTCAGGTGTATGCACAACAGAGTGTGACCAATCCTCCTACTTCCAAAAATAAGAGGAAAGGAAACCAAAAAAAATCTACCCTAGGTAATCTAGGAAACAATCCCCAAGGGAATACATCTAACACTGCAACCCAGCAACAAGGCACTCAGCCCAAGCAGGACAAGCCTATTTGCATGAATAAGCCTTGTTCTTGTTGCCATGTCTATGGTCACTATACCCATGATTTTTCTATTTTACCTCAGATGCGTCTGATGTGAGAAGCTCAAGCAGCATCCCAAGGACAAAAAGCATCCCCTTTGGTTCCTCTCAATGTTGCCCCTATCCAAACTGTTGTGTTTACCAATCCTTTCCCCCAGCAAGGATATGTGGTTTCCCAACCCCATGAAATTCAAGCAGCGAATCAACCTCCTCCATTTGGTACCTTTGATTACAGATCCTCATGATGAACTCTGACCAACCCAATACTGCTAACCTTAACCTTTAGACTTGGTCCCGTCAGTACAACAAGCCCCCCGCTACATCTGCCACTGAGTCCCCTTCTTCAGTTCCCATAGAGCCTCTTTCGACACCCAATGGTCCTTTACAGATCCTTCAGCCTAAGGCAAAGGTTCATACCAAGATCCCCAAGGGACCATTATGCTGAAACACTGCTTTTGGTAAAGCTACCCACTCCTAAAGTATAGTAGATGACTTGGCGCAATCCCCTTCCGCCATGTCAATGCTAGAAGTCCTCCAATCATTCCCTTCACAAGGAAAATCTCTACTATCTGTTATGGGCATTGTGGATCCTTCATATGATCATTTGATTGTCTTCAACATTGATAAGTCAGAACATCCCCCCCTTCCTGCATCTGTCGCCTTCCAAATCCCTGTCAAGATCCGGAATGCCAATGTCTCTCGTTGTATCATTGACGAGGGGGCATCCACTTGTGTGATGTTCGCTTATGTTTGGAAGAAATTAGGATCTCCTCAGTTATCCCCTTCCACTATCACCCTTTGTGCGTGGGATGGCCACTCTTCCCAACCCCTTAGCATGTTCCGCAATTTTATTATTACTCTTGCGGGCAAGACTGTTTGTGTTGACGTTGAAGTCTTGGATGATCCCTTAGACTACAATATTCTATTGGGTCGTAGCTACACTTATGCAATGTATGTTGTCCCATATGTGGTTCACCGTAATATGTGCTTTCCTCATAAAGGAAAGATCATCACCATCGATCAGTTGACATATTACGAATCGAAGTCTCATACCTCCCCTGAGTCCATTATCTCTTTGGTGGAAAATAAAAAAATAGTCGAACCTCCGACCAGTGTCTCACCCGAAGCCTATAAATATTCCTCTTTTCTTGGTCCATTCCCTAGTCTCCCTCCTCTCATCTCTGACCCTGGCTCATCGAATGTTTGCATGATGAAATTGTCTCGATCCGACCTCAAAAGGACCGGTTTGACTAGCCAGCAACCCCGCCCTTCTCAACCTACTCCTAGTAATTCGAATCAGCCTTCAAGACCCCCTCCTCAAGGCCCCTCATCTATATCTGGTGTCCATGATCCTATCTATCCTCCTGGAATGGTTCCCCCTCGCCTTAACCATCTTAAAGCTGTCCCGCTTGGCCATTACCCCTCCGGTCAGATACCGTTTCTTACCCCCCGTCCTGGAGTATTTTCGGTACCTATTATGGCTACCTTGTCTCTTCCTAACATAACCCTGGGGATCCCAGTCTGGTACATTGATCCCTTAGCCACTATCTCGCCTGGTCAGCCCAAACCTTATATTTCTTTGACCCCAGTCCAACCGGTCGCCATGAACCCTCCCTTTACTTCTGTTCCTTAGCCACCTAAACAGGAACCCACTCCTGTTGCAAAAGCCTCAGGTTAGGGGGAAATCTCGCAAGAAGGTACCTAAGGACAAGGCTGCCCAAAAAACCCCTGCTCCTTCTCAACCTCCAAAGCGTACCCGTCGGTGTGCTTTGTGTGATGTTATCGGTCATGCCACCCATAACTGTCATGAATTGCCTCGTATCAAGCCCATGGTCAATGTCGTATTTCCTGAGTCTAAGGTCCCTGAAGCCCCTGTTACTTTACCAATTGCAGCCTAGAAACCTAATATTATGCACACCAACCACCCCTGTGCTTTTTGTGATCTTCATGGCCATTATACCCACCTTTGTCCCTGCCTTGCAAACTACTGCACCTCTTTGGACGTAGTTCGCTAGTAAGAGGCTGACCACCATTATTCTGCCTCTCCTTTACTTGCACGTTATGCTTTGGGTGAACCAAAAAACCCATCCACTCCCATTGACATTCCCCCTCCCGATGTCGAGATGACGGAGCCTTCAGTCACTATCCTCTACCTGTCATCATCTATGAGATCCACGGTGGAAGACCCCTCTGGTACTTCCCCTTCTGTTTCGCCTGACCTCCCTTCAGTGATCACCTAGGGCTCAACATCGGTGGATCCTTCATCTAATTGTTCTTATTTCACCCTCTATGATGATGCTCATGTGAACCTCTCTTCTCATGATGATGAGTTAGGTAGCTTCGTCACACCACATGGTATTTCTTCCACCAGTCACACCATCTTCTATTGCGATGATGAAATTATGGAAGAAATCACCACCCTTGACTTTATCTATCCCCCCCTTACATCGAACCCATGCATTCAAACCACATACACCTTGTGGCCATTACATTGACACCCAATTTTTTGGTAAGGGGAACCCATATTTGAGAGTTAAGGAGAAGCAATTCTCCATAACCCTCCTAATGCATCTGGTTGTGCCGAATCTAGTACCATAATTCCTCCCCATTTAGAATAAACTCTAGAGTCCCATATCACTTCAGATGACTCTAGGGATGATCCCCCTCGTCATTCCTTCATCTTACATAAACAACCTGTTATCCTCCTGTATTCTACATATTCACTAGGTGACTATGGATTTATTACAATCAGCTAAAGATAGCATTCTTTGCCAATAAGCTATCTTTATAAACATCACTGCCTTCATTATCTTCATAAATCCTAAAATTCACTATCTCTCAGTTTGTCTTCTCAAAGTCACCTTGCTGCTCTTAAAAGAACTCATTTTGGGCTTATTTCCCTCATTTTCACCCTTCTTTCCCACCAAAAACCTCATTTCCTCATTTTCCCCCACTTAACACCCACTTTCATCTCAAAAAACCCCAGTAATCCCCCTCACATTTATCTCTTTCCTCTACTTCCACTAAAACAATGAAAATTTTCCTTTTTTCATTGTTTTAAGTTAAGAATTAAACCTTTCAGAACCTTTGTTTTAAATAAAAATAAACCCGACCTGTGTGTTTTCTAAACCCCCTTGTTACATCATTTGTTGGTCATCTAACCTATTATCATTAGATGGACCCAAGTACACCACGTAAGACCAATTTTACCCTAAGTAAAATTGCTTTCACTATGTAAAATAACTTGATAAATCACATTTATTAGGTTGTTTATGGTCTAAACAGAAAACCCCAAAAGGAAATATTAAACAAATCTGTATTTGTTTGATTTTCCTCATGGAATAATTAATTAAACAATAATTTAATTATTATTCCTGGTTATATTTAACTCAAAACAAGGAAATTAATTAGATAAATCCTTATTTATCTTATTATTTTCTAGGAATAATTATTTAAATCTTATTTAAATAATATTCCTTATTAAATATGACTAAATCATTTATAAATAATTAAATAAATCATTATTTATTTAATTATCATTCAACCACTTCCTTAAAATAATAAATAACTCATTTATTTATTTATTATTTACAAATAAAGGGATTTGACCCAAGTCAAATACCTTTTCCCTCCAACAAATATAATAAAATATTCCTAAAAGGTGGTTCTATAATTTGGTTAATAATATTTTATTCATGCACCAAGTCCTAGACTACCCTAATATTTTGTTATAAATAGAAGGGTTTTCCTATTCATTTGTCACCTTTCATTGCCTACTAGATCACTCTAGATCTATGCTCTTGGTCTGACTTTGAGCCATTATCATTGTCAAATTTTCTATCATTCCACTTTGTGAGCTCCCTTTGAGTTCTATGTTTGTCTGGGTTTTCTACACCAACAAGAGAGAGAAATTTTAGATCTGAAGTGCTGAGGACTTTCAAGAACCCATCCCATTGAGGAGAATTGGAAACACCTTTCTTGTTTTCCTCTCAGGTGCCCTTTAATATAAAAAATTCTTTCAAAAATATTGTTCTTGTCTTGTCTATTGGATGCATGGAGCAAAACCTTATTTTCATTGCTTAATGTCTTTTTATGCATAGATCTGGATTTGTGCAGCTTTGTCTTGATCAACTAACTGCAGATTTGAAGATATTGGCAGCCATAATTGATGTTAGGGCTATTTTTTATGCATAGCTAAAGTGGTTTTTTTCCAACAAAAGATTCATACTAACAATTGGCGACTGCACACGGGTTTTCTTTTGCGACTGCTGTCGTTTTATCTATTCCTGCATATCTAGCTATTTTAGACCCTAGGGTTTCTCTTCAGTTTTTTGTTTTTCCTATTTTTATGGTGTTTTTCACCTCTAAAACCCTCAAACATTAAAATTTTTAACTTTCGTGTGTTTCTGGCCCTATTGCGCAGGTGACAGACATCAGCCGCAGCTAAGACGACAACTCTTTCTAAAATCTGCCATCGAGAGACTCAGATCTGTAGGTCGCACTTATCAACCCAAAACCTGCGACCTGGACTGGAGGATGCACTTTTCTGACCAAAAACTGCGACCTGGACTGAAAACAGGCCAGAACCTGCGACCTGCACTTTTCTCTGCACTTTTCCAGCAATTTTTCTGGGTTTGTCTGAAGCTTCTGTCAGGGTTTTCCAGCCTCGGTTTCCACTTGTTTAGACTTGTTTCTGATATGTTTTACTCAACTAAGTGGGAATCTTTCTCCTTAGGGCTTTAGTACCCTCCAATTTTTTTGGAAGATTTTTAGCTATTTCAGATGTCTGACTTTTCAAAGTTTCATCCTTGTTCTTTTCAGATCTGATACGTCATTTTTAGATTCCTTTTAGATCAGCTCTTCTCCCTTTCAAATCACCTCATATCGTTTTGTTTGGGTTTGCCTCTAGGGTCACCTCCTTGTCCCTTCTACCTTTAGCTGATTTCCTCCTTTGTTGCAACAACCTTGCCTCTACCTCTTTGCTGTTTTCTGCACCTCTTTTCAACGGATTTCTCCTTTAGATCCCTGTCCCTCTCGACCTTAGATATATTGGCCCCTTTTTAGTGTGTTTTGACTAGATGTTTTCCCTCTTTTAGACTAGTTTTGAGAGACCTGCCTTCTTGGGTTAGATTGATGCATTGTTAGCTGTTAATTTTCTGTTATTTCAGACTTACTTACTGTTTTCTGCAGATTTATTTTCAGTTACGCAGAAAACTTTTTATTTTACTCTCAAAACGTCTGGGTTTAAAAATTAAAATTAACACACGCCACACACTGACCCTAAGTGAAGAAGAGCTTGGTTAACACCACCAGGCAAAGACTTTAAAATCACTTGAAACTGCACCTCTCTGCCCTTGTTTCGACATTGACATCACTTGATTCTGCACCTCCCTGCCTTTGTCGGTTATTCTTCTTCCCTTTGTGCTGTCATCATTGCGCCCCCAAGGCATTTATTCCGGAGACTTCTTGGCCTTCACCCTCAATTTCCGGTCAGGCAACTTACTCCTTCCCGCTGTCATCGAGTTAGTCCTCCCCCGAGTCCGCACTCTGACTCTTATACTGATTCTTTGGGTTCTCCCCCTACTTCTGGTTCTCCCCCTGCTACCTTCACCATGTCTAGTTCAAGGCCTAACGCTAGCAGCAACCCCGGTCCTATGGCTAGGTCTGTTACTCGTGGAACCACCACGGGAACTACCTCGACTGTCCCTTTGATCCCTTATATGGCAAGTCTCAGTCTCCCTGATTTCAATCCGTTGATAAACGATCCTATCCGCCACGATGTTAGTTGGCCTGCTATGCCAACCAAGCTCCCCTCTGACATTCCCAAGTTCGAAGGCCTTGCTAGTGAAGATCCTTCCAACCATATCCGATTTTTTCACATGTGGTGTTCATCCAATTCCATTACTGATGATTCCGTCCGTCTTAGATTGTTCCAACGCACGCTTATAGGCGAAGCATCTAAATGGTATGTTGATCAAACCGCCTCTTCCCATACCACCTTTGCGACCATTGCCCAAGCCTTCTTATCTTATTTCCAGCTCCCTCTCCGATATGGCACTGGTACCGAACTTTTGACTTCTTTCTGTCAATCATCTTTGACCCACCTTTCCGCTCATGTCCAAGAATGGCGGAGAAGAAGGAGCTTATGTCGAGCTCCCACCTTTGAATACCAGGTCTACATGGACTGGTTCCTTTGCTCTCTCTTACCTGCCATCGGCAAAGATGTCACATCCTAGTTCCTTCAAACCGAAGAAGCCACCCTCCAAATAGCCTTGAAATATGACCTCATCTATGCTTAATCTGGTTATGTTTATACCGTCCTTCCTGACCTCCCCAGATCCGGTGGTGCTAACACCCCAGGGGAATCTCACTCTGCCGACGGTATCGTTGGAGCCCTTTTGCATACCTACGCTCAACCTCCTATGGGCTATGGTTTCCCTCCAGGAGGAGCCAGCACCTCCAGCACTTTTCCCCCTCCTGGTAGCATGTATCCAGGATACGGCATGCCTCCTTCTTTTGCCCAACCTCCTGCTTACCTCAATGTTTCCCATCCTAACCATTATCTTTACCCACATCCTGGTATCCCAACTCCTCCAGCATTTGGACCTTCACCTCCCTTGCCTTCTCAACCCCCACAACAACAACTACTAACCCCTCCAGGGAAAGTATTTTCATAGCAGGGCGCGACTAATCCTCCTTCTTCTCAAAGAAAGAGGAAAGGAAATCAACATCAATTTGCCCCTGGTAATCGTGGATCCAATCCTTCAAGTCTTGATTCTAACACTGCTAACCAGCAATAGGGCTCTTAACCCAAGCTGGACAGGCCTCTCCGCACTAATACGCCTTGTTCATGTTGTGGTGTTTATGGTCATTACAATCATGATTGTCCCCTATTACCTTAGATGCAGTAGATGTGGGAGTCTCAGGCTACATTGCGTGGAAATCATGCCTCCCCTACTATTCCCCCCAATGCAGCTACCTCTCAACCAGCCGTGTTTACTGATCCTTTCCCTTAGCAAGGATTCGTGGCTACTAAACCACCTCATGCCCTGGTAACCACTCAACCTTACCCTTATGGTTCCTCCGATTACCAGATTCTTATGATGAATTCTGACCCACCTCTCACTGTCGACCTTAACATTCAAACTCGGTCTCGTCAATACCCCAAGCCTCCCACTCCGTCTGTCCCCGAGTCACCTTCTTCAGGTCCTACAGAGCCTCTTTCGACACTCAATGGTCCTTTTTAGATCCCTCAGCCCAAATTTGAGGTTCCTATCAAGGTTCCTAAAGGCCCATTACGCCGAAATGTTGCTTTCGGTCGAGCTGCTCATTCATATAACATAGTAGATGATTTGGTGCAGTCTCGTGTTGCCATTTCAACACTGGAACTCCTCCAGTCATGTCCTTATCAAAGAAAGGCTCTACTATCCACTATGGGTGCTGTAGATCCTGCTGATGACCAATTGATTGTTTTTTATGCCTGTCAGTCAGATCATCCTCCCCTTCCTACTTCCGTCGCTTTCCAAATCCTAGTCAAAATACGGAACGCTATTGTGTCTCGATGTATTATATATGAGGGGGCATCTACCTATGTGATTTCTGCTTCGGTTTTGAAATAAATTGGATCTCCTGAGCTGGCCCCTTCCACAATCACCCTTCGTGCGTGGGATGGCCATGCCTCCCAGCCCATTAGCCTATTCCGTAATTTTCCTATCACCCTTGCGGGCAAGACTGTTTACATTGACGTTGAAGTCATCGACACCCCTCTTGACTATAACATTCTTTTGGGTCGTAGCTACACATATGCCATGTTTGCTGTCCCATCCGCGGTCCACCGCAAGATGTTTTTCCCTCACAATGGAAAGATAGTCACCATTGACCAGTTGACATATCATGAGCCAAAATCTCAGACCTCCCCTGAGTCGACCATCTCTTCTGTAGCCAATAAGAAAAACATCGATTCTTTGACTAATGCTTCCCCAGGAGTTTACAAAGACTCCTCCTTGCTTGGAACCTTCCTTGGTCTCCCTCCTCCTCCTGTATCTGATCCCAACTTAGCGAATGTTTGCATGATGAAATCGTCTCGGGCTGAACTTAAGCAGCCCACTTCAGCTAGTCAAAAACCTCAACCTTTCCCGCCGCAACCCACTCCTAGCCCTTCGCCTCCATTGGCCGATCCTCTTCCTTTTGGACCCTCTCATCCAGCTAGTACCCATGAGCCTCTTTACCCTCGTAGGTCGGTACCCCTAGGTCTCAACCATCTTGGAGCCGTCCCTCCTGGCTATTACCCACCGGTCAGATACCTTTTCTTGCTCCTCCTCCCGGAGTCTATTAGGTCCCCATTATGGCCACCCTTTCCCTCCCTAATTTGACCCTGGGAATACCCGTCTGGTATCTTAAACCTCCAGCCGAGACCCTACCAAGTCACCCCAAACCTTACCTTGCTTTGACATCGGTTCAACCAATTCCCTTAGCTTCTTCCGTCACTACAGTGCCACCAGCACCTCAACAAGACCCTTCTCCTGTTGTGATAGCTACGGGAAAGAAAGGAAAAGCTCACAAGGGGGCATCCAAAGACAAGGCCACCCCGCCTGACCCTACCCCTCCTACACCTGCCAAGCCTTGTGCCTTGTGTGATGGTTTCGGTCATGCCACCCATACTTGTCTGGAGTTGCCTTGTATTAAACCCATGGTTAAATTCGCATTCCCTGAGTCTACAGTCCCTAAACCCTCTTTTTCTTCCTCGCTCGCAGCTAAGAACCCAAAGAATCTTCACACCAACAAACCCTATGCTCTATGTGGTGTGCATGGCCATTATTCTCACCATTTTCCTCACCTAACACATCACTAAGCCTCTTTAGAGGTCATTTGCGAGTATGAGGTTGAACAAAATCAATCTGCCTCTCCCATCCTCGCACAGTATGCATAAGGTCAACTCAAGGATCCCCCTGCTACCATTGACATTCCCCCCCCTGATGTTGAACTGACGGAACCTGCCACCCCCTTCCTATACCTATCATCATCCATGCGACCCTCGGAGTACATTCCCTCTGAATCCCCTCCGTTTTTTTTACTTGATCTCCCTTCAGCGACTTTCTTGGGCTCCACATCATTTGACCATATTTTTACTTGTTCTTCTGTCATCCCCCATGACGATTCGTACGTAAGCCTCTCTTCCCATTCTGATGATTTAGGTAGCTTTGTAGCGTCATGTGGTTTCCCTAACCTTTTCCGTCCCATCCATAACCGGGATGATACCATCCGTATCTATGATGTTCTCCACAGCATGAGCTCCAGCTATTCCTCCCGTAGCCCTCATACATCACCCTCTAGTCGGTCTATGAGTCATAGCTATCCTATGCAGACTACTCCCTCTCATAGTTGTCGTTTTATGCCTACCCTACACTCACGCTGCCATCATTGTTCTTCCCCCTCCCATTTCTTGTCTTGTGACACTATTTTTCCGGACCTCCCGTCCACACCTTATATCGGCTATGCCGATGGGGCAAGTCACTACTCTCGGAATCTAGCCTTGGCAGCTTGGGCCATATTTACCCCCTTGCATACCCTCGTTATCTCTAATGGGGTCGGCATTGGTAATGCCACCAATAATCAAGCCGAATATGATGCAGTACGTGGCCTCTTAGCCGATGCCCTCTCTCATCGCATCCTCCATCTTCACGTCCGTTTGGATTCCCTGCTTCTTGTATTGCAACTCAGTGGTGTCTATCGTGTGCATAATATTGTCTTGTTTAGACAATATTTACGAGTGAAACTGTTGTGTAACCAGCTCCAAAAAGAAAAGAAAAGAGATATCAACGCCTTATAAATGAGCCACTTCGAGGGGGCAACCTCCAATACATTACATAAATGAACAATTCTTGGATGATACAATTTACAAAACCTCCTTTCTATATATAGGAGTCCATGGGGTCAAAATGTAATCCTAGTGGGCCACAATGTAATCCTAGCCGACCTAACAATAATAATGTAAGGGCACAATAATAACAATATGGGGGTTACAAGGGTACAATAATAACAATAAGGGGGGCTGCACTAACATAATAAGGGGCTACACTATTAATATAGGGACTTAACATGCCCCTCTCCTTCAACAAGTGTTGTCCTCAACGCTTGATTATTTCTTGATGCTTCTGTATAAAATTCTCATCCTCCCATGTGAAATATTATACAGGAAAGTTCTTCCACTTGCTGAGATACTCTAAAATTGATCGTACTTGTCGAGTTCTTGTTTCTATGACTGCTTCATAACTTCTTTCGATGTCATGTTGATCTTCCTGTTGTTTCATTAGATTCTGCACCAAAGTTGGGTTATCCTTTGAGAGTTGGGGAACTTGTTGTTGATGCTCGATGTGATATTCCACTAATTTATCATCCATATTTGCTATTATTTGATCCTTCAAACCATCCAACTTAGCCTCCATTTATTCTTTTAAACCATCTATGTAATCTTCGTTTGCTCTTCGTAAGATCAAAATTTGTTGCACTTGGTACCGTAATTTTGATATCTCATACCGCAATTCTTCCACTTCATGCATCATAGTATAGATTTCTGAGGGATTAATGGGTGTTGAATTCTTTTTAGGAGGCATTTCAGAATGAAATACTGAAATATATGCTCAATAGGCCCTTGGAATCACTTCAAACTGATTTTTCAAACAAGATTTATGCAATTCGGGAAAAACAATAAATACCTTTTACTTGATTTTGAGGAGCTCGATATTGAAATTGAATTATCTATGTAATTGAAAATATTAAATATCTGAAATTCAGCTCTATAGTAGCCCTATGAAGCTTCTTTCAAATGCCACAGGTCTGATCTAATTTGGATTCCCCAAGACAAAGTTGTGTCCAATCTCCCACAATGACCTAATTCTGGACTGGTTCAGTAGAGCACAATTGTAGGACTTGCCACGTGTCACTGTTTCGTCCTTTGTCTCTGAAATTGATAGCCAATAAACTACAGTCAGTATAATTGTGACCACTTTTGACGGCACTCAAATCCACTTCCCAGAGAGAGAGTTATTGAACTTTTCCCACGATCACCTCTTTGAGATGCAATTCAGGAGCCTGAAAAAGCACTACCTTCCACAGATCATAACTCCAAAAATATTGCGAACCAAGCTCTGAAATTTTTTGAGGAATTTCCCCAAGATTTCAGATTCGCACCATATGAATTTCAGATTCTGAACCTTCGTAGAAAAAAAATTATAGCGAAAATTCCACGATGACCTGTTTGGAGCAGCGAAACCCTAGAATCCAAAGCTCTGATACCAAATGTTGTGTAACCAGCTCCAAAAATAGAAGAAAAGAGATATCAACGCCTTAGAAATGAGCCACTTCGAGGGGAAACCTCCAATACATTACATAAATGAACAATTCTTGGATGATACAATTTACAAAACCTCCTTTCTATATATAGGAGTCCATGGGGCCATAATGTAATCCTAGTGGGCCACAATGTAATCCTAGCCGACCTAACAATAATAATTTAAGGGCACAATAATAACAAAATGGGGGTTACAAGGGTACAATAATAATAAGGGGGTTACACTAACAATAATAAGGGACTATACTAGTAATATAGGGACTTAACGAAACTTTGATACGGCTGAATTTTTGAGCTGTACTTTCAATCAATAACACACAGAATAAATCACTACGTAGATAACATTGCAAACCATGTTCTATATTGGCATTTATCACACACAATACAATAACATTCAAAATCATCAAAACAATGCATATTCATAATATATATCATACAACATGTTTTTAGAGTCCATCTACTCTGATACATATGACATGCCCATAGCATGTTACAACAAACACATCTCAAAACTGGGGGGCAACACTTGCCCCTCCATACACACTAGGGGGCACCACCTGCCCCACATCTAATCACTCTCTGGAGGATCCCGAACCAATGGCTCTGCCCCCACAACTCGTAGATCACGAACAGTCTGACCAGCCATCGCCATGCCCCGCATGAGGCCTCGCCATTCCGAAGGAAGCCCAATACATAGCTCTATGTACTAGTCGTCTAAGTCTTGCC
This sequence comes from Pinus albicaulis, assembly GCA_034641835.2. NCBI lineage: Eukaryota > Viridiplantae > Streptophyta > Pinopsida > Pinales > Pinaceae > Pinus > Pinus albicaulis. Next base: position 185,213,947 of record CM076582.1, on the reverse strand, counting down.
ATCCTCGCTCTGAAACACCAGTAAGAAGCCCCTCACATCTATGACGTATGTCATCCAGGAGGGCGGCCATGTCCTCATTCTGTGCCGTTCGCGAGCCACTAGCACCTGCAGTCCCTGCTATAGCAGGTCGTCCCATATATCCGGCCAGTTTCACCGGAGCTATATCTGCATACCAAAATTATAAGAATAAGTACCTTATATACTATTCACAAACTTTAACATGCACAAAAAATATTATTTACTTGTCACTTACCATCAAGCCCCCATACTCAACCAGGTGGAAGTGGCAAGTCCGGATCTCCACAATAACTCATCTCACTATAGGGATAGTTGTCTATGTATAACGGTATCTGATCCCAATGGGAAAAGAACTCAGGTCGGAACACCCGCTCGACCGCCCCTCCTCCTCATCTACATAGTAAGCATCCCCACCGGCACATCCTAAGTTCTCTTGGACCCCCATCTAGTAGCTGTACACGAGGTCGCAAGGTTGGGATCCTCTCGAAAAAGAAGGAGCACAATATGGTCCCATACGAGAAATCATGGTTCACTTGTCACTTGCAAAGCGACAACTGTCATTTCAATGACACCAAAATCATTTGGGGCCACCCATAGTAAGTCCCGCTCAACACTGATTCCAAAATCATCATCTGCCCTCCAGTGATGTGATGGAGCGCCTGGCTGCCCAGAATCCTCAACACTGCTGCCACCACTGCACGGGTCTCTAACCTCTCTAGATCCCCAATTGGTATCTGAGTCCCTTTGACTTGGAAGCCTGGTCGACAATGTCGCTCTAAAAACTCCATAATGTTATGCCCCCGTAGTAACACTGGTTGTGTATATCCCACTATCCCTAATGGTGGGAGACCAGTCAAGAAATACAAATCCTAGACTGTCAACTCGATCCTGTGCCCCTGCACTATAAAGACCTCATGTTCTGGATCCAAATAACTGACAATCCAGGCCAACAAGGGCTCCCCAGCTCTCATCAGAGGGTTCTCCACAAATTTCAGAACCCCAAACCTGGCCAGTGCACGATGGACACCCTGATCTGCTTGGATCTCTGTCCGTAATGAACCCAGGTCTCTCTCTCTCCACTTGATCCATATATCTGCCATATCTGCACAAAATATATCATATTTTTCAGTCTACAGATATAAAAAACTGTATCCAATTACAAAAAACCCAACTCTCAGCCCACAATAGCACTGAAATCACCTTCACCTGATAGGTTGCACTTTTTGGCCAAATTCTGGGATAGGTCACACTTTTTAGGCCAAAACCTGCTTCCCAGGTCACAGCTTTTGGCCCATAAAGTGTGACTCGGCTGTAAATATGAGAGAGGGGTTGTTCTTGAGATTTGGGACCCTAACCTGAACTTTTAATCCATCAAAAACAAAGAGTAGGATTAAGCCTCTCACCTGCAACTAACAGATCTCGATTCCAATGGTCGGTTTGTCCGCTACAATCGCCACAAGATTTAGGGCCTTCTCTCCTCACTACATTCACCACAGCTACACAAGAAAATGAATGAATTTGGAGGGAAAATGCCTTATTAGAAGACAAACCCATGATTTTTCTTTCGCCCGCTGCGACCAAACTGTAGTCCCGTTTGACACACCATCTGCACTGTTGGAAAGCTCTCACCGAGCACTCAACTGGGTATCTATTTTTCCTGATTTGATACTTCACTAGGACACATTTTCTCGATGAAGGGTATATTCACCTCTCCTTAAAATTGGATTTCCTCACTTACAACACTTGTATTTGGGGCACCACTTTGCCTCCATACTTGTCCTTGTTCGTGTTGATTTTCGTCATGAGCTACCCTCTTGTACTCATGTTTTTATGGTCCCCCATTGGACCTTTACTATGTGACAGCACCATCGAGTCGCCCTTGTTTAGCGCATCCAAGTTGAGTCATCATTGCATTCATGGAGTCTATCCCGAGTCCCTTTGTACCTCGCTATATTCTGCCATCCTTCATTACTTGGTCCCTCTCTCGTGTCGCACATGATGGAATTTAGTCCCACTGTCCCCTGTCCCTCCTGATATTGTGTTAGTTGCTGCCAAGTCATCAATGCCCTTTATGCTCTAACAAGGGAAGTCGTCCATCCGCTACTCAATATCCCTCATTTCATCATCATCATTAGTGTCAGTCTGTCAGTCTCTTTACTATTTTCTCTCGTGCATTAGTTGAGGATCCCTTATTGCCTCACCTATGGCGGACCTCCTTCTGTCGACATCAACTCATTCACTCCAGAAGATAGGTCTAGAGGGCGGCGCACCTTGGTTCCAACTTCTACACTTGTTCGGTGCCTCGGATCAGGCAAAGGGATTTCTCATTACCCTTTGACTTGATTGTTTCTCAACTCTAGCTCCTTTCAACATGATTGAGATCCGTATACTTGATGGTCCAGTGATGCAGCATCAACTATTGGTGATTCCTGGGTGTGTATGAGATGTCTCAACCCTCATGAGGGGGTGGCCCTGTAGGTAGCCCCCCACATGCCCGGATGACATCTTCATTGCAGCCTTCGATGTAGCTCCATATATTTGATGATGATGGCCTTAGCCACTTGCAGCACCTCTTTGATTTGCATATATCAATCAGATTTTGCGAGCCCTTCCCCATTTATAGGGGGAATTTGGGTTGTAGTTGTATCTCATGTACTCAAATATTATTGTCTCAGTCCTGGATGTTATCCCAGGCACAACATGCATGTGGGATTCCTCATTATATCTTTTATCTAGCTCATGTTAATGCCAGCATGTACTTTATAGTTCGGTCCCTTGTTTACTGGATGCACTATTATTTTGTACTTTATCTTGGTGGGCATAGGTATGCCTCCCCCGCCGCCTCTAGCACAGGTACCCTCTCATAAAATGAGACTTGTTGCACCTGTAAGTCTCATCTCCTCAGGGTCTAGTTCTTTAGCACTTTAGACTACATTACATTTCTCTCTCTGACTTCCCTTTTGATGTTTGGTGATTGAGTTCTTACAACGTACTTCGGTCATACGATTTGCTCTTAACACTCGTACGCTGGGGGGAAATCTGTTACACCATTTGTTGGTCATCTAACCTATTATCATTAGATGGACCCAAGTGCACCACGTAAGACCAATTTTACCCTAAGTAAAATTGCTTTCACTATGTAAAATAACTTAATAAATCACATTTATTAGGTTGTTTATGGTCTAAACAGAAAACCCCAAAACGAAATATTAAACAAATCTATATTTGTTTGATTTTCCTCATGGAATAATTAATTAAACAATAATTTAGTTATTATTCCTAGTTATATTTAACCCAAAACAAGGAAATTAATTAGATAAATCCTTATTTATCTTATTATTTTCCAGGAATAATTATTTAAATCTTATTTAAATAATATTCCTTGTTAAATATGAATAAATAATTTATAAACAATTAAATAAACCATTATTTATTTAATTATCATTCAAAAACTTCCTTAAAATAATAAATAAATCATTTATTTATTTATTATTTACAAATAAAGGGATTTGACCCAAGTCAAATATCTTTTCCCTCCAACAATATAATAAAATATTCCTAAAAGGTGGTTCTAGAATTTGGATAATAATATTTTATTCATGCACCAAGTCCTAGACTACCCTAATATTTTGTTATAAATAGAAGGGTTTTTCCATTCATTTTTCACCTTTCATTTCCTATTAGATCACTCTGGATCTATGCTCTTGGTCCGACTTTGAGCCATTATCATTTTCAAATTTTCTATCATTTCACTTTGTGAGCTACCTTTGAGTTCTATGTTTGTCTGGGTTTTCTACACCAACAAGAGAGAGAAATTCTAGATCTGAAGTGCTGAGGACTTTCAAGAACCCATCCCATTGAGGAGAATTGGAAACACCTTTCTTTTTTTCCTCTCAGGTGCCCTTTAATTTAAAAAATTCTTTCAAAAATAATTTTCTTGTCTTGTCTATTGGATGCATGGAGCAAAACCTTATTTTCACTGCTTAATGTCTTTTTATGCATAGATCTGGATTTGTGCAGTTTTGACTTGATCAACTAACTGTAGATTTGAAGATATTGGCAGCCATAATTGAAGTTAGGGCTATTTTTTATGCATAGCTAAAGTGGTATTTTTCTGAAAAAAGATTCATACTAACACCCCTCTATACGATGTTAACCCAACCCTTTATGTTTATTAATCGATCCCTTTATAAAAATTAAAGCCCCCGCTTTAATGCTTTCAACCCCTGCTCTTTGATAAAACCCCCATAAAACCTTCTTTCGCTCCATTTCTGAGCATTTCGCTCTCTTTTTTCCCTGGGCTCCTTTTTATTAAGCCCCCATCCGCACAGACCTAACCCCATGCCCATATAACCCTTCCCTCCTCTTTGAAATAAGTGCCTCCGTTCATTTAATAAGCTCGGGCCCCATCATCTGTTTCGCCCGTCATTTCATATCCCCCGACCGCCGTTGATCTACCTTCCCCCAGATCCAACGGCTCACAGCCAATATCGCACATTTATTTGCGCAAGGGTTAAACAAACCCTGACCTTGGGGCATGGGCGATATCCCTCCGCCACACATCATCCACTGAATGGAATTGTGCCCGCTTGCCCGAAATCATTTACCACCCCTCCCTCCGCGCGATAAACTGCCTTACCGCTTCCCGCCAAAACCTAATACCACCCTCCAATTCAAACGTTCCAGAACCCTATGGCTCTACGATAAAGCCCAAACCGCCATTTTCACCGCTAAAACACTCCAAAAACCCGAAAAACCCCATATAAACACAGAAAGAGACACAAACCTAGGTTTTAAATTAATTTGTCTACTTTGTGTACACGTATCATGGAAAAAATATGAGACACCTTTCAAAGTTCCAAAAATCATTTAATGAGTGATATGGGTGATGATCCAAAGATCTTGTTTCATTAAGAGGACCCTAAGGAATTATATCAAAGCTTGATCATCAATAAATCATGATTATTGGTGATTATCTAAACCCTCCGACAGCAAAAGAATGCCTCCCTGCATAGTAAGTACAGATAGAGACAGTGAGAAGGATGGAGACATTCAAAGGATTGTGACAATGAAGATCAACGGATCAAAGGTTAAATCAAAGATTAAAAGGTTAATCAAAGTTAAAGGCACAAAATCGAAAAGATCAAAGTCAAATCAAAAGATAAAGATGAAGATAAAAGAGATAAAGCAGATTAGGAAATTTTAAAGGATAAACCCAAGTTCTAATACCCAATTAGTGCTTAGAGGATAAAAAAATGAAAATAAGCACAGAACCAGATTCAAATGATCAGATCAAAGAATTTACTTCTTCATAAACACATTTTGCCACCTATTGCATGTTTTTTTTCGATAAAGACATCAACAGTTATTGAGACATTTAGAGATATTTCTCAACTACTCAGCAGTTATTACAAAAGTTATTAAAAAGCCTTAAAAGTAGAATATGGCCAAAATTTAGCTCAAACAGTGAATTTAGGAGTTATTATCATAGTAAATCATCCTCAGATATTTTTCCTTGGGCCTTGCATGGTCTCAAAGGTCAAAAATGCATTTACTCTGTAATAAATAACATCTGCAACCCTAGCTAAGGATCACCTCCTCCTTTTGCAGCTAAATACTACATGTGTCATTCATTTTTAGTGTTGGTTGGTTGGCTAGTTGACTGCTTGTTGTTTTTGAGCTAGTTGGAGAGTGCTAGGCTGGATTTGCGAAAGCTTTGAGTTGCAGAGATCTATTGTACTAGAATAATGTAACTGTTTTGAACGTCAGTAATACAAGCACGTTTACAGGATTCTTGAGCTATGTTAATGGTAAAGTTTTCCTTCTTTGTCAATGTTTTCCTTCTGTTTTCCATTCTGTCCATTATTTCTTTGATAAAAGAACATGAATTTTAGATGAGGATATGTTGTCTTGGCACCCTAATTCTGTCTGCATTCTTTATCTTAATGTTTTCTTCTGCAAGGTCTGATTGGAGAATTCCTAATTGTTCTCTGGTTTCACCTAGCTTGTTGTCTTGAAAATGAATTAATAGAGGCAAGCCAAAGAATTCTATGGTATGCCCTATCCCTTGGTGTAGCTTGAAACATTGTTTTTAAGGCCTTTATTTGAGGTATACTTAGTAGAGTCCAACCAGGGAAGTCTATGGTATGCCCTGCTTCTGGTTTGACTTAAAATGTTGCTACAAAGGTCTTTAGAGTGTTTGATTAAAGAATATAGGTTTATCTTTCTCCTTAGTTGCACTCATTGTTATCTTAAATTTTTTCTTTGTCTGAAAGTAATATTAGGATTGCCAAAGAATTATATGGTATGCCCTTTCCTTTGGTTTGCCTCAAACAGTTACCTCAAATGCTTTTCTTGTTGAAGTAGAGTTAAAATATTCTTAACTGACTTTTAGTTTTGTTGTCTTCACAACTTATTGTCATTTAATATGCCATCTAATCTAAGTGATCCACTTGATAGAGTTAGCTTTCCCTATGAAAAACCTTGCATATTTTGTTGAAGAATTAAATCCTTTTGTGACTCCATAGCCCAATGGATTAATATTTCTCATGGACTATCTATTCAGCTGAAACACTCCCTAAATTAATCACACCATTGATCTATCAACCTATCAATAAATCAATAAAAAAAAACAAGTCCTTAGAAATTCATAACTAGCCTAACATCATAAACAAAAGCACAAAGACATATAATCTACAAACAATTACATAGAGAGATCTCTCTCTGATTCCAGGAAGGCTAGGTCCTAGGATTCCAAAGTGGTTCTGATGTGGTTACCTGCAGAGTTTTTTCTCGCCAATATTGCAAATCACGGGGAGCCAATATAGTGGCAACCATACTAGGGAATACTGAGTAATAAACAGCTTAAATAAAAACTCAAAAACTCAGAAAACCTCATTTTTACTTAGATGAATCAAGTGTTAGCCAAGGATGGTACATGATTGCTGATGATGGACAACATCCAGCCATAAAAAATTAAAAATCCTCCACCTGGTGACTCCACTGGTTTTCAGTAGGCCTATTGACTCCACTGGGAAACTTATTTTATCATCAAAACATCAAAACCCAATCAAGAATACTTTGTGGATTAAGTATTTCTTTCAATTATTGGTTTTTTCTTGAAGACTGTCATAAAATCTCAACCTTTCTGATGCTTGGGTCCAAGTCTGGCTTCTAGAAGGATCTGTACCAGATCCCATCCTGACCCAAATCCTCCTGCAATAGTTGACAACCCTAAAAGCATCCTTAGGAAGTCTCCTAGATCTAAAAACCAAACTGTTAGCAGAACAATCCAAAAAGCAAGTTCCCTACCTGAAAACCTTAAAGACTTGCAAAATATCCTCTCTGACCCACCCCAAGAATAAAGCTTGTCTAGGACTAGATCTCAGAGTTGGATAAATCATATAGTTTTAGACCCATCCAACTTACAACAGAATTCTATTGTGCTAACTTCATCCCCCACTATTCACCTTCCTCCAGTTAACCCTGTACCTCCTTTTGTCAATCCTCCACTTGTTAACCCTCCATTGTTTCAACAACCACAGATCATGGCAACATGGTATGCTCCCCTAGTTCTACCATTGCCTTTAGTTGTTGCTATAGGGTAAAATTCTTGGGTTGTTGGTTATCGAATATCCCTCTCAGGGCTTTCCGGTGCCCGAGGCAGACAGTAAGATTAGCTGTATAGTTCACAAAGATGGCACATACATATTCATATTTAACTTAAAACAACTTTATATAATAATACATAAGATTACCTCTTTAATGATCTTGGAGTCCCTTGGAGAGCACTAAGCAGCGAAGTAGGAGTTCTCATTCACCAGCTCCAAATCTTGGCCCTGCAATCAATTAAAGCACTCGTGTAATCTATACCATAAAATACATTTCCTATCAATTAAGTCAATATATAATAAACATTTAAACTATCCACATCTAAGCCATTCATCTCATGCTATATAAGTGATTAAATAATAATGACAATATCAACGCATAGAATGGACAAAACAGATACAGTTCTATTGATTTATAAAAAGGAGGATTACAACTGTCGATTGTATCATGCCCTCCTCAGTCTTCCAATATCTCTATCTCTCAAAGTGTTGATGTCTTTATCAACAAGTTCTCAATGAACCTCTTTGACCTTTGACCTTCACACTACAACAACGATCTCTACTTCACAAGTATTCAAAAACTTTGACAATCCTTCGACCTTGAACCAAGAGCCTTCAACTCCATTTTATAGGAGATGGAGAGAGAAATCATTGCCCTTCTCTTTCCACCAGTTCTGAATAGAAAAAGCCAAGATGTTTCCTCAACCTCCATGCTTTTGCCTTCTTTGAGAGTTCAGTTGTTTATGGCAAGGCCCAACAAGAGATTAGTGCTTTGCAGTTTCCTTTTTGTACTGAATCTCTTGTGAGAAAAAGCTGGAGATTCAAATAATTATCCACGGGTTTTTCCCGTTTCAAACTTAAAACACGGGTAACGCTGCCCTCTAGTGTAAATAGAGCATTTCCCTAGCCACTAACGCGGCCCATTCACTGATCAATTGCGCTATAATGCTCTTGTGTTGTTATAGTGAGGTGTTACCTTGGCAGAAATAGGTTTAATTTAGGTCTTTGTATTCCTTCCATAATTATCTTCTCCTTTGAGCTAATGAGGAGGTATTTTGACCTATAACATATGCCCCCTAAAGTGTGAGGTCAGAGACGAAGACGATGGCCAAAATACTTTACAATGTCTGTAGTAGAGATAAAGAGATTGAAAGACTGAGGAAAACCTGAAACAACAACATATGTCAGAAAATATAGTATCTGCCTTGAGTCGGGCATTCCCATGCTCAGTAGCTTAAACAACATGATTTCTCTAGAATAGAGATATGAAGAATCTGTCCACCGATAAGCACAATGTGGGAGTGTCCGTCATAACAGGATCAGGCTGAAGAAGCTATCTCCATAAACAATATCGCAACTTGGGGAAGGGAACACAACTTTAATGATGTAACCTTTGCCCCGAGGTCTTGACCACCAATTCACTTAAACTGCATATTCCTCAACATGTGAATGAAGGAGCTATCGTCAAACATGTGAGAAATTTTCTGATTACCAGTCGATAATGAAAACTGTTAATAGACGCAAAAGCGGCCACCAATAATGATGATGGTCCCTAAGATGCACAATACAATCTAGCGAGTGTGAATAAAATGAGTTGAAGTCGAACACTCGTAGAATCATTCGACCAGGAGCCAATGATGAAGACTCCTGATCAAACACAAGACTACCTACCACTGATGTCTATAAGTATCCGAGTACTGATGGGTTTCTGGGTCAACTTCCTAGATAATATGTTGAAGTTGATAGGAAGAGATATGTTGAAAGGTAGGCACTGAGGCGTCCTACATCAGTCAACACGAAACGGAAACCAACTGATTTTTTTATGATTGAGATAATGAAGAGTAAATGGGGATGTCGAACGACAAATAATTTCTGGCATAATGAGCGGTTTGGTTGATAACAAGAGCAGTAGATAGCGAGATCTACTTGAACAATAGAAAGCACTGTAACAGGGTACTAGGCAGCTGAGGCTTAATGAACACAAAATAGTGTGTTAGGATTTTACCAGTGTAGGGAAACTAGGAGATGAAGGCTAATAATCATAGATGGTAGGATTTGACTAACTGTGAAAGAGTTTTCTGGGAAGTGCCATGTTCAAGATTTTTTCTGCCAAATTGACCTTTCTAAAATGTAACAGAGGTAGTATCCATTTTGTCCAGATTTTTCCCCGTCTGATTAAGTTTAACGAGTCTAGACGAGTAAACTCGGTGAATTTTTCATATTTAGATAGTCTAAAAAATATCATAAAAGACAACTCTGTGCCCCGTCTGATTAGGTTTAATGAGTCCAGAAGAGTAAACTCGGTGAATTTTTCATGTTTAGAGAGTCTGAAAAATATTGTAAAAGATGACTCCATTGGGGTACCTTTGTCATATCTTGATAACCGGGCATGACAAAGGGAGAATAGTAAGTCCGAAACAATTCATTTTCCATGAGTTAGTCCATTGAAGCCAGAAAAATGAGAAATCTATGTTCGATGGACGTCTACCTCATTTTGTTATGAGTACGAGGAGACGAAGTAAACTTAGTACTCTTTGTGAAATTTTAATGAGTCCAACAAAGAAAAATTTGGTGCCTTTCGTGAAATTTTAATGAGTCACGCAGAGAAAACTCAATTACCTCCGTGAAATTTTAACGAGTCACGCAGAGAAAACTCAATTACTTTTTCAGTTTAAAGAGTTTTTAAAAAGAGGAAAATAATGGCTCCTTACTCTCTGTCATGGTAGTTTAACGAGCCCAACAAAGTTAACTTGGGGTTTTTTCAGTTTTATGAGCGAGAAAAAGGTCCCTAAAAAGAAAGCTCAGTGCTTCTTCATATTAGTTTTAACGAGTCTGAAGAAGAGAACTCTAGGTTTTTCGGATTAACGAGCAAGAAAAAGACCATAAAAAGAACGTTCGATATCAACTTCGTATAAGTTTAACAAGTCCGAAGAAGGGAACTCGAGGTTTTTTGAATTAACGAGCAAGAAAAATACCGTAAAAATAATGCTCGAGTAAACACGAGTATGTCTGCATATGAATCTTTATCACTCATCAGAACATCAGTACCAAATCTCAATAGTTGCGACACATGCGCAACAAGAATTCACGACTTTTGTCGACTAGCTTAAGAGAGTCATGCCCCAGAATTGGCTATAAGAAGGTCGGAAGACCTTCATTTTCACTGTTTTGAGTGCTGTGAAGGAGCTTTGGGTGAAAAGGAGTGAAATCTTCAGCGGACGATTACGGTCAATCCGGGCAACGATTTTCCTTCCCCGCGAGATCCAGGTAAGAGCTAGAACCTCTTGCTATCATTTAATTGTCTTTTTGTTACTTTTTGCTGGTTCAAAATGGAAAATTTGTGAGGCCCTAAAAAATGTTTGCGCCTAACGCGGGATAGTAGCGTTATAGCCGTGTTAAGTGCACATCCCGTGAAGGGATGCCACGTTAGCACGCTCTATTTCACACTAAGGCCAGCGTTAGGCGCACCGCATTTTTTAGCAACTCATTTCCCATCATTTTGAAGTGGTCCAGGAAATTTTTAATCAGTTGAAAATTTTTCATTTGCAGGTATTCAACTGTTAATCATGAGTATCTGGGGAGAGAGAGAACATGAACGGGAAGAACGAGAGATGATGACGGATGCTGCAAGCTTGATGGCTCTCCGCAGATGCGGATTGCTAAAATATGCCTGCTTAGAATTGATGAGGGTTTAAGAGGACCTCCTAAGGTGGCTAAACTAGCATGGGATGTGTTGATCATGGATTAACAATAGTCATTCTTCCGAGTTAACTTTGGGATGGACAGGTATTGAATGATATGGCAGATGGTGAAACATTTAAAAAAGTTGATTGGGGAGGAACGATGATGAGACAAATATTGTGCCCAAAAAAAAACATGTGTACGAGAAAGGTCAAAATACAAGGCAAAAGGCTGAATGATACTTCAAAAGGCACAAAGATACGGTGCAAAGGATGCAAAGTGAAATAATTTAAACGTTGGCCGCCTCTCAAATGGGCACGTGAGGGAATTCTACACACAGGAATTTCCGCGGGGGTTGAAAGGCGAAAGGGGGGACAGACCCATACCCCCGCGGTAATATATTGAAGCATCATGAGGTGGGCCCAAAGTAAAGAGCGATGTGGCAGATCAAAGCATTTGGATTTTGGTAACGTGGAAAATTGGTACGTGGGCCCTAAAGAGTGGTACGCAGTATGTTTAACCCGGCTTACGAATAAGAGGTTTCGAGAATCGTATGGTTCACTGCAGCACAAAGGTAAGGTATGTCTCTAGGATAACTGGTACAGAGGCCCGTACCAGTATTAAACCCAGCATGTGGTGTTCACCTGTCTCCAGCTGACACCCAACCCCTACGCGCCGCGTGCTCCATTGTCAGTGTCCTTACGACACTTTCCCTCGTTTATTTTACCTATCTGTATTTTTACCTCAGAACGCTTAGTCGTAAAATAACATTTTTCCCGTATTTTACTCCAGTAAAAGTCACAGGTCTTCCAGCTACGGTATAAACTAAGTGGGAATCGGAGCCAAGGCCTACCCAGTCACTATCAACTCCCCCGTGTCGTTCTCCCGAGTATATTTCCCTGTTGCACAGGTATTCCGTCCCTCATTTTCTCTCTGCTTTCCTTTCATCTTTTAAAAGTTTTATATGTCAATCATGGGAAGGGTCACGCCCAAGAAAGCTGAACCAGAAACCCCTCAGGTCCGAGAAACCAGAAACCCTCCTGAGTTTGAGCCTTTCATCGACCTACAAGCCGGAATCCATGACCCCCAATACCCTTTTCTCATCAGCAGCATTAAACTCGTGCTTTTTAGACGACATGTTGAGAATAGAGACCAGTACCGGGTGGTTGTGTCTGGTTTATACCATCAAATTACCCCTCAAGTCTATTCTGTGGTTGATTTTATTTGCTGGCTCAGAGATGCTTATGACGAGCAGCGGGGCACGTTTATCTCTCCTCAAGGGTAAAAGATATTTTCTCTTTCCCACGACATTATTAGGCAAGCCCTTCGCTTTCCCACCAGCGACACATATATCAGTTTCAGTGAAGTGGCTTTGACCTTCTAGTTCACCAAAATTCCATCGGAGCGCCAAAACGACTTCATTTCCTCCATCACCAACAACCAATCTACTTTACTCCCCGCTGCAGACCCGTTCCCGCTAAGCCTGTTCAAAGAGGAAGTGCAGCCCATCCTCGCCCTCGTCGCTGGTCTTTTAGGTGTAGGTGCTTTGGGGAAGTCACTAGGGTATGTGTTTATTTCTGGTGGTTAATGTCTCAAAGGGGGGTAGTATTAGATATCCCTGGTTACCTTGCGGCTAACATTCAGACCCAGTTCCTGGAGCTTTCAGAAGCTAGTCACTTCCGTTTCTGTTCGATGGTCTTCTATCTTTTCTTACATCAGCACGCTGAGAAGTTTGAGGGTTTGGGTTTAGATAGGGTATATGACGTGAATTCCAAACCCCGACCAGTTTTCGACTGGAATTGTTCTGTACACCAATTACCTAAGGGGGAGAGTTACTCCAGTTTTGTAAATAATTTCATGTCCATTGCCTATACTATTATCCATGATTCACCCTCACCTAGAGTTTTTCCTGAGATGAAGAGCTGGCTACAAGCCAGAAAATCCCAGAGCATTGGGGACTGGTATCTATTTGATAATTACACTGAAATTCGGGTCTACGGAGCCGAGGTTCCCCCTTACTAGCTACTTGTGTTTCCTGTTCGACGAGAATATGCGCTGGAGTACATTCGGCAGACCCTCAAGGCTGACCAACTCCATTTTGTCCCTGCAAAGAAAGGTTTCATCCTGAGACTCCCCATCACAATCGGCCCTTTTGTTGTGAATTCGAGACATGCCCTTCCCATTATCGAGAAAATATTGTAGGGCCTGGACCTAAGGCTGGGTAAGGGTTGGGCCTATGATCCTCGGGAAATTATCTCAAACAGAAGGAAGAGGAACAGGTCCACACCTTATATACATGAATCAAGGCCTTTCATGGAGTGGAGGGCTAACCTTGAAACTTGGCCTTTGATTTCGCAGATGGAGACCGATTCATCTGCCACAGGGGAAGAAGAGGACGTCAATAAAGGCCAAGGCGGGGAAGAAGCAGGGACCTCAGGAGCAGGTTCTCCCCTTCACAAAAAGCAGAAAACAGCCTCCAGCAAGGCAGAAGTCATAGGGGAAGAACAACTGCTAGAGCCGTTCACGTCGTATGGTCAACTAGACAAGAGTAGAGTCGGGATAAAAGTGCTGAGAGATAGTACCACCTCTTCCGACTTTTCGGAAGTCTCACAAGCCATCAGAGATCTTACCTCACCAGGGGTAGTTGCCAGGAAACAGGCAAATAGAACGATCAGGGATAAGTACAAAGCCGAGATGGAAGGATATGTAGAGAAATACCACACCAAGGTTTCCGCCACCATGAATGTGGACACAGAACACCTGGTATTATCTATGGCTGAGGCCATCTTGGAACCAAATATAGGTACCACTAGTTACCGGGTGCTCGAACATGCAATTGACATGGCCAAGGTGCCAACAACCGATATGTGTAACCTGTTTCAGGTCGTGGGCGATATGTTGAAGGACGAGGTGATGCGGGTCACCATTGCACTGAAAAATCTAGAGAAGAAACATGAACAGGTGAGGGCAACCCTAAAAAATGAACAGGCAAACTCTCACGCCCAGGAAAATCAAGTACGCGGCCTCCAGGAGTTAATCAAGGGAAAGGACACGAGAGAAAAAAACCCGCAGCGCGCTTTGATAGAACGATTGCAGAAGGAGGTCGCGTCATTGAAAGGTAAGGTCAACATACCGGCCTCCCACCATGTGCAGACGGCCGAATTGGCACAAGCAGAGAAGGAAAAGGATGAACTGGCTAACACACTGGCAAAAGAAAAGGATGACAAAGAAAAAATGGCTGAAACAATCGTCACCTTGCAGAATAGGTTGACGGAGCTGCAGAACACATGGGACACGCACAGCTGCGCACTTGCTACAACTCCACCAGAGACAAGTCCGCTGTCAGAGTAGCTGCACGCAGTGAAAGCTGCAAATGATATATTGGAAAAGCAGGCACCCACCGCAAGGCAGAGGATCATTGATTTGGAGAATCTCTTGGCTGAGAATGGAAGGAAAATAGAGACACGGCAGAAAGAAATCGAACTAGAAAAGAAGACAAGCACCGACCAGCAGAAAACCATCACTGACCTCAAAAGCCGCATGAAGGGCAATATCACCCTCAGTGAAGCGAGAGGTATAGTCTTGTCGGACATAATCTCAGCGGTGATGGAACAGTGGGGCTTCCTAAGAACGATGGGAGAAAACAAATCTGCTATACCCTATCTCAACAGGAAATTGCAGGAGGCCGACCTCAACTTGTCCGTCAGAGCCCAGCATGCCAGAAACTATATTTCATTCTTGAAGGAGCTGGAATCTGATGAGGTGGATAAGCATGGCATACCAAGCTGATTCATGGAAGTCTTTGAATGTCAGAAAATCATTGACAAGGAGGCGGCCCGAGTTACAACTTCGGGAGCCCTGCAGCAGGTGGTAGAAAACGTGGGCCGCTTCGACGCAGTATGGGGTGAGATTACCGCAGCTGGACTGCCATCTTGTTGGGACCCAACCACTCCTTCCGTGCTATGACCGTTGACAGAGTATAAGACATGCCTGCAAGAAGAAAAAGACCGGACGAACATCCTGTCGGATAAAACCGCTCGGTTAAAGGCCGAAACAATCGTTTCATTCCTCCGCCAAGAGTTCTACCTTCTTCATCTTATAAAGCACAAGCTCCCCACCGAGGAAAGTTTCAACGACCTCATAGAGGCCTATGTCAGGGTGGAAAAATTTGCAGCGACGCCCGAACCATCAGCAGACAGCCTGCAAAGATGTACTCAGTTCGCCATTCATATCGCCAGCTCGTCCGCAAATGTTCCAACACCAGCATCTGCAACTGCCTCAACCCCTTCACATCTGTGAAACACTGTCAACTCATGATTTGGCCTCAGTGGACTTTTTAAATTTTTGCTTAGTTAGCTACTTTTCAAGTTTCAAGTGGGCTTCATGTTCCACTTCAGCATTTTACTTTTTACTAGACTGTTATTTAATATTTTGTTTTAAAAACGGCCGAGTGCCTGACTGTCCATGATGAGAGGCCTTTATTCCTCATCATAAATTTTTTTATTTTGATAAGGACCTTTAACAAATTTTGGTCATGCGAAGAAGATATTTTTCCCAAAAAATATCTCCTCGCTCAGTTATGAAGATGTCTATATAAGAAAGATCCAAAGAGAAGAACAGGTTCCAAATTTTCTGAAGAATTGACTGTAAAATAATGTCTTGTATGCTTTTTGTGAAAGTTTTAATGCAAATGTGAAGAGCCCGTTGGGTTTTCAATGAGAAAGAGTTTTGATCTTTAAGGAGGATTCTGATCTTGGTGCTTTACAGTGTGTATTTCTTTCTTATGTGTTGTAGCTTAGCCATTAATTCCGTTTATATCCATTTATCTTGTGTCACATTCTGGAATGCGAGTAGCCCATTGTTTCTGATATAAATTTATCCTTGATGATACTTATGTCGTAAGATTTTCGGCACTTTAAATATGGCTCAGGTGTGACATACTGTTTCATTTCCATTTCATCCACATTTCTGCTATATTGATTTCTAATGAGATGTTATTTACAAATTTTGTCTTCATGTGTGGATTCTTATTTTACTAAGCCCACTACATGCTGGTATATGTTTCTGGATGTTGTCTCAACAGCAGTTAGTATCCTCTTTACTCTACGAATGCAATAGATGCTCTGTGATTACCAATCTCTGTGAAGTGCTTAGAATCCAACCCTCTTTGCAGTTAAGCTACTTTTGAATTGTCTGCTACTTTTCGTGTTAGAGTTTCACCTCTTGCCTCTGCAATATTGCTTTCTCTGTTAGTAACTTCTGGAAGTTTTGGTCCCATTCAAGTTAAATTTACTATTTAAAAAGAAATAGCATGAGAGCTCCATTCTGCCAGTCACCCCTGTCATAATGTATTACTCTTACTCTCTGCTATATAAGATGTCCTAGGCACTGGTCTTTCACAACTCAAGATTGTCTCTAGGATCGACAACAGAATGAACGATACCATGTCTTTCGGATTGGGGGCAATGAGCTCTCAATCGAAAAGGATGATGTGTAATTTTTTACCGGCCTATCATGTCGTGGGCCGAGGCCCAACTTGACGGCGTCCAAAGCTGACCCACGTTCCAATGATGATCTGATTCTTGAGCATTGCATACGTGACACTCAGGTTGTCAACAACCAGGTACTGATCACACGGGTGACTTTGAGACCATTGAGGTCTATATTATGGATGATTATTCGCTTGGAAGGTGCCAAGAGTCAGCATGTGGCCACCAAGGCCCAGATGCTCCTAGCCTTAGACTGTATGCAGCCTCAGGTTTTTTACTGGTGTGACGGAGTTTTCTGTCGGGTCCGAGCAGAGCTTACCGCATGTAAGACCCATACCCAGACAGAGTTTGGGTACGGTGCACTGATTGTATCTTTCTTACTGGATCGGGTACCATTGGTGAGGCCCAAGATCGCTATAGCGCCATTGGGCCCACGAGAGCTAAGGCAGGCTCGGTGGGCAGCCTTGCTTCCGCGGACTAGAGAGGGTCTCGTCTGCCACTGTTTTGATGATGTATTTTTTGATTGGCTAAACTCCCAGATTATTATGATTGAGGATTATCCCTATGCAAGGATGAACTTCACAGATGATCCGGAGTTAGCACTGCCCCCTGGTACCCAGTGCGGACTTGATGGTAAGAAGGAAATGATCAGTGTATTTCAAAGAAGTACTTTGTTTTTTGTCTTTTGAATGTTTATGCAATTTTTTTGTTGAAATAGGGTGAAAATTATGTTTTGACATGAAGCATTTGTTTGCTTGACACATATGTGGCACCTGTCTGACCAGTTGGGTCCCCTCGCTATGCACGGTGAGGACTGCAGCTACCCGGGGCTAGTGCAGCAGTAGAGGATGCAGAAGCCGCCGAGGATGATGATGCCCAGGTTTTACATGAACTCTCCAGAAACATAGAGGGTTTGAGTTTGGGTATACCACCCCTTCCTATGCGGTAGGTTCTAGTTCATTTGCAACGGCATACTGTAGGTGTGCTGGAGAGATACCTAGTGCCTCTGAGGAGGATAGCTAGAGAAGTTGTATGTTACCATGATCATCAGGCCTAGCTGGCGGAGTGGATGTATTAGTGTCAGAGCTTGGCTTAGTATAGCCAAAATTTTGTAAAACACCCAAGTTTTGGAAGATTTTTTGATGTAACTATTGTACTGGACATGACATATATATATATATATACATAATTTTTGGTGATTTTGTGTTTTTTAATTTTTATGTATTTTCAATGGGATAAAAATATATATACTCATGAGTAAATATTTTATAGAAAATGTGAAAAATGCCAATCTAACACATATTTTTCCAAAGAATCAGCTAATGCATTAAATTCTCTAGGAACGTGCTCAAATGTAATTGTTTGAAATTGACATTCTAAAATTTGCACCCTTAAAAAATAACGTAACAAGACTGGATGACGGACATGGTAATGATTGTTTAATTGCATAATGACGAGTTGGGAATCTAACCTGACCACTAAATTGGAGATGTCACGAGATGCCACTTCCGTGAGGAGTTGGATCACTGACATGTACTCGGAAACATTATTGGTGGTGCTACTTAGGAATATTCCCCCAGAACCAAGAAGCTCTGACTCAAGAGTGTAGAGAACCCAAGTAGTTGAAGCAATGCATCTAGTATGATGACTAGCACCATCTGCATATCCGACGTATGATACGGAGGGTGACAACATCTGTGTGAAATAAAAATATTATACGTGAGAAAAAACACCTCAAAAACCAAAAAATATCCAGAAACATAAAAAAAATAGGCAAAAATTAAGCACAAAAAATTACAAAGCATATGCCTAGTGCAAAACTAGGCAAAATACTTCTTTAGATAGAGCCCATTGCGGGGCTCTGCGAGTGGAATTCCATTACAGTCCTGAAGTTCATAAGCCCCTTTTGAGAGTATTTTAGTGATGATGTAAGGACCAAGCCATAATGGTTGGAGTGTTCTTGCCCCCAAGAGGTCATGTTTCTGATCATAGAGTAGAACAAGATCACCCTCTTGGAAAGAACGAGGCTTGAAAAATTTGTCGTAATGAGCTTTGACTTGGCACTGGTGACGTTCGAGTGCTAGTGTAGCATCTCGACAAGTTTCGTCTGAATGATCAAGTGAGAGCAAGCGCTTTTCTGTGGTAGTG
The DNA here is from genome assembly GCA_034641835.2 of Pinus albicaulis. Classification (NCBI taxonomy): domain Eukaryota; kingdom Viridiplantae; phylum Streptophyta; class Pinopsida; order Pinales; family Pinaceae; genus Pinus; species Pinus albicaulis. The sequence continues at coordinate 185,195,001 of CM076582.1, read as the reverse complement.
GTGCCAGGAAGGAGTTCAACGGCAAGTTTGAGTGATGGAATTTCGCACTCAATTGGAAGTACTGCCTCCAGGCCGAATGCAAGTTGGAATGGCGTGAAGCCTATGGCAGTTTTTACTGACGTTTGGTATGCCCATAACATGGAATACAACTTTCTATGCCATGTGGTTTTATGATTTCTGACCAATCGACGAATCATGGTTTTGAGGATGCCATTTACGGCTTCGACTTGACCATTAGCTTGAGGATGATAAGATGAAGATTGATCTTGATGAAAACCTAGCATGGATGTTAATTCGGTCATCATATGATTTTGAAAGTGGGATCCATGATCCGTGACAATAGATAGGGGTACGCTGAGCTGACAGATTACCTGATTTAACAGGAAGAGAGCGGTGGTTTCGTCATCGGCCTTAAAAGTGGGAATGGCTTCCGCCGATTTCGTAAAATAGTCAATCGAAACCACGATGTAGTTGTGTCCATTTTCCGAAGTGGGATTGCAGGTGACGAAGTCAATTCTCCATTTAGCGAAAGGACCAATGGAGATAACCGGATGAAGGGGGGTAGGATGAGCGTGCATTTTCCTTGTGAAAATTTGACATGGATGACACTTCTGGACCACTGCAATGCAGTATTTAAACAAAGTGGGCCAATAGTAACCTATGCGCAAGATTTTTTTGGCAGTAGCTATGCCTGAAAGATGACCACCGCATGCCCCCGTGTGGAATTCATTCAAAACACGTTCTGCTTCATCGAAAGTGAGACAACGTCAGAGAATAGTATCAACACTACGATGATATAGTGTATCATTTAGCACGAGGTAGTGCTTTGCCTGGTGGAAAATACGATGACGGTCATCAGACGTGAGAGGTGGGTGGAAGTGTTGGGTTTGTAGGTAGACCAAAACGTATCCATACCATGGGTCCAAAGAATCGACCAAGTATACAGATTCATCAGGAAATGGATCATGAGTTACTTCTCCTAGGTCGATTCTGGGAAGGTCTGATAATAATTCAGCGAAGACGAGGGATTTCTTTTCTTTGGCAGCTATGAATACCAAATAAAATTGTTGGAGGATTATTATCCATTTGGAATATTTTCCTCCAATAATTTGTCTAGACAGGATGTGTCACATGGAGTTCTCTAAAGAAATAGCCATAGTTTTTCACAGCAATATATAGTGTCAGAGTCGGGTGACGACGAAAACTACCACCAGAGAAAGTTTCTCCACATGTGAATAACATAGTTCAAGTCCGATTAGACCTTTGGAAAAATAGTATATCACATGTTCATTTTCGTCACTATGAACTTGAACCAAAACCATTCCAAGTGAGGATGGTGAGGCTGCTAGGTAGAGGAGAAAGTTGCATGAGTAGTCGGGGGCACTAAGGAGTGGGGCTGAAACAAGTGCATGTTTTAAAGCGTCAAATGACCATTGAGCTTGGTCATCCCACATGTATAGTGTTTCTTTCTTCAATAATCGCATAAATCCTTTCATCATCTTGGCATAGTTAACGATGAATCGACGTAAAAAGTTTTCCTTCCCTTGTAAACATTGGTGTTGAAGGATGGATTGTGGTGCTGTAAATTCAACAATCACCTTAACCTTATCGAGATCAACCCTAATCCCATGCTTGGAGATAATAAAACCTAACCGATGCCCAGACTCAACCATAAATATGCACTTATGAGGATTTAGACTTATATTGTAGAATCTATACCTAGCAAAAATTTCTTTCAGATGAGCGAGGTGATCAGGTCGTTTCTTGGAATGGGCCGGAAGGTCATCCAAGTAAGCCTGTACAATATGTCAAATGTCATGAAAAGTGTAGTCCATAGCCCACTGAAAAGTTGCTCCAGCATTCTTCAGACCGAATGGGAGTTTACGATATGAAAATGTGCCCCAAGGACAGACGAAGGTAGTTTTATGCTGGTCATCGTTTTTAATTGCAATCTGGTTATAGCCCGAGAATCCATCCATGAAGGAAAAAGATTTGCATCTGGCACAATATTCGAGAATCTAATCTATGAATGGTGTAGGATAATTGTCTTTGGGACAAGCAGCATTCAAATTGCGATAGTCAACACAAACTCGAATGGTGCCTTGTTTTTTATCAACGGGAACCGAATTGGAAACCCATTCCGTCAAAGGAACAAGATAGATGAAACCAACATTTAAAATTTTTTCTACCTCAATCTTGATGGCGGATTCTTTGCGCGGGTAGACAGGTCTAAGTCGTTGCCAAATTTGTTTGGCATTTTCATAGATCTTGATTTCATGCTTGACTATATATGGATCTATGTTGGGAATTTCGTCATAATACCAAGCAAACACATCGTGGAATTCCTTGAAAAGGGATGTGAAGCATGAAATTTCCTCAGGATTGCAATTGGCTCCAATCTGAATATTTTCCACGATACCCGTTTTGACCGAGATATCAATGAGCATTGTCTTAGAAATATTACACATGTTCCCTTCTGAATCGATAGTTTGAACAATCATGTAAGCGGAGGGAACAATCTCAGGTGGGTCAAAGGATGGGATTTCATTTTTTATCACGTCTGAGTCGATCATCGAAGAGCGATGGTAAAACTCTCCCCAAGGTTGTTCATCTAGAGACATTATCTCTCAAATAGCTTTGTCTGTAGGCAATACTTCATTGAAGAGATCCTTATAGAGAACTGTGATGGGTGGGAGGTTTGTACCTTTTGTCAAAACAATAGCAGTGGAGGGTTCATATGTGATTTGGATGGCTTGGTAAGCCAACTCGGCTGGTGAGAGCAGCATCTGATCTCCGTAGGAATCAATGTTTGAAGGTTCCGAGATGATCCATGGGTCGATAGAGCCGTCCAAAGTGGTGGATATCATTGCAACCGTGTTTGGGATCTGTGGTGGAGAGAGAGGAAAAAAACCCAATAGGGAAGATGCCTTTAGAAGACCGGTATCGATATTGATGTAAGAGTCAGGAAAGCCTCCTATTAGGGGTACAGTGCTACTTGGTAACATGGTATAATCAAGGTTGCAGAAGGATAACTAATCCACTGTGACTATTTTCCCATCCAATGGGAATAGGATGAGTTGGAAGACCGAAGAAACAATGGCAGTCATGGCATAAGACCAACTGTGACCAAGGAATAGATTATAGTCGAGATGGCACTCTACGACTTCAACGTCCATGGTTACCGTTTTCCCACTCAGAGTGATGGGAAAGCTAGCAAGTTATCCTTTTGGGAGGAACGTGTGGCCATCAAAAGCTTTGAGGGAATTCGATGGCGGTGTTAAGGTAGGAGAACCTAAATTGAGCTAGCACGCTTGTGACATAACATAGGTCGAAGCACCTTCGTCTATAACAGTGCGATGGATTGGTCTCCCTTTCGACACAACCTGCACCTGGAATGCGAGTTGGTGTGAGAGGCAAGGTTTAGATTTTTCCATATCAAAGATAGCTAGCATGGAATCCTGGGGGTATATTCCACCAATGCCGGAAAGCAAGGTTTTCCTTTGTGCTGGACAGGTTTGTAATACTTTGAGAGAAGACATAGCTGACGGTGCCTGCACCAAATCTTCTACAATGTTGTATTTTTGGGCTGCACGTGTAGAGGTGTTATGAGTCGTGCATCAAAGTGTCCCTTTGGGGGGACGAATCACGGGGTCAACAGTAGGCCATTCGATATGCAAATCGTTGGGCGGTGGTGGATTTGAACTAGTACTAGGTTCTTGAGCATCTATGGTAGGATTTCCATAAAGCTTGGTTTGTGTTTGAATTTCAACACTCTCAATGCCATAAATGGTAGATGGTCCTTTGCTGGAAGGATGTGAACCACCATTGCCCTGTTGCTGGGGTTGTGGCGGGTTGTCAACCATGTGTTGATGTTGTTGTTGTTGATTAGGGAAAGGATTATGAATAATGGCAGGTGTTTGCCCAGAATCCTTGTTTGCAATAAAATCAATGCATTCCTGTAGCTGAGGAAATTTGTATGTCAAGTGGTCCTCTGCACAGAACTTGCAAGGAAATTTCATGGGTTTATCCTTCCCTTTCTCATTTTTGGCAGCATTTTTCTGATTAGGGTTATTCTGATTGTCCGACTACTCTTTCGAAGAAGATGTCTTTTTCTTGTTCTTCTTATTTTTGCTACTAGGTTTTTGTGAAGTTTGCACATAAGTTACCTCAGCGGTAGGAAGAGTAGTCATTTGGTGAGGGGCGGTGGCAGCTGAAGATGGCTGGGAGGCTTGCCCCCGTGACTATTTTGTGGCTACACCAAAGATTGTGCCAACGAGACCATCGACATGAGCTCCGATTTTCTGAGTAGTTGGAGGATTTGGGTTACCAGGGGCATTGGGGAGAAAATCATATAGCATGCTATATTGTGAATAGATTAAATCCAAATGTTGGGCACGACGGATGCATTGATCTTCTGTAACCGCACTGAAAAGGCCAATGTCTTTAGATATGTGGGGTAAGAGAGACTTAAAAAACCAATTATCTAAGGGATGATCTGGGATTGGTGCTTTGACTAGCCTCCTCCTACATCTCCATTCATGAATGTGATCGGAGATGTGGGTGGCAGTGTCATGGTGCAGCGAGGTTAACAGTTTCGTTCCGGTTTCAAATATGATTGGTAATTGGAAGTTATTTAGAAACTCCATCGCTAAAGTGCCAAAAGTGTTGATGGCAGCACATGGAAATTCAATATACCACTTGGCAGCATTTTCTGTAAAGGTGCATGGAAATAGTCGAAGCCAGACACTATCATCCACCATGGAATTGGATATAGACCATAGATGAAAGGTAGTGATGTGTGCAGCTGGGTCATCCCCTTGTTTCCCATCAAACTTTGGGATGTCAGAAGGAATCTTGTGTAGTACTAGAGGCCAGAGTGGGTTGTGATTGATGGGATCATTAGTTAGTTTATGGATGTTGAGGATGTCCAGAGTTGCCAAAAATGGAAATTGTGGATTTTCCCCCGAATCTAACAAGGAAGTATGGGCTAACTATTTAGACCATAAGGTCCACCCATCAATGTGTTACCAGGAGGATAAGTAGGACTTTCATAAAAATTTCCTATAGGTGGAGGGGTAGGGACATATGGTTGCTATCCATAGGGCATATTGTATTGTAGGGCGAACGGTTGGTTGCCCCTAGTATAAAAGTGCCCTCCCATTCCAGATGGAGGTTGGGGTGGGTTAGTCCATATGGATGCAATAGAGTTTCCCGGAGGCATGCTACTACTTGCATAGTTCAGCAATGGCATAGACCCTACACCTATATTTGAACCACTTAAGGGAATAGTATTAATAATAAGTTGTCCTGTTTGTCCTAAGGATTGCAGGGGAAGTGAAATATTCCTTGCTACCTACGTGCTGGTGACACTGCCCCCTGGTATAGTGGCCAAGGGGTTTGAACTTAGAAAAGGGTTCCAACCAAAAGGGTTGCTAAAAGGAACTGAAGTAGTCACACTCGTGAGAGGAGCAACCATGGGTCCCAACGTGGTCACGGTAGGAGTAGATCCCTAAGGATTCAGTGAGCTACTGACAGTTGTGATGACCATATGGTTGGGATTAGGTATATGTTGAATACTAGGGTTACCTAGTGATGGCATAGAACTGACAACCAGCGGGGGGGATGATGGCGAACCTGGGAGGGTTTCCATTGGCATCGACCCTATGGATGTCAATTGTGAAATGGATGTTTGTGCAGTCAAAGACATGTCTTGGCGTGGTGGAATCTGAATGATCACATGCCCCAATGGATCAGTGAGTGGAGGATTGTAATGAGGTACAACCCCTTCCATGAAAAAGGGTCCTCCAGAAATTCCGTATGATATGAGGCTATGTGAAAATCAGGGTTTTTCAATGGAGACTACTCTTTTGGAGAAGGCACGGGTTCACCAAGGTTCAGTTCTTCCTCAATAGTCAGAGGAGGTAGACCTTGCTATCGTCAAGACATATGGCGTGGGTCGGATGACACCACGGTGACCTGCTTATTTTTAACAACTTTTAATAAATTTTGATGTATTATAAAGTCTCAATGATAGTAACCACACACCTAAAGAAAGAAAAAAGGACTCTCTAAAATAAATCAACAAGTAGCTAGAATAGGTTCCCTGTCTGAGTAGTATCGTTTGCTGGTGATGAAATCTAGTATCACAATAGTATATAGAGAGGGTTGGTCAAAAGTACAGTTACGATCACTCTAGAGCTTCACCCAAACCTCAGGCGATAGGTGTAAACACTCTCGTGAAGATGAGTACCCTCCTAAAGACCGAAGATAGAGTGGGTCCATCTGTTTCAGGTACTAGGATAGCCTATCCCAGTCACCTTGTGTAAGTCCCTAAAAATTATGACCACTAAAGATACCTCAAATCACAAACATCATCAGGGGGGTCCACGGTCAAGGAAAACATGCTATATGGGCAGAATACCTAGATCCCTGACTAATCGTGGGTCTTGTCTGGGCGATGTTTCATGATCAGGGCCTTCCCATTCAATTGTGGGCTGAGGCATGCAATACTGCAGTATATGTGTAGAACCATTGTCATCATAGGATACTTTTCATGAGTACACCCGAGGAGGCATTTTCTGGTAAGAAGCCTGATATTTCCCATTTGAGGATTTTTGGTTCACATTTTTACATTCATGTGACTAAGGATGCTAGGAAGAAGCTGGAGCCGGCTACAGAGGTTTGGATATTTTTGGGGTACACTGATACACCCCACAACTATCATGTGTATTTTCCAGACAGTCGTAAGACTGTTGTGCGACGGGATATCAAATTTCATGAGGAGAAAGCCATGAAGTGTTCGCTTGAGAGGGAGCCAGAATTGCATGCAGATGAGGAGCTATTAGTTCCTAAGGATGAGCTTTAGGATGTGGATCAACCACAAGATGAAGTTCATGGAGTGGAAGAGACCACTCATGCAGCGCCAACCATCAGAGGGCAGAAGTGCACTACAGAAGCTGAGCAACTGGCTCAAGATGCAGAGAGGATTGTAGGAGCACCTACATCACAGCACAGACAGAGACAGTCACCTGATCGGTACACTGGATACATGGCTCTTATGAGCAAGTGTATCGTGACAAAGCCATCCTATTTCGAGGAAGCTGTGGAGGATCCCGCATGGGTAGATGCCATGGTGGAAGAGTATGATTCAATTGTCAGAAACAGTGCATGGGAGATTGTCCCAAGGCCGGAAGGGAAATCAGTGGTAGGTTCGAGATGGATCTACAAATTGAATCAAGTAGCTGACGGGAGTGTGGATAAGTACAAGGCAAGATTTTTTGCCCGAGGCTTCTCACAGATTGAAGGGATCGATTATGAGGAAACCTTTGCACCTGTCACAAGGTATTCTTCCATACGGACGATTCTTGCTCTCTCAGCGCAGATGGGGTGGCACATTCATCAGATGGATGTGAAGACTATGTTCCTCAAAAGAGTGATTGAGGAAGAGGTGTACATAGAGCAGCCCGAAGGTTTCGAGATCTCTAGCAGCAAGTCGCATGTGTGCAGGCTCAAAAGAGGGTTGTATGGGTTGAAACAAGCACCTCGTGCTTGGTACACACGGATAGATAGTTATTTCACCAGACTTGTATTCTCCAAGAGTGAGGCGGATCTGAATCTATACCAGATTGTGGTGGAGGGTATGTTGTTGATCATTGTACTTTATATAGATGATTTTATTTTGACGGGTGATGAACTGTTGATACATTCATGCAAGGTTGATCTTGCAAAGGAGTTTGAGATGAAGGACTTGGGCCTCTTTCATTATTTCTTGGAATTGGAAATTTGGCAGTGTAGTGATGGATTGTTTGTGTCTCAAGGCAAGTATGCCCAAGAGATACTAGAGAAGTTCAACATGCATGGCTGCAAGCCTATCAACACTCCTCTTCCTCGTGGATGGAGGAAAGAGGATGCTAAATTGGCAGAGGTAGTGGATGCCACTATTTACCGATAGTTGGTGGGGTCGCTTATGTATCTAGTCAATACACGACTTGACATATGCTATGCTATTAACCAGCTTTCACAAGCTATGGTTAAGCCAACCAAGCACTTTTGGAATGCATGCAAGCATGTATTGAGATATATCAGAGGCACATCGGGATATGGATTATGGTATAGATAGTTAGATGAGGTGAAGTTGTGTGGCTTCACGGATGCAAATTGGGCAGGGAGCTCAACAAACAGAAAGAGCACATCTGGAGAGATTTTCAGTATCGAGTCGACAACAATTTCTTGGTACAGCAGGAAACGGAGAGATGTCAGTGGTACTCGGTGTGAGAGGCCAAGTATATGGCAGCAGTTTGGCTCCATGCGAGGCTATATGGATGAGGAAGATCTTGGTCGGGTTGTTCGGTTCACACTTAGATCCCTCATGATATATTGTGATAATCGGAGTTCCATCAAACTCTCTCCCAGAGTTAATCTAGTCTTTCATGATAGATCTAAACACATTGGCATCCGGTATCATCATATCAGATAGTGTGTGCAGCGGAAGATCGTGTTACTTTCATACATTCCCACGGAGGATCAAGATGTTGATATCTTGATGAAGGTGCTCACCAGGAGAAAATTTGAATACCACTGAGGCAGGATAGGGGTGGCAGATAATCCTTATATTTTTGAGAGGGAGTGTTGATATTGCAACAAGATGATGAGCTTAGTGGAAAGAAGTGGCCTTCACTAAGTGGGACCGCAGGCTATTTTTGGTGCAAAGTCTGTTTTTAGACTATGTCTATTTTTAGACATGTCGATCATGATTCTATGAGTTGCAGGATGCTATTTGTGGATGGTTGAATTCGAGAGTTGGAAAAATGTGGACTTCTATTTTTAGACATATTGGTGAATCTATTTTTATATTTCAGTCTAAAAATAGATATATCGAATATTATTAGCTCTTAATAATATTTGGACTATAAACATTATCTTATTCTCTTGGAGCACTTCAGTTAAGTGCACAGATGTGGCACAGGAGCTGACAGAAGGAATTACGCTATTCTTGAGGGTTAAGTGGAGCTATTGCATGGATATTTCAGTTAGAACTCATGTGACAGAGTTTGGTGGAGTTATTGAGCTAGTTGATGGAGTTGTGTTTAGTTTAACTGAGTTAAACATAGTTGAGCTAGTTGTATTTGGTCTAACTGATTGATACACTAGTGAGAGTGGTGTGAATTAATTTTTAATTAATTCACTAATTATTAACTCATTAATCAACTAAAGAATACATCAGTTAACTACAGTGCATGCTCAGTTTTAGTGGAGACCAGTGAAGAGGTAGGTGAAAGAGCAATGTGACTATCAGTTGTGACTATACTGTTGCATGATTTGCAACAACCAGTGATTGGAGATGCCAATGAGGATTGCGTGAAAGGTTGCTGGACGAATTCGAGTTCATTCGACCAAGGTAGTGATGATTCTTGATAGACCAGTATACGGGTGGCGAGGAATTCATTCTTACCTTACATGATCGGGCTTGATTAGTGTGTAGCAATTGGATATTGTACTAAGAGCTTGTGAGGAGCTTTGTATGATGATTTTTACATGATCTCTATGACATATAATATACAGATAGTCGGGGTCTTTAGCTTTAAGCTTTCCCATAAAATATTGTTTTCATATGTGTGATTGTTTATGGTTTTAATGTGCACATGCGATTGTTTTTATTTCCGAAATTAATGATCAATGGTAGAAGAGATTCTGTATTGTATGCATTGTATGCATGAAGTTAAAACAATGTGTGATCGGGAGAATCTCGATGAATCTTGGTGAATAATATAACGGTTATTCAAATTTCACAATTTACGGCGATGCAAACAGGAAACCCCATGAGGAATAATTGAATAAACCTTATTTGTTTGATTTTCCTCAAGGGATAATTAATTAAACCAATGTTTAATTAATATTCTTAGTCATATTTAACCCAAAAATGGAAAATTAATTAGATAAATCATTATTTATCTTATTATTTTCTAGGAATAATTATTTAAAACATTATTTAAATAATATTCCTTGTTAAATTTGACTAAATCATTTATAAATAATTGAATGAATCACTATTTATTTAATTATCACTCAACCACATTCTTTAAATAATAAATAAATAATTTATTTATTTATTATTTATAGATAAATGGACTCGACCAAATTCAAATTATTTTTCCCTCCAACAAAAATAATAAAATATTCCATAAAATTTAGATCTAGATTTGGTTAATACTATTTTAATTATGCACCAATATTTATACTAACTCAATATTTTGTTATAAATAGAAGGGATTTTCCATTCATTCACTACTTTTTGTTGCCTAGAGATCACTCTTGATCTATACATTTGGTCTAACTTTGATCCTCCCATCATTGTCATATTTTTCTACATTTTGCTTGTGAGCCCCCTTTTCAGTTCCACTTTGTTTGGGTTTTCTACACCATCAAGAGTGAGAGAGATCTTAGATCTGAAGCAATGAGGTCATACAAGAACCCATCCCATTAAGGGTGAATGGTAACATCTTTCTATGTTCCCTTCCGAGGTGTCATAATACAAAAATTCTTTAAAACTTCTTGTCTCATTCATTGGATGCATGGAGAAACTCCTGCTTATTATTTGTCGTTTAATGTGTTTATTTGCATAGATCTGGATTTTTGTAGCATTTATCTTGGTCACTAATTGCAGATCTAAGGAAATTGACAGCCATATTTGATGTTAGGGTTGTTTTTTATGCACAGCTAAGTGAGCTTTTTTCGTACGCTTGTGATAATAATTCACACTAACAATGTGTGACTAATTTATTTTCCCCTTAAATAAATTAGACAATAAATTGTAATATTATCTCATAACAACTTGTATTAGTTTACTAAGTCAGAAATACTGAGTTAGCTCAAGAATTTCAAGTTGAGGGTCAAAGGTGAGGCATGTAGAGTTATTCTATTATTTTGGGGGTCCAGTTGCAGTTAATGCACTAGTGTAGTGTGAGTGTAATCAGTTAACTCCTGTGGATGGGTTAAATGGGTTCTTCAGTTCTGGCATGATGATGTGACTCATTGAGGTCAAATTGACCAGTGATTCTCAATGACAGTGATTTTCTGCATTATAGTTGCACCCTTATTCAGTCTTTGCATGTTGATAAGGTTGAGACCTCTTTTCTCAGTGTTCCTAACATGTGGCTTCCAGTGGAACATAAGCCCTGGATGCCACGATGATTGTGGATAAGTTGAATTCTGTTGTTTTTGAGGTTATTTTCTAACGATTGCGTGATCAAGGCGGACTCTAGGAGTGGCGAATTGGCTAAGTGTTTGTCAAATGTTTCCTAGATCGGTGTGAGATGATTGGTAGAGTGCAACAGATTCTTGTGAGGAAGAATGAATTGTATTGTTTCATGATTACTTGGCTTATTATACAATAGAGATAGAGGGGTTTTGAGTAGTTTCTTTTGCTAGGAAAATCTTGTGTTGTGCGATTGATTTAATTCTTTCTCTTATTTTCATGTGATTGAGCAATCGTGTTTTATATTCCACAAATATTGTAGAAGGATTCAATATCTTGTTTTAGTACATTACATGTTCAGATTGAATCCGTTTGTATAATTTCTACACAAGGAATTTTATTTTTAGTGATGACTCCCATTGTGAGCCTTTAGGATTTTTCATCTAGTCATAAAATTCAATTTGATTCTATCTCATGTATGAAGGACCCTTTGTAGGCACATATGTTGCATATGAGTCAACATTAAAATGTCAAGTAACCATCCAAGACTAAGCACAAGCATTTACCTCAAGTCAGCTTCAATAAGGATGAAAAAAACCTCTCCTTAAGACATGTCAGTTCACTCAATGACAAGTCAGATATGTTAGTTTTTATAGCAATGGATGTGTTCTAGCCATAAAATTTGTGGAGAGGCTAGATTACATGAGTTCTCCAAAACCGAGAAATAATTTCTGGAAATTCTGCCTAGAATTGGCTTAATTAGATCATTAACCAGGTTTTAAATATTTCCTAAGTTTAAAATTAGGGAATATGGTTAATTAATCAGAATTAATTAAGTCAAGGTGAGAATCATCTAGAAATTCACACGGATCGACTCCAAGATTATCCTAGCCATTGATTAAGTTTTAATCTTGGTCATTGGTGCTCCAATAGAGGATTATAAGAGGAGATTGATGTGCTGATGGATAAGACACTTGGGAGGTTCAATTTCATGAGAATATTGATTTCCAGAGTAGCAGCAGTGAGTTTTTAGAGAGAAAGCTAGTGAGATCGAAGCAGTGAGAGCGGGGCAGAGACAATGAAGCTGGAGGAATAATTATAGATCTGGTGAGTACATTTGCACAGAGCTAGAAGAGCCATAGAGAGGTTTGTGTTTAGGAAGTGCAGTAGCCTCTAGAGGCAGTTTCGATTCTGCTGGGGAAAGACGAGTTTTAGTTCCAGAAGCTACACAGACGTTTTGGTGGTAAAGAGACACATTTCCCAAACATCAACATACTAGACGGCTTGAGGAGAAGCTAGTTCGAACTGAGTGCAAAAGGGAAAACATTGGTGTAACACAGTATCTGCGTAGAGCCAGTTTGGATGACTCACTTGGCCCATATTTTCCTGTGGACTGAGGAAATTTCCTCACTAGATTTTTTTTGCCAATATTTTTCTATAGGATTTCCAATTCGGCATCCAATTGTGCTCATATTATTTCACTGTAGCTTAATAGTAAATCCCTCATCATAATTTTTCATTGAGCAGATCTTTAGCTAGACGTAGATGGTTTCTACAACAGTCTTCTAGAGAAAACCCCATGTCGAGTGGAAGAAGAGCACACACAGAGGGAAAATTTCTCTCATGGAAGTTCTAGTCGCCGAAGTTCAAATTTCCAGTTGCAGATCGACAGTAGCAGCTAGCAGAGCCATGAATTCTAGCAGGGAGTGCAAGTAGCAGAGAAGCATATGAGCATAGGGGAAGAGGGAGTTTTCAGAATTTTTTCAGAGATGGCCACTATAGGGTTGAGAGATTAGGATAGGTTGGATGGTGCTTCCAACTATGTCATCTGGAAGGCAAGGATATCCTTCCTTCTAGAGTAATTTGGCCTGAAGGCATATATCGATAATGTGGTGGCATTTCCCATGGATGTATATCAGCTAAAGGAGTATAGAAAGGAGATGGCATGGGATAAGCGGTTGATCCTAAATGGAGTCTGGGATCATGTAGTCTCACATATATCTAACAAGGATACTGCCAAAAATATGTCGGATTCTCTTGCCACATTGTATCAAGGTACTTCCTAGCAGCAGAAGATGTACCTCGAGGAGAAGCTGAGATGCATCCAGATGTTGAAAGGGGAAGGCATAGACCCCTTCGCCACCAGGATTCAGTAGGTCTGAGACCAGTTTCCAATTGTTGAGGCAATGCCTAGAGCTTCAGAGCTAGTGTGGTTGGAACTAAATAGCATCGCAAGGTATTGGTAGGTCTTTGTCGAAATTATTTTGGGAAAAGACACGCTACCTAGATGGGACAGGATGTGGGTTGACTTGCACCAACAGGAGATGAGACGGGATCTTTTGAAGAGTTCCATCATTGGCAACAACAGCAGATCGATGCATTTGAAGGAGGAGGATAATGTGGCCCTTGCATCTAAGGGTCCCATTTAGGGACAAGGGGAGCAGAGGAAGAAGAAGAATGACATGTCAAAGTTCAAGTGCTTCAGGTGTGGTGAGATAGGCCACTACAGTATCCAGTGTCCTCTCAGGAAGAAGGACAAGGAAGAGAAGCAAGACCAGCATGCATCTTCTATAGAGATCGATAGGCTTTCCTCCAGGCTGGAGGAAGACTTCGCTATATTCATCGATATACCTCTAGGAGTGAGGTAAGGTGACATGGTTTGTAGCACTAGAGCGCTATAGAAGGGAAAGATCCTTGAGGATTCCACCTCTTGAATCATTACGTGGCTATGGGGACCCATAGTATTCAGTAGTAGGATGGACCAGTAGCAATTGGTGCAATCAGATACCAGAGTGATAGCTACAGAGACTAGTTGCAGTCATATGCTGGAGAGTGCAGTGCAGAGTTGGAATAGTGCAGAGTCAGCAGCAGCACATATCCTTCAGTAGACATTGCAGAGGCTAGTGGCATTCAGGACTCGGGTGATAGATGCATCATATTAACCATTGTTAATTCAATATTTTGGATGCTTTTTTATTGCAGATGTTGCAGTTGCAGTAGAAGTAGATGAAAGAAATTTCTAGTTTAAATGTAGTGTTGGTAGCAGTTCAGCAAGGTCAGCAGAAACACAAATGCAACTCATATCAGAGTTGCGCAGTGGTTGGTGGGCAGTAGAAGCTAGACATTAGTAGTGTGAGAGGAGATGATGCAGATATAGGGTGTTGTCGTAGGGTGTGCAGCACTAGAACACATTCCTCGATAAGAGGGAGTGTTAGTTTTTGTAGTATCAGATGTGTTCTAGCCACAAAAATTTGTGGAGAGGCTAGAATACATGAGTTATCCAAAACCCATAAATCATTTTTATAAATTCCACCTAGAAGTGGCTTAATTAGATTATTAACCAGTTTTTAAATATTTCCTAAGTTTAAACTTATAGAATATGGTTAATTAATCATAATTAATTAAGTCAAGGCAAGAATCATCTATAAAGTCACACATATTGAGTCCAAGATGATCTTAGTAGTTGATTAAGTTTTAATCTTGGTCATTGGTGCTCCAACAGAGGATTATAAGAGGAGATCGATGTCATGATGGAGAAGACACTTGGGAGGTTCGATTTCATGAGAAAATTTATTTCCAAAGTAGCAGCAGTCAGTTTCTGGAGAGGGAGATAATGAGATCGAAGCAGTGAGAGAGGGGCAAAGATAGTGAATTCGGAGGAATAATTCCATATCTTGTGAGTTCATTTGTAGAGTGGCAGAAGAGCCATAGAGAGGCTGACGCTGAGGTGACGCAATAGCCTCTAGAGTCAGTTTCGATTATGTTGGGGAAAGATGAATTTCACTGCTAGAAGCTGGACAAAGGTTTAAGAGGCCAAGAGAGACATTTTTCCAGGCAGGAGAATATCAAACGGCTTGAGGAGACGCTGATTTGAATTGAGTGCAGAAGGGACTGCGTTGGTGTGACGCAGTAGCTGCATAGAGCCAGTTTGGATGGATCACTTGGAGTTGAGGTCAGAGCCCGGATCTTCCTATGGAGTGGAAAAATTACTCACTATATTTTTCCTTCCAGTATTTATCTGTATGATTTCCAGTTCGACATCCAGTTGTACTCATATTATTTCACTGCTACTAAATAACAAAACCCTCATCTGTTGCACCATTTTTCCCAAGTTAGGTTTTTTTTTTTTTTTTTTTTTCCTGGGACTTAAGTCCAAAAATTATTGTGTTCATTTTATGTGTGTGTGCTAGCATTTCTTCCAGTGCTTATTCTTCTGCATTTTTATTTGTGAAGGTTTCAATGTTTTTATTTAGATATTTTCTGTAGTAGATAAATTGTTAATTAATTAACAATTAGGAGAAATAATACCGAAATAATACCAGTTGCCACAATAGGATTCCGGTTTATTAATTTTCACATGCTAATTATTAGACTCCAATCACTATAAATAGGCAACTCGACCTAATCTCAGAATGTATAATTTTAGAGAAGCATTTTCGGTAGAAGTCTGTGGTTAGAAAACTGCAAAGTACAACAAGGGAGCCTTAAAGGTCAGCGAAAGGATAAGAAGGTGTTGAAGCCCCGAAAATCGGGTCTACAACAAGGGGGATATCCACCCGGTCCAGACCTTGGTTAGCAGCTCCTTTTCCGTTTGGTGTAGTGGGTCCGACTGGGGATAATGGGACCAGTTTCCCAATATGTGTGTGTGTGTGTTTGAGAATTGATATTTCTTATCTAAAATTCCTAAGTAAAATGCTTTTATTCTATTTCAATCTAAATGTATAAGGATTCTATTCTAAGAAATATCACTCTAAACTAACTGCAGGATGTAATCTTTGTTTAATGCGATCTAAAATGATTTGGAATGGCAATCAGGCATAAAGATCATTCATTGTTAAGAAAAGAATTCAATAAAGATAAACCACTTCATATAAAAAATAGATGAAACAGTTGTGAAAAACATATCGCATATTAAGCTATTCATATATCAAGCACAAATAAATAGCTATCACCGTACAAAAGTGCCAAATGATAACTCAAGTATTCAAACATTAACATATAAACAACTGAACATAAATATCACTTTTAACACAGAAGCAGAAATGGTTAAGAGATAAAATTACCATTTATAATCGGTTCTACTCATAAGCTAGAAGCCATAATGATTTATCTATTCCTAGTCCAACATCTATGAAGAGTACAGAAGTGCAACATCACTAACAGATATCAGACACAGATATCAATAAATCTCGTTCCATTCATTCATCAAAACCTCCTCGGAGGGTGCAGAAGTGCATGTTCTAAGGATAAGTTTTTGACAAATTTCAGGACCCTTCTCTAAATGCATGAGAAGGGTTTAAATACTACTAACTAAATCTAATTATAGTTTATTACAAAAATTTAGGATTCGGTTTAAATGACCGTACTTTTTCTAGGAAAAAATAAAGTAAAACTAAAATTAAATCTAAAATTAAAAACTATCAACTAACTACTTATGAATTTGATCTTTGAATTTGCAAACATCCAGCATTGAGTTGAGAAGAGGTGGCCGACCGACTTCAGATTTTAACTGTCCTGAAAAAACAAAATCGAAAAGTGTAGGTGCGATCTTCTCAGCAGAATTAATGATGCAATTAAAAGTGCTGCATTGACTGTGTGGTTTTACTAGATATGTACAGTAAGAATCCCAATTTAATCTTGTCAATCCTTGAATTGATTTTTCTTTATCTTCCGCCTTTTTTTTCCACTCTGTTTGCAATTTCTGTGCTTGTGGTAGGTAACCTGAAATAGTTTCTGAAATCAAATTAGCCTTGTGAAAATTTTCATTTACACAATCATTAATATTGCCCGCTGTTGTAGCTGACTACTCTGCCGCTTTTTCTTCTTCTCTGATCTGTGCATCCCAATTATTGAAAAGTATTTCTTTATGAATGTCATTGATAATTGGTGCTCCAGCTCTTTTTCCTTCCTCTGTCTTTTTCCATGCCAAATAATTAGTAACTCTTTCATTAGTTAAATCATAATCATGTCATAATTCTATTATGATTAATATAAAAAAAAAAAAAAAAGGGGGGGGGGGGGTAGTTGATTGTTCAAAGAAATAGATTCTGAGATAAACTCTGGAAGTTCGGGGTAATCTTTGTGCTCCTCTTGGATAATCTGTATTTGTTTCTCTTTATCGGCCAAACTTTTCTGATATCCAATTTTCATTTGTTGAAGCTCTTGCTGTAACTTTTCAAGTTTTATCTGTGCTTCACTGTTAGCATGGGCTTGTTGCAATTGTTGTTGCAGAACTTGTATTTGATATTCTTTTTCATTTAATAATAATCGTACCTCAGATGCTTTGTCAATAGTTGCGGAGGCATAAGCTCCTGTAATCTGAGATAATTTAGCAAGTTTCTTAGTTGGATTCGTAGTAGGATCTTTCCATAAGACATCTAACTGTTCTGCATCAGTAGAGATTGTGCTCTCTAATTTTCTCTTTTTCCTTTGCTTCCTCACTACTGCTTTATACTGCAGGCTGTAGAATATATCCAGAGGAGGAATGTCCTCTATATTAAGTACAATTACAGAAGAGGGAGTGATAGGTATATGCTCTGTGTTTATAATATTGCTGCTTATTCCTGTGCTTAAACCTTTTGTTGTCTGTTCAGGGGTCTGTGTATTCTGTCCTTCAACATTAAGAAATTCATTAAAAGTTTCTCATTCTTTATCTAACTGAGTGCTGGTGGATAGTTGCTGTACAGTGAGAGGTGGGAGATTCAACTGTGGAGTGGTTGAAGTCTGTAGTTGTGAAATCTCTTTTGACTGAGCTGTATCCTTCACTGAGCCTTCACTTTTATCATTATCAGATTTTTTAGAATGCTCAAAAGTTTCTTTGCCAGACTTTGACTTAGACCTTTCAGTATCTGAGCTGCCACTGAGACTGAAAATAGGAGTTGGTTCCCTTGCAGGTTCCAAGCGCAAATTATCCAAAGGGATAGTGGTCAATATTCTTTCTCTGTAGATTTTAAATTCTTGAAATTCTTCTGGGGAAAACCGTGTTTGAGCTAAATGCAAAATTTCTTTAAATGAACATTTTCCTTGAAACATATCATCAAAAGGATCTTCTTCTCCAAAAAATACTCTTACTTTGATTGCAGTGGTGAAATCCTTGACAACATCATATGGATCGAATAGCCTTCTAGAAAACTTGAACAATTGTAAGCATGTAATATTGCTTACTTCTTTAAATGCATGACCAACATCAAACAATGAAAATGTTCCACAGGCCACAGGAAATTGCGGCCAGATGGCCTTCTTCTTATCCTTTAATTCTTTTGTCAAACCTCCTTCGCCACAGGTTTGATATGCAATTTCCCGAGCTATAAGTTTATTCAGAACATACAGGAGCAAAACATGAGGAGAAGCAGAAATTCCAAAAACCCTCACATAAGTAAGCAACTCTTCTCCAAACCATCTTGCGACAGGGAGAATGTCGACTTCTGCTTCCGAGGAAAACCTTGGAGCATCCTTATTATACAACATTCTATACAGAGGCAACATTATGCCATGGCAAATCTTGTAAAAATGAGGAACAAACTTTGATTCCCACAGTTCTTTGTGATATACATGAATGGGAAAAGGATCATGAATTGTCCATTGCCAACCCATTAAAGGTAATTTAGAAACAAAGCAGATTGAATCCATAACATAGGCAGACAGATAAAAATGAGGATAAATCCTCTAAGAGATAGTCCGTTTAGACCGGTAATTGAAAATAGCAGTGGCTAAATTATTAGACAATATTTTGGCCCAGTCCATAATGGTAGCATTAACAGTAGCATTCAATAACAGAAGCCATTCAGGCAAGACCTTATTAATGTCAGGCTTTCCAAAAAGCCTACATAACATAGCAGCAACAAAACAATATGGAGAGGTGAGTGAACCAGTACTGTACATACCGTGTTTGTCTTTCTTTAGTGGTTCATTTCTTTTGGTCCATTATTTGGTGCATTCCGCCAAATTTTCATTTTCCCTGGAAAATTTCTCCATAAATTGTTTGTTGTAAGTTGCCTGAGGCTTCGAAAAATGGTACATAAGTCTCAAATCTTCTGTAGTGAATGACCCGATGCACTCTTGACCTCGAGTTCTAAATTTCCTGTCCGAAATATCGGTGCTATCCAGCACCCATTTTACCATATATGTATATGGAAGAATTCTTGGTCTTGCTGCTATTCGGTGCAAAAATGAACAAGCCAACTCTTTAAGAGATGCTTCAGAAGAATTACTTGAGCCTGCAGTAGCTGCAACTTCCATTACTCTGGGATTTTCTTCTTCCAGCAGATTGTACATATCCTCCCAAGTGGTGATACCGGCGTCCTTGTTGCAAGCAGTATCTGCGTACAAGGAAGCCATCTCTTTATTTTCAGAACTTGGAGCTCTTTCTTTCTTTCCCATAATACTCTGTGATTGCTTTGTATAGTCTTCTGCTTCTTCGCGCCTGCAGTTTTGCGAATTAAGTGAGAGTAATGATATGAGAAAGGTGACGAGATAGTTTTAAATGCTTAAGGCGGATGAAATATATTATTTTAACGTGAAACAATATTTCAATAAAAAAAAAATCATTTTCATCAATAATTGACAATCCAGTCATTAACTTGACATTAAAGTGCATAACGGATATCGATTTATGAAAATATTTACTTTGTACAACGAGCTTTTAAGAATCTGCGTTAATGTGATCTATGCTTTGCTGCGCAATATCGCAAAATCGCAATTTCGCAGATCGCAATATCTGTAAATCACAATCATCGCAAAGTTGCAAAATCGCAAATCGCAATCATCGCAAAATCTTGAAATCGCAAATCGCAAAATATAACATATGAAAGATATTTGTTAAACAACTTTTCTGCGATATGCGGTTTGCGATGAATATTTTAATGCATAGTTTTTTGGGATCGCGCTATCGCATTTTTAGAAGATTCTGCTTTGCAAAGGATATCTACTTATTTGCGATGGATGCGATATTTTCTTCAAAGAAGGATTTTATTTTAATCTATCATAAACTTAAGTTTATTTAAATATTTCCTAAGGAATTTCCCTAAGTTATGATAGTAAGTTTTATTTTTAGAAAGGAAACAAGCCCTAATTAATTTTTTGGATTTTTGACTAAGGGTCCCCACTTATTTAGTATTATTACTAATACTAAATAATAAGGGGGGGTTGTTGATGGCCACAACAATTGGCGATTCACTTGGAAGAACCAGTTATCTCTGCTTTTCTTTTGAATTTTCTGAACTTTTCAAAAAAGAAAATTTTCCAAAAAATCAAACTTTATTATAAAAAGACAAAATACATTTTGCTTTAATCTATAAATGATATTTATTTCTTCTATATTCAACTTTGATTATTCACTTCCTCAAGCTAGTTCTTGTATTTACATCAGTCATTACTTAGTTGATAAAGATAAAAACAAAGGCTTCTCTACAAATCAATTTAAAATATGCTCATTTGTCATAGGTAGAGCCACTGCTACCAGAAAGCGTTTATAGCCTCGACAGGGTTACCTGTTACCCAGCAATGATCCTGTATCCTACTTAGATAAATATACAATTTTCAAAGAGAAATCCATATTCATACTTATTGCTTTTATTTTTCTTTTTCTTTTTAAAGAACAATGTCTTGGTTTGGTAGCCAATTTATGACAATGCCATTCACTTGATTTATAACTTTGCTGAACAAGCTGGCTCGTGATGAGACCCATTGTCTTTTGATTGTAACAATCTTGAGTCATTTCCCTGTTGTGGTATGCAGTATTGGCAAAGTCAGCAAGCTATAATATCTATGATCATGATAAGTCGGCTCGTGATGAGACCTCTTACTCTTTAAGTTAAAAGTGTATCATTGGATAATTCCCTGAACGTTGTAATTTCTTAAGTGGGGAGGAAGTCATTGTTTCCTTAAGATAGCTCTGGACGAAAATGGTAGAGTTTTTTGGAAAATAACTTTTCTACAGAGAATCTTCGTTTTGTTATTGATACCTTTCATTGGACTGATATAAAACAATCACTCACCAAAAGTTGTTTTCATCAAAATTTTCAAAGTTGAAACTAATATCATTTCTAGGTTAAAGCTTTTAACTGTATCTTTGAACAATAACGATCAATATTCTAAAAAGAATTCTATTTGTAAAAGTGAAGAAACAAAATCTAAAAAGAGAATTTGTATCTTTTTTGGTGAATTCCAAATGTAACCATTAACAACTAGTTTTATTATGACAATAAAGAAAACTAATATACAAAATATAAGAATGATCTCCTATGAAAAATATTTTTTGAAAATTTGTCCATTAACAGGTAAAGAATCTCTTTTACCTGTCAAATCCTGTAACATAAAAGTAGATGGACCTATGATTTCTGCAATTTGGAAAGGACCAAGCCACATTCGTTGAAATTTAGTATGTTTTCCTTTCTCTTCATGAGCCTTGTCCCATTTTAAAATAAGATCTCCAACCTGAAAGTCTTTTCTGGTTATCATGTTTGAATCAAAAGAAGCTTTTAATAATGCTTGATGAGGAGCATGAGTTATTTTGGCTTTTTCTCGTTGTTCTTCTAGCTTAATTATTTCCATCTGTCTTAGTTGTAATGAAGAAGTTGGTTCTTCATCGATATATTGAACTAAGGCCAAAGAAGGAATTGCTAAATGAGTTGGAAGAACTACTTCTTTCCCATAAATTAAATTAAAGGGAGAAGTATCAATAGAAGCCTTCTGTGTTATTCGATCTGCCCATAAAGCATATATTAAAGAATTATGCCAATTTTATGATTTTGATCAATGGTTCGCTTAATGATTCTAATTAAATTTTTATTTGTGGATTCAGCTAACCCATTTCCTTGTGGATAATAATTGGCAGAGTATTTAAGTTTAAAACCTCTCTTGAGTGCAAATTCATTCATAGCATTACCAGAAAAATATGATGCATTATCAAACATTAAAGCAGAAGGTAAACCAAACCTGGTAATTATGAACTGATCTATGAATTCGATGATATGTTCAGCATTAGCAGTCTTGAGAGGGACTGCTTCTACCCATTTCGTAAAATAATCAGTTGCTGTAATGATATACCTATGTTGCTTAGAAGAGTGAGGAACGATCTCACCTATTAGGTCCAATCCCCATTGATCAAAAGGCTATTCAATATTTACTGGCTGCAATGGCAATGATGATTTCTTTTGTCTCCCAGCAGTGGTTTGACAAACTTGACATTTTCTTGCATAGCTATGTGAATCTTTGAATAATGTACGCGAGTAATAGCCTGCACGAAGAATTTTATGTGCAGTAGCATCTCCAGCATAATGTCCACCTGCTGGCCCATCATGAAGTTCCTGCAAGACTTTTTCAGCTTCAGAGTTTTCCAGACATCTAAGAAGAACAGAATCATAATTCATTCTAAAAAGAACATCATTTACAAGCTGATATTGTTTAGCCTTCAACCTTAGAGCTCTTTTCTTGGTGTGATCGAGATTTGGAGGAGCATATCCATTCTTCAAATAAAAAATGATATCAGCATATAATGATTCAACATCGTTTAGGCTTACCTCATATGTTTGTATCTCTTCAGATGGTTTTTTAGAAATAAGCGATGCTCCAGCTAGCACTTTGCAAAAACCTTGACCTCTTACAATATTTGCTGGTTTGATTTCAACATCGTATTCTTGTAAGGCAGTAACCCAATTGACTCTTTTCTCACCCACATCTTTTTGGACTAAAATATTTCTTACCGCTGGAAACGGCACTATGATTTTTGTATGGGTTTTAAGTAGAAAGGGTCTGAAATACTTAATTGCTTTGAAAACAGCATAAGCTTGTTTCTCCACATCTGAGTAATTCAACTCATCTCCCTGTAAATTTGAACTAAAAAAGGCAATTGGAGCTTCTGCTTTGTCTTGATTTGCTTGAGTGAGTATCGCAGCATAAGATTTATCAGAGGCAAATGTGTACAAAATAAAAGGATCGGAAAAATTTGGAGTTGCTAAAGATGGAGCATTGA
Source organism: Pinus albicaulis (assembly GCA_034641835.2). Taxonomy (NCBI): domain Eukaryota; kingdom Viridiplantae; phylum Streptophyta; class Pinopsida; order Pinales; family Pinaceae; genus Pinus; species Pinus albicaulis. The sequence continues at coordinate 185,171,836 of CM076582.1, read as the reverse complement.
TAATTTCTTGTTTGATCAGATTGAATTCCTCGTATTCATCTTTTCCCCATTTGAATTTTGCATTCTTTTTAATTATTGCTTGCAAGGGTGATACAATTCTCGAAAAATCTGGCACAAATATTTTTACAAAATTAATCTGGCCAAGAAAAGATTGCATAGCTTTTTTGTTGTGAGGTAAAGATATTTCAGAAATTTCTTTGATTCTATCAGGATCAATATGAATTCCAGATTTTGATACTATGAATCCAAGAAGTTTTCCTTCACTTAATGCAAAAAAGGACTTTTTCGGATTAAGTGAAATTCCATACCTTTGACAGCGTTGAAAGATTTGCTTCAAATCTCTAAGATGATTGCTTTGTTTTTTGGAATATACAGTTATATCATCCAAGTAAATTACCACTAATTTGTTAACTAATCCCTTGAAGGCAATTTCCATATCTCTTTGAAATGTGGCACCAGCGTTGATCAGACCAAAAGGCATTTTTTGATATGCATAAGTGCCCCATTTGGTTATGAACGTAGTTTTTAATTGATCATCAGGATGGACTAACACTTGATTATATCCAAAGAAACCATCTAAGAAAGACATTAATTCTGATCCTGCAACTGCCTGTAATATTTGCTCCATGGGAGGCAAAGGAAAATTATCTTTTTGGCAGGCTTTATTAAGATTTCGAAAGTCAATGCAAATTCTAATATCTCTGTTCTTCTTTCTAATAGGAACCATATTGGAAAACCATTTAGAATGTTGAACATGAAAAATAATTTTGGCTTTCAATAACTTATTGAGTTCAGATTTAATTTGATTTTCTAGATTGGGATGGATATTTCTTAGCTTTTGTTGTACGAGTTTTTCATCATTTATCATTGGGATAGTATGTTGGATGATAGAAGTGTCATAAGTTTTTAGTTCATCGTAGTTCCAAGCAAAGACACTTTTAAATTGTTTCAAAGACGAACATATGCTAATTTTTTTTCAGGAGCTAGACCAAGGCCTAGGTTGATATTCTGTGGTTTGGTATCAGTTCCTAGATTTACTAATTCATAATTCAAAGTTGAACTTTGTAATTTTGAATTGGTAGATCTTTTAAATCGATCTTTCAAATCATACAGGTCTTCTAACTTGACCACTGACTTTGGTATAGCATTATTAGTGCTATCATGTTGTAATTGTCTGTCATGTTGGTCTTCATCAATTATCTGATTGGTATAAGATCCTTCAGATATGAGGAAACTTACAATATCAGGATCATCGTTGAAAATTCTCCAATTGGTAACGTTATCAGGAATCGAAGGTCTAAAGATTAATTCAATTGAAAATCAATCAGGACTAAAGTCTTCTGCAGGAATAAGCTTAGAGGCTATATTGGCTAGGAGGTCCGCACTAGCATTCTGGATTCTAGGAATTGGTGAAATATTGAATGCTATAAAATGTTCAGTCAGATCTTGAACTAAAGATTGATAATGCTTTAAATGACCTGATAAACAATGTATAGTATTGCGTACCTGTTTGATTACAATTTCCGAATCTCCAAAAACTTGTATATATTTGATGTCTAATCCGATTGCTTTGTATAATCCTTGGACTAAAGCCTCGTATTCTGCGGTGTTATTAGTGCAATCAAATTCAAGTCTGCAAGTGAGCATAATTTTGTTTCCTTCTGGACTAACCAATACGCATCCTGCTCCTGCTCCTTCATTAGACTTAGAACCATCAAAAAATAATTTCCAAAATAAAGATTTATTTATAGGGGTATCTACAAAATTAATACATTTAGAACTATCTGTTTGAGAAAAATTTTCTATTTGAGATAAAACAGAATGTTCTAAATAAGGTGAAGTATGAGCATTAAAATTTCCTAAGAAAGAAGCAACTGAGTAATTGCCAATGATATTACTGCTGTATGCAACTGGTTCATTCTCTCCTTCCAGTTCTGTTACTATGTATTTCTGATGCTTTTCTCTTTCAACCTTTATCTGATTTGGTTTGCCATTGTAAGGAAGCCACATGTGTGACCAATCGGTTGCAAAGTATCCATGCAGTTTTTTTGACCAATCTCTGCTAAGAATTAAACCATAAAATTCTGGGATATCTGCAACTAAAATATCAATGACTTGACATACCTTTGGATTAGATGACAGCCTTATGGTAACCTGGTTTAATTCACCAATCACTTCAACTTGCGATCAATCTAATTGCACTATGCGCACAACAGATTTTTGTGGTTGAATGTTCAGCTTTGCACATATTGATTTTGGTAGAATATTAGATGAAGCTCCATAATCCACTAAACAATTATGCAAATTTTTATTGAAAACTTCATAAGTAAGAAGAAATGGAGGAGTATGAGATCTCGACCTTCCTCCAATTAAAGCAATGTTTTCTAGATCAACTTTACTGATCGTATTAGCTGGAGGTCTTCCATCTCGTTGGAAGCTTGAGAAATCACAGGATCAGGCAAAGGTTTTTCTGGTACAACATGTAATTCTTTCAAAAGTACCTTTTGTTGGTGTTTTAACTTGCTCAATTCATAAAAAGTGATGTTAGCCCTAGTCTTCTTCATGCCTTCTATGATATTATACTCCATTTCATCATGAACAATCAGTGTTCTCGATGGAGTTGATGAATCTGTCTGGACTGGGCTAGTTTGAATTACTTTAGATGTCGATTTCTTGGGTACAAATTTATCTTTATTCAATGAGATTACGCTCTTTGACTTAGGAGTAGACTGAGGAGGATCAATTTGATTTATACTTCGAGTGCTAACCAGGGATGCTTCTTGATCTTCCTCATCTGGAAGGATGAAATCCCACATACCTTGTACTTCTACAACTTCTTCTTCATCAGTAGTTTCCTCTGTAGCAGTTTCCTCTTCTTCTTCTTCTGATTCAACATTAGTTATAGAATTTTGTGGCTTTGGATTAGTTGAAGGGTTTCTTCTAAAAGGCTTAAAATATTTTTTAGAAGACGTTTCTGCCACTTGTTTCTTAATGTCAACCATTTCGTTAGACATGGTTTTCAAAACTTTTTTCAGTCCTTCTAAATCAAATGGATCTTTTGATTGTTTTTTCTTAGGATCTTCCTTAAAAGTGACCTTCTTATATTTCTGTTCTTCTATTGCATTTTTATTTTCTAAAGCAATGATTCATTTCTCTACTGCTATTGCTTCTTTCATATTGTCTGCTAAAGTTGTTTTGTTAGCCCTATCAACAAAGATTGCTATGTTTGATGGTAAAGCAGAAATGTACCATTCACTTCGCACTTCTTCGCTAGGCTTGGAAGCAGTAGGGATTTTGTTCAACAATTTATTGAAACGTGAATTGAAATCCTTGACAAGCTCTTTTGAATCAGCTCTAAGATTAGACAAGTCATTGATCAATGTCGTTGTAGACCTGTCATCACCAAATTTAGTCAAAAATTGATCTTGAAAGATATCCCAACTAGTGATAGATCCAGATGGAAATGAGAAATACCATGATCCAGCTGCTCCTTGTAGGGTATAAGGAAAAAGTCAAACAACATCATCTTCATTAATAACTCCATTGAGGTTTATGTACATCATAAAGTTGTTTATATGTTCTTCTGCTAGCATGCCTGCTTCAGGATTAAACTTAGGCATCCATTTTTCAGGATAGGCTGGTAATTGACTCAAGGGTGCAGGCATTAAGACTGCCCCTGGATTATTCCATGGCATTTGGGCCATCACTGAACTATTAACAAAAGAAAGTGCAGAAGATGATACTTGTGATTGGGAAGATGAAGATATTATAATTTGAGAAGGAGATGTGGAAGATTGAGTGGACTGATGGACAATAGTCTGAAGTGGAGGAGTGGGTGGTTGACTTCACGATGAAGAGTTTGAGATGGATGATGATGATGAAAGAGTCTCACTATCAGAATCTTTAGGTGATTTCCTAGCTCTTTTGCTTGTAGGTAGAGGTAACTTAGTTGGCTGAATGCCAAGCTTTTCACTCTCTAATCTGGTTAGAGAATGAGCAGGATTATATTGCGAAGTCACACTGCCTTGAGATTTATCAGACCTTTGAGGTGATATTGAAAATCGCTGAAGCTTATGAATCAAAGATTCAACTTCCAGAGGTTCAATAGTAGATTCGTCTGAAAAGTCAGGGTTTGTAGCAGTGTCTGTTTGTCTTTCGACTTCTAGTTCTAGATTTAAAATTTCTGAGTGTGATTGAGAAGTCGGGGAAGATGGTGAGGGCGATTTACTCTCATAATGGTATTTAGATTTAGATTCACTTTCCATTCATAGTTCGTGGCCCTCCTTCTAGCGCCAAATATGTTGAAGCCCCGAAAATCGGGTCTACAACAAGGGGGATACCCACCCGGTCCGAACCTTGGTTAGCAGCTCCTTTTCCGTTTGGTATAGTGGGTCCAACTAGGGATAATGGGACCAGTTTCCCAATATGTGTGTGTGTGTGTTTGAGAATTGATATTTCTTATCTAAAATTACTAAGTAAAATGCTTTTATTCTATTTCTAATATAATCATATGCAAAGTATATTCTAAGAAATATCTAACTCTAAACTAACCCGGGATGTAAATATTTCTATTTATGCGATCTAAAATGATTTTAGATAACAATCGATAATAAATATCATTCAATTATTATGAGAAAAGAATTCAATAAAGATAAACCATTTCATATAAAAAGTTAAATGAAACAGTTGTGAAAAACATATCGCATAATAAGCTATTCATACACCAAGCACAAATAAATAGCTATCATCGTACAAAAATGCCAAATGATAACTCAAGTATTCAAACATCAATATATAAATAACTGAACATAAGTATCACTTTTAATACAGAAACAGAAACAGTTAAGAGATAAAAGTACCATTTATAACTAGTTCTACTCATGAGCTAGATGCAATAATGATTTATATCTTCCTAATCCAACATCCATTAAGAGTACAGAAATGCAACATCAGTAACAGATATGAGACATAGATATCAATAAATCTTGTTCCACTCATTCATAAAAACGTCCTCTGAGGGTGTAGAAGTGCATGTTCTGAAGATAAGTTTTTGACGAATTTCAGGACCCTTCTCTAAATGCATGAGAAGGGTTTAAATACTACTAACTAAATCTAATTATAGTTTATTACAAAAAATTTAGGATTTGGTTTAAATGACCGTCATTTTTCTAGGAAAAAATAAAGTAAAACTGAAACTAAATCTAAAATTGAAAAATATCAACTAACTACTTATGAATTTGATCTCTGAATTTGCAAGAATCCAGCATTGTTTTGAGAAGAGGTGGTTGGCCAACTTCAGATTTCAACTGCCATGAAAAGATAGAATTAGCAAGTGTAGGCACAATCTTCTCAACAGAATTAATGATGCAATTAAGAGTGCTGCATTGACTGTGTGGTTTTACTAGATATGTCCAATAAGAATCCCAATTTAATCTTGTCAATCCTTGAATTGATTTTGCTTTATCTTACGCCTTTTGTTTCCACTCTGTTTGCAATTTCTATGCTTGTGGTAGGTAACCTGGAATAGTTTCTGAAATCAAATTAGCCTTGTGAAAATTTTCATTTACACAATCAGTGATATTTCCCACTGCTGTAGCTAACTCCTCTGTCACTTTTTCTGCTTCTCTGATATGTGCATCCCAATTATTGAAAAGTATTTCTTTATGACTGTCATTGATAATTGGTGCTCCAGCTCTTTTTCCTTCCTCTGTCTTTTTCCATGCCAAATAATTAGTAACTCTTTCATTAGTTAAATCATAATCATGTCGTAATTCTACGACATGATTAGTGATTTTATCACTTTCTTGACAAAAGTTCTCCATTATAGGAATTTTACAGCATAATGTATAATGTATCTTCTTTATTCTGATGATTGATTATTCAAAGAAATAGATTTTGAGTTAAAAACTCTGGAAGTTTGAGGTGTCTCTGAATCTCAACCAAGCATTTGTGCTCTTCTTGGATAATCTGTATTTGTTTCTCTTTATCTGCCAAAATTTTCTGATATCCAATTTGCATATGTTGAAGCTCTTGTTGTAACTCTTCAAGTTTTATTTGTGCTTCAATGTTAGCACAGGCTTGTTGCAATTTTTGTTGTGGAGCTTGTATCTGATCTTCTTTTTCATTTAATAATAGCTTTACCTCAGATGCTTTATCAATAGTTGCGGAGGCATAAGCTCCTGTAATCTGAGATAACCTGGCAATATTGTCAGTTGGATCTGTAGTAGGATCCTTCCATAAGACATCTAATTGTTCTGCCTCAGTAGAGATTGAGCTCTCTAACTTTCTCTTTTTCCTCTGCTTCCTCACTACTGCTTTATCTTCTGGGTACATAGAATATATCAGGAAGGAGAATATTATCTATATAATAAGTACAATTTCGAAGAGGGAGTGATAGGTATGTACTCACATGTTTATAATATTAACACTTATTCTTTGTGCTTAAACCTTTTTGTTGTGCGATGGGGGTACGTATATTAATCATCAACATTGAGAAATTCATTAACGTTTCCCGCTATTTTATCTCATGAGTCTTGGTGGATGGTTGCTATCTGATGAGAGGTGGGAGATTCAACTGGAAATGGTTAGTCTGCTGTAGTTGTAAACTCTTTTCGGGCGAGTTGTATCCTTCTTGAGCAACTAACTTATCTCAGTATACGATTTTTAAAATATAGAAGTTTATTTGCCGAGAATTTGGCTTAGACAACACAATTATATCTAAAAAACCGCCCCGATGTAGTGATACTAGGAGTTGGTTTCTTTGCGGGTTCCAAGCACAAATTATCCAAAGGGAGAGTGGTCAATCTTCTTTCTCTGTAGATTTTAAATTCTTGAAATTCTTCTGGGGAAAACCGTGTTTGAGCTAAATGCAAAATTTCTTTAAATGAACATTTTTCTTGAAACATATCATCAAAAGGATCTTCTTCTCCAGAAAATACTCTTACTTTGACTGCAGTGGTGAAATCCTTGACAACATCATATGGATCGAATAGCCTTCTAGAAAACTTGAACAATTGTAAGCATGTAATATTGCTTACTTCTTTAAATGCATGACCAACATCAAACAATGAAATTGTTCCACAGGCCATAGGAAATTGCGGCCAGATGGCCTTCTTCTTATCCTTTAATTCTTTTGTCAAACCTCCTTCACCACAGGTTTGATATGCAATTTCCCGGGCTATAAGTTTATCCGGAACATACAGGGGAAAAACATGAGGATAAGAAAAACTTCCAAAAACCCTCACATAAGTAAACAACTCTTCTCCAAACCATCTTGCGACAGGGAGAATGTCGACTTCTGCTTCTGAGGAAAACCTTGGAGCATCCTTATTATACAACATTCTGTACAGAGGCAGCATTATGCCATGGCAAATCTTGTAAAAATGAGGAACAAACTTTGATTCCCACAGTTCTTTGTGATATACATGAATGGGCAAAGGATCATGAATTGTCCATTGCCAACCCATTAAAGGGAATTTAGAAACAAAGTAGATTGAATCCATTACATAGGAAGACAAATAAAAAGGAGGATAAATCCTCTGAGAGACAGTCCGTTTAGACCGGTAATTGAAAATAGCAGTGGCTAAATTATCAGACAATATTTTGGCCCAGTCCACAATGGTAGCGTTAACAACAGCATTCAATAACGGAAGCCATTTGGGCAAGACCTTATTAATGTCAGGCTTTCCAAAAAGGCTACATAACATAGCAGCAGCAAAACAATATGGAGAGGTGAGTGAACTAGTACTGTACATACCATGTTTGTCTTTCTTTAGTGGTTCATCTCTTTTGCTCCATTCTTTGGTGCATTCTGCCAAATTTGCATTTTCCCTGGCAAATTTCTCCATAAATTGTTTGTTGTAAGTCGTCTGAGGCTCTAGAAAATGGTACATAATTCTCAAATCTTCTGTAGTGAACGACCCGATGAGCTCTTGACCTTGAGTTCTAAATTGCCTGTCCGAAATATCGGTGCTATCCAGCACCCATTTTACCATATCTGTATATGGAAGAATTCTTGGTCTTGCTGCTATTCGGTGCAAAAATGAACAAGCCAACTCTTTAAGAGATGCTTCAGAAGAATTACTTGAGCCTGTAGTAGCTGCAACTTCCATTACTTTGGGATTTTCTTCTTCCAGCAGATTGTACATACCCTCCCAAGTGGTGATACCGACGTCCTTGTTGCAAGCAGTATCTGCGTACAAGGAAGCCATCTCTTTATTTTCAGAACTTGGAGCTCTTTCTTTCTTTCCCATAATACTCTGTGATTTCTTTGTATAGTCTTTTGCTTCTTCACGCCTGCGATTTTGCGAATTAAGTGAGAGTAATGATATGAGAAAGGTGACGAGATAGTTTTAAATGCTTAAGGCGGATGAAATATATTATTTTAACGTGAAACAACCTTTCAATCAAAACAAAATCCTTTTCATCAATAATTGACAATCCATTCATTAACTTGACATTAAAGCGCATAACGGATATTGATTTATGAAAATATTTACTTCGTACAACGAGCTTTTAATAATCTACGATAATGCGATCTGCGCTTTGCTGCGCAATATCGCAAAATCGCAAAATCGCAGATCGCAATATATGTAAATCACAATCATCGCAAAGTCGCAAAATCACAAATCGCAATCATCGCAAAATCGCGAAATCGCAAATCGCAAAATATAACATATGAAAGATATTTGTTAAACAACTTTTCTGTGATATGCGGTTTGCGATGAATATTTTAATGCATAGTTTTTTGGGATCGCGCTATCGCATTTTTAGAAGATTCTTCTTTGCAAAGGATATCTACTTATTTGCGATGGATGCGATATTTTCTTCAAAGAAGGATTTTATTTTAATCTATCATAAACTTAAGTTTATTTAAATATTTCCTAAGGAATTTCCCTAAGTTATGATAGTAAGTTTTATTTTTAGAAAGGAAACAAGCCCTAATTAATTTTTTGGATTTTTGACTAAGGGTCCCCACTTATTTAGTATTATTACTAATACTAAATAATAAGGGGGGGTTGTTGCTGGCCACAATAGAAGGAAAGTGAGGTTCTAAAATATAGTTTTTGGATCTGTTTTAGAGTAACTTTCGTTGTCATAGTTGAAGGAAAAAGAGAAGGTTTTCACAGGTGTGAAGGATGAAAGGAAGTATGTTGGTAGAATTTTTTCACAGTAGTAAGGACAAAATTTGTTGCAGTAGTAGGGAGCTGAAGTGGAAGAAGGTATAAAGTTAATATATTATAGCAGTGAAGGTCGAGGAGAGGATAAATTTGTTGTAGTAGTGGTACAATCCTCCTATGGAATTGAAGTGGAAGAAGCTCCCAAGTCTAAAGAAATCCAAGGTTGAAGAATAGGTTGAGGAGGAGGAAGGAGCAGAAGGTTGACTACCATTGAATAAGGATCTTATGTCTTGGTCTTGTAGTGGAAGATAGGGTGAGGGTCTTGGTCTTGGTATTTTTCAATTGGAATCTCTATAAGAAGAAGACATTTTTTGGGTTTTCCTCTCAAAGAGTGAGAGGTTTTGGCTCTAGATAATAGCCTATATTATGTTCCTCTTGTCTCTTTATGGTTTATATATTGGTAGTTTTGTGATGAGGAAGAACACTAATAACCTAAGTAAAATAATATCCTAATCTAAAGAAGTAAAAATCACTCACAAGCAGTTCTAATAGAAGATAAATCACATAATTACTACGCCCTAGATTTATCAACATGGTATCAGAGCTAAGGTGACAAAGTTAATGAAGGGAATTTTATCAAGAGACGCACAAGGATAAAATCTGAAGGAAAGCATCAAATCAAATATCATCTTGAAGTCAAAAGAAGCATCATAAACCTAGATCAAAAAACTCTACAAAGAAGTATTGGGATCATCATCAAGAAGTAGAAGGCCACAACCCTAAATCTACTCAAGTTAATTGTTTTGAAGACTATTCATCCAAAGGAAGCTAGATCAAAACACGGTGTCATCTCTGTGATCAAGGATCATTCTTGAAGAAAACTACCTTCATCAAGGAGAAGTTTTCTATCCTCTATATCATCATCAACATCAAGGAAGAAGCAAGAACAAGGATAATCCTATCAAGTAAGTGTATTTATGTCCACATCTGAATCTATCAAAATGTGTTTTTGCAAGGAAAGGAACAAATTGGTTGGGGCTTCAAACTATCTTGCATTGAATAAAAGGACAGATTTGAATCTCATTGAAAATGAGGTTATGGAACATATCAAAGGATCTATCACTAAAACAAGAGAGGGATATGCTCAAGCTCTTTCCAAATATATGAAAGGGGGAGTTAGGTCTCAAAGTATTCTCGTAGAATCCATTAAGGATCCCCTCATCCCATATGTATCTAAAATCGAAACTTCAAAATAAATCTATGACAAACTGGTATAGATGTATTCCGTAAGCACTTTTGTAGAAGTCATCTCATTAAGGAAATAACTCTATAAGTTGAAGATGTAAAATGAATATGGAATAGCCTCATACTTTATGAGGTATCTGAGATTCAAGATCAACTACAAGATCTGAGATAATTCATGTCTAATAGTGAAATGACTATAGTTGTATTAAATGCACTACCAGAGGAGTGGGGTAAATTTACATCAAGTATTTATGGGAAGAAAGAAGCTACTCGATTCCAGGATCTATGGTCACTATACAATATTGAAGAATATAGACTAAAGGCCAAACATGATGTTGGAGAAGGTGAGAAAAATCAAGCTTATGCTGCAATGACAAGAAGAAAGGGGAAATTTGGAAAGTCTAGTTCTTGGAAAAAGAAAAGGAACATGTTTAAAATTCAATGTTATGGGTGTCAAGAATGTGGACACTAAAAAATAAATTTTCCTAAGGACAAGAAGGACAATAAAATAGGAATAGAAGAATCCAATATCTTCATAGATGTAGAGGAAGCTTAAAAGAAGAATTATAATAAATAGGAATTAAGAGATCTCTATTTCTGAGATAGTCTTCCTCACCTGAGTTATTTTCAAGTTCCTAATTCTTTTGTTGTAAGATATGGCTATCATAATTCACTAAATGGGATGCATCAAGGCATCATAGAAGCATTAAAAGTAGGAACTCGGGACATCATCATAGAGAAGCCTGAAATATGGTTAGAAGCTATGGAAATCAAGTATATAGCTCTTGGGAATCTCATTGGGAACATAAGTGGAAAGGTCATCTAGTGCTAGGTCCATCATACATCTCTCAAAAGGAAACATGTGCTGATGGGGATACTTTAGATCCTTAATATTATCTAATGGAATCTTCATTTAAAGTTTCACCAATCATGAGGGGAAGGAAATGTTTCATAAATAATTCCAAACTTGTGGAATTTATGGGATGATGGTATGGTGACATAAAAGTGAAGAAGATCAAGGGATTGAAGTTATTTCAATCAACGAAGTTGTTGCAGGAATTTTGGATGATCCAAAGGAACAATGAGGTATGTATGCTTACATTTGATATAGTGTAAGTCATCTCATATGGTTTCACGTAAAATGGATCAATGTTATATCTTAAGAGCATGATAAAAAGTAATTATCTCCTCCCTCAAAGGAATGTAGGAATGCATGGGTCACATATTCACTAGATGAAATCAACATAAAATGTCCTGATCATATGAAGTATGAGGTGGTTGAATAAAATTGAGGAACTCTGATTGGAAGCTCCTAGGAATGTAATGTGTGCAAAAGAAAGTAATATATCATGGAATATGCAACCAAGGTAAAGGAAATCAACATCTATACCAAGAATATTTGACTAGGATATCTCCATGGAATGTATGAAGACTCTGATGAAGTCTGAAAAAGAAAGAGATCCTTGACAATATATATCTTTGGGAGATGTGTCGATATGTATGCAAGATGATGATGCAAACTAAAATATTGCATGATGAAATACCATCACAAAGGTAATGTTGATTTTAATGTTCATTCTTTTATTTTTGAAAAAATATCTGGATGGGTTTATGCAGAGCTACAAAGGCAAGATATATGGATGTCTTCCACCACCAATGCACATGTAGTAGGATGAAATATCCTTAATTAAACATGGCATGAAGAAAGAAACATGGCATAAAGGAAGGATAGATATGGACTAATGGATCACTTTTCTGAGGAGGAGATGTTTCACTCAAGAATGAAAGTGATGGATGTTCAGTGCCCTATGTAGAAGTCCCAAACATGAAGACTCCTAAATAACAAAAATAAATTCATGAAATCGTGAAGAGGATTTCTTCAAGAAATTTTTTGTCCCATCATCTCCACCTGAGGAGCTATTGTAGGTCCCTACTTAAGAGGGATCCTGGAAACAAGTCTCTTACTTGGAAGAAACTTGGAAATTCCTAAGCTAAGAGGGAGCTTAGGTACATTATTTCCATAGGAATGTGTACATCCCTTTATTGGAATAGATATGTCCTCCCTAATTAATAGGGAAATATAGAAACTTGGAAATTCCTAAGACAAGGGGGAGCTTAGGTAAATTCCTTCCATAATAATGAGTACATTCCTTAATTGGAATAGATATGTCCTCCCAAATTAAGAGGGAGATATAGACACATCATTCTCGTCTTCACTTGGGAAGACAGAATGGAGGATTGGGTAAACATTTGGCATCTGATTCTCTTTGAGGATGTATTAGGGAATCCAAAATAAGAGTAGTCATTGAGGACCAATATTCTTTGAGCACTGGGAATCCAAGATAAGAATATTCCTGGTGGAACACACCCTGAGTGTTGAGAACTCCAAGGAGTTGGCAGTTAAATAATTTATCATATTATGACATTATCTTGTGATGTTCTCATTATTGTTATTAGTTATTTTGAATTATATTTTCTTATTAACAAGACTAATTCCAAGAAACAAATAGAACAAGACACAAGATGTAGGCACGCAGCCAGGGAAAAACCCCACTCTAGGGGAAAACTTAGTCAAAATTATTCCTTCAGTAGATTAAAAACAAGATGAGATGATAAAGACCCTCACAACATAGACTCAAGACTCCCTACATCCATCAATTCAACCTTTTCATGTGCTACTTTAGCTATGTTGTAGTCTATTCATTCTTCACTAACTTCGGTCTTTGGTTCTAAGGTGACAACTTGAACATGGATATATTCACTTGTGATAGTACCGAAACACCTTCACTTTGATAGTGTAGGTTTTAACTCTGTATAGAAATGATCTGCAAACGAATCTTAAAAACAGAAAATAAACAATAACGCAAGCATAAAACATAAAACAAATATACACAGAAATTTTCTCTTGGATCCCAAATCAGGACGACCAGCTTGATTTTTCATTATATTCCTTTTAGTGTTACAACACATATATATACATGCCGAAGCATCCATAAACCCAATCCATTAACCCTAGATTAAAACATAACCGTAGTTCCCTTGACCGGATCTACAAAATACCAGGGGCTGAAAACTATCATACCCCAAAAACCATGTGCAAACCCATGCAAAAAACCATGGGCGGGTCCGCCCATTGTAAAATAGGGTCCAAAAAAATTTCCCAGGGGCACTGCCCTAGACCCCAAACAGGGGGGGCTTCCACCCCCCCTGCTGCACCTGGTGCAACGTACAGGAGGGGTTGTCGCCCTCCCTATGATCCCCCCACGCGTGACTAGTCATGGAAAGAATATAACACATACCCAACATTCTCCCACTTGTTGTTCTCTTTCCGCAGGGGGGCACAGGAGAGCTTAGTCATTAGTCCAACTCTGCAACACCCATTGTTTCTCTACACCAAGAGAACTTCTGAGTGCTCATAGACTTCGTCAATGCATCTGCAACATTCTTCAAAGTTTCCACCTTTACTAGCAACACCATTTTAGCCTCAACCATATCTCTCACCAAGTGATATTGAACATCAATGTGTTTTGTCTTTGAATGATAAGCATGGTTCTTAGCCAAGAAAATTTCACTTTGGCTATCACAGTCTATCCTTATAGCTTGTTGAACCAACCCCATACTTGAACACAATCTTTTCAACCAAACTGCTTCCTTGCTTGCATGAGTGGTTGCCATGTATTTTGCCTCTGTAGTTGAAAGAGCCACTACAGGCTGTCTTTTACTCATCGAACTAACTGCACCTCCAACTAGGCTAAATACCCTCTTGTAGATATTCTTTAGTCCAGATCTCCAACCCAGTCTGCATCAAAGAAACCACGACCATCCAACACTATTTCCAATCTTGGTCTTCCCTGGTAGCACAAGCCATAATCACTAGTGCCACACAAATATCTGAAAACCCGCTTCACTGCTGTCCAATGCTCCTTCCTTGGGTTTGACATAAACCTGCTCAATACTCCCACTACATGTGCAATGTCTGGTCTAGTACAGACCATTACATACATCAGGCTACCCACTGCACTTTCATATGGAACACGATACATGTCCTCCTCTTCTTCTTGTGCCTTGGGACACTATTCAATAGACAGATTTACACCTACAGGAATCGGAACATTCACCGGTTTACTATCCTGCATATTGAACCTCTGCAATATAGTCTGTTAGGGTCACGTGATTTAGCATATTGGTAGACCAAATGCACAAGGTAACATGAAACCAATCTTTGGATTTTGAGGACCTAGCCTTCCTGGACTCGAAGAGGGTTCTCTCTATTGTATGCAAAGTATGTGAACTTGTTTGCTTTAGATGGTTGATTTTAGGCTAGTTTTGAAGTTTAGGGTTTGTTTGTTTGGGTTGGGTAAAATGATCAAGTAGAATAGGTGGAGTGAGAGGTCATCAAATCATTGGGCTATGGAGTCTATGAAAGTCATGGATATCTCGATAATGAGTCAGAGTGCATCACAGGGAAAATCTGGTGTGGTCAATGGATCTTTTAAGGTTATTTGTGAAGTGAAATTGACATTAAGTTGGGGAAACAAGGTAGGGAAAAGGGCAGTTAAGAATCCTTTATCATATAGCCATAAAAAATAAGGTCTTAAATACCGATAAGAAAAAGATAATAATAATCATGAGATAGGGAAAACCATTAACTCAATGACAATACTTAAGCAAATAGACATTCAGGATGAACAATTCAGTGAAACACAGAAAGCAAGAAAACCTATCTAACTTTAATGATTTCACCTTGAAGGTTTGAAAACATATAAGATGAAAAATGACTTTAGTCAATGAAGGGGGAACTCCTAGACATCATCAATAAAGCTATAGATAAATTTGAGGTAAACTAATCAAGCATGGACAAAGGGCATGATCAAAACATGGCCTCTTTGGCTAAAACTAGCAAGTAACCCATCAAAGAGAGATTCCATAAACAGAGTTTAGATAGCATAAATTAAGCATGGCTAACCATAAAACATATTTTGAAACTACCTTCTTAAACCATTATTGAAAGAAACAAGCTTAGGTGGATCTAAGGAGCAGCTAAGAATTCCTTAAACTAACCCAGCAGAGGAAAACATAAAGACAATAGTAAACAGGATGGACACAATGATAAACAAGAAAAATTTAAAAAATTAGAGACACATCACCATTGACCAAGCTCAGGGATCCTGCAAGCAAGCTTTCATCATCATCAATCAAAGCAAATCATTCACAAGCTCCATAACACCAAATTGCTCTTCAACCTCAAAGAACCATGTATTGCTCTCAAAAATCATCAAAAGCCAACATTAACAATGAATCCTCAATGCTCCTTTTAACAAGAAAGGAGGAGAAAAACCTAATAGAGTCTCTAGAAGCCTATTGGCTAATCAGAAATGTCACTATTGTCCTTGAGACCTTGCAAGGCCCAAGGCATAAAATATCTTTTCGAGTATTTTTAGCAAATAAATTGAAATTTGAGGTATAAAAAGCCTCCTAAAACTTTCCAAGCGTGCATTTTTTACTTTCCCTCTACTAAGGGTGCAGCACTGTGTTTTAGAATGAATTTCCATGCAAAGGGAGTAGCACTAGAGCAGGAAAACGGGGTCAACTTGCAGCAGTGTTTTGAAAGCCTTTCTCGATGTCGAAAAAGGCTCCATGATGGCCCGTTGGAAAGCCCTTTGAGACTAATTTCCAGATCTACCCTTGGTTTTCTGATTTTACCTCTAAAACCTAATAAAAAAGCAAAAATTCCAAGGCTGGTAAAGGCAAAACACATGTCCTGAAAAGTAGGCAGAATGGTGAAAATTAGGGTGTTTTTGACCCTTTTGGAGGACCAAAAAAACTCCAATTGATCTGAAAGTTTGTGAGCATGATATATTTTATATGAAGATTCAAAAAATGTGATCCTTTACTCCTGAAGTTGCTCTGAGAAAAAGCGTAGCACCATGGGTGCTACCCCCTTGGCTCTCAAAATTAGCAAAAAACCAAAGCTTGTCAAAATTCTTCCAAATTTGGTAGAAGTGTGCCTTATGGGTTTTGAGAGAGATGCAGATAAGATTGTGCCAATATTCCAAGCCTAGCTTGGCCTTTTTCTTCTTTTAGTGCTTGAATTTCAATGAGGGCTTCCTTTAGTTTGGCACAAGCAAGTTTTTTTTTCATTGCACAATGCTTGGTCATCTTTTTTTAGAGAGCAAGGCCCCTTTTTATCTTCTTAAAATACTTGTGTTCATTCTTGTAGTATTGAATGATACGTTGTTCCATTTCAAAGTCTCTCTCCCACTCCCCAATTTGTGCATCTTTTCTTTGGAGTAGTAACCTAGTGGCCATCTCCTCATCTTCATTATCACTGTCAAGGTCAATGAATTGGGGTTCTTGTTTAGTTTGTCTGCCTCCCTTACCTTTCTTATCCTATTTCATATTTTCTTTGCCTTTGTCAAGCCTTTGATATAATGTAGATGGCAAGGTCCCTTGCCTTTTGGAGGTAGCAAACACTTGCCTTGATCCTCTTTGATATGTGAGAGGGAGAAACTCAAATTTGTTTACTAGAATGCTCCTACTGTTATCTCCCCGTAATTTTCTAGATTGATTGAGATACAAATGGACAGGGGTAACATCAAACCAAGATTTTGAATCCAAGGACCTAGACTTCCTAGATTCAGAGAGGGATCTCTCTATTAGGTGCAAAGATGTGAACTTGTTTGCTGATTAGGGTTGACTTTAGGCTAGTTATGAAATATTGGGTTTGTTGATTGTTTTTTGGTTGGGTATGATGCTTAGATAGACTAGATAGAAACAAGGAAAACTTCAAGTCATTGGTCAATGGAGTCTAACAAGGTCATGATAGGTTCATTAACATATTAGGGAGTATTGTAGGGAAAATATAGCTTGGTTGGTGGATCTTTGAGGTTTGAAGGATAATGAGATGGACATTAATTTTGGGAAACAAAGTTTGAAAAAGAGCAGTAAATAATTCTCTATCATATACTTAAACAAAGGGATTTGGAAGAATCATAAGCATAGAGAGAAAATAAAAGGCAAATAAAACCCTAAACTCTTTTATTAAGACTTAAAGCAGATAATTATCCAAGACAAACATTCAAATGAAATACAGAAAGGCAAGAAACTTATTTAACTTTCAGTGATTTCATCATCAAAGACAGAAAACATTTAAGATGCACAAATAACTATAATCATAGAAGGAGAGAAACCCTGAGCATCCAATATTATAGCTATGAAGGTCCTTTAAAACAATTATTTAAGTAAATGCAAAGAGAAGGATTGAAATAAACTTCTTTGACAAACCTAAGTAATGATGCTTTAAATAGATGACTTCAATAATGGTGTTCTTAGTGGCAACAAGAAGTAGGGCTAGCCATAAATCATGCTGGATACCATATGTTTTAAACCATTCAAGAAATAAACAAGCTTAGGAGATCCTTAGATAGAAAATAAGGATTCTCTAACATGTCCTAGCAGAAGAAAACATTAAGGCAGTGAAGAACAAACAGACCTAAGGTGCCATTAGAAAACATTTCTTAGTCTAAATTCTTTGTCCTACTGCAACATAGAAATATGGAAACACAATGATAAACTAGAAAACATAAACAAAAAGAAACACTTCACCATCAACCAGACTCATGGATCCTGCAACCAGTCCTCCTCCATCAATGAACAACCCAGGGCATTCATAAACTCGAAGACATCAAGTTATTTTCAAATTCCAAGGGACTATGTATTACTTCAGAATCAGTCATCAAAATCCAACCCAATACATAAGAGCCTCATGATCTATTTATGGAGAAAATGAGGAGGTGGAAACCATAAGAGGCTTCCAGAAACCCTAATTTTTTCATAAATGTCATTTATGTGCTTAATGACCATGCAAGGCCTAAGACACATAATAGATAAGCTAATAAATGAAAAATATCATAATATAACTCCTCAATAAAATTTGGAGTGATTTGCACAAGAAAATATTAAAAAACTATTATGCCATAAATTTGTGTCTTTTGTTGACTTTTTGGCAAAAAGACACTCTATTTGTGGAGTGCTACTTTTGCAGAAAATAGGTTTTTTTGCAACTAAGTTTTGGACCACTTCTTGATGTCAGATTTGGCTCTGTGATGGCTCGTTGGAGAGCCTGAAGAGTTTAATTTCCAAAAATTCTTGTGGTTTTCTGATCCAACTCCTGTAACCCTGTCAAACTTCCAAAATCCATAGACTGTCATTTGCGTAGCGCCAGGCCTAAAACAAGGGCAGAAAGGTGATTTTTGAGGTGTTTGTTTACCTTTTGAGGGGTCAAAAATGCTCCAAATATTCTAAAATTTTGTGTGGATTCTTTTCAGGTCATGATAAATCCAAAATTTTCAATCTTTCCTCCTAAATATGCCCCATATTTTTTCAGAGCGCCAGTGGCGTTGTGCAAACTAGGCCAAAAATTCACAAAAAATAAAATTTTCTCTAAATCCCTTCAAAATTGGTGGAGACCTCCCTTACATGTTTTTAGACAACTACTAAGAAGCCTTAGCCAAAATTCCAAGTTTTTTATGCTCATTTTCCTCTTTTAGGTTTTTTACCTCAAGGAGGGCCTCCTTGAGTTTGGCACAAGCAAGCCTGCTCTTCTTTGCATAATGCTTGTTAATTTTCTTTTGGAGAGCAAGGCCTCTCTTGATCCTATTGAAGTACTTATGCTCGGTCCTGTAGTATTGAATGATGTGTTGTGATCTTTCAAAATCCTTCTCCCACTCCTTGATCTGTGCATCTTTGTCTAGCAGTAGCATTTTAGTGGTCATCTCCTCATCCTCATTATCACTGTCTAAGTCAATGAACTCAGGCCCTTGAGTATTTTTCTTTATCCTTTTACTCCTCCTCACCTTTACCTGCTTCTCAATATTTCCCACCTTTTCCTTGACCTTGTCCACTATTTTGATAGCTTGAGGAGAGATGGCCCTTTGCCTTTTTGAGGCAGCAAACACATCTCTTTGTCCTCTGTAGTATGTGCATGTGTGAGGAGTGATGATGGTAGTTTTGACCATGTTTTCATCATTTCATTGACCCTCATCACTGCCATCAGCCTCATCTTGGCTTTGTTCTTTATTGAGGTTCTCTCCTTGGTCATTTCCTGCACTATCATTTTGAGCTTCTTGGTTATCTAGAAACTCATTAGTGTCATAACAGTCATGACAGCTGTCATGACTGTCATGAATATTTCCTTAGCTGTCTTGTGCACTTTTTCGACTGCCTTGCTCATCTTGCTGCTCTTCCCTACTGTCTCCATCATCTCCACTGTGATCTATTTGTTCATTATGCTCACTGCCTTGTGTTTCATCATTGTTTCCTCCATCACTTCCCATATCATTTGCCTCTTATTTATACATTTCTGTGTTTTCCTCATTGAATTCTTCACCCTCACCTTGATCTCTATGTGATCCTTGAGTTCCACTCCCTACTTCACCTAATGCATCAAGAGAAGGAGAGGAAGGGATGTGTGCCTGTGGTGAGGGCACTTGTGCAGATGAGGAAGGAAAATTTGTTTGATGAGGATGCTATTGGTTTGAGAAGAACTCATTGTTTATGAAAAAATCCCAAGGTACACCTTGCTACTCTAGCTGATGTACAACCACCATCTTGATCAAGGAATGGTGGAAAAAGTTGTACCTTTGTTGGGGGTAACTCCTCCTTTGGACAACATAACACAGTTTCATAATACTCCTGTAGATATATTAGGGTAGGTCAAGTGCCTTAACCCCTGTGAAATGCATAAGGAGTCTAAGATGATAGGTATAGACCCTGGAGTATCTCCCTTCATAGGTGAATTATTTCACGATAGCCAACAGCAAGGGTGCATACCTGTGTTTGAGATGTGAGAAAGGGAAAACTATGATACTGCCTTCTCTATACCTCCTTTTGATGAATGGCTCAAATAAATACATTTATAGCTTACCATTCTTGAAACATTTCTCACCCACTGAAGGGATACCAGTGGCTTCAGATATGGACCTTACTGAAATCTCAAATTTCACCCTTGCAAGGTCAGCATGTTTGTTTTGTAAATTGAGGATGAGGAGCCTTGTAAGCTTAGGATTGCTCTTCACCTACTTGGCCTTCTCACAAAACTGAAATCACCTTGTGTTTTGAAAGCATGATAAGATCCTAGGAGAAGATCTTATAGCCACTGTATTTTGAGGTTCCAACCTATTAACTTTCCCTCCCTTGTGCTTTGTCTTTGAAGGCCTTTGACCTCCTCCACTACCACTACTGTTTTCAGTCTCTGACATGGTGATGGGAGACACTCGTCTGAAAATTAAAGTTTAGTGGAAAAACCAAGTGAGAAATGATGGTGAGGTCAACTTTTAGCTATGAAAATAAGTTCTTAGGGTTTTGAGTGGTGTTGTAGTTTGAGGAGGTTTTTAGAGGATGGTAACAGCCTCAATTTTTCTTACCCACCCATGCTATCAAATTTGGTTCAAGAATGTTTTTTAGAAGAACAAGGTTCCTGGTGAATTTTACCTAGGGTTTCACCCTCCTAGGGTTTTTACCTCAATAACAAAAAAAAACCAAGATTTTTTTGCAAATTTTCTTGGAGGATCAAGAGAAAATACCACTTACCACTTTCTTCAACTTTCTTCAATCTTGGAAGCACCTCAAAGGATGAATTTAGGCATCAGGGAGTCTTTTTTTCAATTTGGCACCTTCTTGGACTTTGCGTAGTGCCTCTGCCCGAGCTGTCGGGTCAGGCGATTTGTGCAGCATTGGGCAAGGTTGAACGAGAGTTCGTGCAACACTGGGGGTTCTGCACGGCTTTTGGGTGGGTCGGACCGTATGTTTGCATAGTGTCGGGTGGAAAAGGAAGCCACTGCACATCGGTTGGGTGAGTCGGGTGGCCCGTTTGTGCAGTGCCTGGGTAAATGAGTTGAGATTTCAGGCGAGATAAACGGTCTGCCGGCTTTAGGGTGAGCCAGGCCTGTGTTTGCGCAGCGCCCGAAGTTTGCACAGTTCCGAAGCTTTTTTGAGTAGCGTCGTGTAAAATTAAATGAGAGGGATGGGGGTTTGTGTAGCGCCGGCTCCTTTTTGCGCAGCGCCTAAGTTTTCCGCAACGCCTGAACAGTTTGCCCAGAAATGGTCCAGAAACCATGAATTTCTCTTTGGAGCTTCTTCCTTCCTTACCAAGTGTGGAAATGAGCTGAAAAATGAATTCAAAAAACCTTTTATGCCTTTGAAAAAGATAAATCAAACTAACAAACCCATTTTTACTATGTCTTGGTCTTTTTCCATTTGTCTCATAACTTTTTGTCCTTTGGAGGGTTTTGAAAACTTCCTCAAGGCACATTTTTCTCCTCTTGTGGTGTTGATTTGTTGATGTCCTTTTCACCCTTCTTCTTTCTGATAACTTGGGCATTGGGAAATTTGTCCTGGGCATGATTTTGTCATAAAAAACACTTTCTTTTAACTTTCTTGGCATTTGTTGACTACTGGTGACCTGAAGACTGTTTCTTTTCCTCTTTTTCCTATTTTTAAGGTAGTAATAGGTTTATTTTCCAACAATAAAACAAACTATATTATGCCATGGGTTTCACTTGGGCATTTTCAGAGACTAAACCTTATGCTTGCCTCCTCTTGTTTACTTTGAAGACATTTTGCATTTGGGAGGTTAGCCCTTTTAAATTGATACTCTTTGCCATCTCTCCTTTTAGTGCAGGTGAAAACAGTGTTTTTTTTACAAACCCTAGAAAGGTAGCTTGAAATTCTCTGGTAGCCATCTGCTATAATGAAGGAGGCTCTATCATCATCTTTTGATCATTTTGTTATTTTTTCCAAATCACTAGGTTTTAGGGCTTCTCAGAAAAATATAATCAGTGTTATCTTCTAAGTTCTTAAAAACATATAAAAACTCATTTATTATTTCCAAAAAATCTTCAATTGTGCATTTATGGAGTTAGGTGACCTTTGCCCTTGCAACCCTAGCATTTATTCCTTGTTTGGCCAAAAACATTTACCAACCCCCATCTTTCTAAAACATATGCTTGTTTCTGTCTCTTGTTCACTGATGATCTTCCTGTGATGATTTTTCCCTTTTTTACCTTACATCCTAGCTGATCTGATGGCCCTTTTGGTCTTCTTTGCAGGAAAGTGAGAAAAGGGCAGCTGTCCCCTTACTAGATTCATGCTTCAGATAAAATACCTCCCTTGAAGGACCTCTTAATTAGTTTTGGACAAAGTTACTTGTCCCTTTCCCTCTTTTTTTTTGAAAGCAGTCTTCTTGTAGGTATAAAACACAAATTTGCAGGATACCAAATCCACCCTAGGACTTATGAGATTCTAGGTGACCTAGTGGAGGCTCTCTGGGACTTGGATTTTGGACTTAAACCTAGAACTTGGGCTCTATCAAGTGTGAGACAGAGTTTATGATAAACTAATGTGTTGAAGATCAAAATCCAATGTACTTGATCTGTCTAAAGAGTCTACAAAAATAGTTTGAGATCATCAATGCTTGGGGTGTTTTGGGAAGGACAACAGAGCTGCTTTGATAAGTGATCTTAGTTGGCTGGGGAGGGTTGTAGGTAAAAACAAAAACAGAGGTTTTTTAGGCTAAGTTGACAAGACATGGTGAATAATGAATGGCATGAGCCCATGATGGGTCTTCTGGGAATGTTAGGCTAGGCATGACTGGACAAGATGATAATATAGTGAAATTTTTATCTTAGGATAATGAAGGCAGTGAGATTTCTAGAACTCGCAATGTTTCATGAACTTTGTTTCTAGAAATATTATGACAAGCACTTAGTCATCTTATAAAGGCAAAAATTACTGATGACTAACAGTGGCTCGACTTGGGGAGGGCAACTCCTTTTCAGGAGGTGTCCAGAACTTCAAATCTCAGTTTTTACGGATACTAGTGCCTCATCCATTATGAAATTTTTTCTCTCTTTTCATTTGTTGATGCTTGCTTGAGGCTGTGATCTTAGAAATATGAAAACACATGATTTATATCAGCATCATCTCTACCTACCCAACCTACTTTCCTAACATTTTTTCTTCCTTGGGTGCACTTGAACTGGCAAACCCTTGACATTTTTCTTTTTGAAAACAAAAATCAAACTATCTAAATGTAACCTTATTTCTTCCAAGAGTTCAGATTAGGCTAATGAACTCTCTTTATTTTTTGCCTAGTCTACTTATTTGTCAAGATTGAGCTGTTTGACAAACTTTATTCTCTAAGCCATTGACATGAAATTGAAAACATGGCTAAATTAGGATTAGGCAGTCTGATTCACCATGGGCTGTGGTATTAGAACAAGCTACACACAAGTGTTATTTTTGTACAAAGAAAACTTAGGAAACATAAGGGAAATATATGTCATTTGTTAAGCATCCCTATTTTCCTCATTGGTTCAGATTTGAGCATGTGGAACCAAAATATTTCATTCCTAATCTACACCTATTGACAAGTCAAGATTAGATGTTTTGAAAAGTTCTACCTTTTACTAACCTACCAGAAAATAAATTGAAAAAATGTTCAGCCATTATTAGGTTAGATGACTGAACAAGACTTCTCTTTTAAAAACAAGTAGTGGCATTTAGACTTGCACACTTTCAGCATCACTATTTTTTTGAGTATGGGGTTGTACCTTTCTTTCAAAATCTGCCCTCTTTTTTCTTTTTCTATTTGTTAGGGATTTTGTCCTTTCTGTTTCTTAATCAATTAATTTTATGTACAATGAGTGCTATATGAAAATTTCAGGAATCTTGACAAAAGTAGTGTTTGAGCATCCTTCCATTGACAGGACCTCCAAACATTTCTGATCCATCAAGCTCTTGCAGAAATAAAGCATTGTTGCCTCTAGCTGAATGAATGATGTAAGGTCCTTTCCATAAATTTTCAAACTTACCATGTTTACCCTTGTCTTCCCTTCCTGAATCCCATTTCGGAACTATGTCTCCAATTTGGAAGTTATTGGCCTTGGTTCTCCTATCAAAAAATTTCTTGATATTGTCTTGTATTGCTTGTGTCCTCTTGTAAACTTCCTCCCTTGACTGCTGCAAATGAATGGTTTGGTTCAGATTTCTTTGCATGTCATTTTCTTCTGATTGTACCTCTTGGAGGAGCTTCATGACTGGAACTCCAAAAGAGGTGGGGAAAACTGCATCCATGCCATACACTAGTTGATAGGGAGTCATACCAATTGATTTCTTGGTGGTTAGTCTATGAGCCCATAGTGCATGCACTAATTTGCCATGCCATGCCTTCTGATTTTGTTCTAGGAGCTTCTTGATGATGTTCACCAAGCTCTTGTTAAAGGACTTAGCTAGTCCATTTCCTTGTGGGTAATAATTAGTGGAGTGGCCTAGTGTGATGTGATATCTATAACAAAAGTCCACCATTTTTTTAGATGTAAAGGCAACAGCATTGTCGGTGATGATCTTTCTAGGGCAACCAAACCTGGACAAGATGTTGGTTTCAAGGAATTTGATAATAATTGAGTCAGTGGCATTCCTAGAAGGGATGGCCTCTATCCATTTGGTGAAGTAATCAGTGGCAGTGAGGATCCACTTATGTTGGGAAGATGAGGTAGGATGGATTTCTCCAATGAATTCCAACCCCCACTATTGGAAAGGAGCTTCAACATTGATGGGATGCAAATGCAAAGGAAGAAGTTTTCTTTTTCCATCGAATATTTGGCACTTATGGCAAGTCACGACTAGTTTTTGAGTATGAGGAAAAAGGGTAGGCCAATAATATCCAGCTCTAAGGATCTTGTTGGCTGTAGTCTTCCAATAGAGGTGACCTCCACATTCCCCTTCATGAAATTCATGTATTATCTTTTTTGCATCATCTTCAAGCAAAAATTTAAGTAACAAACCAACATAACTCTTCCAGTACAATACTCCATCTAAAATGCAGAAATTTAGAGCTTTTTGTTTTAAGAATCTAGCTTTATTCTTTGATAGAGAAGGAGGAGCATTGAGATAAAGAAGCACATAAATGATATCAACATACCAAGATGAATTTAAAAAAATTTCTTCAATGTATGGAGCTGCAAATTCTTTTGTCTCCTCTAACACATCAACCATATTCATGTCTAAAGCTTGGAAATTTGATTCATCCTTAAGTTTTGCAAGTCCTTGTCCTTTAATCAATTTAGTGGGTCTGATTTCTGAATCATGTTATAAGATAGTAGCAATCCACTTGCCCCTTTTACCATCAGGGTCTTGGTTAAGTATGTCTTTGACTACTGTGTGCGGGACAAAAGCTATGATATGTGAATGCAAAATATAAACTCTAAAATCTTTCAAAGCTTTGATTAGGGCAAAGGCGTGCTTTTCCATGATGTTATACTCTAGAGGAGCATCCCTCAAGGCCTTGCTGAAGAAATATATGGGTTGTTCTTGCTCCATGACGTTCTTTTTCAATAATACTGCAACAACAGTGTGTTCAGATGCAAATGAGAAGATGTAGAAATCCTTGGTGAAGTCAGGACTGATTAAGACTGGTGTTTGTGTGAGTGCTTGTTTACCAGCTCAAGAGATTATTTTTCTTCCATATTCCACTTTACTCATAATTCCTTTTTCAAAAATTTTGTAATATTCCTTAGGAGTTCAGCAAGGTTGGGGATGAATCTTCTTAGGAAGTTGATCTTCCCAAGGAAATATTGCATCTTTTTAATGTTTCTAGGATGGTTGATTTGTAATATGCCCTTTATCCTTTTGGGATATATTTTAATTCCTTCTTCAGAGATGATGTGGCCTAATATTTTTCCTTCCTGAAGGCCAAACATATTTTTCTTGGGATACAGAGATAGGCCATACTTTATACACTTTTCAAAAACTTTTCTCGAAGTGGACTAAGTGTTGTTCATCAGTTTTAGAGTAGACAGTGATGTCATCAAGTTATATGACTATGAAGTAACCTATGTCCTCCAAAAAAGCAATGTCCATTTCCCTTTGGAAAGTGGCCCCTGCATTCATTAAATTGAATGGCATTTTAACATACATGAATGTACCCCAAGGTGTAGTGAAAGAAGTTTTGAGTTGGTCACTTGGAAAGAATAGTACTTCGTTATAACCTGAGAAGCCGTCTAGTAATGATATACCTTGTGAACCAACTACCTTTTGGAGTATGTGATCCATTTTAGGCAAGGGGTAATTGTCCTTTAAGGAGGCCTTGATCAAATTTCTGAAGTCAATGCAAAGTCTAATCTCCCCGGTTTTCTTCCTAACTGACACAAGGTTGGACACCCATTCTGAGTATCTGATAGGGACCATGTTAAATTTGGACAACTAGGTCCAAACTCCATCTTGTGATGCTCAGATGAAGATTCCAATATTTGTATTGGATTCCTCTTTCAGAGAGGTGTAAAATCGATATAAAATTGATTTTAATCTGATGAGCAGAACATTTATTTTGAATTTATTATTTATAATAAATTTAAATGCAGGTCGGCCTTAAGGTTTTACACCCCCAGTGGATGTGTCACACACCTCAGCTCATTCAGTCTAGTAATCAACGTTGGAAACTTTTCAATCTATTAACACACATATTCTTCTCATTATATATACGAAGCAATTGAAGGCTTGATTTCATCTCCCATGTGAGAAGAAGGACAAAATATACTGCAGCTAAAGGACGAAATTTACCGCAGCAAATTTTCTGCAGTTAGGGTTTCTGGGCAAGTTTGACCGGCGTTGACTTTGGTCAACGCATGGTCCGTTTGAGCTGAAATTTTGTGGAGAGTTCGATTTTTGTAGGCCGTACTCATTGGCACAAAAATCGAGGTCAAAAATTTGACCGAAGTTGGAGCTACGTTGGCTTTCTTGTTGCTAGACTGCGTTGACTTTTTCCTGGATTGCGTTGACTTTTTTGGGGTTGACTTTGAGTTGTCTGGATAATTGATTTGAGGACTGTTGTGACACATTTTGGGTTGGCCGACCAAGAAGAATTTTTTGGTTGAAGCATCCTGCTGATCGCCGTAACGCACCAACACATTCTCCTATTTCTGGTTTGTCTTCTATAGATCCACTGGTATGTTCTATTAGCATTTTACTTGATTGTTTATGTGATTTCTATGGTGAAACATAAATTGGCATCAAGCATAGAACATCTACATAAATTTACATGGTATCAAAGCTGAGGTGAAGACAAGCCTAATTTATAGCAAATCTGCTGTCGAGAAAAATGGTTCCCAAGTTATGGCTTCAAGGAGGATGACAAGGGCGAGGCAGGAAGGGATGACTTCCATGCTTGGAAGACCGCGATCTCATGGACTATGTACTGGGTAAGATACAAGAACCTCCATCCACTGCTACTGCTGCTGCTAAAACCAAGTATAAGAAGGGGAAGATCAAAGCAAAGCTAATGATCAGGGAATCCATACATAAAAGTCTGGTTGCCTACATATCTGAGCTAGGCACATCCAAAGAGATGTATGATAAGCTGATACAAATGTTCAAAGTAAACAATGCAAACCAGGTGCTATTCTTCAAGAACCAATTGAAGAATACGATGTAAACGAGATGGAAGTCATCATAACATACTTTTACGAAATTGGTAGGATCATGAGAACAATCCTACTAAGCTGTTAGAGCAATAGCAGTCATTGAATGGTACTCATCGCACTTGGAGGGCTCCCATATGAATGGCAAGTATTCAACACTACCATTCTCAATAATAATACAATTCCTAACTTTGACGAGCTACTGTCAAGATGCATGCAAGAAGAGACAAGAATGAAGGAATACAAAAATGATAGAAATACTGCCTACACTGCTCATTCTAGAAAGAAGAACTCTGGTGGTCCTAAGAACAAAGGAAGAGCAAGGGCCCAAGGAAAGAAGGGAAAGTGTTTCACTTGTCATAGGCCTGGTCACTATGCTAGAGAATGTCCTTTCAAGAAGGATTCTCCCGATAGTGATGACAACAACAACAATCGAAGGAATGGAAATCAAAGAAAAAACAGGTCCAAAGGAAAGAGGAAGGCTCCCTTTGGCAGAAACAATCAACCTTTCAAAAGGTCTAGAAACTCCAGGTATGAGGAGTCAAATGTTGTTGATAAAAGAAATGAATACATTCTTGTATCTGCCCTCTCTGCTGCATCCCCGCTCGACACTATGGATGTCTGGCTGATAGATAGTGGTGCCTCAAGACACATCACTAGGTTCAAGGAAGCAATCTCTGACATGGTTGAGAAGGATACTAATCTAGAAATTATCCTTGGAGATAATGCCACATATCCCGTGAAAGGGACAGGGACTGTGACCCTCCACTTGTCTCAAGGACAAGTCCTACATTTGTAGGATGTACTCTATGTACCAAAATTGAAGAAAAACCTCGTGTCTATATCAGCCATCGAAGACAAAGGCTCCAATGTGGCATTCACTGGTGGAAAGGTGCGCATGTGGAAGAAGAATCTCAAGGAAGCTATCATGATTGGTTTTAGAGTTGGAACACTCTACCAAGTTGAAGGAAGTCCACTAGGAGCTATGACATGTGATACTATCCGACAAACTGAACTATGGCACCGGAGGTTTGGACACCTTCATTACAAGGCCCTTCCCGAAGCAAGGAAGGTGGTGACAGGGATGCCCGATTTTGGAAATAATCATGAAGGTGTATGTAAAGGTTGTGCCGAAGGAAAGCATACAAGGGGACCTTTCCCCTCAAGTGTCACAAAGACATCTGATATTTTGCAACTGGTCCATTCTGATCTATCTGGTATGCTACCCGTGACATCCCTGGGAGGATGTTCTTACTATATGACATTCACTGATGACTTCTCCCGCAAAACCTGGATATAATTCTTGAAGAAGAAGGATGAGGCTTTCATGTGGTTCCGTACCTTCAAAGCCTTGGTGGAAAATATGACAGGGAAGAAGATCAAGATTTTGAGGACCGACAATGGCACTGAATATGAGTCAAATGAGTTCAAGGACTTTTGCAGAGAAGTTGGCATTAAGAGGGAGACTACTACTGCCTATACTCCTAAGCAGAATGGCGTTGCTGAACGAAAGAACAAGACCATTATGGAAGCTGCCCGTGCCATGCTATGTGACCAGGGTCTACCGAAGTTTCTGTGGGGAGAAGCTGCGAATATTGCTGTATACATTCAAAACCGATGCCCTCATTCCGCCCTGGACTCCAAAACTCCTGAAGAGGTTTTCACCGGTAAGAAACCCGACGTCGCACATTTTAGAATTTTTGGATGTCCTGTTTATTTTCATGTGCCAAAAGAAAAGAGAAGTAAGTTGGATGCTTCTGGGAAGAAAGGAATATTTGTGGGCTACAGCGAAACCTCTAAGGCCTATAGAGTCTATGTACCTGGTCAAAGGGAAGTAGAGATATTCCATGATGTCACTTTTGACGACGATGCTTCCCTGAAGAAAGTAGTAGATCTTCCGAGATCTGAGGAAAATCATGAAGCAAGGCCTGGAAATCAAGAAGAACCACAGGATGAGACAATGCCTGATGTTGAAGGACCAGTGGACCCAATAGATCCATCTCCTTCACTGAGAAAGAGACCATCATGGCTCAGGGACACTCTTAAAGATGTTGAGGGACATGCTGCCCCGAGGGGGACATTCCGAGAAAGCAAGAAGTCGTGTAGATACCAAGGGTATCTGGCTGCCATGAGTACTATTGTACAATTGGAACCTGGTTCTTTTGAGGAAGCCGTAAAGCATCAAGTCTGGAAGGATGCTATGCATGAAGAATATGAGTCCATAATGAAGAATGATGTCTGGGATGTGGTTCCAAGACCGAAGGAAAAATCAGTTGTCACCGCGAAATGGCTCTACAAGATCAAGCATGAATCTGATGGAAGTGCTGAAAAGTTCAAGGCAAGATTTGTTGCCCTTGGCTTCTCTCAAAAGGAAGGAATAGATTATGATGACATATTTGCACCTATGGCACGATATACCACCATTCGATCAATCATAGCCCTTGCTGCTATGCAAGGATGGAGTCTTCATCAGATGGATGTCAAGACCGCTTTTCTGCATGGTGCAATAAAAGAAGAGGTATATGTAGAACAACCTCTGGGATTTGAAGTTCAGGATCGAGACACTCATGTCTGCAGGTTAAAGAAAGCCCTCTATGGGTTAAAGCAAGCACCCAGAGCTTGGTACGAGAGGATGGATAGTTACTTGATGAAGCTGGGCTTCACTCGAAGTAATGCTGATCTGAACCTTTACTTCAAGGTTGTACAGGGGAAGCCTCTCATTCTGGTGCTGTATGTGGACGACCTCTTCCTGACAGGTGCTGACCCTCTCATTCATCAATGCAAGAGGGAGCTTGCTGTTGAGTTCGAGATGAAGGACCTAGGACTGATGCACTACTTCCTAGGCCTGGAGGTCTGGCAGAGACCTGGAGAGATTTTCCTTTCTCAAGGAAAATATATTGTGAAACTTTTGGAAAGATTTGGTATGGTGGATTGCAAGTCCGTGTCAACACCAATGGAACTCAACTTCAAGAAATTCGTTGGCAGCGCTGCTAGGCCTGTATTGGAAAATCCTACTAAGTATCGTCAACTCGTAGGGGCTCTGATGTTCTTAGTGAACACCCGTCCAGATATATGTTTTGCAGTGAACACTTTGAGTCAACAGATGGTTGAGCCTCATCACTTTCACTGGGTTGGTGCTAGGAATCTTCTGAGATACCTTCGGGGCATGATAAACCATGGGATGAGATACACTGCCGGAAGCGTGACACTCTGTGGATATACTGATGTCGATTGGGCTAGCAGTGTGGTGGATCGTAAGAGCACATCGGGATGCTGCTTCAATCTTGGTTCTGCTTCGATTTCATGGATGAGCAGGAAGAAGAAGTCGGTGGCTTTGAGCACCGCAGAGGCCGAATACATTGCAACAAGTATGGCCTGTTGTGAAGCAGATTGGTTGCGAAAGATCTTTAGTGAGCTGTTTGGACATCTGCTAGATACCACCGTGATACTCTGTGATAACCAGAGTGGGATTTGCTTGACCGAGAATCCTGTGTTCCACGACCGATCCAAGCATATTGATATCAGGTACCATTTCATCCGGGATATGGTACAGCGAGGCGCCGTAAGGCTCGATCATATAGGAACTGATGAGCAGGTCACAGATATTCTCACTAAGCCCCTAGGGAAGGTCAAGTTCCTAACCTTCCATGAGAGACTTGGTATCATGGAAAGACCCTAAGATGTGGGTCCTGTTGGACGATGAGCTCGAGGAGCTCTAGGGGGCTTTGGGGACAGCTTCTCGGAGCTATGAGCAACCACAAGGCTAGGCTTGCCAAACCTTGTTGGTGTGCTTGGACCCCACCGTTGTGATTATTGAGTTGGTTCACCTCTCATTATCTGTGCCCCATATGCATCCTACCCATTGAGTTCAGGGCTCATGGGAAGTAACTCTCATTTGGCCAATGAGATGGGAAAAGCTAGAGACCAGTAGCAAACACTGATGGACGCATCAAAGATTGCTGTACTCTCTATCTAGGATGGCACAATCCAACCACTTGATCTGGGATCAAGTCTAGTGAGGTCTCGGACCTCCGCCTGACTTCGGGTCAGATGAACCAACTTCGGGTTGGTTGGAGACTCTTTGTGTGTCTGATAGAGGTTTCGAACCTCTGGGCTGAATTTTTCAGCCGGGGGATGATGTCTTTGTGACTGACCCACTTTTGTTCTGAAATAAAGAGGCCAGCAAAGCAAGTTACAACGGGATGACGCACGATGTTTGATTGCACTGGAGGATGGAGTTCTCCCTAGTTGAGAGGGAGTGTTAAATTTGGACAACTATGTCCAAACTCCATCTTTTGATGCTCAGATGAAGATTCCAATATTTGTATTGGATTCCTCTTTCGGAGAGGTGTAAAATCGATATAAAATTGATTTTAATATGATGAGAAGAACATTTATTTTGAATTTATTATTTATAATAAATTTAAGTGCAGGTCGGCCTTAAGGTTTTACACCCCCAACAGATGTGTCACACACCTCAATGATGGATATAAATACAGTCAACGTTGGAGAGCTTTTCAATCATCTCAACACACATCTTCTTCTCTAATTATCTACAAGAAATTGAGAAGCAGTTTTATCTCCCACGTGAGAAGAAGGACAAAATCTACTATAGCTGAAGTACGAAATTTACCGCAGCAATTTTCTACAGTTAGAGTTTCTGGGCAAGTTTGACCAACGTTGACTTTGGTCAACGCATGGTCCGTTTGAGCTGAAATTTTGTGGAGAGTTCGATTTTTGTAGGCCATACTCATTGGCACAAAAATCGAGGTCAAATAGTTGATCGAAGTTGGAGCTGTGTTGACTTTCTTGTTGCTGCCCTGTGTTGACTTTTTCTGGACTGCATTGACTTTTTTCTGGGGTTGACTTTGAGTTGACTGGATAATTGATTTGAGGACTGTTGTGACACATTTTGGGTTGGCCGACCAAGAAGACTTTGCTGGTTGAAGCATCCTGCTGATCGTCGTAACGCACCAACACATTCTCCTGTTTCTGGTTTGTCTTCTATAGATCCACTGGTATGTTCTATCAGCATTTTACTTAACTATTTATGTGATTGCTGTTATAAAAGTAAAATTGCATCAAGCATAGAACATCTACAAAAATTTACAGACCATGATCCTAACATCATACATTTTTTTGATTTCTTTCTCAACTGAAGGTAACAAGACGAGGTTAATCCTTCTCAATTTTTGTTTGAATGGTTTCTGAGTTTCTTTGAGAGGAATTTTGTGTTGAATGATTTTTGTGTCATAGGATTTCAGGTCTTCATACCCCCAGGCAAACACATCTTTATATTCTCTAAAAAGCTCAATGTATTTTTGTTTTGCGTGAGGAGGGATATTTTTTGATAGCTTGATTATTTTGGGCTCTTCCATTCTTCCAATGTTACATTCTTCTACATTTGTTTCAGTGGATTTCATCTTGGTTTTTTTAGCTACATCATTAAAATCAAACAACTCTTCTAATGGTGTAAGGCCTCTTGGCAAGGTGTCATCTTTACATTTCAAAACCTCAAGTTCTCTTTGATATAATTTATCAAATATTTATGCAACACAAGGATATTGAATGTGGTTTATGTCAGCATCAAAGGACATCTCTGTTTTGGTAGTTTCATCTTCAGCAAAACTATTTATCTTAAATCTTAAACTATGTTTTGTGCTTGCAAATTCATTTCTATATTGCAGAAAATCATCTATTTGCTCATCACTCTCAAACGCTTTCCAATGGTCCAAGTTTTCTGGTACAGTAGGCCTGTTTTTAACTTTGATGAGGTATTTTTTATTTTCATAAGGTAATGGGCAATTGCTGGCAGCAAAATCAAGCTCATTAGCAAGGCAGTTTTGGGCTCTAGGGATGAAAGTGAGCTCATACTTCTCAAATGTTTTGGGAAGATCTAGGGCAACATTTCTATACTCTCTCAGTCTAGGGTTCTTGGCTGAATATTCTCCCTTTATTTTTCTAATGATCAGTTCTGAATCTCCTTGAACCGAGATTTTCTTAGCTTTGAGGTCTTTAAGTAAATGCTTTCTACAATGTTATTAGTGCACTGGAAATATAGTCTATAGGAATGGCCTTCATTTGTGTTATGGATCCAAACCCCATCTCTTGAGCCAGTCTTACCATAAGAGCCATCAAAGCTCATATGCCAAAGTGTGCCAATTTCATATTTTTCACTGTTTTGTACCTCAGGGCTGCTAGAGTCTTGGGTGTCATTTTCTTGGTTAGAGGGTTGATTTGGTTGTTGTGGGAGGTTTAGTTCTCCTCCATTGTCATTCACTTGTTCATTAATATCATTTTCATTGTACAAGATGAATGAGTCAAGGTCTGAGTGAATGGAATAAACTGGTGTGTTATTTGGCCTATCTAAGATACTCACCATATATTTCATGTGGGATTCCCGGTATAACCTCCTTGTTTGGTTGAAGACTAGGATGGTGGCATAAGTCATGTCCATTTGAAGACTACCCTGGAGTTTGGCCCCCCATGATCTAGATAGAAGCATGCCATACTTTGGGGGGATGTCAGCAACAACTATGTCCATGACTAGAATTTTAGCGTGGATTTGTGCAAGATTGACACATGCATCCTTGATGAGGCCTAAACACTTAACCCTACTTGAATCAAAATATTACAAGTCTTTGTAAGGCTTTGTGATTTCTAGGCCTAATCTCTCCATCAAAACCTTTGGCATGAGGTTGTGTGAGGCACCGGAGTCTAGCATAGCATTATGCAGAATTTTGTCTTGTATGTTCAAACTGACATAGAAAGGGGGGACAAATCCTTCCTGATATTTTCCCTCCACTTCAAGACCAAACAATAGCTTTGGTTTATCATCAGTTAAGTTTAAAGTGTCGGTATCATTCCCTATGTTTAACACTTTGAAAATCTGGGATCTATATACCTCTTGGGTCACCAATTCAGTTAGAGGCATGGTTATCTTGATTTTGGAAATCTCCCCTTCAAAGCTGAAAGGCATAGGTGTCTTTATTACATTTACATCAGTTTTATCAGCCATAAAATTTTCTACATTTTTTATTTTTTGATTCTGATTTGATGGTTTGTACAACAATGTTTTTTTAGGGCCACTAGTTGAAGTACTAGGGCAGATTGAATCATTACTAGGTTGGTTGGTTTTTAGCTTGTTTAGATCAGCTTTCTTAGCCATAGTATTTGTGTTTTCCACTGTCTTTTTAGGAATATGTTCAGGATTTTTCCTAACATTAGTGTTTGATTGATTTTTTTTAAGAATATCTTGATTCTTTTTGCTCCTAAGGTCATATTGCCTATGGACTTCCATTATGGCATTCTCAAATACTAGTTTGTAGTCTTCGGAATCTTCATATGATTTATCATTTGGTTTTGAAGAGAACATATTTTGTTCTTCTTCGGTAAGAAAAGTATTATCCTCATCATCAGAACCTATGAAATTTACATGGGATTATTCCAATTGTCCTGGTTCTCTCTCCTCTTCATCTACATAGTTGTCTTGGAAAGGGGCTCTAATTTGTCGGTCATTCTCTCTTTGTCTGATTTGGGGAGGGTCTCTTCTAAAATTCTGATTCCTATTCCTATTTTGAGGATTGACTTTGTTTTCCCTAAGAGGTGTTCTCTCATTCAACCTGATTTTTTCCCTCATCCTCTCCATTGTCCTGACTAGGGAGTCAATTTTGGTGTCAGAAGAGGAGGTTGAAGGTACTGTTTCATATTTATAGGTTACTCTCATCTCTGATCTCGTTCTATCTCTTTTCTCAATTAATTTGGCTTCTACACTCACAGCCCCCTTTTTCATGTCTTCTAGAGTTAGGTAATCTCTCTCCCTTAGTTGATAGGCCATGTCAGCATCAAAGCCTTCTGGAAATTTTACTAAGGCTAAGCCTTGAGAGGGTTTCATGTGAGGTGGGAGGACATTGTAAACAATGTTAAACCTAGTGGAGTAGTCCTGAACACTTTCCCCCAGATTTATTTTAATATTTTTATATTCATAAATAATTTGAAGGGGGTTTTTCTTGATTTCCAATTTGTTTATAAAAGTTTGGTAGAGGGAAGGGATATCATGTTTGATGTTAGGAGGTAATTTTTTAAACCATTTCTTGGGTTCTCCTCCTAGGCTCTGGGAAAAAATCCTCATTTTCATGGTTTCTTCTTCTATCTCCATGTAGTCAAAAGCATTGTTTATTATATCTACATGTTTTTGGGCAGTAATAGATTTAGTCCGTGTGAACTGAGGGATCTTGGACTGATAATCATTTGGAAAAGGCAATAGTGGTTGTGGTAGAGCCAGTGGAGCATACCAAGCTGCCATGATGGGAGGAAATGGAAACAAAGGTTGATTTACAAGGGGAGGGTTTGCGAGAGGTGGAGGAGGATGGAGTGAAGTGATTTGCACAGTGGTGGTGTGAATGGGTGTAGTTGAGGTACTTGGGCCAGCAAACTAATTTTGAGAAGATTTGGGATGAAAAGATCTAAAGTGATGGAGTAGCTAAAAGGCAAGTGGAGTAGAAGGAGAAGCTTCCCTACTAGAGCTCTGCTGCAAATCTATGGGCTCAAGGTCAGTTCGGTCAATTACACTTTGTGACTTAGTTCTGAATAGGTTCTTGGTATGGTGCAAGTCTCACTGAGGTTCTAGTGAAATTGTAAGGTGTTCTGGTGCAAAGCTTGCTCTATGAATGGTCCTAAAAGTGGTTGATTTTCCAGCTTTAGAATTTTGCCACAAAATATTTTCTGGGTCATCAACTATGGTAGGAGGATTTGGGTCCAGGTGAGATCTGGTATTGATCCTTTGTGAAGCCAGATCTCTTACTCAAAAATCAGAGAGGCTGAAATGTTTATGATTGTTTTTGGAAGGTTGACCTCTCTTAGTGTTTATTTTACTCACACAAGGTATAACTAGGCCCTAAAACTGATTTGGATTGATTTGACACAATCCTAGGAAAGCCTATGGGACTAGTGAGATGAAAAAGGCCTACTGGAGGTTAGTGGAGTCGCCAGGTGGATGTTTTTGTAGTTTTGGGGGTGTTAGGGTCCCGTGATTTGGCAGATTGGCAAGCCAAGTGACATGGTAACATCAAACCAACTTTGGAGCCCAAGGACCTAGCCTTCCTAGACTCAGAGCGGGCTCTCTCTATTTGTGCAAGGGATGTAGATTTGTTTCCTTCTTATGTATTTGATTTTAGGCTAGTTGTTAAGTAGGTTTTTAGTTTGGTTTTAGGTTTTTGAGGGAGGAACTGATCAAAAGATAAATAGATAAAAATATTGTTAGATCAACTGGGCTATGGGGTCGAAAAGGCTAAGAAAGCCTCAAATGGTGGACAGGGTATATTGAAGGGACGATTTTGTCGAGGTAAAATAGATTCTTTAGGTGGAGTGAAATGGGATGGACACTAGGTTTTGTGAAGGACAAAGAGGTTTAAACATAAATATTTTTACAACAGACATCCATGTGGTAGGGCTAACCATTAATCACAATAAATGACACTTCAAACTAATAGATGCATAAAATAAACATTCAGGCGATACATAGAAGTATAAGACCTTCTAACTTTGGGAAAATGGCCTTCAGACTTTAGGGAAAAAAAACAAGACAAAAAAATAACTCAACCTATGAAAATGGAACTCCTAAACATCATATTTGAGCTATCAGGAACTTTGAATTAATATTGCAAAGCATAGCCAAAGGGCGAGATTGACACAAGACCTCTTTGGTTCAACTAGGACAATCAAACATTCAGAGAAAGGTTTCAGTAATGGGGTTTTGGTTAGCTACGAGTAAATAGGGCTTACCACGAATCATACTAGATATCATACATAATAACCATTAATTAAATTGATAACAAGTTCTTAGGGTATCAAAGAGTAGTTAAGAATTCTTTTGACATAACTAAGAAAGAAGACAAACATAGAAGTTGAAATGAATCAAGAAACTTGAGGTGCCTCCATGGGCATGTCTCAAATCTATTCTTTACTATCCTACAGCAAGAAAGAAACATGAAAATATGTATGATAACTAAAGAAACATAATAGAGAAGGAATACTATACCATTTACCAAGTCAAGGAATCCTACAACAGTCCTCCTCCACCATTTAAGACAAACAAGAAGTATTCCACATCATGAGACAAAGTGTTTCTTCCAAGCTTGTATAACCATACATTTCTCTATAACATCAAGTTCAATCTCTTGATACAATGAAATATCTTGGAATATATAGGCTAAAGAGAAATAAACTATTCAAGAGCATCTACAAGGCCATTGGCCTATTACAAATATCTGATTTTGTCCATGAGGGTTTGCAAATCTCAAGGCACAAAATATCTTTAAAAGTATATTAAAATGCTAAAAAAGGAAATAAAATTGACTTTTCATGACTGAAAATGGCCAAAATAGGCTTAACGCACATTTGGATGAGCATCTTCAGAAATCTGTCTTTTTTGCCAAAATGCTACAGGAACGTAGCAGCAGAAACTTTCATGTCTTGTAGACAACTTTTGAGGGACCTCCCGATGTCAAAACAAGGCCTGTGATGGATCGTTGTAAATCCATAGATGTATAGTTTCTATAACTACTTGAATTTTACCAAACTGATCCCTAGAAGTATGTCAAAATGTGGACTGAGTGGAAAAAACCAAAAAAGTAGCCCTTGCTGATATGTGAGGCAGAAAGTTAAAAAATCATTGTTTTTCGCCTCTTTGGGGGACCAAAACACCTTCTTTGGATCTGAAAATTTGTGAGTAGCTGCCCCTGAATTTATTCCATCCAAAAAAATGACTTTCATGAGATGAGGATGCTCCTAGCACCCATGGAAACGCCTTGAAAAATGTGCAATTATGGCCAAAAAACACAAAAAACAAAATCTTGTCAAAATTTGCTCAATTTTGGCAAGCAAGCCCCTCATGGATTCTTAGAAGCATGTAAGGAAGCGGAGGCCAATATTTCAAGCCCTGATGTGCCTTTCTCCATTTTTTCTACCGAGCGCCTCTTTCGGGCAACCTTGAACCTTTTTTGAGCAAGTTTGAGCTTTCTTCAGGAAAGTTGGTTCAACTTCTTGTAGTGCCCGGTCATCTTCTTTTGTAGACTCAAGTCTTTTTTAGCTTTCTATAACTTATCCTCCAAATGTTTGTTGGCCCTTTCAAGCCATGGTTCTCTATTATTTTCTATTTCTTGGGCGAGAAATTGAGTAAGAGGATAAGATCGAACAAGGGCTACCTCTTCTTCCTTCTTTTTCTCCAAAGCTTTCTTGAGACCCATAGTCCTAGGCCTCTTTCTCATTGCCTGATATTCTTCTTCAGTATCATCAAATTCGCCCATAAGCTCTTCAAGCTTGACTTGTGATTTGTAGGCTTCCCTTTGGTATTTGAAAGCATGGGCCTCATAAACTGCCATTTGACCACTCATTTGTTTGTTTTGCATCTATAGAACATGTATGAGGTCGCTGGACCTTTCTAGATTAGCTTGTAGGTCATGAATTTGGGCTTCTCTATTTTGTAAAAGAGCCTCAAAAATTCTAGCTTCATCATCCCCGTCATCGCTATCTATCTGGATGATGTCAAACTCCCTTTCCTTTTCATGACTACTCTCCTCTTTTTCTTTCCCCTTGCCTTGGATAGACTTCTTGGTCCTCTTCCTCTTTGGAAATTCAAAAATACTCTTTTTAGGCAGTTTTCCTCTACTTCTTAGCACTCTTGTGACATTTCTAGTCACTGCTGGAGTGATCTTCTTCTTCGTTGATCTAGTGTTTCTAGGCTTCGCCACTTTTGGAGGAAGATTCATGGCCCCTTGCCTAGGAGAGGCAGCTAGCACATGCTCTTGGCTATGTGGAGGAGAAGAGAGAGGAGGTTTCATTACTTGCACTTGCTCAACTTGGTCCTTGATTTGGTCTTGTCTACCCTTAGGACTGTTTTTATCTTTTTTCTCCATACTGCCCCCTTCATAATGCTCACTGTTTGGTGTTTGCTTGCCATCATCATTGCTTGCTTGAGGGTTGTCTTGTTTCTCATCATAAGTGTATTTTTGAGGACTGTCATGACCCTCATCATCACTGTTTTGGCTTCCACCTTGTTTTTTTTCTTGAGGAATGTCTTGTTCATTTTTTTCCCTTATTTCTTCATGACTGCTGTGTTCTTTTCCTTCACTATTTTGTTCCTCATCACCCTCATGCTTACTGTTGTGTTGGCTGCCATTATGTTCCTCTTCATGACTTCTATGCTCACCATCAATTTGTTCGTGCTCACCATCATTTCCTTCTTCCCTACTGTCATGCTTAGAGTCTTCACTTTGTCCCTCATCATCACTAGTTTTCTTCTTGTCACTTTGCCCTTCTTCATTACTAGTTTTCCTCTTGTCACTTTTCCCTTCTTCATTACTAGTTTGCCTCTTGTCACTTTTCCCTTCTTCATTACTAGTTTTCCTCTTCTCTTCTTCACTCTCAATCATA
Organism: Pinus albicaulis; assembly: GCA_034641835.2. Lineage (NCBI taxonomy): Eukaryota > Viridiplantae > Streptophyta > Pinopsida > Pinales > Pinaceae > Pinus > Pinus albicaulis. Next base: position 185,131,566 of record CM076582.1, on the reverse strand, counting down.
GGGGATTTTGGTCTTTTAGGAGTGGATTTACTACAAGAAGGAGAAACATGATGAGTGGATGGTGAGGAAGGTGCATGAGATGAAGAGGCAATGGCAAAATCGGGATGGGAGATGAAAGAGTCCCAAGAAAATCCCTTTTTCTCAAGTTTATGGAGGATGATGATCTTGATAAGGGAATGATGAAATAAACAAGCTTGTTGTTGAGCAGAGAGCTTCTTTTGGACAGTATAGGCCATCTTGTCAATGCTTCTGTAGAGGAAAAAAGGTAGGTTCAGAAACTGAGTTCTTGTGAAATGCATAAGAAGCTTGATGTGATAGACATAAATCCGGGAAAACCTCCCTTCACATGTGAAATAATTCATGATGACTTTCATGAGAGGGGCATAGCTACTCAACAAGTGAGAAAAAGGGAAAATAGCTAGGCAAGCATCCTGATGGTTTGGTTTTAGAAAGGGTTTATAGTGTTTCATATCTAGGTATGTTTATTTGAACCACTTTTCTCCAATATAGGGGATCTTAGTTGCTTTAGAGATAGCCCTAGGAGATAGTTTGAAATCCAGACCTGCTAGATGGACATGCTTTCCTTGCAGCCTCAAAGCGAACAAATGTGTTAAAGGAGGGTGATTTTTTACTTCTTGGACCTTTTGGAAAAAATCCAAGCATCCTACTTCATGAAAATTGAAGAGTACTGAAGGAGATTCATTCACCTCTTGAGTTTTAATAGGCTCATACCTATTGTGATACCCACTTCTGCTGTCCTTCTTTGGAGGCATTTTTGCTTCTGATACCCTTCACTGAATTACCAAGACAAACTGTTCAAATGATCAATGAAATAAGTCCTCAACCAAAAACAACTTTTCCTCTTTGCAAGACTAAGTTTGTCCTTAGTTGGCAAACAAGTTTTTGTTAAGTGAAAACAAGCTCCCTTCTTGTGAACTTTGTTGTGAGAAAAAAGACCTTTAATGAGATCTATTTTTGGTTTTTAAAGACAAGTTCCCTTTTGTTTTTGACACAAAAACTCTTCCCCCTCAATCAATATCTTCCTTTGTAATCAATGTGTCTTTGAAATCATTGTTTCTCTGTGGTTATTTGAATAAAAAAGGGTGCTATTTGAAATCATTGTTTTAAGAGACTCCTTTAATCCAATTAAAATACCCTCTACACAAACTCTGTCTTTCTTTATAGACTATGTATATGCTTAACTTATTCATGAAAAGAAACCCCTCTTAAAATGACATACTGAACCTCCTCCTTTAATCATTGTTCCTCCTTCTCTTTAATAAACATGATATGCTTGAAAAGAAAGTTGTGTTTTCCCTTTAACTGCCTCCAAACCCCTTTCAAACTATCAACAAGCCCTTATCCCTTATTCACTGTTTCTCTTTGATGTTTTAGCAGGCAAGTTTCCTTTTGGATGAAGTTTAATTTGTTTTCCTTAAGCACAAGATGTTCTTTTCTGCTTGATAAACAAGCCTTTGCAAACAAATAGATTTCTAGTAAAACTGTGATTTATATTTTTACCCTCAATCACTATTTCCCTTTGAATCTTGTTATCAAACCTTCCCTCACATTAAAAACTTGGCTAAGAGACAATAAATACCTTTAGAAAAGTCTCCTGATGTATTTGGAGGTGACTTCTTGGTTGAAAACCTAACCTTGGCACCTTTGAGGGTTCCTTTGAGTATTGGCCCGGGCGGAAAACTGGTGTTCAGAAATGGTTGATGGGCCGGGCAGGCCTGAACGGGAAAGAACAACCCGCGTTCAAAGATGGTCACTGGGCCGGGCGAGCCTGAATGGGAAAGAACAACCCACGTTCAGAGATGGTCACTGGGGCGGGCGGGCTTGAACGGGAAAGAACAACCCGCGTTCAGAGATGGTCACTGGGCTGGGCTGGCCTAAACGGGAAGAAACGTGCCGCGTTTGATGTTGTCGGGTCATCCATGGGTGCTTTTTGAACGCCGAGCACAGGTGTGCCGTGCAACCGCATAGGCACACCGTGCTGTATAGAAAACCCCTCTGTTGGATGCCAATAGGTGCGCCGCGCTATTACACAGGCGCGCCGCGCATAAAATCAAGCTCAAAATGATTCAAAATTTTCTCAATATCTGTTATCTTTCAGTGACTTGGTCTGCAAAGTGATAATGACCGTTGACTTCGTGTCCTTTATACTCATAAGGGTTTCTTCAAAACTTCTTCTATCAATTTTAAACTTCACTCTTTTTTTGCTCTGGATGAACTTTTCGAATATTGGCTATGTTCACTTGTGTTCTGAGGTTGCCCGTTTAACAACTGTTTTATCTTTTCTAAGTTGTATTTCTCCATAGTGCTCCTATGGAGGCCCTTTCAACCTAAATAGTTTCCCTCTGGGACCTCTTCTCTTTTACCAAGGTTATAACATTTTGAAAAAAATTTCACAAAAACATTACAAACAGTCTCTTTGACACCATCATATGTCCATTGTTTTATGAGGTGAATAGGCCCTTTAATCGTGTTGGTCTCGGTTGGTTTGCAAAGAGGTCACCATAAAACTCTGCTTGTTATGAAAGGGGCTATAAAAACTGTGTTTTCTTTGATTTTTCAACAAGGGAGGTCATTAAAAAAACCACTGTTGCAGCCTTTCCAAACCACAATGCAAATCCTCTATTTACCTTTGCAGGAAAAAGTGCCAAGCAACCACTGAAGTTAATTAAGAACATGTTGGCCCTCTGCTTGTTTGTGAAGGAGGCCACAACAATGTCTTCCTAACCCTCTGATTTTTGAAGGAGGTTCTATCTTTTTGCTTTCTAACCATATTCTTTGTTGGGGCTCCTATGTTTTGGCCAGATTGGCAAAACCAAAAGATAAGACAACATCAAACCGCTTTGGGATTCAAGGATCTAGCCCTCTTGAATCCAGAGAGGGATCTCTCTATGAATGAGTTAAAAGATGTAATCTTTAAAACCTGAAATGTGATATTAAGCTAGTTATGAAGAGCATGGGTTTTTGTTTGTTTGTTTTTGGTTGGAAAAAGACATGATGAAGGTGAGGGCAGTTCAAAATAAAGGGTGAAGATGTATGCAAATGAAGGAATGATTCGGCTGACAGAAAATACAAAAACAGTTTTAACCCATTGGGCTATTGAGTCATAGGAGGATTTTAATTGGACAACAAGGTTCAAGAAGGATCCATGGGGCAAGTCACTTATGTCAAAGGATCTCTTAAAGTGATTTATGGAATGAAACAGATAGGAAATGGAGAAACAAACAAATGAAGAACAATGAACAACCTAAGATCAAATAAGTGCTTTCAAACTATTTTGCTTCGACATGTACTTAGGGAAACATAAAAGTATTCTGAGATCAGGTAAGTTCTTTTAAACCAGCCTGCATTGAAGTACTTTTAGTTGGAAAACATTTTAAAAATAGTTGGAATAGCTTAAGATCAGGTGAGTGCTTTCAAACTACCCTGCTTTCAACATATTCTATAAGAAAAACACAGATAGTAGTCACAAAGAGAAATTTAGATCAGGCAAGTGCTTTGAAACCAACCTGCTTTAATATACTCTTCAAAGAGAACGTTCGAATGAAGAAAACATAGAAATAAAGATTTCAGTAAGAGTAGGGTACTGTTGAGAGTAAATCCTAGCTCTATGTTTGCTGCTCTTTATCAAAGAAGGTGGACAGAGTGAAAAACATTAAAGCAAATAACAATTGACAGTGAGGAACACATCACCATTGACACAAATCAAGATCCCATAAATCAACATTTTGTATTTGATGTTCAAACCAGTTACAATCAGCAAGCCCGGTGGGTCTCTACAACTTCGAACTTCTCATATCAGCTTATGTATCTTCAAGTCACAAACAGGGCATCAGTAGCTTCAAAAACTATTACATGCATTCAGATGTCCAGAGACCAACATTTGCTCATCTTTTACAGAAGTATTTATAGAAGAAGGAGGAGGTGGGATCTGGCAAAAGATCTCCTAGGTTAATTAATACAGACTAATGACTCCTCAGCCTTTGAGGGCCTCGATGAAGAAATTTACAGGTGTTTATCTGCATTAATTGATTTACATTTATGAATCAAGCTTGGTGGGAGCCTTTGTTGACTTTTGAGGCTCTGTGTCACGTTGAAGTAACTCTGTTTCTGCTCCCCAAGGCCTAATGATCGAAAAGATTTGTTTCTTGGTTGTTCTTAATCTTTAAAATAGTTTTGCCGACAATTAGAGATAAGATCTTTGATTTGTATTAATTGATTAGTTGTCTTCGGTCAAACACCTCTTGTTTCAAATAATCACTAAGCCTTCTTTGATTTATGTGAGGTGGTAGGTACCTTTAGGAGATGTATAGGGTTCGATTGGCCTCTGCTTCAGGTGGTGGAGGCTTTCTTGGATCGACAAATGTCTTCGTCTCTTCCTAAAACACCTTTAATTCACTTGAGATCTGTGTTTTTAGTTCTGATCAGGCTTATCCTGTGCCTTCCAGTCTTTATGATGTCTTTATCCATGGATTTAGGCTTTTGATTTGTTGAATATGCGCGATAATCCTTCAAAAATGAGTTTTTTCTTTGGCTTAGATCTTTAGCACTGATACTCTTTGCTTCTTTTATGTATTGTTGTGTCTTGTTGATGTGCAAGCCGCAGGGCTCATACGGCATCAATGCCTCATGAAACATTGACGAGCCGTGGATTTTGAGCCTAGAAAAACACGAAACCAATTAATAAATCCTGCGTTCTAGGTTAAAATACTTCAGAGGCATGGGAAGAGAGCAGGGCCGTTGGATGGCATCATCCAACGGTTGGGATTCATTTAGAAGAGGTAAAACAAGGATGGAGGAAGAGAATAAATTAGATCCGTCGATCGTGCGAAGATCGACGGTGGGGATTAGTCAAAAAATATAAGTTGGAAAGGCGAAAAGCGATGGAATAATGCGGAAAAGATCTGGGACCGTCCGATCTGGACATGTGGACGGTATAGATCCAATCGAAGAATCACAATCGGTGGGGAAGAGGGAGGGTGTAACGAAAATCGCCGATGCGATTTCACGATCGGGGAGGGCCGATGTGATTGTGCGATCGGGCCATCGCAATCGGAGGTGGCATGCAATAGAAACGCGCCTATCAAATATTTGCGATGCGATATTGCACGGGCCATTTGATCGGCTCAAGATCAACGGTGGAGATTTGTTTTTATCATACATGGCGGAAAACCTTAATACTTCATGAAAACCCAGAATTTCAATATAATACCAAGTTTTGCTGTCGGGCAGATTAATATATATATATATATATATATATATATATATATATATATATATATATATATATATATATATATATATATATACGGAATGGTCATGGCACGCGATTGCGGGGTCTTTGATTATATGGAATATAATACACCTGGGGCGTTATATAACAAAGGGAAAATCGCAATCGGAGCCTCGGGCTCCGGCTTTTCAATCTAACCATTTAAAACAATGAGATGCGATTAGCGCCTCTGGACTCTTAACACTTGGTCCTGGGTGAATGTTATATGGAATGAAAAGCGGAGGGGGAGGAGTTTTAATAAAGGGACTCAATCGCATCAGAGCTTTGATGCGGTCTTTCAATCTACCCATTGTGAATTTTTCTGATGTGATTGTGGTTCGGGTCTAGCACCTGGTTCTAGGGTGTGGGCACGTGGAGGGGAAGTGGTTTAGGTTTAGCCCAAGGGGGCTTAAATCTAAAATACAGCAAAGGAGTTTTTTATGGATTCTCCATGGATTTTTAAAAGGATTTGAGGTTTCGGCAGAGTTTAGAAAAGAGTTTTAAACTCTGCAAAGGAGATTTTATGAAGGGGAGATGAGGAAAATAGAAAATAGAGGAAAATGATGGGAAAAAAGAGAGTAAAAATGAAGGTTAGTTTCTGAGTGGAGGGAGGGGAGAAAGGGGATTTCGCAGCAGTATTTCCTCATGGAACTTTAAACAGAATTTATGAGTTCTGAAGGAAAACAGCAGTGAAGATTTTCAAACAAGGGCATGAGATCTTCTAGAGGCTTCAAGAAATAACATTTGGCAATGACATTGTTTCTTGAAGGCTAAACAATGTTTTGGCCACCTTTTGATAGAACAAATTTTATAGGTGGCCAATAGTGGCTCCACTTGGGGATGGTGCCTTCTTGAAGGCATCAAGAAATTCAGACCTGCATTTCTCTGGGACGCTGCTCAGTACCTCATCCATTGGGCTGCCTTCTTTGCTGGGACAATATTTTTTTCTTCTGAAAACATATTAGCAGACAGGAAAAACAATGGATCTTCATCAACCAGATTTCTACCTACCCAATCCTACTGATCTAACATTTTTTCTTCATTAGAGTGCACTTGGATTGGAAAACTCTTTTACAACATTTTATTTTTTTGAAAACAGGTAATCTAATCTATTTATACTCCTTATTTCTCCATGGACTTAGATTAAACAGTTGAGTCCATAAAATTCTCTACCTAATCTACCATCTGTTGGGATTAAACTGTCCAATCATATTTTATTCTCTAAATTCTAGAACAGAAATTTAAAAACAGTCAAGTTAGGATTAAACTGTTTGACTTGCTGTGATCTATGGCATAAAAAACAAACTGCACATAGATATTTATTTTGCAGAAAATTTATATAAAAAAATGGAAGGTTTAAGATCTAAAAGTTTAAGTATTTTCTTCACCTTTCACAGCTCCATTTTGACTCTTGTTTGAGTTGTTTCTTCCTTGTTCTCTGGTTCAGATTTTGAGCTGATTAGAACCATATTTACCTCTGTTTTGACTCAGAATTAAACATAGATTGGAGTCAATTCTTGCTTGGAAACTTAGGTTCAGGTTTTGAGCATGTTTGAACCGTTAATTTTCTATCCTAATCTATCTACTGATAAGCTGAGTTTAAACAGTTTGGCAAATCGAATTCACTATCCTATCAGCAGTAAATTTAAAACTAATTATTCAAGATTAGGCTGTTTGACTAACTAGGAGTGTGTTTTTCAGGAGTGTTATTTGAGCTTGCACACTTTCAGAATTTATTTCTCTTTTTTGGCATGGGGATGTACCTTTATTGTTTTTTACAATCTGCCCTCTTTTATTTTTCTATTGTTTTTTATATTTTTCTTCTTATGAAACTGAACAAAGCAATGGTATTTACAATGGAAATGAAAGCTTTAAAATTGAACTCAGCAGTATTAATGCTTAAGCACCCTGCCATTGACAGGACCCCCAAACAGATCCGTGCCATCTAACTCTTGCAGAAAAAATGCATTTGGGCCAATGGTGGACTGAATCATGTAAGGACCTTGCCACAAACTGTCAAATTTTCCATTTTTACCCTTATCCTCTCTTCTGGAGTCCCATTTGAGTACCTTGTATCCAATGTTGAAGTCACAAGCCTTTGTTCTCTTGTCAAACAACTTCTTTATGTTCTATTGCACCTTCTGAGCTCTGTTGTAAACCTTTTCCCTTGTCTGTTGGAGATGTATTGTCTGATTAATCCTCCTTATCATGCTATCCTCTTCTGATTGTATTCTTGGACTAATTTTACCATTGGTACCCCTAGGCTGGTAGGGAACACTGCATCTGCTCCATAAACAAGCTGGTAAGGGGACATTCCAATGGATTTCTTTGTGGTCAATCTGTCTGCCCACAAAGCATGCACCAACTTGTTATGCCATGATTTTTTATTTTCCTCAAGCAGCTTCTTGATGATGGTCACCAAAATTTTATTTGATGATTCTACTAACCCATTACCTTGAGGGTAGTAAGCAGTAGAATGACCAAGTGTAATCTGATACCTATGACAAAAATCAATCATCTTTTTGGAACCAAAAGCAGCAGCATTATCAGTAATAATCTTCCTAGGGCAGCCGAATCTAGACAGGATATGGTCTTCAAGAAATTTTATAATGACAGAATCTGTGGCATTACTAGAAGGAATGGCCTCTATCCACTTTGTGAAGTAGTCAATGGCTGTGAGAATCCATTTGTGTTGGGCAGATGAAGTAGGATGGATTTATCCTATGAAATCTAGGCCCCACTGTTGGAAAGGAGCTTCAACAGTGATAGGTTGTAATGGTAAAGGAAGGAGTTTTATTTTTCCCTCAAAAAATTGGCACTTGTGATAAGCTACTATCATTTTATGGACATATTGGAAGATGGTGGGCCAGTAATAGCCAGCTCTAAGTATTTTATTGGCTGTGGTTTTCCAGTAGAGATGACCTCCACACTCTCCTTCATGGAATTCATGCTTGATCCTCTCTGCATCAACTTCAGGCAAACATTTCAGTAATAAACCATTAGCATTTTTCCAATATAAACATTCATTTAAAATGCAATAGTTCCTAGCTTTCAACTTTAAAAAACTTGCCTTTGTTTTTTATAAATGAGGAGGAGCATTAAGATTTGTAAGCACATACAAGATGTCAGTGTACCAAGGTGAGTTTTGGAACTGCTCTTGCACAATGGGAGCAGGTAATTCTTCCTGTTGATTCAAGGCATATACCATGTTAATGTCAAGGGCTTGTAGATTAGATTCAGCCATTAATTGAGCCAAGCCCTGACCTTTAATAAGCTTGGTGGGTTTGATTTCCAAATCATACTCTAATATTACAGCAATCCATTTTCCCCTCTTTCCATCCGGGTCTTGTGGCAAGATGTCTTTTACCACTATGTTTGGCACATAAGCAATGATGTGGGAATGTAGAATATACACCCCGAAGTCCTTTAAGGCCTTTACCAAAGCATAGGCCTGTTTTTCCATTATGTTATATTTCAAGGGTGCATCCCTTAAAGCCTTGCTGAAAAAAGCAATAGGCTATTCCTGTCCCTCTGGGTTTTTCTGCAACAGGACTGCAGCCATAGTATGTTCTGAGGAAAAGGAGAAAATAAGGAACTCTTTTGAAAACTCCGGGCTGATTAGGACTGGTGCCCGGGTGAGTGCATGTTTTACCAGTTCGAAGGAACTTTTGGCTTCTACAGTCCACTTCACTCCTACTTCCTTTTTGAGCATATTAGTCATGTTTCTAAGGAGCTCTGCTAAGTTGGGAATAAACCTCCTTAAGAAGTTAATTTTTCCAATAAAAGACTACAATTCTTTTATGTTCCTTGGTTGGCTAATCTGTAGTATTCCCTCAACTCTTTTTGGATCTATTTTTATCCCCTTTTCTGATATAATATGGCCAAGGAGTTTACCCTCTTGCAGGCCAAACACTGTCTTTTTGGGATTTAAAGATAGTCCAAACCTTCTGCACTTTTCCAGGACCTTTCTTATATGTTTAAGGTGTTCTTCATCAGATTTGGAATAGACTTTTATTTCATCAAGGTACATTACAATGAAGTGCCCTATCTCCTCTGAAAATGCAATGTCCATCGCCCTTTGAAAAGTAGCCCCAGCATTAATTAATCCGAAAGGAATTTTCACATACATGAAAGTGCTCCAAGGAGTGGTGAAAGTTGTCTTGAGTTGGTCTTCTGGGAGTACTAAAACTTGGTTATACCCTGAAAAACCATCTAACAGAGAAATCCTCTTTGAACCAACTACCCTTTGTAGGATGTGTTCCATTTTGGGTAAAGGGTAATTGTGTTTTAGGGAGGCTCTGTTAAGGTTTCTAAAATCAATGCACAGTCTAATTTCTCCTGTCTTTTTTCTCACAGCTACAAGGTTAGAAACCCAATCTGAAAACCTTACAGGCACAATGATTCCCGCCTCATACATTTTCTTGATTTCCTTTTCCACTAGAGGCAGTTGCATTGGATTAATTCGACGCAGTTTTTTCCCAAAGGGTTTTTTGTTTTCTTTCAATGGGATCTTGTGCTGGATGATTTCTGTGTTGTAAGCTTTTAAATCTTCATAGCTATAAGCAAACAAATCCACAAACTCTTTAAACAATTCAATGTATTTATTTTTCATGTTTACTGGCAAGGACCTAGCTATTTTAATCATTTTAGGCTTATCCTCGGTGCCTAAATTGTATTCCTCGACATCAGAATCTATGTATTCTACATTGGGTTTCTTTGCCACGTCATTAAAATCAAAAAGGTCTTCTAATGGCGCTAGCCCCCTAGGTATGTTCTTGTCCTTTGACAACAATACCTCCATGTCTTCGTTTTCTGTGTCTTCATACTCTTCAGTATGATTTCCAAGTTTTTTAGTTACCATGTTGATTTTTACGGGACCGGATGGTTTTTCTTCTTCAAGGGGCTCTTTGTTTAGGCAATTTTCATCAGATTTAGAATCTGAATCAGATAATTCAAACTCGTTTCTGCCAAGCAGGAAATCCTTTATCTATTTGTCGCCCTCAAAGATCTGCCAATATTTCTCATTATCTGGCACTGCAGGTCTATATTTTTTACGAATGATGATCTGTTTGTCACTAGGTGATTCCTGGCATGAACTAGCAGTGCAGGCCAATCCATTTGCAACTATTTTTTGATTCCTTGGGACAAACACGAGTTCATATTTTGCAAACTTTTTCAGGAAATCTATGGCATTATTTCGGTATATCCTTAGTCTAGGATGCTTGACGGCATATTCTCCATTTAGTTGTTTGATGACTAATTCTGAGTCTCCCTGAACAATTATCTTCTTGGCTCCTAGTTCTTTCAATAGATGCAATCCTAGGATGAGAGCTTCATACTCTGTGATGTTGTTAATGCATTTGAAACCTAGCTTGAAAGAATGGCTCTCGGAGTAATTGTTTTCAGTGTCGACCAACCATACCCCAGCTCCCACACTCTTTTTAGTGCAAGACCTATCGAAGTTCATGCACCATAAGGGTTTGTTAACATCGTTTTCATCCCTATTTCCTTATTCATCTTATGTTCTGTTCTGAGATCCGCAACATGTCATGATGGGTCTCGTTCTTCAGGATTTTCATAGATTTCAGCGTGACAGGTAGTCTGTTGTTTTCCATCTTGGATTTGTTCACTCTAGTTTTTTTTTTCAATGCACTGTTCAGAAGTTTCTCTTTCGTTTTCTTCCATACGTAGAACTACCATTATTTCTAGATTTGGGGCCTCCAGCTGGTTATCTGAATTGTTGTCTTCTAGCTCTGGTTTATTTGAGGATTCATCATTATAAAGGATAAATGAATCCAGATCTGTATGGATAGAGTAAATGGGGGAATTTTCAGGCTTTTTTGGGCTACTGACCATGAATTTCATCTGCGCCTCTCTGTATAGTCTTCTAAGCTGGCTAAAGACAGGGATAGTAGCATATTTCCCATCCATCTGCATTGTACCTTGCAGCTTGGCACCCCATGATCTTGACAACAACATGCCATACTTAGGAGGCACATCAGCCACCACAACATCCATAACCATGCACTTGGCTGGGATTTGAGTCAAATTCACACAAAGGTCTTTAATTAGGCCAAGGAATTTCACTCTGCTAGAGTCAAAAGAATATAAATCCTTATAAGGTCTGGTTATTTATAAACCTAGCCTTTCCATTATCACCTTTGGCATAAGGTTGTGTGAGGCTCTAGAGTCATGCATAACATTATGCAAGGTTTTTTCGTGGATATTGAGCCTGACATAGAAAGGAGGTACTACCCCTTCTTGAAATTTCCCTTCAATTTTTGGGTCAAACAAGAGAGTTGGTTGCTCATCATTTAAATTGACGGTGTCAGTGTTTTCTCCTAATTTTAAAGCTTTCAAAATTTGGCTCTTATATACATCCTGGGTGGCCAACTCAATGAGAGAGACCAAAATTTTAATTTTGGCAATCTCACTTTCCAAATTGAAAGCAGACTGACTCTTCGAAAGATTCAATTCTGTCTTGTTGGGCACCATTTTATTAGTAATCTCAGCTTGCTGATTTTCAGTATGTATAATGTTTGAAACCATTTTATCAGGAGCATTAGCTGCAATGCTAGTGCTGATAGGTTCTCATGTTGATTTGTCACTGGTTTGGATGTCGTTATCTTTGTTTTTACCAGAATTCTCAGCTGTTGATTTACTGTTTTCAGTAGTCACTTTAGGAGTCTTTCCAGGCTTTTTCTTAATGGTGATTTCAGAGGCCTTTGGTTTGGGATCATCTATGTTCTTTTTTTTCCTGAGGTCATATTGTTCTTGGACCTGCATGATGGCACTTTCGAATCCTAACCTATAGTCCTCAGTTTCCAACCCTTCTTCGTTCTAGTGTGAGTACGAGGCCTGGTTTTATTCTATGGGGAAGGTATGGTCTAGGTCATCCACATCCATAATATTCATGTCAGTTTCCTCTGACTCCTTTATTATCCCTTCATCCTCATCAAGGAAGTTCTCTTGAAATGGAGGGATGACCTTTTGATTAGAGTCTCTTTGTCTATTTGGGGGGTTATTTCTCCTAAAGTTCTGGTTTTGATTTTGGTTCCTGTTCTGATTGCTGACTTGGATAGTCAAATTTTCTACCATTTTTCCTATTCTCTCCATGGTTTTGGCTAGACTATCATATTTGGGATCAGATGTAAAAGCTATTTTGTCATCCCTATAGGTTACCTTTTTCTCAACCCTCATCCTGGCTCTTTTCTCAATCAAGTTTGCCTCAACACTCACTACTCCTTTCTACATGTCTTCCAGTGTATTATAATCTCTCTCCCTAAGTTGGTAGGCCATATCAGCGTCAAATCCTTCAGGGTATTTTACTAGGGCCATTCCTTGGGGAGGTTTCATGTGTGGTGGAAGAGAATTGTAGATACTGTTAAGTCTTGTAGAGTAATCCTGGACACTCTCTCCTGGATTTCTTTTAAGATTCTTATATTCGGCTAGGATTTGGAGAGGGTTGCTTCTAACTTCCCATTTGTTTATGAAAGCTTTATGTAAGGCGGGAAGATCATTAATGCTATTGGGAGGCAAGAATTTAAACCACTTCTTCACTTCTCCCCCTAAACTCTGAGCGAAGATCCTCATCTTAATTGTTTCGTCCTCTATTTCCATGTAGTCAAAGGAATCTCTCATCCTATCTACATGGTATTGAGTGGTGGTGGATTCTTTACTAGTGAAATGAGGAATCTTAGACTGATATTCATTGGGTAAAGGAGCTAAAGGTTGGGGCAACACTAAGGGAGCATACCATGCTGCCATGATTGAAGGTGAAGGTGGATTCACAAAAGATGGATTAACAAAAGGGACAGTGGGCTGGATTAGATTGGTTTGGACAGTGGGGGTCGGATGAACAGAAGTGGATGGACCAGGGATAGATTGCTAAGCTGATCTTGGATGAGAGACACCTAAATTGAGAAGGAAATGCAAGTCAGGTGGTGTGGTTTCTCTACTACCAGGATGTTCACTTTGTTCTGGGGATGAAAGTGAAGACTCTGAATCTAGCTGATCTAAATCATCGAGTGACAGTGTTCTAGATGGATTTCTTAGATCTACTTGTGATTGCTGTAGAGATGTAAGGTTTTCAAGAATTGAGTTAGCTCTTAAGGATGATTTGAAAACAGTTGAGAATTTAGGATACTTCCTAAGTAACATTTTAGGGTTATCAATTGTATTAGGTGGGTTTGGGTCAGGGTGAGCTCTAGTATGAATCTTTCTAGGAGCCACAACGTTGTATCTTTCAGACCCAACTAAACAAGAAAGGTGTTAACTAGATATGACAATATTTGAGAGGTTTAACTGATCTTTCGCTAAGAAACTTTAATCCTAAAGCCTCTTATTGAGTTTGAATGATTTTATAATGATTACGGGTCCTCCCAGTGGAGTCTTAAGGTCTGTAAGATTGTGGAGTTTCCAAGTGGAAGTTTTAAGCTCTTTTGGAGGTAAAAGGTTTATGGTCCACTACCATGTTTATTGATTACCAATCTGAGATATTTTTGGGTTTTCGGAGTTTATGTGGTTGTATGGAAAACTAAAGAGTTTATAAAAGCTGGCCAAGCAACTATGAACTCAAAAATTCCCCAGTGCAGTCGCCATTATGTTGGCAATGACAATGGGACACAAGACCAAGTATTTAGCAGTTTAGGACGTTCAGATTCTCCCCAGTGGAGTCGCCATTATGTTGGGGTTCCTATTTTTTGGCCAGATTGGCAAAACCAAAAGATAAGACAACATCAAACCACTTTGGGATTCAAGGATATAGCCCTCCTAAATCCAGATAGGGATCTCTCTATGAATGAGTTAAAAGATGTAATCTTTAAAACCTGAAATGTGATATTAGGCTAGTTATGAAGAGCATGGGTTTTGTTTGTTTTTTTTTTGTTGGACAAAGACATGATGAAGTTGAGGGCGGTTCAAAATAAAGGGTGAAGATGTATGCAAATGAAGGAATGATTCGGCTGACAGAAAAGACAAAAAAAATTTTAACCCATTGGGCTATGGAGTCATAGGAGGATTTTAATTGGACAGCAAGGTTCAAGAAGGATCCATGGGGAAAGTCACTTATGTCAAAGGATATCTTAAAATGATTTATGGAATGAAACATATAGGAAATGGAGAAACAAACAAATGAAGAACAGTGAATAGCCTAAGATCAAATAAGTGCTTTCAAACTATTTTGCTTCGGCATGTACTTAGGGAAACATAAATTATTCTGAGATCAGGTAAGTGCTTTTAAACCAGCCTGCATTGAAGTACTTTTAGTTGGAAAACATTTTAAAAACAGTTGGAATAGCTTAAGATCAGGTGAGTGCTTTCAAACTACCCTGCTTTCAACATATTCTATAAGAAAAACACAGATAGCAGTCACAAAGAGAAATTTAGATCAGGCAAGTGCTTTGAAACCAACCTGCTTTAATATACTCTTCAAAGAGAACGTTCGAATGAAGAAAACATAGAAATAAAGCTTTCAGTAAGAGTAGGGTACTGTTGAGAGTAAATCCTAGCTCTATGTCTGCTGCTCTTTATCAAAGAAAGTGGACAGAGGGAAAAACATTAAAGAAAATAACAATTGACAGTGAGGAACACATCACCATTGACACAAATCAGGATCCCATAAATCAGTAGTTTGTATTTGATGTTCAAACCAGTTACAATCAGCAAGCCCGGTGGGTCTCTACAACTTCGAACTTCTCATATTAGCTTATGTATCTTCAAGTCGCAAACAGGGCATCAGTAGCTTCAGAAACTATTACATGCATTCAGATGTCGAGAGACCAACATTTGCTTATCTTTTACAGAATTATTTATAGAAGAAGGAGGAGGTGGGATCTGGTAAAACTTCTCCTAGGTTAATTAATACAGACTAATGACTCCTCGGCCTTTGAGGGCCTCGATGAAGAAATTTACAGGTGTTTATCTGCTCGGTGGGAGCCTTTGTTGACTTTTGAGGCTCTGTGTCACATTGAAGTAACTTTTTTTCTGCTCCCTGAGGCCTAATGATCAAAAATGTTTGTTTCTGGGCTGTTCTTAATCTTTAAAATAGTTTTGCCGACAATTAGAGATAAGATGTTTGATTTGTATTAATTGTTCAGTTGTCTTCGGTAAAACACCTCTTGTTTCAGATAATGACTAAGCCTTCTTTGATTTCTGTGAGGTGGCAGGTGCCTTTAGGAGCTGGAGAGGGTTCGATTGGCCTCTGCTTCAGGCAGTGGAGGCTTTCTCAGATCGACAGATGTCTTCGTCTCTTCCTAAAACACCTTTAATTCACTTGAGATCTGTGTTCTTAGGTCTGATCAGGCTTATCTTGTGCCTTCCAGTCTTTATGATGTCTTTATCCATGGATTTAGGCTTTTGATTTGCTAAATATGCGCGTTAATCCTTCAAACATGATTTTTTGCTTTGGCTTAGATCTTTAACACTGATACTCTTTGCGTCTTTTATGTATTGTTGTGTCTTGTTGATGTGCAGGCTGCGCAGGGCTCATACGGCATCAATGCCTCATGAAACATTGACGACTCATGGATTTTGAGCCTAGAAAATGGTTCCCTTTGATGAATCAAAGGCACGGGAATCGTCATTTCCAGCCTTTGACTTTTCTTTAATTTATAATGGAAAACCATTAATCACCTGCAAAACACAAAACCAATTAAGAAATCCTATGTTCTGGGTTAAACTGCTTCAGAGGCATGGGAAGAGAGCAGGGTCATTGGATGGCATCATCCAATGGTTGGGATTCATTTAGAAGAGGTCAAACAAGGATGGAGGAAGAGACTAAATCAGATCCGTCAATCGCGCGGAGATCAATGGTGGGGATTAGTCAAAAATCATAAGGTGGAAAGGTGAAAAGCGATGGAATAATTTGGAAAAGATCTGGGACCGTCCAATCTGGACACATGGACAGTCCAGATCCAATCGAAGAATCGCAATTAGCAGGGAAAGAG
Organism: Pinus albicaulis; assembly: GCA_034641835.2. Lineage (NCBI taxonomy): Eukaryota > Viridiplantae > Streptophyta > Pinopsida > Pinales > Pinaceae > Pinus > Pinus albicaulis. Next base: position 185,115,330 of record CM076582.1, on the reverse strand, counting down.
GGAGGGTGTAGCGAAAATTGCCGATGCGATTGCGTAATCGGACCATCGCAATCGAAGGTGGCATGCAATAGAAACGTGCCTATCAAATATTTGCGATGCAATATTGCGCGGGCCATTTGATCGGCTCAAGATCAACGGCGGAGATTTGTTTTTATCATACATGGCGGAAAACCTTAATACTTCATGAAAACCCAGAATTTCAATATAATACCAAGTTTTGTTGTCGGGCGGATTAATATATATATACGGAATGGTCATGGCGCCCGATTGCGGGACCTTTGATTATATGGAATATAATACGCCCGGGGCATTATATAACAAAGGGCCAATCAAAATCGGAGCCTCGGGCTCTGGATTTTCAATCTAACCATTTAAAACAATGCGATGCGATTAGCGCCTCCGGACTCTTAACACTTGGTCCCGGGTAAACGTTATATGGAATGAAAAGCGGAGGGGGCGGAGTTTTAATAAAGGGACTCAATTGCATCAGAACTTTGATGCAGTATTTCAATCTACCCATTGTGAATTTTTCCAATGTGATTGCGCTTTGGGTCTAGCACTTGGTTCTAGGGTGCAGGCACATGGAGGGGAAGTGGTTCAGGTTTAGCCCAAGGGGGCTTAAATCTGAAATATAGAAAAGGCATTTTTTATGGATTTTCCATGGATTTTTAAAAGGATTTGAGGTTTCGACAGAGTTTAGAAAAGAGTTTTAAACTCTGCAAAGGAGATTTTATGAAGGGGAGATGAGGAAAATGGAAAGTAGAGGGAAATGATGGGAAAAAAGAGAGAAAAAATGAAGGTTAGTTTCTGAGTGGAGGGAGGGGAGAAAGGGTATTTTGGAGCAGTCTTTCCTCATGGAACTTTAAACAGAATTTCTGAGTTCTGAAGGAAAACAGTAGTGAAGATTTTCAGACAAGGGCATGAGATCTTCTAGAGGGTTCAAGAAATAACATTGGGCAATGACACTGTTTCTTGAAGGCTGGACAATGTTTTGGCCACCTTTTGATAGAACACATTTTATAGGTGGCCAACATGATTTTTGAAGGAGGTTCTATCATTGTGTTTTCTAACCATCTACTTTTCATGAAGGAGGTTATCATCATACACATGAAATTTCATTTATTTCAACACTGTGTCATTTCTCTGCAATATATGTCTTTACTTGGTATCATATCACTGTGAAGTTTTTAGGGAGTGAATAAAGTGGTTGGTATAAGGATAATGCTCACTTTTGGACACCTTTGAACTAACTTTCCCTTGACTGTGTTTTCAGGGTACCTTGAAATTGCCTTTGACTAATGTTCACATCCTAGGTTCAAGGTAGCATAAGAAGCATTTGTCTTCTTATGCCCTACATGATGATGCCCTTCAGAAGATTATACAGCACTACGTTTTGGAGGAGATCATGGAGCACTGCTGATCAACATCTCATTTTACTTCATTTGCTTCATTGTGTTAGAAAATTATATATTACAGAGCAATGCAACACATAAAATACGCGGAAAATAAAAGCACACAAAACACATAAAACTAAAGAGACACAGATATACGTGGTTCACCCATTTTGGGCTACGTCTACCCCGAACAACCAGTCCTTCCTTTCTATTATCCAGCAAAAATGAAGAGACAAAACCTACAATAGATCAGTTGTAGTATCCTCTTTTCTTTCTCACAGTCTCCCTCTCTGTTTCTCGCTCCGAGAATACACACATAATACACAGCCGCAATAAAATACCCTCATATATACAAGGGGGTTGCCTTCTAGGGAAAAAAACCCTAATATAAATATAACTTCTACCATCAGATCATTTTCCTAATGAACGGCCCAGATTGACTAGAAATTACTATACTTTTACAAGGCAATTTTACATCTGTTTTTAGCTTCAGGGGCGCTTCCCCCGAAAACCCCCGCCAGGGGGGGGCTCCGAAAAGTGCTACTGCCCCCCCTGGACCCCCCACGGTAGCGATTAATTACGGGCGGCATTGCCACCCCTTTGAAGGTATAGGGGTCCAATGCTGTGATACAAAGTAAACAAGATAATCAGGCTCCACACCCAACACATTGATGAGGAATGATCTCTGCTCGTCAGGCAGCCTTTAGATTTATAACATGTACACTTGCTACTCTTTACTTTACATCTCTTCATCTGGTTATTGATGGCAAACCTTTTCAACATGAGAGACTTGTTTGAACTTGTCTTTTTGCTCTTATGTGCACATTGATCATCACTCAGTTACACCCTTGCAGAGATGTAAAAATAGATTCTTTGGAACCTTGGAGAGCTCTTTTGGTGTTTCATGGAGATTTTTCCTGATCTAAGCATATTTCTTCAGACAGTGACAAACCTTCTCTTTTCCTGATTTGGATCTTTGTTGAAATTATTCTGACATAAGACAAAGTGACCTCTTAGTTGTGTGCGACCTATGGATAGCACAATGCTTTCTTTGCAGAAAAGGAACTAATTTATGGTTGACTGGTACTAGACAGAGGCTTTTTGGCCTAGGATATCTTAGCTAAGGAAAAACTCCCTAAACACCACTATCTAACTTAGGGACAATTTTGATAGATTCTGAGTGTTTTCTTAGGCATGATCAGATTTTCAAAAGACAAGATGACCAGGGATAGATTTGTAGACACTTTTTCAACCTTTGGATAGTGAATGGCATGAGAAACAAGGGTAAATGACAGCAGATAAACCAAGCTAAGGCAGCTCTAGACAGGGATATTTTGATGAAACAAGATAGGTCTTAAAAACTGGAGATTGTTCTCATCATAGACTAATAGGAAGGGGTAGGAGGAAAAAAAATTGTTTGGGGTGTTTTCTAGATGAAAAAGTGACAATTTGAGATTAGCTTCTAGAAAAATTAGCTAAGGAAACTAGTCATCAACAACAAGTGAAAAATACTGATTACTAACAGGGGGTATGTATATAATGGTCCACCACCAAATTTTGACAAAAATCAATCTAGGGACTATTTTGGGTTTTCTGAGTTTCTCTTATGCAGCCCTAAAGTTTCAGTGAGTATCTTCTAGCTGAGTCATCATCTTGCTAGGATGGCGAGGCAATTAGTTTCTACTCTTGGGTTATCAGTTGATTTTCTAAGCTTCACAGAGATTTTGAGAATTCCTAAGGGATACCTAGGATGTTTTTTACTCAAGGTCCCACCATGATGGCCATTATGTTAGTGTGGCAATGAGGTGGCATATTCACTGGATTTTCTAAGTCAAACTAAGAGTCTAAAGAGTCTTAAGAGGTAGTCAGGAAACTATGTACTCAGACGTCCCACCGTGATCGCCATTATGTTAGCTCCCCATAATTTTCTAGATTGATTGAGATAAAAATGGATAGGGGTAACAACAAAACAAGCTTTGGAATCCAAGGACCTAGCATTCCTGGATTCATAGAGGGATCTCTCTATTAGGTGCAAAGATGTGAACTTGTTTACTGATTAGGGTTGACTTTAGGCTAGTTATGAAATATCGAGTTTCTTGATTGTTTTTTGGTTGGGTATGATCCTTAGATAGACTAGATAGAAACAAGGAAAACTTCAAGTCATTAGGAAATGGATTCTAACAAGGTCATGATAGGTTCATTAACGTATTAGGGAGTATTGTAGGGAAAATCTAGCTTGGTTGGTGGATCTTTGAGGTTTGAAGGATCATGAGATGGACATTAATTTTGAGAAATAAAGTTTGAAAAAGAGCAGTAAATAATTCTCTATCATATACTTAAACAAAGGGATTTGGAAGAATCATAAGCACAGAGAGAAAATTAAAGGCAGAGAAAACCCTAAACTCTTTGATTCAGACTTAAAGCAGATAATTATCCAAGACAAACATTCAAATGAAATACATAAAGGCAAGAAACTTATTTACCTTTTAGTGATTTCATCATCAAAGACAAAAAACATTTAAGATGCACAAATAACTATAATCAGAGAAGGAGAGAAACCCTGAACATCCAAGATTATAGCTATGAAGTTCCTTTAAAACAATTAGTTAAGTAAATGCAAAGAGCAGGATTGAAACAAACTTCTTTGACAAACCAAAGTAATGATGTTTTAAATAGATGACTTCAAGAATAGTGTTCTTAGTGGCAACAAGAACTAGGGCTAGCCATAAATCATGCTAGATACCATCTGTTTTAAACCATTCAAGAAATAAACAAGCTTAGTAGATCCTTAGAGAGAAAAGAAGGATTCTCTAACATGTCCTAGCAGAAGAAAACATTAAGGCATTGAAGAACAAATAGACCTAAGGTGCCATTAGAAAACATTTCTTAGTCTAAATTCTTTGTCCTGCTGCAACATAGAAAGATGGAAACACAATGATAAACTAGAAAACATGAATAAAAAGAAACACTTCACCATCAACCAGACTCATGGATCCTGCAACCAGTCCTCCTCCATCAATGAACAACCTAGGGCATTCATAAACTCCAAGACATCAAGTTATTTTCAAATTCCAAGGGACTATGTATTACTTCAGAATCAGTCATCAAAATCCAACCCAATACATAAGAGCCTCATGATCTATTTATGGAAAAAATGAGGAGGTGGAAACCATAAGAGGCTTCCAGAAACCCTAATTCTATCATAAATGTCATTTATGTGCCTAATGACCATGCAAGGCCCAAGACACATAATAGATAAGCTAATAAATGAAAAATATCATAATATAACTCCTCAATCAAATTTGGAGTGATTTGCACAAGAAAATATTAAAAAAATATTATGCCATAAATTTGTGTCTTTTGTTGACTTTTTGGCAAAAAGACACTCTATTTGCGGAGTGCTACTTTTGCAGAAAATAGGTTGTTTTGCAACCAAGTTTTGGACCACTTCTTGATGTCGGATTTGGCTCTGTGATGGCTCGTTGGAGAGCCTGGAGAGTCTAATTTCCAAAAATTCTTGTGGTTTTCTGATACAACTCCTATAACCCTGTCAAAATTTCCAAAATCCTCAGACTATCATTTGCGTAGCGCCAGGCCTAAAATAGGGGCAGAAAGATTATTTTTGAGGTGTTTTTTTACCTTATGAGGGGTCAAAAATGCTCCAAATCTTCTGAAATTTTGTGTGGATGCTTTGAAGGTCATTATAAATCCATAAATTTCAAGCTTTCCTCCTAAATATGACCTAGAGTTTTGCAGAGTGCCAGTGGCGCTGCGCAAACTAGGCCAAAAATTCACAAAAAATAAAATTTTCTCCAAATCCCTTCAAATTTGGTGGAGACCTCCCTTACATGTTTTCAGACAACTACTAAGAAACCTTAGCCAAAATTCCAAGGCTGTTATGCTCATTTTCCTCTTTTAGATTTTTTACCTCAAGGAGGGCCTCCTTGAGTTTGGCACAAGCAAGCCTGCTCTTCTTTGCGTAATGATTGGTAATTTTATTTTAGAGAGCAAGGCCTCTCTTGATCCTATTGAAGTAATTATGCTCATTCTTGTAGTGTTGAATGATGCACTGTGCTCTTTCAAAATCCTTCTCCCACTCCCTGATTTGTGCATATTTGTATAGGAGTAGCATTTTAGTGGTCATCTCCTCATCCTCATTATCATTGTCTAAGTCAATGAACTCAGTCCCTTGAGTAGTTTTATTTATCCTTTTACTCCTCCTCACCTTTACCTACTGCTCAATATTTCCCACCTTTTCCTTTCCCTTGTCCACTTTTTTGATAGCTTGAGGAGAGATGGCCCTTTTCCGTTTTGAGGCAGCAAACACATCTCTTTGTCCTCTGTAGTATGTGCATGTGTGAGGGGTGATGATGGTATTTTTGACCATGTTTTGATCATTTCTTTGACCCTTATCACTGCCATCAGCCTCATCTTGGCTTTGTTCTTTACTGAGGTTCTCTCCTTGGTCATTTCCTACACTATCATTTTTATTTTCTTGGTTATCTTGAAACTGATTAGTGTCATGATAGTCATGACAGCTATCATGACTATCATGAATATTTCCTTGGCTGTCTTGTGCACTTTTCCGACTGCCTTCCTCGTCTTTTTTCTCTTCCCTACTGTCTCCATCATCTCCATTATGATCTGTTTGTTCATTATGCTCATTGCCTTGTGTTTCATCATTATTTGCTCCATCACTTCCCATATCCTCTGTCTCTTCTTCATACATTTATGTTTTTTCCTCATTGACTTCTTCACCCTCACCTTGATCTCTATGTGATCCTTGAGTTCCACTCCCTGCTTCACCTGATGCATCAAGAGAAGGAGAGAAAGGGATGTGTGCCTGTGGTGAGGGCACTTGTGTAGATAAGGAACGCAAATTTGTTTGATGAGGATGCTATGGGTTTGAGAAGAACTCATTTTTTATGAAAACATCCCAAGGTACACCCTGCTGCTCTAGCTGATGTACAACCACCATCTTGATCAAGGAATGGTGGAACAAGTTGTACATTTGTTGGGGGTAACTCCTCCTTTGGACAACAGAACACATTTTCATAATACTCCTGTAGATATAGTAGGGTAGGTTAAGTGCCTTAACCCCTGTGAAATGCATAAGGAGTCTAAGATGATAGGTATAGAATCTGGAGTATCTCCCTTCATAGGTGAAGTATTTCATGATAGCCAACATCAAGGGTGCATAATTGTGTTTGAGATGTGAGAAAGGGAAAACTACGATATTGCCTTATCTATACCTCCTTTTGATGAATGGCTCAAATAAATATCTTTATATCTTACCATTCTTGAACCATTTCTCACACACTGAAGGGATACCAGTGGCTTCAGATATGGACCTTGCCGAAATCTAAAATTTCACCCCTGCAAGGTTAGCATGTTTGTTTTATAAGTTGAGGATGAGGAACCTTGTAAGCTAAAGATTGCTCTTCACCTGCTTAACCTTCTCACAAAACTGAAAACACCTTTTGTTTTGAAAGCATGAAAAGATCCTAGGAGAAAATGTGATAGCCACTATATTTTGGGGTTCCAACCTATTAACTTTCCCTCCCTTGTGCTTTGTCTTTGAAGGCCTTTGACCTCCTCCACTACCACTGTTGTTTTAAATCTCTGACATGGTGATGGGAGACACTGGTTTGAAAATTGAGGTTTAGTTGAAAAACCAAGACAAAAATGATGGTGAGGTTAAATTTTAGCTAAGAAAATAAGTTCTTAGGGTTTTGAGTGGTGTTGTAGTTTGAGGAGGTTTTTAGAGGATGGTAATAGCCTCAATTTTTCTTACCCACCTGTTGGTGTCCCGTGATTTGGCAAATTGGCATACCAAATTACAAGGCAACATCAGAACCATTTTGGAATCCTAGGATCTAGCCCTCCTAGATTCAGAGAGGGATCTCTCTATATGGGTTTTCAAAGGATATATCTTTGAGGCTTATGATATGATATTAGGCTAGTTGTGAAGTACAAGGGATTGGTTTGTTTTTTGGTTGGGAATCATTAAATGAGAAGTTCATGTGAAGTGAAGGAGGAAATAAGTGGAAGGATGTTTCAGCATGAGAAGATATGTCAAAAACAATGCTAAACCATTTGGCTATGGAGTCATAAAAGGGTTTACTTGCACATCAACTATCAAGGGTTTTCAAAGGGCAAGTCATCTATATCAAAAGATCTTTAAAGTTGAGTTTGTGGTATGGAACATTAGGAAGTGTGATGAAAGAATCAAAGCTAAGAAAACAAAGGGCAGCCTAAGATCAGGTAAGGACCTTTAACCTAGCCTACTTTTGGCATACACTCAAGGGAAAAACATAAAAATTTAGCCTAAGATCAAGTAAGGACTTTGAACCTATCCTACTTTCGGCATACTCTCAAGGGAAAACATTTAAGATAAACATAAAAAGTAACCTAAGATCATGTAAGGACTTTGAACCTATCCTGATTTTGGAATACTTTCAAGGGATCTTTTCAAAGTAGCTGTTGGAGGAAAAACTAGAGGACAGGGCTAACCATAGACTTCCCTAGTTCCTAACTCTACTTAGCAAACCTTTCAAGAACATTCAAGAATGGAATCTCAAGTTCTACTCAGCAAGACATGGTCTCACCAACATTCCTTGACCGGTTATACTCTATTGAAATCATTCCCAAACACACATTTAGAAGAAAACATAAAGATAAAGCTTATCAGTCAGAATTAGGGTACTTCAGAAGTAAATCCTAATCTATATTTTACTGCTCTTTTTCAGAGAATATGAACAAATTGGAAACATAAGGAGAATAACAATTACAGTAAGAATAACATCACCAATTATTTATATCAGGATCTAGTGAATCTGCTTGTATATAGTCCAAAACCAGTTACCTACTTTGAGTCCAATAACTTTTACAGCCTGATACTTCTCTTCCCAGCCTACTATATTACAACTACGTAGTAACTCTTACTCAATAATAGTTCAACAATTAACAATTTTCCAACCCTTTACAATGAGTTTTCTGTGAATACATATAGGTGCAAAGAGGAAGAGTGTTGTAGAAATGGTAATAAATATTAATTAAGACAGAGTGGGAAAGGTAATTGAATGCCCTTTCTACTTAATAATCATACCATTAACTGTTTATACCACTTTAGTAGTTTTTACTGTCTTTGAGGCATATCTGGTAGGCTAGTAATAACTCTGAAGTGTGTTCTTTGAAGATATCTTGGTCTAAAGTACCCTGTTTGACCTCTATGACAAGTAAACTGTTATTTTTTGGGTCTTGTAGCCCCATGTCTACTTAATAACTATTCTGACAGTCTTAAAGAGGGTTTGTTAGCAGGATGGCTATCAATTTATTTCTGAGGTGTCTTTGGCCAACATATCTCTGATTGTGCATTTAATATGTATTCCTTTGAGGTAAAATAGGACTGTAGGTGTCATTCAAGACTCTTCTCGGACCATATTTTGTCTTCAAACTATGTTTTTGTATTTATACTGTGAGTTTAAGCGTTTAATATTCAACTTTATGCTTAATCCTTTTGTCTTTATCCTTCTGATCTCTGTCTTTATGCTTCTTTCTTTTGTTTTCTTTTTCAGTGTACAGGTGGCTTCAGTACATTGGAGGGTTTGATTTGTAATCATATCCATAAAACATTTGATTAAGCTTTGAAATTCGACCCCTCGGCCCCTTTGCCACTATTTCCTTGGTTGTGGGAGACCTTTGTATTAATCCATCATTAAAACCTGCACACGACGACAAACTAGTTATGAAATCCTGCGTTTCTTGGGTTTAACTGCAACAGAGGGCTTTAGCGATGGTTATGGAGTAGTGAGGAGGCAAGGTGAATTTAGCGGGGAAGGGTTTAATCATGGCGGAGATGAACCAGGGTTCAAATTTAAATCGGGCGCAAAAATTTGGAACGACGATATTGGAAAACCACGAATGGTTTTCGCACACCGTTCCGGCGGTTTTTGGTTTTCACCCGAACAAACCCGATACCACACATTGGTCGCCACGTGTCCAGGGCGAAACCAAATTTTTCGCGTTGAAAATGCACGATCATTTTTTTTGGATATTTGAACGTGAAACAACATGCAAACCATTGGATCTGGGGCTGTAGATCCAACGGTAGAGAATCAGCGCGACGGGCGGACAGATGTGCAGGAGAAAGGCAGTGGGACCAGCGGGTGACGTAAGAAATCTTATCGCGGAGTGGAAAGGTTATCGGGCAGGGTTAAACAGTTTAAAGAAATGGGGGTCATTGGATGATGGGATTCAACGGTCATAATGCGTCGAAAGGGCAAAGAGAAAGGGGATAGACGGGAGATGGATAAAGGAGGGGAGTGCCGACAGCCGTTGATCTTGGTAGATCAACGGTTAAGACTCTGCTGGGGAAAACGTAGTGTAGAGGAGTGGAATATCGAACGAAGGGGGCTAAACAAAGCGGGGGAAGGTTTTTATGGAGAAAATGAAGACCCGGGGGCTAGGATAGAAAGGGCTGAAGATTAGCGCGAAGAGTTAAGCGCTTGGTTCCGATGCTTGGACACATGGAGAAAACAAGCAGAAGACTTAAGTCCTCGGGGGATTGCATCGGCTGGAGAAAAGAGAATGGAAATGAGGAAACGAGGAAGTTGCGACGAAGTGCTAGTCGTTGGATCCGTGGGATGATCCAACGGCTGAGATCTAGAGTGCGGGGGGACTAAAGAGGTACGAACCAAATTTTTTGCCTATGCCTCCATAGTGAATCAGCGTTGTCGGATCTTTGAAGATCAATGGCTAAGATGTTGGGGAAAACCATAGTCGGGGTGGGTAGAATGAGAAGCAAAGGGGGCTTAGATAAGTGGGAAAGGTGGAGTCCTGTAGAAGAAACAGGAACCGGGAGCAGAGAGCTAAGGGGTTGAAGGCTTAGCGCTTGGTCATAGCGCCTGAGTCATATGGCAGAGAAAAGGGAGGGGAGCTTAGGCCAAGGGGGCTTAAAAGCTTGATATGTAAAAAAGGTCGGAAATAGGCCAAAAAGTGGGTTTTTTGAGCCTTTTGGAGTTTCCGATAGGGTAAAAAGGCGAGATTAAACCATTAAAATGGGATTTTTATAGGTTTAAAGGATTTTTATGGGAAAATGAGGGTAAATGAGGGAGGAAAGGGGCCTTTAATGAGTGATTAGGATAGGTAAACATGGATGAAAAGCGGGTGAAAATGAATTTATGGAATGATGGAAAATGGCTCTATAACAGTCTTTTTTAGATATCAGCAGGACTTCTTTGAATTCTCTTTTGAAGGAAATAGCAGTGAAGATTACTCTTAAGTCAGAGGGCACCAAAAGGCTTCAAGAATGAGTAGTTTCATATGAAAATAATCTCTTGAAGGCTCACACAATAGATTTAGCCATCATCTGTTGAAGCAAATTTTACTGATGGCTAACAGAGGCTCCACTTGGGGATGGTAGCTCCTTGGAGGTGTCAAGAACCTCAGAAATTTTATCATTGGGATGTAGATCAATGTCCTACACTTTGACAATCCTCTTTCTTCTTTGATCATGTTTCTTGAAAGGATGATCAGAATTTACATAACCAGCTGATTTCTCCCAAACATTCTACCTACACGGCCTACTTTCCTAACATTTTTTCTTCATAAGGTGCACTTGGACTTACAAACCTTTGACATCAACATTTTACTTTGAAAACAGGAAAAACTAATCTAAATCTACCCTTATTTCTCCATGAGTCCAGATTAAACAGTTGAACTCATAGCTTCTTTACCTAATCTACTATCTGCCAAGATTAAACTATTTGACAGATATCATTCTCTATGTTCTAAAACAGAAATTGAAAACATAGCCAGACCAAAATTAAACTGTCTGATTTGATGTAAGACTATAGCATAAAACAAGCTACACATAGACCTTTATTTGCAGAAAGTAAAACAAAACTTGGAAGGCTTAAGATCTGAAAACAATGAGAGTCCTTCCTTCTTCCTTTCAGCTCTGATTTTGATCTCTTTGAGTTGTCTTCTTCTTCTTTACCTGGTTCAAGTTTTTATCATGTTAGAACCAGTCTTTTTGTATCTTTGGCTCAACTTTTGATCTAATTAGAGCCACTATTTCTTTTTTATTCTTTGGTTCATATTTTGAGCATGTTTGAACCATTCTTTTTCTATCTTAATCTAATCTACTGATAAGCCAAGATTAAGCAGTTTGGAAAATATTCTTCACTAACCTATCAGCAGTAAATTGAAATCTATCTAGTCATGATTAGGTTGTATGACTAAATAGTAGTGCTCTTTCAAGTAGTGGAATTTAGGCTTGCACACTTTCATATTTTTCTTTCTTTTTTGGTATGGGGTTGTAGCTTTCTTCTTTTAATCTGCCCTCTTTTCTCTTTTCTATTTTTTTGTATTTTTCTTTTCTCAAAATGAAACAAAGCAATAATATTTACAATGAAGAACGAAAAATTTAAACATAGGTTTCAACATAAATAATGTTTGAGGATCCTGCCATTGAAAGGACCCCCAAATAGGTCTGTACCATCCATATCTTGTATAAAAAATGCATTATGACCAATGGCAGATTAAATGATGTAAGGGCCTTGCCATAAATTTTCAAACTTGCCATGTTTGCCCTTATCTTCTCTCCTGGAATCCCATTTGAGTACTTTGTCACCAATCTTGAAATCACTAGCCTTTGTCCTCTTATCAAACAGCTTTTTGATATTCTCTTGTACATTATGTGCTCTGTTATAAACTTCTTCGCTAGTTTGCTGAAGATGTATGGTCTGATTTATCCTTCTCATCATGCTATCTTCTTCTGACTGTATTTCTTGGACCAACTTCATCACTGGCACTCCTAAACTGGTAGGAAAAACTGCATCTGCTCCATAAACCAGCTAATAGGGAGACATTCCAATTAATTTCTTTGTTGTCAATCTATTGGCCCATAAAGCATGCACCAACTTGTTGTGCCATGACCTCTGATTTTCTTCCAGCAGCTTCTTTATTATGTTTATCATGCTCTTATTTGAAGACTCTTCCAACCCATTACCTTGAGGATAATAAGTTGTGGAATGACCAAGAAAAATCTGATATCTGTGACAGAAATAAACCATATTTTTAGAACCAAATGCAACAGCATTGTCAGTGATAATTTTCCTAGGACAGCCAAATCTAAACAGGATATGGTATTCAAGGAATTTTATGATAACTGAGTCTGTGGCATTCCTAGAGGGGATGGCTTCTATCCATTTGGTGAAATAATCAGTGGCTGTAAGTATCCATCTATGTTGGGTAGATGAGGCAGGATGGATTTCCCCAATGAAGTCTAGGCCCCACTGTTGAAAAGGAGCTTCAACTGTGATTGGTTGCAAGGGTAAGGGAATCATTTTTCTCTTGCCTTCAAAGATTTGGCATTTGTGGCAGGTGAATATCATTTTGTGGACATCTTGAAAAATGGTGGGCCAGTAATAACCAGCTCTAAGGATTTTATTAGCAGTGGTTTTCCAATTTAGGTGGCCTCCACATTCTCCTTCATGAAAATCATGCTTGATCGTATCTGCATCAACCTCAGGCAAACATTTAAGCAATAAAACACTGGCATTCTTCTAATACAAACATTTATCTAAAATGCAGTAATTAATAGCCTTTAACTTCAAGAATCTTTCCTTTGTTTTAGACAAACCAAGAGGGGCATTGAGATTAGTAAGCACATACAAAATATCAGCATACCATGATGAATTGAGGAAATGCTCTTCAATAAGTGGGGCTGGTAATTCTTCATGACCATCTAATGCATCTATCATGTTTATGTCAAGTGCTTGAAAGTTAGATTCAGTCATTAATTGTGCTAGGCCCTGACCCTTGATGAGTTTAGTGGGTTTAATTTCCAAATCATATTCCAGTATCACAGCAATCCACTTTCCTCTTTTTCCATCAGGGCCTTGTGACAAAATTTCTTTTACCACTATATTAGGAACAAATGAAATAATGTGAGAGTGTAAGATATAAACACTAAAATCCTTCAAGGCTTTGACCAAAGCATAGGCATGTTTTTCCATGATATTATATTTCATAGGTGCATCTCTTAATGCCTTGCTGAAAAATGCAATTGGTTGCTCTTGTCCTTCTAGATTTTTCTGTAATAGGACAGCAACCACAGTATGTTCTGATGCAAATGAAAATATGAGGAAGTCCTTAGTGAAATCAGGAATGATAAGGACTGGTGCTTGGGTGAGTGCATGTTTGACCAGTTCAAAGGAATTGTTTGCTTCTAAGGTCCATTTAACTCCTATCTCTTTCTTTAACATGTTTGTCATGTTCCTAAGGAGTTATGCCAGGTTGGGTATGAACCTTCTTAAGAAATTAATCTTTCCAATGAAAGATTGAATTTCTTTGATGTTTCCGAGGTGACTGATCTGCAATATACCTTCAACCCTTTTTGGGTCTATTTTAATCCATTTTTCAGATATGATATGACCAAGAAGTTTACCTTCTTGGAGACCAAACAATGTCTTCTTGGGATTCAAGGATAGCCCATAATTTCTACATTTCTCAAAGACCTTTCTTAGGTGTACTAGGTGTTCTTCATCTGTTTTGGAATAGACTGTAATTTCATCCAAATAAATCACAATGAAGTGGCCCTTTTCTTCTGAGAAAGCAATGTCCATGGCTCTTTGAAAGGTGGCACCGACATTCATTAATCCAAAAGGCATTTTCACATACATGAAAGTGCCCCAGGGAGTAGTGAAGGTTGTTTTCAGTTGGTCTTCAGGGAGTACCAATATCTGATTATACCCTGAAAATCCATCTAGTAAATAAATCCTCTTGGAACCAACTACCCTTTGTAATATGTGCTCCATTTTAGGCAAGGGATATTTTTCCTTTAATGAGGCTCTGTTCAAGTTCCTAAAGTCAATACAGAGCCTTATCTCTCCTATTTTCTTTCTTAAAGCTACGAGATTAGATACCCACTCTGAGTATCTCACAAGGACAATAATTCCAGCCTCATACATTTTCCTAATTTCTTTCTCAACCAGAGGTAACTGCACAAGGTTTATTCTGTGTAATTTTTGCCTAAATGGTTTCTGGTTTTCCTTAAGTGGTATCTTGTGCTGAATGGTCTTTGTATCATATGTCTTTAAATCCTCATAGCTCCAAGAAAATACATCAAAAAACTCTTTAAACAACTCAATATATTTCAGTTTCATGTGAGATGGAAATGTTTTGGATAACTTGATCATTTTAGGCTAGTCTTTACTGCCTATATTTCATTCCTCAATATCAGATTCAGTGGGTTTTATTGTTGGTTTCTTGAAACCGTCATTAAAATCAAACAAGTCTTCTAGAGGTTCTAGTCCTTTGGGTAAGCCTTTGTCTTTAGACTGTAGTACCTCTATGTTTTCTTTTCCTGAGTTTATGTACTCTTTTGTTTGATTTTCAAAATCTCTGGTTAGCAGATTAATGTATGCAATGGGAGAGGGTTCTTTTTCAATAGTATGTTCCTCATTAAGACAGTATTTATCATACTTTGAGTCTAAATTTGGAAATTCAAACTCATTTCTGAACTGCAGAAAGTCTTCTATCTGTTTATCTCCCTCAAAGACCTGCCAATACTTTTCATTGTCTGGGACAGCTGGTCTATATTTTACTTGGACTATGAACTGTTTGTTTTCATAGGGTCTTTGGCATGAACTGGCAGCACAAGACAATCCATTAGCAAGGATGTTTTGGTCTCTGGGGACAAAAACAAGTTCATATTCCTCAAAAATTTTAAAAAGGTTCATAGCATCATTTCTATAGGCTCTTAGTCTTGGATGTTTGGCAGTATACTCTCCATTTATTTTCCTAATGATCAGTTCAGAATCTCCATGAACAACGATCCTCCTGGCTCCTAATTTCTTCAGTAAATGTAGTCCTAAGAGGAGTGCTTCATACTCTTCTATGTTATTTGTGCATTGGAAGTTTAACTTGTATGAATGGATTTCAACGTGATTATTCTCTGTGTTGTGAAGCCACACACCTGCTCCTCCACCAGTTCTATTACAAGACCCATCAAAACTCATATTCCAAAGAGGGCCAGTTTCAAACTTGTTGTTGTTTTCATTCCTGTCCCCTTTGTCCTGTGTGTTTTGACTGTCATTATGCAGTTTTATGGGTTCTTTAGCATGTTTATGTCGGTCTTGTTCCTTAAATTTTTCATGGAGTTGAGGCCTTTCGTTTTGACTCTCATGATTTGCACCAAGCTGATGGATAGTGGGTGGTTCATACTCTTTGTTTTTTTTGTTGTAATTTTCAGATTCAGCAAACTGTTTGAGAGCCTCTCCCTCCTTTTTTCCTCCTTCCATATTTTTTGTTATGTTGGGTGATTTCTAACTATCCAACTCTAGTTCACCAAAGCTTTCATCACTGCAAAGAATGAATGAGTCTAGGTCTGTATGGATAGAATAAAGAGGGGAATTTTCTTATTTTTCTTGACTACTCACCATAAATTTCATGTGTGATTCCCTATAAAGTCTTCTAAGTTGACTGAAGACAGGGATGGTGGCATATGTCATGTCCATTTGCATGGTACCTTGAAGCTTAGTAGCCCATGATCTTGAAAGAAGCATGCCATATTTGGGGGGCACATCAGCCACTACCACATCCATCACTATGCATTTGGCTGGGATTTGGGTCAAGTTTACGCAAAGATCTTTGATCGGGCCTAAGAATTTTACTCTGCTGGAGTCAAAAGAATACAAATCTTTATATGGTCTGGTTATCTCAAGGCCTAATCTCTCCATGATTACTTTGGGAATGAGGTTATGAGAAGCCCCTGAATCATGCATAAAATTGTGTAAAATCTTATCATGTATATTCAAACTGACATAGAAAGGAGGGACCACTCCTTCTTGGAACTTTCCTTCAATTTTAGGACCAAATAAAAGGGTTGGCTCATCATCATTTAGGTTGACAAAGTCATTATTTTCTTCTATGTTCAAAGCCTTTAACACCTGAAATTTATATACATCTTGAGTGACTAACTCAGCGAGGGGGACAGAGATCTTGATTTTAGCAATTTCACTTTCCAAATTGAAAGGGAACTGATTCTTTGAAAGGCTCAAATCTGTCTTGTTAGTCACTAACTTATCAGCAAAATCAGCTTGTTGGTTTTTACTATGTACATCAGTTAAAACTATTTTTACAGGGGTACTAGCTGAAGTGCTAGTATTGTTAGGGTCCACACTTTGTTTGTCAGTGGTTTGAGTGCTTTTCCCCTTGTTTTTACCAGAAATTTCAGCTGTTGTTTTGTTTTTTTTAGAAACCTTTCTAATCACTTTTTCAGACCTATTTTTAGCAGCAGTTTTAGAGGTCTTTGTTTGGGGATTTTCTGGGTTCTTTTTGCTCCTGAGGTCATATTTTTTATCGACCTCCATGATAGCATTTTCAAAACCTTGCATATAGTCTTCATATTCTAAGCCTTCATTATCATAATACGTATATCTGGCCTGGTCATCCTCTGTGAAAAAATCAGGGTCTTCATTACTTACTCCCAGCATGTTTATAACAGTTCCCTATGGCTCTTCTATCACTCCCTCATCTTCATCAACATAGTTTTCTTGGAATGGAGGTCTGATTTGTTGATCGGTATCTCTTTGTCTAATCCAATTGGGGCTTTTCCTAAAGTTCTGGTTCTGATTTTGAGGCTGGTTCCTATTCTGAGCGTTTTTTTGGACAACCAACCTCTCCATCATTCTTTCCAACCTATCCATGCTCTTGGCTAGATGGTCTAGTTTTCAATCAGATGTGGAAGGTGTAGTGTCTTCCCTATATGTTACTTTCTTTTCAGTCCTCATCCTAGCTCTCTTCTCAATCAAATTTGCTTCCACACTAAGAGCTTCCTTTTGCATTTCTTCTAAAGTTAAGGGATCCCTTTCTCTTAGCTGATAGGCCATTTCAGGATCAAATCCTTCAGGAAATTTGGCCAAAGCTGAGCCTTGTGGAGGTTTCAAATATGTGGGTAGTGTGTTATAAACACTATTGAATCTAGTGCAATAATGTTGAACACCTTCCCCAGGGTTTCTCTTGAGGTTGTTGTAATCTGAAAGTATTTGGAGAGGGTTCTTCCTAATTTCCCATTTGTTTATGAATGTTTGATGTAAAGAAGGGAGATCATTTATACTATTAGGAGTTAAACCCTTAAACCATTTCTTGGCTTCTCCTCCTAAAATTTGGGCAAAACTCATTTTGATGGTCTAATCTTATATTTCCATATAATCAAAGGCATCATTCATTTTGTCTACATGCTGTTGAGAAGTAGTGGATTCATTTCTGGTGAAATGGGGAATTTGGACTGATATTCATTAGGTAAAGGAACCAGAGGTTATGGTAACACTAGTGGAGCATAGCATGCTACCATGATAAGATTTTGTGAGAGGAATGGAGTGGTTTGAACAGTGGGTATATGGATGACAGAAGTTCTTGTACCAGCTAGAGACTGTTGAGCAGATTTGGGGTGAGAGAAACCGAAGTTGTGAATGAAATGAAGATCAGGAGGTGTGGATGGATGGGTTTATCTACTGCTAATATGTTGGCCACAATGTTGTGGTGAACTTGGAGGCTCAAATTCTATCTTATCTATACCACTAAGTGACTTAGTTCTTGGTAAATTACTTGGAATATCAAAGTCAAATTGGATCTCTTGAAGAGCTAAAAGGTTTTCAGGGACAGAGTTAGCTCTATGAATTGAACTGATAATAGTTGGATTTCTAGATGCAGGAGACTTCCTAAGAATGATTTCTAGATTATCAACTATTTCAGAAGGATTTGGGTCGGGATAGGCTTTGGTATGTGCCCCAGTGGAGTCTCTGTGAAACCAGGATTAATCATCAGGCCTACTAATCACCAGTGGAGTCTTTTGATCTTTTAGGAGTTGTGGAGTAAATCCTAATCTGTATTTTACTGCTCTTTATCAGAGAATATGAACAAAGTGGAAACATAAGGAGAATAACAATTACAGTAAGAATAACATCACCAATGACTTAGATCAGGATCCAGTGAATCTTTTTTGTATATTTGATGTCCAAAACTAGTTACATACTTTGAGTCCAATAACTTTTACAGTCTGATACTTCTCTTCCTAGCCTACTATATTACAACTACTCAGTAACTCTTACTCAATAACAGTTCAACAATTAACAATTTTCCAACCCTTTACAAAGAGTTTTCTGTGAATACATATAGGTGCAAAGAGGAAGAGTGTTGTAGAAATTGTAATAAATATTAATTAAGACAAAGTGGGAAAGGTATTCGAATGCCCATTCTACTTAATAATCATAGCATTAACTGTTTGTACCACTTTAGTAGTTTTTCCTGTCTTTGAGGCATATCTGGTAGGCTGGTAATAACTCTGAAGTGTGTTTTTTGAAGATATCTTGGTCTGAAGTACCCTGTTTGACCTCTATGACAAGTAAACTATCATTTTTTGGGTTTTGTAGCTCCATGTCTGCTTAATAACTATTCTGACAGTCTTAAAGAGGTTTTGTCAGCAGGATGGCTGTCAATTTCTTTCTGAGGTGTCTTTGGCCAACATATATATGACTGTGCATGTAATATGTATTCCCTTGAGGTAAAATAGGACTGTAGGTGTCATTCGAGACTCTTCTTCTGCTGATCTATCTCTTTTATCACTTTAAACACTGACATTTAGCTTTTCATTGTGTTTTTTAAGGCTTTATTAGACCTTCTCGGACCATCTTCTATCTTTAAACTATGTTTTTGTCTTTATACTGTGAGTTTAAGCGTTTAATCTTCAACTTTATGCTTAATCCCTTTGTCTTTATTCTTCAAATCTCTGTCTTTATGCTTCTTTCTTCTGTTTTACTTTTCAGTGTACATGTGGCTTCAGCGCGCTGGAGGGTTTGATTTGTAATCATATCCATAAAACATTTGATTAAGCTTTGAAATTCAACCCCTCAGCCCCTTTTCCACTATTTCCTTGGCTGTGGGAGACCTCTGTATTAATCCACCATTAAAACCTGCACATGACGACAAAATAGTTATGAAATCCTACGTATCTTGGGTTTAGCTGGAACAGAGAGCTTTGGCAGAGGTTATGGAGCAGTGAGGGGGCAAGGTGAATGCAGCGGGGAAGGGTTTAATCATGGCGGAGATGAACCAGGGTTCAAAATTAAATCGGGCGCGAAAATTTGGAATGGCGGTATTGGAAAACCATGAATGGTTTTCACGCAGCATTCAGATGGTTTGTGGTTTTCACCTGAACGAACGCGATACCACACATTGGTAGCCATGTGTCCTGGCCGAAACCATCATTTTCGCATTGAAAACGTGCGATCATTTCTTTTGGATATTTTAATGTGAAACAGCATGCAGACCATTGGATCTGGGGCTGTAGATCCAACGGCGGAGGATCAGTGTGATAGGCGGACAGATGTACGGGAGAAAGGCGGTGGGACTAGCTAGTGATGTAAGCAATCTTTTCGCGGAGCGGAAAGGTTATCAGGCAGGGTTAAACAGTTTAAAGAAATGGGGGCCATTGGATTATGGGAGTCAACGGTCATGATGCGTCAGAAGGGAAAAGGGAAAGGGGATAGACGAGAGATGGATAAAGGAGGGGAGTGCCGATAGCCATTTATCTTGGTAGATCAATGGGTAAGACTTTACTGGGGAAAATGTAGTGCAGAGGAGTGGAATAATGAAGGAAGGGGGCTAAATAAAGCAGGGGAAGGTTTTTATGGAGAAAATAAAGACCCGAGGGCTAGGATAAAAAGGACTGAAGAGTAGCGCGGAGAGTTAAGCGCCTGGTTCTGGTGCTTGGACACATGGAGAAAATGGGTGGAAGACTTAAGCCCTCGGGGGATCGCATTGGCGGGGAAAAAGAGAATGGGAATGAGGAAATGAAGAAGTTGCGATGAAGCGCTGGCCGTTGGATTTGTGGGATTATCCAACGGCTGAGATCTAGAGTGCAGGGGGACTAAAGAGGTACGAACCAAATTTTTTGCCTATGCCTCCGCAGTGAATTAGCGTCGTCGGATCTTTGAAGATCAACGACTAAGATGTCGGGGAAAACCATAGTTGGGGTGGGTAGAATGAGAAGCGAAGGGGGCTTAGATAAGCGGGAAAGGTGGAGTCCCATGGAAGAAACGGGAACCAGGAGTGGAGAGATAAGGGGCTGAAGGCTTGGCGCTTGGTCATAGAGCCTGAGTCATATGGCGGAGAAAAGGGATGGGAGCTTAAGCCAAGAGGGCTTAAACGCCCGATATGTAAAAAAGGTCAGAAATAGGCCAAAAAGTGGGCTTTTTTAGCCTTTTGGAGTTTCTAATAGGGTAAAAAGGCTAGATTAAAGCATTAAAAAAAAGGATTTTTATAATTATAAAGGGTTTTTATGGAAAAATGAGGGTAAATGAGGGAGGAAAGGGGACTTTTTAGAGGAAAAATGAGTGATTAGGATAGGTAAACATGGATGAAAAGTGGGTGAAAATGAATTTATGGAATGATGGAAAATGGCTCTGTAATATTCTTTTTTGGATATCAGCAGGACTTCTTTGAATGCTCTTTTGAAGGAAACAACATTGAAGATTACTCTTAAGTCAGAGGACACCAAAAGGCTTCAATAATGAGTATTTTTCTATGAAAATAATCTCTTGCAGGCTCACACAACAAATTTAGCCATCATCTACTGCAGCAAAGTTTACTGATGGCTAACACCACCCATGCTATCAAATTTGGTTCAAGAATGTTTTTTAGAATAACAAGGTTCCTAGTGAATTTGACCTAAGGTTTCACCCTCCTAGGGTTTTTACCTCAATAACTATTGGGGCCCTTGTTTTGAAATTAAACAGCTTTTGAGTTGCAGTTAGTACGTGGCAGTACGCAACCACGGTAGGCAGAGAGATGTCAAGGTTGTGAAGGAGTAAAGGATAGGTGGCATGGCTATTGCAAGAGCAAGCATATATGGGAGAAGAGCATGGCAAGAAACAAGTAGTAGAACTCCCGACTAATAGAAAGAAACAGAAGATAGTCGAGCGAGAAGAAAGGAAGAACTATCAGTCGTGCTGGCAGCAGAACAAATAGGCAGCCAGCCAATAGAAAGAGGGGGTTGGCTTAGACGAGATCAAGGAACAGGAGTTGTAGGAGAGCTCTGTTCATGTTTTTTTGTTCTCTACCCTTATGTATCTCTATGTTTCTCTCTGTCCAATAGGACCACCTTGTATTATGTTCTATTTGACCTCATGCTGAGGAGCCTTGTAATATCTTGTCACTGATAGCTGATTCATAATATAATCTGAGTTTTTTGTTCTGGATATATGATGTGGTCTGGAATGAATGGTTTCACTATTAATTTTAAATTTTATTTATTGTAAGTCTGAATGCATTCCCGAGAGATGTCTTTCATGGAACGTTGCATTTTTTTAGACCTTTGTCATAGCTCTGATTTCTCCATAACAATGTTGTTAGGCTAATACCGATCTATTCCCTACCTTAGTAAGGTCACGACATGCCTTGGGTGAGACTCTCGGCTCCTCGGAGTAGGGTGAAAATGTCGGCGTGGTGCTAGACTATAGCGGAACACCTTGTTGGCCCTTATCCTGAACCCGAGTCTTATCTGCAAGATCTGTTTTCTCGCAAACAAATGGTTCCATTGCCAAGACCAAAAATTTCATTTGGGAGCTAGATCATGGTATCTTGAATCTTCAAAAGAGAAATACGAAGCTGGTGGGATAACCACCTAAATCAGTTCATCACTCAGTAAACCGAGCTAATACGACAAAAGGAGAAAACGATCAAAATTCTGGTTCTATTTTCAGACTCTTCCAGTGATACCTACGAAATATTTTGGGGAAAGTTCCCAGAAGAACTCTATAACTGGTTGCGAAGGCTTCAGACCAAGGCAACCAAAGAAAATTTGCAGAAATTCAATCGCAAGTGGGTGCACAGAGATCTAGCGGCCCTTCATCAGTTAAACACCGATTTGACCCGAGCTGTAGATTTCTAGGTGGAATATACCTTGGACGGATACATAGTAGAGTTTGCAGCGGAGTGCTACCAGTCTTTCTCGAGAGAAAAAGATACATTCTGATCTGAGTTAAGGGGGAAGCTGCTGAAGGAGATCCCATTGTGGATCAAAGCCTTGATGGTAGATGAAGTAGTAATGGGGTTCCAAAAAGCAGAGATGGAAGTGTAAACCTCCTGTGCCGAGGGAAGGGACTAAGGGAGAGATGCTACAAGAACAGTAAAAATGGGGAGTAGGGGTATGGATGTCGAGACCTCTAATAGGCTAAGGGAGCGACGTGCATATCAGAGGGCGCAGATTGCTGAGAAGTGGCGAGAAAGGGTGTTAAAGGAGTTAAAAAGACAAGAAAGTAGTCAGAAAGGTAAGGAGGAGGCGCCTCAGGTGACGAAGGAAATGGAAAGTTAGGTGGGTCCCCAAGATATAGGAGGGTCGTTAAAGAAGTTTGGCAGGTGTATAGGAGCCCAGCCCAGATGGAGAAAGGAAAGAAGTCTGACGGAGAAGGTACAGACGCGCGCTTGGAGGAGGTGTCCGATGTGGAGATGCATGTTGCAATGGAGCAACTATTCTGAGAAAGGTCGGCGTCCATATCTCAAGGTATTCCTATTCCCCAAAGTTCAAGTATCTCTAGTCCCAACCTTCCCCTGGTGCTTTATCAACCCCTAGGTGAAATTTTTGTTAAGTTGTGTGAATTAGGCAAGTTGCATAATATTCAGTCTTCAGCAGCAATACCCGCTAGTAGTAGTAATGCTAGGAGTACCATTTCACAACTAGGAACCAACGGTTTCATTTTAGTAACACCTACCCAAGGGAACATGGCAGGATCATTTACTCGATACCCAAAGTTCTCTGGGAGGGGTAATGACGCTGTAGAACAGCACTGGTACCTCTGCGAGGCCATATGGAAGGCAAGGCAGACACCAGATGCGGGGAAGTTAATAGACTTTCAAACCACTCTCAGGGAGAGAGCGCTACGCTAGTTTATAAAATGGTCTGAAGCCCGTCAGAATCCAGCAATAGTAGATGTGAAGAGGACTTCGTGAAGGAATTCAAATTACCCCAAACAGACCAGCAGGGTCTGTCAGAAATGTGGGAAATCAAGAAGTGGGAAGGAGAAACTGCTTGGGATATGATGCGGATATTCAAAGATGCGATTGGAAAACTTAGTTATCCAATCGATCCAAACCATCAGAGGGATTGGTTCATCAAAGCTCTGCTTCCCTTCACAAGAACTCCATTAACTCAGCAGAAGATCGAGACGTTGCAGGGCGCGCTGGAGCAATCAATGAAGATAGAAGCCATGGAGGGTTATCCGCAAGAATTTAAGGGAGGAGCATCAGATTAGGACCCATCTATAATGGGTCTGCAGCATCAAATAGCAAGTTTGACAAAAAAACTCAAATAAATTCAACCAATGCAGCCGGTGAGACCGAATGTATGGTGCACACATTGTCTCATGGAAGGACATGTGGTAACCGAATGTCCTCGGTTGCGGGGGTAAAACGTGGGGACATCGGATGTAGGGGCACAGGGGGATCCACCAATAGGAGAAGTTGCGCAAATAAACACCCAGGGAATATATCCACTGCAACAACAATACACAGGGTTCCCTGCACAACAAAGTCCAACCACCAATGAGTATTGTGAAATATGTAAGAATATGGGCCATCAACCTCGCCTGTGTCCTATATTACAAAAATATTCCAACGTTTTGAATAACACATACTGAGAGCTCTGTGCCTCAACAACGCACAGCACAGAGCAGTGTAGAGCTCTGGATGCACTGGCGGAATGGCTGGACCGACCTTCATATAGAGTGAATGAAGCTCCCCGAGGAAGAGGAGGAGGCATGAGAGGAGGCCGAGCAGGGGGTAGAGGTCCAGTAAGATGTTACAACTGAAAGCAGGAAGGACATGTAGCTATATAATTTCCACTCCCTAAAGAACCCTATTGTTCCCAGTGATGGGTTAACACACACGCAACAGAAGATTGTCCTAAGCTCATCAAAATATGGGAGGAAAGAGCTAGACAGAAGGGGGAAAATATATTAAATGCAGAACACAGGTTGATGGAGACTCAGAAAATGCAGAACGTGGCCATAATAACACAAGGAGGAAAAAGAACGAGGGAAGATGCACATATAAGGGACCCGATAAAGCTGGTTAAGCCAGCATCCCCAAAACTGTTGGTCAAACCAGAACAACAAAAACAATTTATTCAAGAAGCATCAGAAACCTTTGCCCAACTAGGGGGAAACAAAGGTATTGAGTTACAGAAAACCAAAGAAGATAACAAAACCCAAGGTAATTCAGAAGCTTTGATCCAGGAGTGGTTCCATATATTCCTCAAAATTGTTTACAATACACCAATGCTAGAACAGTTAAAGTATAACCTGGAAGGGGTGCTGCAGAAGAGCATAGGAGCAAGAGAATCACTGGACGCAAACTAGAAGTAGGTATAGAGAGTAAAGAGAAATAAAATAAGGATGGGAAAATAATTCCAAGTGAACACACAAGTTTTGGGTTTCCAGATTAAAGACACCATGCTTGATGAGGGATCCGATGTCAATATTTTGCCAAGGAAAACTTGGGAAGCATTAGGGGGGCCAAGATTGACATATTCACCAATCCAACTTAGGATGGCGAACCAGTACTGCATTGTGCCCATCGGCAGACTGGAAAAAGTTGAAGTTGACATTGTAGGGTTAAATACATTTACGGACTTTGAAGTCATCGACATCGTGGGGGATAAAGATCCTTATCCTGTATTGTTAGGAATTGATTGGGCCTTTGAAAATTGTGCAATAATAGATCTAAAAAAATAACTGATGATCTTCGAGGACGGGGAGATCAGAGTCACTCAGCCACTCGACCAGTACCAAGACCAAGATATACAAAGACTGTGGATAACAGAGAAGATGCTCAACTTATGGATCATCTCTATCAAATGACTGCAACAAGAAGAGAAGATTACATTAACCCAACAGCAGAAGACTCTGTAAGCTGGAGAAGCATCCAAAGCTCAGAATTGGGCTCATAAATAGCTTGGGATGATTGGCAGCAAGGAGGGTATGAAACCAATACAAGGAGATGCCCCAACATTGGAAGAATCAATTGGATCGGGACCGAGGTATGAGAATACCCAACCTTATCCAATATGAATGTTGTAAAAATTTTCATAAAAAAAATAGAAGATAAGGTACCAGAAGGCCACAGGGTACCACTGATGGACATGGCATTACAGTCCACATCCGCAAGATGGTAGAGTAATCATCGCAACTCGCTGTCACAATGGGACAAAGTTGCGGCAGCATTAGAAGCAAGATTTAAGGAAGAGGAAGGACCCCAGAGTAAGGAGAAATACTAAGGGGAATCATACCCCAGAAACCATCTGAAGAAATGTGAGGAACAATGGAGAAATGAGGGATATCCAGAAGAACTTTGGGTACACCGGTTTATCCACTCTCTGGAATTAATTCCACAGGCCTGGTACTTGACAGAAAAGAAGAAAAGAGGGACCATCAAATGGCAAGAAGTTGCGGAAAATTTCACACAGTGTTTCTTGTTTGAAGGAAAAATAGTACCAGTTACACAATATTTGCAGGCTATCAAGAAGGTATTGTTCTTCCTGGATATTCAAAAGAAGGATCAGCAGTCGCTTCAGTACCAAGGTGTCAGACAAAAGGTGGCATGTCAAAAGATAAACAGTGTGATGGATGATGACAATCTGGAGGATCTCAGGCACCTGTATTTTGAAGAAACGGAGAGGGAGAGGGATATCAAAGAAGAACCGATGACAGAAGGAATCCATCTACTACCATTAAGAACCAAGAAATTAAATATTGGAACAGAAGACAAGCCTAAACTAGTGACGATTGGAGACTATTGGGATGAACAAACAACTAAGGAAATATTTAGTCTGCTAAAGGAATATGAGGACTTGTTCCCTTCATCAGTAGTGGATATAAAGGGCATAAAATGGGATATGGGGGAGATGCGGATAATATTGAAACCTGGCGCAAGGCTGGTGAAACATAGAACATATCGTTTGAATCCAAGGGTGAAGGAAAAGGTTAAGGCAGAAATCGACAAGATGTTGAAAGCAGGATTGATATTCCCGGTAGAGGAAGCAGAATGGGTAAGTCCTATAGTTATACAAAATAAGAAAGAAAAGTCTAAGATATGAGTTTGTGTAGATTACAAAAGCTTAAACAATGCTTGTATCCATGACCCATTTCCCACTCCATTTAGTGACGAAGTCCTAGACAATGTTGCGGGGAATGAGGCATATTCATTCACCGATGGATTCTCAGGATACCATCAAGTAAGGATAGCAGAGGAAGATAAGAAAAATAAAACATTCACCACCGAATGGGGCTCTTTCACATACAATGTGATGCCATTCAGATTGAAAAATGCACCAGCAATATTCTCCCGCATCGTGATAGCCTCTTTCCGGGAATACATCCACAAGTTCTTAGAGGTCTACATGGATGACTGGACCATCTATAGCATACTAAAGGATCATGTGACGTTGTTAAGGGTAATGTTCGATAGATATCGACAACTGCAGATCTCCTTGAACCTAAAAAAGTGTATATTTGCAGTAACGTTTGGAAAACTACTAGGGCACGTGGTATGTACCCAAGGCATTTGCGTAGACCCGGCCAAAGTAGTGGTGATAGTCAACATGGAGGCACCAGAAACAGTAAAACAACTGAGATCACTGCTGGGCCACACAGGTTACTACTGGTGATTTATCCGTAACTACACGAAGATAACAGCCCCGTTAGAGAAGCTGTTGAGGAAATCTGAACAGTTCCAGTGGACAGACAGTTGCAGGATAGCCTTGGATACCCTAAAAGAAAAATTGGCAAGTGCGCAAATATTAGTTCACCCAGACTGGGACAAAAAATTTCATGTACACATCGATGCTTCCAGCATCGCGCTTGGAGCGGTCTTGGCTTAACCAGAAGACACTTAGTCGATCACCCGGTATATTTTTCTTGTCGCAAGTTGTCCACAGCAGAACGAAACTACACCACAACAGAATGGGAGGTATTGGTAATGGTGTACTCTCTTCAAAATTTTCGCCACTACCTATTGGGAGGTACGTTCAAATTTTTCATAGACCACTCAGCATTGAAGTATTTAGTAAACAAACCAGTCTTAGAAGGGAGAATCTACAGATGGCTCCTACTCTTTCAGGAGTTCACCTTTGAAGTGATCGTAAAGCCCGAAAGACTGAATGTAGGGCCTGATCACCTGTCCCGACTAGAGAATGGAGAAAATGGAGGATCTCTAGATGATCAGTTACCATATTCTAATCTTTTCAGAGTATAAGCCATCCCAAACTACTTGCACGAGATATCAGCCTACCTCACGACAGGGCAGTGTCCACAGGAATAAACTTCAATATAGAAAAGACACATGGTAGTTCAATTTGCATAGTATCAACTAATAGTGGGACACTTATACAAGATGGGGATAGATCAGATTCTTCGAAGATGTGTCCTAGACCATGAAAGGGAGACCGTACTATGGAAATGCCACAGTGGTGTTGCGGGAGGACACGTGGGAGCTAAACCGACGGCAAGAAAAGTACTACAAGCAGGTTTATGGTGGCCAGCAGTGCATATGGATAGCAAATAATTTGTTAAGAAATGTGACATTTGTCAGCGGACAGGATGGCCATCCCACAGAGATGAGCTTCCGCTGCATCCGATAAAAGTACTGCAGCCATTCGAAAAGTGGGCAGTCGATTTTGTAGGACCAATTACACCAGTTGCAAGATACTCAAAGGCAAGGTACATAATAATGACGACAGACTACCTGACGAGGTGGGAAAAAGTAGTGCCAGTGAAAAATTGCATGGCAGAGACTACTGCCAGATTCATATTTGAAAATATAATAAGCCGATTTGGGTGTCCAAAAAGCCTGACCAGCGACCAAGGTACCCACTTCATCAATGACACCATTAAATCCATGTTGGAAAGCTTCATGATACAACACCATAAAAGCAGTCTGTATCATCCATAAGCCAATGGTATGGTGGAAGCATTCAACAAGATACAAGAGAAGGGCCTGACGAAGATATGCAATGCGCAGCGTGATGACTAGGATAAGCGGATACCAGCAACGTTGTGGTCATACCGAACAATAGTAAAATGACTAAACAACCAAACACCATTCCAGCTAGTATACGGGAGAGAAGCAGTAGTCCCAATGGAATTCATCATACCAAGCCTTCTAATTGCAACATCACTCTAGTTATCTGAAGAAGAATCGCTAAAGTAGAAATTGCAAGAGTTGCAAGAACTTAAAGAAGGATTATTTCTGGCCGAATTTTACCAGACGGTACAAAAGGAGATACAGAAAGCTTGGCACGACTGGCACATTAAGCACAAGACTTTTCAGGTCGGTGGGAATGTTCTGTTCTACTCTATGACAGCAAATACCAGAAATTCCCAGGAAATCTGCAAATGCATTGGCTAGGGCCATTTCATGTGATAGAAATCAAAGATTCAGGAGCATTTCGGTTAGCACAACTGAACAGCCAAGTTCTACAAGAATGGGTGAACGGCACACGCCTAAAGCCCTACCAAGAGTAAGTTAATCATTTCAATTCCAATAACTCTCACAACTGAGAGGAGTTAGTAGGGTAGAGTAGCATCAATAACTCTCTCGCACCCGAGATGAGATTAGATAGGATTTACACTTAAAGTGACACCGGAAAAATAAATACGGTTATGTTGCAGAGACCGCAACGCAACCAATTATGGTTGGGGAAGGGTAGTGCCCAAATTGTCATCCACATAAGATAGCAAAGCGTGTCAAATGTTAGCCCATCATCATTACGCATACTACTTGGGTCAGTCCTTAGGATTACCAGGTGTTAGCCACCAATAAAATTTGTCATATCAAATGGTGGCTAAAACATTTTTGGAGCCTTCAAGAAACAGGTTTTATTGCTAAAAGTGTTATCTCTTGAAGACTCATGAAGAAATCATGCCCTTTGTCCAAATATTCATCATTGTTTCCATTTTAAACTCTGGAATTCTGCTGATTTCATAGAGAAAAGATTGCTGCAAAACACCATTTTCCCTTCCCTCCACCTTAAAACTAACCTTCATTCTGCCTCCTATTTTCCTCATAAAATTCCTCTATTTTCCATTTTTTCATTTCCCCTTCATAAAATCCACCTTACAGAGTTTAAAAATCCTTTTTAAACTCTACCGAAACCCCCAAATCCATCAGAAAACTCTGAAAAAATTCAAAAAAATACACCTTTTTGTATTAAGGGTTTAAGCCCCTTTGGGATAAATCCTAAACCACTTCCCCACATATGCCTTGGTGCTGGAACCAGGCGCTAAACCCTTTCGGCACTTATCACATCAAATAAATCGGAGTGCGCAGGTCTATTTTCCATGTTAAAACCTCCGATGTGATTATCCCCTTGTTTTATAACCCCCGATCTTATTATCGCCTCATATAACACTTGTGCCCGCAATCAGGCGCTAAAACATTGTATAATTCCATCTCCAATGCATATTTCCCTTTGTTAAATAAAAAAAATCACTTTCCTAAGTTGTTGAAGCAATGTTTTTAATGTAAATGGGTTGATTGAAAAGCCCCACATCAAAATCCTGATGCGAATGAGCCCCATTATATAAACCCCGCCCTCTATTTTAGTCCATATAACTTTCGCCCGGGACCAAGAGTTAAGAGTCCACAAGCACCAATCGCATCGGAGAAATCTCGAATGGGTAGATTGAAAAGCCCACAGGCCTGATCCAAAGTTCCGATGCGATTAGCCCTTATACATATAAGCCCTGGGCCTATTATCTTTCATATAGACCAACGGCCCCGCAGACGGGCGCCTAGCCACTTTATATATATAAACCTGCCCCAAGCCAAAACCTTTGTTTTTATTAAATTTTTGGTTTTCATGTGTTATAAAGGGTTTCCGCCGGTTCGCTATTTAAATAAATCTCGACCGTTTATCTAAAGCCGATCAACGATCAGCGCAACATCGCATCGGAAATTTTCAAAGGGCACATTCCACGTTGTATTTACCTCTCCCCGATTGTCCATCCCCCGATCAATCGTGAGCCGTTGATCTCCTCCCCGCCTTCCCAGATCTAACGACCCACATTTGCTCCGATCATTAACCTTTCCTCCGCCTTTGAACCCCTCTGATTCACTCCCCACTGTCGATCTGTTCTACAGATCGACGGCCAGCGCTCAATCTCATCAGCGCCATACAAATTCTTCCCCCCGCCGATCGCATGCCTCCTGTTGTTGACATATATTGTCTCCCCTAGAGACAGTCTATAGTTTCCATATACCAGTGCCTAGGACATCTTAGCATAGCAGGGGGCATATAATAAATCTTGGGTGTCAATCCAAAGGCTCCCCTGCTATCTCTTGTTAAACAAGGAAATTGATTTAAATGGGACCAAAACTTACAGAAACTGCCACAGGAAAAGTAATGTTGAAGAGACAAGATGCAAGGCTCCAACACAAAAGCATCAGACAGTTAAGAGACAGTAAAGAGGGTCGATTCAAATAATATGCCACAGAAATCAAGTATCAGAAAATGTATGCGGTGAAAGAAATATAGGAAGATATTAATTAACTTTGGTCTAATACCCAGATACACAACAGAACCATGTATGGGCTTATCAATCTAAGAATCCATACATGACAATGGCATTTTAAAAGCACCCTCCCAAAGCAACTAATATAGCAGAAAAATGGATGAAATGAATATGAAACAGTATATCATGCATGAGCCATATTTAAAGCGCTTGACTGATTTAAGTATGGGCATCAACTAGGATGAATCCTTACCAAACCAGTGAGCCGCTCGCATTCAAAAACATGATACAAGAAAGTGGATGAAATGAAATGTTATATTAAACACATCAGAGAAAGTTACATACTGTGAAATACCAAAGACCAGAATCCTCATTACAGATAGAACTCCTCCTCACTGAGACCCTACGGGCTCTGAGCCTTCATACAAAAGCTTTACAAAATGTATGCAAAAAATGCCTGTCACTGCACAATTCTCTGATAAAAATATGGAACCCTTACAATGTCTTTTTTCTGGGTTTTTATAAAAGAAGAAGGAGAGAAACCTAATAGAAGAAGTAGGTGAAAGCAATTAATTGTTTAATTTGAACAAAATGGCGGAAACATTCGCTCCTATGTTGCTTAATTAATATGCTGTGCTATAGGTACTCTGAGGCCGTCTTCATGAAGTAAATGTTGTAGGTGCCAATTTCTCCAGGGATAAGACATGAAGAATAAAATATGTAACATTTCGTACCTTCCTGAGAGAAAAATCTATTGAAGTTAAACCTGGAGGATATGATTTTTGTGCACTTGTACTCTTTGCCTTCCATCTTTTGAATTCACATCTAAGATCTTAAATGCCGGAGGCTGAATTTCTCGATCATACCCTGATATTTTGTTGTTGCTCCATTAATATCCCTATCTGCAAAATCTTTATTTTAAAAGGCTCTGGAGGGTTTGATAGATTTCGAACCCAACTGTTTTAATGAGAGCTGTGTCATGACGGCTTTCCATATCTTTCCTCATGTATTTATTTCTGAAAAAAAATCGTCCTTCGGAGCAACCTCGGCTTCTGAAGTGGTGGCCTTGAGTAATAGCCATTTCTTCGTCGCTGCAGACTTGCAAAAATCACAAACATGTCAAAGAAATTCGGACCAAGGATAATGGCGTGACGGGATCCATGGACATGGTGGTGGAGTCCAGGTGGAATGATGAAACGACACGAGGTGGTAGGAAATGCACATACTGGAGGGTGGCAAATGAAAAATACAGTGGAATTACGATGGATGAATGAGGCGGAGGTGTATGACATGAACACGGGAGTATGACGCGTAAACGGGATATATGAATGGTGGAGGGTAACACAGATGACATGTGGGCTTACGAAAATACAAGCGGGAGGGAAGACGTGGAGGTGGACTCGATCAACCAACGGGGTGTGTGAACAATTCTGGGCCATAC
Organism: Pinus albicaulis; assembly: GCA_034641835.2. Lineage (NCBI taxonomy): Eukaryota > Viridiplantae > Streptophyta > Pinopsida > Pinales > Pinaceae > Pinus > Pinus albicaulis. The sequence goes on along the minus strand of CM076582.1, from coordinate 185,082,922 downwards.
GATCAAAAACGGAATCAACGGTTAATATTGTTTCGGGCGGTGATGCGATGGTGGGCCACGGGCGTTATAAGCTTGGTTTAAAATGCATGCAGCTTCGAAGAGTGGCCACCGTCGGATGAAGGCCTCAGGATCTAATGGCTCATGCTGATTTCGCTGCACATCCACGACCGGATGATAACGCGCGAAATGGAGCGGTTTTGGGGCCGTACAGAAGGACACGTGGCGATCAGCGTATGGAATCGCTGGCCGGAGGAGGAATACCGCCTACCCAGCAAAGGTGGTGCAGAATAAACAGGCCGGTTTTGGAATCGATGCGCAGCGCGGGGTCCACAAAGGTAGCGCGCTATAGTGCATTGATTTGTGTTCGATCGGACGGCTGAGATTGTGCCCGATGGCATTTAAACGATGAGCGCCTTTTGATCTGGCACAGGGTTAGGTGCCCGGGTCACGTGAAAGACTGGCTGTAGGAGGCTAGGACCAAACGGGCTAGACCTTTTTATATCTTCGGATACAAATCTAGGGCCTTTCTTTTCTTTTAATGTATTTCATGGGTGTCAAAGGCAATGATAGTCACAAACACGGACTTTCAAGGCTGAAAGAGGGGGTTTCGGATGGTTTAAAGGGGCTGCTTAACAAAAACTTTAATGGGGACTAACATGGATAACATCGGCTCCAACTGAGGACGGCGTGTTCATCCCTGAACGTGTCGAGAACCTGCAGACCACCTGATTATCATTTATGTAAACTCTGTTCCTCAACCCCTCTGCACTTTACTTCATAGTTCATCAGCATGTCCTCTTGGATCAAACCAAAACCGAAACAAAACTTACATACAATATGGTACATCAGGCTTGCTCTGCCTAAATCAGAATTGGAAGTAGGGCTTGAGAAATTGTTCGTTTACAGGGGCATCCAGCACGTCGCCCTGTAAATTCTCCAATATAAACTTGTTATTACCTCCCTGTTCCATAATTTTAAATGGACCAAACCAGAGGGGGTCGAATTTGGCGTGCTTTCCTTTTTCATCCCTCTGGACATCCCACCTGAGCACCAGATCACCAATCTGCAGCTTCCTGTCTTTTGCATGCTGATCAAAAATGTTTTTCATTTTCTCCTGATACTGAATTAGCCTTTGACTCACCTGGTCTCGTGTCTCCTCTAACTCCACCAATTGATTAATTATCCTGACCATATCATCAGGCTCTTCCTGATTTTCTTGCATGAAACATGCCACTGGTAAAGCTAGTTGTACAGGAAACATTGTTGCTCGTCCATATACCAACCCATATGGAGATTTCCCAGTTGCTCTTTTACTGGTGATTCTATTAGCCCATAGAGAAAATTTCAATTGGGAATCCCAATTTTTCTGATTCTCATTTATGGTTTTCTTCAAAGCCCTCACCAGAGTTTTGTTGGAAGATTCTGCCAAGCCATTTCCCTATGGATAATAGGCTGTGGAATGATTCAATGTAATATTATATTGCTGGCAGAAATTTACAAATTTTGCAGATTTGAAGGCTTGTGCATTATCAGTCACTATTCTAGCAGGACAGCCAAACCTGGATATGATGTTTTCTTCCATGAATTTTAGGATGACAATGTCAGTAGCATTCCTTGCAGGTATGGCTTCCACCCATTTTTTAAAGTAATCTGTGGCTGTTAATATCCATCTATGCTGTCCACTGGATGGGGGATGTATTTCTCCAATAAAATATATTCCCCATTGTTGAAATGGCTCATTTACATGAACTGGAATCAGGGGCAGAGCTGCCAACTTCTGTCTCTCAGCAAATTTCTGACACTTATCACATGCTCTGACCCAGGTAAAAACGTCTCCAAATAATTTAGGCCAGTAGAAACCAGCCTTTAAGATTTTATGTGTTGTGGCCCTCCAGCTGTAGTGTCCTCCACAAATTCCCTCATGGAATTCTATCATTATATTTTCCACTTCATTTTCTATGAGGCACAATAATAGGATGCCCGAAGGATCTCTCCAATATAATTGGCCATTAGCAACCATGTACTTTTGTGATTTCAATCTTAAAGCCCTGTATTTTTCTTTATCACAACTGGGGGGACAGCTGAGTGTCAAAAAATATTCTACTATTTCTTTGTACCAAGGACTGGTGAGATATTTTATGTGTACTTTTTGAGTAGTCATCTCCAGCCCTTGCTATTCTTTCTCTTTCTTAGACTCTCCATTTGCTATCATAGACAAATTTATGCCCAGAGCCTGGTAATTTGATTCTGATAATATCCTTGCTAGCCCCTGTCCTTTTATCAGCTTAGTAGGACGTATGTCCAGATCATACTCCTGTATTTTTGCGATCCATCTCCCTCTTTTTCCTTCACTGTCTCCCTGAATGAGAATGTCTTTGACGGCTGCAGTGGGGAAAAATGCAGTAATGTGGGATTGCAAAATGTACATGCGAAAAGCTTTAAGGGAATTTACTAGGGCGTATGCCTGCTTCTCCAATATATTATATTTCAATTCAGCATCATGAAGCACCTGGCTGAAAAAGGAAATAGGCTGCTCGTATCTCTCTTCGTTTTTCTGCAACAAAACTCCAGCTACTGTATGTGGTGATGCAAATGAGAAGATCATAAATGGTTTAGTATAATCAGGCCCAGCTAGCACAAGAGCTTCAACAAATGTAGCTTTAATTCTGGAAAAGGCCTCCCATGACTCTTGTGACCATTTCACCTCATTATTCTTTTTCAACATATCAGTTATATGCCTAACTATCTCAGCATAGCTAGGGATAAATCTTCTCAGAAAATTGATACGTCCCAAAAATACTTGCACTTATTTCTTGTTTCTGGGGAAAGGGATGCTATTTATAACCTCTACTCTTTTGGGATCTATCCTTACCCCATCTTTAGTTATAATATGCCCCAAAATTTTGCCTTCCTCTAATGCAAATAAAGACTTTTGTGGATTAAGAGAAAGACCATACCTTCTACATTTTTCAAAAGTTCTTCGTAAATGCTCGATGTGCTCATTGTCACCTTTTGAAAACACTGTTATATCATCAAGGTATACCACCAAAAATTTATCCTGCTTACCCACAAAAGCAATGTCCATCGCCCTCTGAAAGGTAGCTCCTGCGTTAATCAGCCCAAAAGGCATCCTGGCATACATGAATGTTCCCCATGGTGTATTGAAAGCAATCTTCTTCTGATCTTCTGGAAGTACAGCCACCTCATTATAACCAGAAAAACCATCCATCATTGAAATCCTAGAGGCTCCCACCACTTTCTACAGGATGTGATCCATCTTAGGCAGTGGATAATTATCTTTTAAAGATGCTCTGTTCAAATTCCTGAAATCCACACATAGCCTTATTTCCACATTTTTCTTTCTGACAGGGACCAAGTTTGCAACCCATTCTGAGTACCTTAATGGCACAATTATTTTGGCCTTTAGCAGCTTCTTGATTTCTTTTTCAATGGAGGGAAGCAACAGAGGATTTATCTGTCTGAGCTTCTGCTTATAAGGCTTTGCATCTTCCCTCAAAGGAATTTTGTGTTGCATTATGTTGACATCAAAAGTTTTCAGTTCCTAATAGGACCATGCAAACACATCCCTGAATGACTGAAATAATTTCAGGTATTTCCTTTTGTATTCCTCTGAAATCTTCTTCGATAATTTTACAATTTTGGGCTCGGCAACAGTGCCCAAATTCAAGTCTTCTATCTGATTTTCTTCTACTACTTTATTATGCTGCAATGAGACATCATTCTTATCAAATAATATTTCTAGAGGCACTAGCCCTCTAGGGATAACATTTCCTTTCAGCTGCAACACTTTACTTCCTGCCATTTTCTCCTCCCACTTATTTTCTGAAACATTCTCAGTCCCCTCTTCATTACAGTTATCAATTTCCATATTGGATAATTCCCCCATTGTTTCCAGGAATCTCTTCATTTGTTCCTCATCTTCAAATACTTGCCAATGCTTGATATTATCTGGGATAGATGGCCTATAACGTACCTCGATTTCATACCTCAAGAGAGGGTTCTGAGGAGGACGAAATGTACTGGCAGCTACAGCAAGATAATCTGCCATTCTATTCTACTCCTAGGGCATGAACTGGATATTGAATGCTGAGAAGAAATTCTCCACCATGTCCCATACTTCATTTCTATAAGCTCTTAGCCGAGGGTGTTTGGTTTGACACTGATTTCTGACTTGCCTGACCACCAGCTCAGAATCTCCCAGAACCTTTAAACTCTGTATACCCATGCTCTTGGATATCTGCAGTCCTAGCAATAGTGCTTCATATTCAGCCACATTATTAGTAGCCTCATATTCCAATTTAAAAGATAGTGGCACCCATTTTCCTGTAGGGGAGATTAATAATACTCCAGCCCCATTTCCTTCTCTTTAATTTGCTCCATCAAAATGTAGAGTCCATAATCCTGCTTCATGGTCTTCTAAAGGCTGCTCAGTCTTAATTTGACAGAATGATGGTTCCTGAGAAAATTTTTGATCTTCTTCAAGCATAAAACATGAAAAATCTCCCTCCTTGCTATAGACTGGTGAATTCTCTGAGTTGTCAGCCTTAGTCACCATCTTGACAAATCTAGTTTCTCTGTATAACCTCCTCTCCTGGCCACCAAAAACTGGGATAGTGGCATCTGTTAAATCTAATTTGAGTGACCCACCAATTTTTGTTCCCCAGGACCTTGACAACAGCATGCCGAAGCGAGCTGGGATATCATCCACCACAATGTCCATTACTACGCTTTTTGCTGGAATTTGGGCCAGATTGACCACTAAATATTTAATCATCCCCAAGCATTTAACTCTTTTGGAATCAAATGAATATAGATCTTTATATGGACGTGTGATTTGCAAACCTAGTTGCTCCATGACTGAAAAAGGCATAAGATTATGGGAAGCTCCAGAATATAACATACAATTGTGTAACAGCAGGTCATGAATAACTAGAGACACATAGAAAGGAGGAGTAGAGGAGTCTATCTCCTCGACATGTGGGCCAAAAACTACCATGGGTCTTTCTTCTTGAAGATTAACATTGTCTGGGATTATTGGTGCTTCAGGAGGGAGCAATAAAGCAGTGACTTGATATTGATATGCAGGTTGTTTCAATAGTTCAGTCAAAGGGACTGGGATTTTGACTTTCTCAAGTTCTTTTTGAAAATTAAAAGCAGGAGGGGACTTTTCTATTACAACTTCTTTTGATTCTTTATTTTCAGCTGAAGGTTTAACTTCTTTTGGCACAACTTTCTCATTAGGAGCGGTGACTACTTTTGAAGAAGAAGGGACTTGATCATTAGACTGCAGAGATTTGTTTAGAGGAATCTTACCTTTGTCTGTGAATTTATTCATTTTTTACTCCTTTTGAGCGGATTCTTCCTTTTGAAGTGTCTCTTCTTCTTCATCTTGAGTCCGGGTCCTCTTTCTGGAAGATCTGAGGTCATATTTTCTGTTAAAATGTGCTTGCATAAAATCATTAAACTGTTTGCAATAGTGATCAATTTCTGCTTCTTCTTCTTCTTGCAAAGGGCATTCTATTTCATCATTGTTTGAAAAAGCAAGATTTGAATCTTCTATCTCATAATCAACATCTTCAGTGGAGTCATCTACTGGGCCTTCCAGGTATAATGGGTGTGGTACTTGATCCTGTTTCTCTTTTGCTTCCCTTGGCAGTATTTTCAGGGGTGGCTTTCTATACTGAGGATTGTAACCCCTGTTTGGAGCATTCTGAAAGTTCTTGGAAGCTGAGTTCTCGGTCTCCAATTCAAGCTTGACCAGTTTATTAAAAAGATTCTTAATCATTTTTCTCATTTCTTCAATTTTATCTGAATCTTTGTCCTGGTTGGAAGTAGATACTTCCTCTTTACCTCTTCGTCTAGTGTCCTGTTCAACTTTTCCTTTTAATTTTCCAGTGGAGGAAAAATTTTCTTCCAACTCAAGAGCATCTGATTGAGCATCATCTAGGGTGGCAGGCTTTCTTTCCCTGAGAGAGAAACCAAAATCTGAGTCAAAGGCTGCTATGAAAACAAATTTGGCAGCATTCTAATGAGGCTTCATATCTGCAGGGAGGTTTAGATAGAACTTATTAAATCTCTTGATAAATTTTGACACCCCTTCATTATGTCTCTTCTTGAGTGTATTGAACTCAATAAGACACTATCCATGATCTTTCTTTTCTCCCCATTTCCTGAGAAAAGTATTTTCCATGTCATCCCAAGTGGTTATGGAATGATTTCCCAATGTCTTGAACCATTTTCTGGCTTCACCGTCCAGGGATTGCACAAACAGTCTTAAAACTACGTCCAAATGTTCTACATTAAAGTTCTCTGCAAAAGAGCAGAAAGTATCAAGATGTTTTTGAGCATCAATTTCATTTTCCCCAGTGAATCTGGGAAATATCTGTAAATAATCTTGGGGCATATCATTTAATACTTGTGGTAATGCTAGGGGAGCATATTTATTCAGCAAGAAGGCAGGAACATTTTCCATTGGAGGAGGTGGGGGTTGTGCAACAATCTGATGTACAAATGGAGGAAGAGGAGGAGGTGGGAGTGGAGTATGAATAACAATAGGGATATACTGTACAGCAGCCTGAGGCATAGATGGGAACAGTTCACGGTTAACAGCAGAAACTTTGGCGACTTCCTTAACTTCTTCGACCTCAGGAGTAGGGAAAAAGTTCTCTTTGGTTCTAGCACTTCCCCTGGGTGGGCTATCTAAGTAATATTCAGGATTTTCCTCAGTGGAGTCGAGATTTTCTACTGGAACTTCTTGAGAAGAAGAAGATGGACAATCTTCTTCGAAAAACTCAAGGATTTTAGCACGGACTGATTTCCTTTCTTTCCAAATTCTTCTATGTATAATCTTCTTTGGGTCAGACACTGAAGGTATCTTTGACTGTGATGTATCTGACCTCAGATGTGGCTTACGAGGAGCCAGGACTACAAATAGATTTATCAAACAAATAACAGTGGAGTCACCAAGGTGAGAGATATGCAACTCTTCAACTCTCTGTGCTCACCTGATTAGAGAGTGAATAGGATTTGTCGAGGCCCAGGGAAACTGATATTCTTAAATTCGTCCCCGGCAACAGTGCCAGAAAGATGTCGTCGACATATATTGTCTCCCCTAGAGACAGTCTAGAGTTGCCATAGACCAATGCCTAGGACATCTTAGCATAGCAGGGGGCATATAATAAAGCTTGGGTGTCAATCCAAAGGCTCCCCTGCTATCTCTTGTTAAACAAGGAAATTGATTTAAATGGGACCAGAACTTACAGAAACTGCCACAGGGAAAGTAATGTTGCAGAGGCAAGATGCAAAGCTCCAACACAAAAGCATCAGACAGTTAAGAGACAATTTACTGTAAAGAGGGCCGATTCAAATAATATGCCACATAAATCAAGTATCAGAAGGTGTATGCAGTGGGAGAAATATAAGAGAATATTAGCTAACTTTGGTCTGATACCCAGATACAAAACAGTACCATATATGGGCTTATCAATCTAAGAATCCATACATGACAATGGTGTTTTAAAAGCACCCTCCCAAAGCAACTAATATAGCAGAAAGATGGATGAAATGAACATGAAACGGTATATCATGCATGAGCCATATTTAAAGCACTTGAGCGGTTAAAGTATGGTATCGGCTAGGATGAATCCTTACCACCGGTGAGCCACTCGCATTCCAAAACATGATACAAGAAAGTGGATGAAATGAAATGTTATATTAAACACATCAAAAAAGAAAGTTACATATTTGTGAAATACCAAAGACCGAATCCTCATTACGAGATAGAACTCCTTCTCACGAGACCCTACGAGACTCTGAACTCATACAAAAGCTTTACAAAATGTATACAAAAAAAGTCCAGAGCAGCACAATTCTGCGATAAAAAAACTCCACCCTTACAATGTCTTTTTTAAGGTTTTTTTTTATAGAGAAAGAAGAGAAAAACCCCAAAAAGAAGTCGGTGAAAATTTAATTGGCTCATTAAAATAGGAATGGTGAGAGAGTGCCCGCTCACACTGTTTGACGGTGCTAAACTAACGTAGGTACTCTACTACTGCTCTATGGAGTAAATGCTGCAGGTGCAGATTTCTCCAGAGATAAGATATGCGAAATAAAATATGTAACATTCTGTACTTTCCTGAGGGTAAAATCTGTTGAAGTAAAACCTGGAGGATATAATTTTTAAGCACTTGTACTTTTTTCCTTCCATCTTTTGAATTCACATCTAAGATCTTAAATGCCGGAGGTTGAATCTCTCGATCATTCCCTGATATTTTGCTGTTGCTCATTAATATCCCCTATACGCAAAAAATCTTTATTTTAAAAGGCTCTGGAGGGTTTGATAGATTTCGAACCCAACTGTTTTAATGAGAGCTGTGTCATGACGGCTTTCCATATCTTTCCTCATGTATTTATTTCTGAAAAAAAATCGTCCTTCGGAGCAACCTCGGCTTCTGAAGTGGTGGGCTTGAGTAATAGCCATTTCTTCGTCGCTGCAGACCTGCAAAAATCACAAACATGTCAAAGAAAATCGGACCAAGGATAATGGCGTGATGGGATCCATGGACATGGTGGTGGAGTCCAGGCGGAATGATGAAACGATGCGAGGTGGTAGGAAATGCACATACTGGAGGGTGGCAAATGAAAAATACAGTGGAATTACGATGGATGAATGAGGCGGAGGTGTATGACATGAACACGGGAGTATGACGTGTAAATGGGATATATGAATGGTGGAGGGTAACACAGATGATATGTGGGCGTACGAAAATCCAAGCGGGAGGGAAGATGTGGAGGTGGACTCGGTCAACCAACGGGGTGTGTGAACAATTCTGGGCCATACGATCAAAAACAGAATCAACGGTTAATATTGTGTTGGGAAGTGATGCGATGGTGGGCCACGGGCGTTATAAGCTTGGTTTAAAACGCATGCAGCTTCGAAGAGTGGCCACCGTCGGATGAAGGCCTCAGGATCGGACGGCTCACACTGATTTCACTACACGTCCACGACTGGATGATAACGCGCGAAATGGAGCAGTTTTGGGGCCGTACAGAAGGACACGCAGCGATCAGCGTATGGAATCACTGGCTGGAGGAGGAATACTGCCTGCCCAGCAAAGGTGGTGCGGAATAAACAGGCCGGTTTTGGAATTGATGCGCGGCGCGGGGTCCACAAAGGTAGCGCGCTATAGTGCGTTGATTTGTGTTCGATCGAACGGCTGAGATTGTGCTTGGTGGAATTTAAACGATGAGCGCCTTTTGATCTGGAACAGGGTTATGCGCCCGGGTCACGTGAAAGACTGGCTGTAGGAGGCTAGGAACAAATGGGCTAGACCTTTTTATATCTTCGGATACAAATCTAGGGCCTTTCTTTTCTTTTAATGTATTTCAGGGGTGTCAAAGGCAATGATAGTCACAAACACAGACTTTCAAGGCTGAAAGAGGGGGTTTCGGATGGTTTAAAGGGGCTGCTTAACAAAAACTTTAATGGGGACTGACATGGATAACACCTCCAATTGCATCTGGACCGTCCACGTGTCCAGATCGGACGGTCCAGAATGCATCTCCCGCCTTTGGTTAAAAACATATGCCCTGCTTCATAATGTTGTTTTGGCCAATCGCAGCCATTGATCTCTATAGATCAACGGTCCCTATTAAACCTTTCTCCTCCTTTTTATTATTTTCAGTTACACCAGAGATCACATCTCAGCCGTTGATCCTGTTCCATCCAATGGCCCATATTAATCTGACAGGCCTACCTCCTGTGGGTCCTACCTTTTTCAAGATTTGATCTCGGCCGTCCATCTTAGATCCGACAGCTCGGATTGAAACCGCCCTTCCCGCTATATGCCCGCACATCTATCCCATATCGCGCTTGTTCTCCATCATTGGATCTGAGGTCCCAGATCTAACGGCCCGCATTCCATATTGCGTGACTTCAAGCACAAAGGTTAATTTCCCAAAGGCCGCACGATATAAGTTATTTTTCAAGGACACGTGTCGGGCAGGAACACATATCGCGTTCAAAAAGGCAAAACCGCTTCCCCACCTTTTCATCGCGTGAAACCCGTGGTTTTACCTCCCGAAACCACCTTTCCCCATTTATATTATGTGTTATCGCACACGTTCCCCACCGTTTATCTCTGCAGATCAACAGCTTGGATCTAACCTCCTTTTACATATCGCCCTCCGCCTCTACCAAAGGTTTTCAACGTAAAATCTCCGTCGTTGATCTCGTGGGCCGATCTCATCCGACGGCCCATGATCATCCCGAAACCCCAATTTCATTTCCTTTACAATTTCCTCCGCCAAAGGGTTTTTTAACCTTATTTCTTCACATTTTCCACCATTTCTCTATAAAGTGACCATTTGCATCAAATTCCTCTCGATTAATCCCGATCGTCGATCTCTGCAGATCGACGGATCTGACTTATTTCTTCCCACCGCCCTCCTTTTAACCACTATACGCAGATCTCCACCATTTGATGATGCCATCCAATGGCCACGCTCCTCCCCACAACCTCTAAAGAAATTTTACCCAATCACGCAGGATTTTATAATATTTTTTGTATTTTGCAGGTTTAAATGGTTTTTCCATTTTATTAAAGGAAAACTAAAGGTCGGGGATGACAATCCCTTGTGCCTTTGTGCTTACAAGAAGATCATTCCACAAGTTTTGAATCCACATTTCATCAATGCTTCATGGGCATTGATGCCATATGAGCCCTGTGCGGCACTGCACGTCAACAAGACACAGACAATTAAATAAAACAAAAGAGTATCAGTGTTGAAGACTAAAACATAGAAGAATGGAAGATTAAAGCCTAATCCACTAATAAAACATAGATTCAAAGTGGATTAACAGTGATTAAAGGAAAATCAAAAGATCTTCAGACAGAAAGGCCTCCACCACCACAACAAAGGCCAATTGATTCCTCTTAACTACCACAAAGCCACCTGTAGCCTCGAAGCATTCAACAGAGGCCGAATTTATTGATCAGAAAGAAGATATCTGCCTCAGCGCAGCCGAATATTTAATTCTGCCAAAGGAAACTAATGCAAAAAATATCAGTAGATTTATTACATCCTGAAACAGAGCCTTAAAGTCAACGAAAGCTCCCATTGAGCTTAATTCTTAAATGTAAAACAATTAGTACAGACAGAACATTTGTAAACTTCTCCATCGAGCCCATCAAAGGCCGAGAAGCATTAAGTCTGTATTAATTGACCCAAGAGATCTTTAATCAGATCCCACCTCCTCATTCCTTGTATAAATACTCTTGTAGAAGATGAGAAAATGTTGGTTGCAGAACTTTGAAATATACTTGTGCCCGAAACTTCTGATTGTAAATAGTGTTCAAAGGCTCTTGAAGCTCTGCTTGTGATATAATAGTTAGGCTGAGAAGTGAAGATGATTACTAACCTGAAACACTGGACTTAAAGCTGTAACTGGTTTGAAGCATCAATACAAGTTGATTTATGGGATCCTGGTCTATGTCGACGGTGATGTTTTCCTTATTGTAAATCGTTATTTTATTTCTGTTTTCACTTTGTCCATCTTCTCTGATAAAGAACAACAAGCATAGAGTTAGGATTTACTGTATATCAGTACCCTTCTCTGACTGATAATCTTTATCTACATGTTTTCTTCCAAGTTGTGTTGTTTAGGAATGATTTAATTCAGTTTAAGCAGTTAGGAATGTTGGCGTTCCCTCGTCCTACTCTCTAGGCTAATTGTTATTCTTGAATTTTATTTTCAGTTCATGTTAAGTAGAGATGGTCTAGGGAAGTCTATGGTTAGCCCTGTCCTCTAGTCTCTTCTCCAAAGGCTGTCTGAAATTTTCCCTAAGAGTTTGTTGAAAGCTGGCTAGTTTCAAATTACTTACCAGATCTTAGACCATTCTTCGTTATCATTTGTGTTTCCCTCGCGTTTAAATGTTTTCTATTGAAATTGTATCAAAAGCTGGCTAGTTTCAAAGTACTTACCAGATCTTGGGCTACTCTTTTTTCTTCATTTGTTTAATTCCCCTTCTTGTTGTATCATTTTATTCCATAAAATAAACTTTAAAGAGATCCTTAGACATAGATGACTTTCCCCATGGACCACTCTTGAACCTTGTTGTTTAAATTAAACCCTATTATGACTCCATAGCCCAATGGACTAAAATTAGCATTACATCCATGTTTTTAGCCAAAGCTTGTTCTATTTGCTTGCAAATTCACACCTTTGAAACTCTTTTCATTTAGGACTTTCCACTCAAATAATAATCATGCTCAACCATCCAAAACAAACAAAAACCCTCGGACTTCATAACTAGCCTAATATCATTACCCAAAAACCTTAAAGATAAATCCATCTTTGCACTTATTGGAGAGATCCCTCTTCAGATTCAAGAGGGCTAGATCCTAGAATCCCAAAGTGGTTGAAATAGTGTTTCTCCCTGCAGTTGTACTTTGCCAATATTGCTAATTACAGGGAGCTAACATCTCTAGCGACTCCGTTGGGGAATTGTTGATTCATCTTCATTTCAAATAATCATAAGATATCAAAAATTCATTTCTTTCAAATGACATTTGTTATGTTAGCTGGTTGGACCGTTAGGCATAACATCTCCAGCCAACAAACATTGTTTAATGAGTAAAATCAGCCCTTTTCAAGCACTAACACCACATGGTAATCATGATGAAACTTGTTTGAATCGGTGACAAACTAGGCAGACCCTAGGATTCTCATGAGACTTTATCTAACCTTGAAATATTAGCTAGCTTAGCCATAAGAGTAGACTGTCTTTGTCTCATAATCATAGCTAAGTTTTGAAACAAATTTAGGACACTCTTAACAACCAATAGGACTGAAAAATAACTCAGAAAACCCAAAAATATTTCAAATTGGTATTCAATAAACATGGTGGTATACCATAAAACCTTTTACCTCCAAAATAGCTAAAAACTTCCACTTGGCGACTCCAAAATCCTGAACAGACCTTAAGACTCCACTGGGAAGACCCATAATCATTGTAATATCATTTAAACTCAATTAGAGTACTGTAGGATTAAAATTTGTGTAAAACAGATTAGTTAACCTCTTAAAGACTGTCATATCTGGTTGACCTTTTCTTGTTTAGTTGGGTCTAAAAACACAACGTAGTGGCTCCTAGAAATATTCATACTAGAGCCTATCCTGACCTTGACCCACCTGAGATAGTTGATAACCTTGAGAGTATTCTTAGGAAGTCTCCTAGGATTAATTTTTCAACTGTTTCAGATCACCCTTGAGAGCGAATTCAGTTCCTGAAAATCTTGCAGCTCTACAAAAGTCACAAGCATATCTAATAAATCCATTTAGAACTAGGTCTCTTGGTGATTTATATCAGCTAGATTCTGAATCTTCACTTTCATCTCCTGAAACAAGTGAACACCCTGGTAGTAGAGAAACAACACCACCTGATTTTCATTTCCTTTCCAATTTAGGTGTCTCCCATCCAAGATCATCTCAGTAATCTATTCCTGGTGCATCCACATCTCTTCATCCTACATCCACTATTCGAACCACTCCACTCCAGCCCACTTTCACCCTTTTTAATCCACCTCTTCTAAATCCACCTCCACCACATATCATGGCAGCATGGTATGCTCCCTTATTCCTTCCTATACCATTAGTCAATCTTCCACAGGACTATCAATCCAAAATTCCATTATATGATGCTAGTAATGCTACTACTGCATCACAACATGTGGATAAGATGAATGACTACTTTGACAGAAATGAAATTGCTGATGAATCTATCAAACTAAGATTTTTTGCTCAGAGTCTGGGGGGAGAATTAAGAAAATGGTTTAAAGGCTTAACCCCCCATAGTATCAATGATCTCCAAGCCTTCCATCAGACATTCTTAAACAAATGGGAAGTGAAGAAGAATCCTCTTTAGGTCCTTTCTGATTACAAGAACCTCCATAGAAACAATGGGGAAAGTGTTCAAGCTTATTGCACTAGATTTAATAGTGTGTATAATGCACTTTCCCCAGATCTAAAACCTCCATAAGGCTCAGCTCTAAAAAAATTTCCTGAAGGGTTTGACCCTGAGATGGCCTATCAGCTGAGAGAAAGAGATCTTGCAACTCCTGAAGAAATGCAGAAAGGAGCTCTTGCTGTGGAATTTAAATTAATGGAGAAAAGAGCCAGAATGAAGAATGAGAAGAGAGTATCCTTCAGAGAAGAATCTACCCCTTCCACTTCTAGCTTGAAGATGGAAAAAATGATGGAGGAGATGATGAAGAAAATGAACATCCTTGAGAGAGCACAAGCAAGTCAAAACCAAACTACTCCTCAAAACAGAAACCAGAACCAGAATTAGAATTTCAGAAGGACCCAACCTCCAAACAGACCCTCCCTTTCATCAAAACTATGTGAGTGAGGTTGAGGAAACAGATGAACCAACAGAGGAAGATGATATCAAAATGCTGGGAGTAGATAATGATGACTTTGAGAAACATTATGATATAAAACAAGGTCTTTACACACACTATGATGACAAAAAAGATGAGGATGAAAGTTATTATCAACACATGGAAAATGTCATCATCGAGTCTCAAAGGGAATATGACCTTAGAAGTAAAACCAGTAAACAAACTCCCAACACCAAAACCTCTGAAAAATCTTCACAAAACAGTACTGTAAGTAAACCCAAAGTTGTAAGAAAGAAAGACAAAACAGTGGCTGTAAATTCTGATAAAGGTAAAGAGAGAGGCACTCAAAACGTTACAAAACAGAGTGCAGACCTTAGCAGTACTAACACTTCAATTGGTACTCCCATGAAAACAATTTTGTCAAATGTAAATAGAACAAATCAGCAAGCTGATGTTGCTGATAGAATGGCAGCTTATAAAGTTGAAACAAGCACTTCAAAGAATCAAATTCCTTTAAGCTTGGAGCAGGAAATTTCCAAAATAAAAATCTCTGTTCCCTTGACTGAGTTAGCTGCCCAGAATGTATATAGGTCTCAAATTTTGAAGGCTTTTAACATTGAAGATAATATTGACACAATCAATCTTAATGATGACCAACCAGAGCTTATTTTTGGTCCTAATATTGAAGGTAAGTATCAAGAGGGATCTGTTCCTCCCTTTTATGTGAGTTTAAATTTTCATGACAAGATTTTTCACAACGTTATGCATGATTCTGAGGCTTCTCATAATTTAATGCCTAAAGTTGTGATGGAGAGCCTGGGTCTAGAAATCACCAGACCTTATAAAGACCTTTACTCCTTTGACTTGAGCAGAGTAAAATGTTTAGGATTAATCAAAGACCTTTTCATTAACTTAGCACAGATTCTAGCCAAATGCTTAGTCATGGATATTGTTATGGCTGACATGCCCCCAAAGTATGGAATGTTATTATCACAGTATTTTGGGGCTAAGTTACAAGGGACTATGCAGATGGACATGACCTATGCGACCATCCCTGTTTTTAATCAGACAAGAAGACTTTACAGGGAGTTCCATATGCAATACACAGTTACAAGCCAAGACAGACCACAAAACTCTCCTCTGTATTCTGTAAATACATGCCTTGAATCTTTTATATTGTTCAACGATGAAACCTTTAGTGAAAAAGTGACTTTAACTGAACTCATGGCTGATAGAGAGGAGGAAGTAAACACAACAGAAGTGTCAAAACAATTTTCTACATTTGAAAACATTAGCAAACCCAACACAGGTCTTGAGCTACAAGTCATGTGTCCTTTTCTTTTAAACCTTGATATTCAAGAAAGCAACCCTCAACACAGTGAAAAATATGAGGATTTAAACAAAATTCAACTAAGTGCTGATACTCATAAACAATCAGAAAGCACGTTAGTTGAAGGGGACAGTACCCAAGGTGAACCCAACACTAGTCCTCTGTGCAGTATGAACTTCGACGGGTCATGCACTAGAACTAATGCTGGTGCAGGTGTCTGGATATGCAACACTAAGAACAATCACAAAGAGATAATTTCCTATAGATTAAACTTTCAGTGTTAAAATAACATAGCGTAATATGAATCCCTGCTTTTAGGCTTACATTTTTTGAAAAATTTAGGAGCCAAAAGAATTAAATTATATGGGGATTCTGAGTTAATCATTAGGCAGGTCAACAGGGAATACAACGCAAATCACCCAAGACTTAGGGCCTGCCGAAACAATGTCATGGACCTTTTGAAAACTTTCGAGGAGTACCAAGTAATTTTTGTCCCAAGAAAAAGAAATATCGTCGCCCACAGCTTATCTTTCGCAGCTATAACATGTTTAACGCCATATGAAACCAAAGACTACACAACTTAGATAAAATTCAGACCAACCATTCCTAATAACGAAAAATATTGGCAAGTGTTCGACGGAGACAAACAAATATAAGACTTCATGCAATTCAGAAATGAATTCGAACAACACAGTTCGGACTCAGATCATGAAACAGATTGCAACAATGAAGAAAATTGTCTTGATGAAGAATAACAATCTTTTAAGCTTGCTAATATTAATCTTTTGTCTAGCAAACTTGAAAACAAAACAGAGACGAGTGCAGAGTTAGAAACAGAGGAGTTAGAAACTCTGCAGTCTAAAGATCAGAGTTTGCCTAAGGGTTTGACCCCTTTAGAAGAGTTGTTTGATTTTAACGATGTGTCCAAGAAGCCCAAAATGGAGCCTGTAGAGACTAAAGTTTGAGAGTGCAATATAGACAATGAACTAAAACCTATGATGATCAAACTGTCTAAGACTTTACCAGCTCACATTAAACTCAAATACATAGAGCTGATTAAAGAATTTTCTGATGTTTTTGCATGGAGTTACGAAGATCTTAAATCCTATGACACTGAAATAATACAGCACAAAATCCCTCTCAAGGAAAATCAAAATCCATTCAAACAGAAGCTACGCAAAATAAAGCCTGTTCAGTTGCCTTTGGTTGAGAAGGAAATCAAGAAAATATATGAAGCTAGTATTATTGTCCCTATTAGATATTCTGAATGGGTGTCGAATCTGGTGTTAGTTATAAAGAAAACATGAGAGATCAGGCTTTGTATAGATTTTAGAGAATTAAACAAAGCTTCATTAAAAGACAACTACCCTTTACCTAAGATGGAACATATTTTACAAAGGGTGGTGGGGTCTAAAATAATTTCTTTGCTTGATGGCTATTCAGGGTACAATCAAATCTTAGTTCACCCTGATGATCAATTAAAGACAACCTTTAGTACACCATGGGGCACTTTCATGTATGTGAAAATTCCCTTTGGTCTAATGAATGTTGGTGCAACATTCCAAAGAGCCATGGACATAGCATTCTCGAAAGAACTGTGCTACTTCATCATTATATACCTTGATGATGTTACTGTTTTTTCAAAGATAGATGAAGAGCACTTAGAACATTTAAGAACAGTTTTTGAGAGATCGATGCAGAAAGTTTGGGATATATTTGAACCCTAAGAAAACACTTTTCGGTCTCCAAGAAGGTAAACTTCTTGGACACATTATTTCGGAAGAGGGTATTAAGGTAGATCCAAAGAGGATTGAGGCCATATTGCAGATCTCTCATCCTCGAAACATCAAGGAGTTGCAATATTTCATTGGAAAGATTAGCTTTTTTAGAAGGTTCATCCCCAACTTGGCTGAGCTCCTTAGAAATATTAAAAACATGCTGAAGAAGGAGCAAGGGGTAAAATGGACCTTGGAAGCAAAGAATTCCTTTGAGCTGGTGAAACAAGCGTTAACCAAAACACCGGTTCTAATAAGTCCTGATTTTTCAAAGGATTTTTATATTTTTTTATTTGCATCAGAACATACAATAGTTGTTGTCCTTTTACAGAAAAATCCACATGGACAAGAGCAGCCTATTTCATTCTTTATCAAGGCATTGAGGGATGCTCCTTTGAAGTATAACATTATGGAAAAGAAAGCCTTTGCTTTGGTTAAGGCTTTAAAAGACTTCAGAGTATACATCTTGCACTCCCACATCATTGCCTTTGTCCTGAATTCAGTTGTGAAAGACATTCTAACACAGGACCCAGATGGTAAGAGAGGTAAGTGGATTGTTTTTATTCTTGAATATGATTTAGAGATAAAGCCCACTAAACTCCTCAAAGGCCAAGATATAGCTAGATTGATGGCTGAATCCAATTTTGAAGTTCTTGATATTAATATGATAAATGCTTTAGATAACCAAGAAGAATTCTCAACTCCCATTGTTGAAGATCACTTTATGAATTCCTCTTGGTATGTTGATATTCTTTATGTTTTTCTTAATTTGAATACACCTCCTTGTTTGACAAAAAAAAAGGCAAGGTTTCTGAAGTTAAAAGTTGTAAACTATTGCATTATAGATAGATGTCTTTATTGGAAAAATGCAAGTGGTATATTGCTTAAATGTTTACCTGAGTATGATGCAGAGAAGGTTAAGCACGAGCTCCGTGAAGGGGAGTGTGGAGGCCATTTATACTAGAAGAAAACAGCCAAAAAAATCTTGAGGGTTGGTTACTATTGGTCTACTCTCTTTTTTGATGTACACAAGATGATACTTGCCTGTCATAAATGTCAACTTTTTGAAGGCAAAAGGAAGTTGCTACCCTTACCTCTGCATCCAATCACTGTTGAAGCCCCTTTTCAACAGTGGGGACTTGACTTCATAGGTGAAATCCATCCACCATCCTCTGCCTAGCATAGATGGATTCTCACTGCCACAAACTACTTCACTAAATGGATAGAAGCCATCCCCTATATACAAGCCAATGATTTTGATATTATAAAATTCATGGAGACTAATATTCTCTCTAGATTTGGCTGCCCTACCAAGATCATCACTGATAATGCAGCAACATTTGGATCAAAGAAGATGGTTGAGTTCTGTCACAAGTATCAGATAACATTGGGGCATTCCACGGCCTATTACCCTCAAGGTAATGGACTTGCAGAATCCTCAAACAAGAGTTTAGTGAACATAATCAAAAAGTTTTTGGAGGACAACAAAAAGTCTTGGCACATAAAGCTTGTGCATGCACTTTGGGCTGACAGATTAACTTTGAAGAAATCTATTGGCATGTCACCCTTCCAACTTGTGTATGGCACTGATGCAATATTTCCTACCAGCCTTGGTGTTCCAGTGTAATATTCCTACTTAGCAGTGGCTAATTGGAATATTCAATTTTGCTCAATTTTTCCGTCTATAGTTTATTAATAAATAAAAAGGTGAGTAGAGAGGGTTTAACTCACTTTTTGAATAAAACCCACTCCCTAGTAGCACAACGTTGTGACTTAAAAGGAGCCAAGGGGAGCCAAGCACCACGTAGAGAGGGGGCCCACGTATGCACTAGGAGAGACTGCGCAGATGAGGAAGAGCACGTGGCAAGAGGGAGGGTACATTGAGGAGATGGGCCTTAGGGTTTAGAGGAAGGCCAACGTTATAAAAGAGGGAGGAGCCTCCTCATTTCATTCATTCATTTTTTATGATATTGAGCTGGTTTTTTTGACTTCTTGAGCACGTTGGTTGTTTAGCCTGTCTGCAGCACTGTTTAGTGCCTTGAGTGTCTCCAATCGAAGATCTCGCCCTTAGCCCCGGGGGACTTCGAGTGCCTTCTCGGGCAAGGTAGTTTCTTCAGAATTTTGTGGGAGGATTGGTGTTTGGTTTTTGTTGTGGAGTCGTGGATTCAGAGAGACTGCGCAGTCATTGAGAGGGAGGACACAGTCCATCCACGAGGAGCTCTGGATCGGGATTCTTGCGGGGGTTTTGAGCCGGGAGATTGAGCAGAGGATCAACCTTTGCCTTTCGGAGGATTTTGGTGGAGTTTGAGGTTGTATTTTATTCATTCCTATTCAACCTCTACGCAGAGCCTTGGAGGCCATCATAATTCCCCAAGGGGGTGTTTTTCGGGGGTCAGCCATTTCTGATATGATTTCTAGGTTTTGTCGAGATTGGTGAGTAGAGGAGGATTCCATATTTTCATCTCATTCCGGCAAGGGGAACAACCCCTATTCATCAGTTCATTTCAGCAATAGCAGCTACACGGTAGTTTTCCAGCAGCTGGGACGCAGTTCAGAGAGCAACCATTTCTTGGTTATTCTGAGAGTATTTCTTCACTTGCCTTGAGCAAGTCTAGGTGCCATCACTCTGATCACCTATTGTACTTCATTATATTTCTCATTCTAATAAAATGGCTTAGCATTCTCTCTCTATATTTCTGGATGATTTGTCATTCATTCTTTCTATGCTATTGTATGTCTGTTGTACTGTTATCTTTATATATTTTCGGGCATTCTAGTTCTATACCACTTGGTGTGTTTATCTCATACTCTTAGACAGAGTCTGGAAAGGGCCAGGTAGCCTCCAGATCTCACCCTCTTCTCAGAGGTGAAATACTTGGTAAACTCCCTCCCTGTCCATCTCTGGTGAGATTTTGCTGTGTTTTAGAGATATCCCCGAAACGAGATATTACAGTGGTATCAAAGCATAGTTCTAGCTCAGCCTGTGGAGCTAGTTGTCTATGACACTGAGGAAGAGGCCATATATTTGTTACAGAGGCAGAAAGTACAGAGATCGTGAGCATAGGTTGGAGAACACCTACGGAGAGGGAGACTGTGTTCGGGTAGTGGACACAGAACAGGAGGAATCTGTGATAGACGCAGAGCAGGAGGAGCCTGTGCTAGGTTCAGAGCAGAGAGAGCCGATGGTAGATGATAGTAAGGCAAAAAAAAATTGGGAGGCACTCCTCAAATCAGTGCAGGATCTAGCGAGACAGATTGAGGTGATGGGTCAGAGATTCACTGCGGTGGAGGCTCGACAGCGTGAGACCCCATGAGTTTTCTAGGTAGGAGAGGGATCGGGTACATCCCACCATTTTTCGGAGCATGGTGCTTCTCAGCGTGATACTACTCAGCCAATGGCTTCACATGCACCTACACGCTCTAACATGCCCACTTTCTTGGGAGCAGACACAGGGGCAGGAGCCTAGCAGGAGGCAGAGCCGGGACATATGGGTGATTATTTTTCATATTATCAAGCCTATGGGTAGGAGTTTAGGGATGCTCTCTTGTTCAGAAATTTTGTTCAGCTTCAGCGGGACAGTAGACCCCGTGACCATCATAGAGGGCACCAACATTATCACGACGGAGATACCCACTGCACAACTAGCAGATGCCAGTTGCCTACGTTTGATGGTTCATCAAACAGTTCGGCGAAGTCTTGGGTGGAGAAGCTGGACATATATTTCCAACTTAACTAGATGTCGGAGACGGAGGCCATCAAGGTGGCAACATTACATTTGGATGGTGAGGCCCAGGACTGGTGGTTTCATGTGATGGTTACACTTAGACATTCTACAATGACGACATATGCCGATTTTACCAGGAGGTTGACATAGAGGTTTGACCGGAGGGATCCGGAACATCACTTTGTTGAGTTGACGAGGTTCAAATAGACCTAGAGCCCAGAGACATACTTTGCAGACTTCTTGAGGGTTTTAGTGATGGTGTCAGATCTATCCGCGGCATGGATGATCTATATGTTTGTGGAGGGGTTAGCAGAGCCACTTCGAGGTCTACTCAGATCTACTATACCAGTTACACTCCAGGATGTTATTAGCAGGACTCGAGATTTACAGGATGCACTACCCAGGACTCGGACACCTTACCCCCATAGGCAGGGCTTCTAGCCCAAGGGGAAGGATGTGAGGATTCCGCCTCCAAAAGGGAATCCAGGACGGACACAGACAGATGATGATGCCAGGAGGGAGCTGAAGAAGAAGCAGTTGTGCTTTACTTGTCAGGAGCCGTGGGCAACAGGACATATGTGTGCTACTGGCAAAGCACACTTCATTGAGGTCTTCTCCGAGGATAGTGGGGAAGAGGATGATGAGGATGACAAGGAGGCAGGAGATAGTCAGACACCCCAAGATTAGTTGCCACCTCCACCTCCAGGAGCAGGAGGTGCAGCTTTTGCACCCACAAGAGGGACCCTTGCAGCATTGCGAGGAGTTCCCAAGTATTTGACGTTGCGCGTACGAGGGATAGTATGTGGCCAGTGAGTATCAGTTTTGGTTGATAGTGGGGGAACCCACAACTTCATCGATGCACATATGGTCGAGCGGAGAGGTATACCGACCGAGAGCTTCGACGGATTTTTAGTCTTGGTCCCAGGAGCCCAGATGATGCAGTATGCCCAGTATGTTCCAGAGTTAGCAGTGACGATGGGTACCTACACCATGACTGACCACTTTTTCGTGGTCAACATACCGGATACTAATGTGGTATTGGGTGTTCAGTGGTTGATTACTCTGGGGAAGGTCACCACAGATTGGGAGGCCTTAGAGATGGAGTGGAACGATAAGAAGACCGAGAAGCATAAGAAGATCCGCGGGATGCACACTTACCCACCTCAGACTGTTTTGGCTCACCGGATGGAGGCAGATTTCCGGAAAGGATACATAGACCGGGTGGTTGAGTTGCGGGCATCAAAGGCAGGGACCACTGGTCAGGTAGTTCATCCTAATATACAAGCCATCCTTGATAGGTATGATATAGTGTTTGGGGATATACCACCAGGTCGGCCACCAGACCGAGGGTTTGAGCACACCATTGAGCTTGATCAGGGCATACAGGAAATGATTACTACCCCCTATAGGCGTCCCAAAGCCTATCAGGATGAGATTGAGCAGGCCATCGAGGAGTTGTTGGCTCTTGGGCACATTAGACCGAGCACGAGTCCGTTTACTTCTTCCATGGTGTTGGTGAAGAAGAAGGACGGCACCTTGAGGATGAGTATTGAATACAGGGCCCAGAACAAGAAGACCCTGAAGAATAGGTATCCTATACCCAGGATCAATGAGTTGATGGATGAGATGAGAGGAGCCAAGTTCTTCTCAAATATTGATTTGAGATCAGGGTACCATCAGATTCGCATGAGAGAACAGGACATTCCCAAGACCGCCTTGAGGTGTCATTATGGGCACTTTGAGTTTTTGGTTATGCCTTTCAGGCTAACCAATGCCCCAGCTACTTTTCAGTCTTGCATGAACCATATCTTCCATAGTCATCTGAGGAAGTTTGTATTGGTTTTTTTCGATGACATACTCATATATAACAGAACTTGGGAGGAGCATCTCCAGCATATAGAGGCAGTACTACATATTTTGGAAGAGAAATAGTTCTATGCTAAGCTCTCCAAGTGTGAGTTTGGGATGACGGATATGTTTTATTTTGGTCAAATTATTGGAGTGGACGAAGTGAGAGTCCACGAGGAGAAGATCAGGGCCATCAGAGATTGGCCGGAGCTGAGGAATGTGATGGAACTTCAAGGATTCATTGGCATATGTACTTATTACAGGTAGTTCTTCAAGATTTTCTCACAGCCTGCTACACCCCTTACAGATTTGACGAAGAAGGGGGAATTCAGTTGGTTGGATACAACGCAGCGAGCCTTTGACAGGCTCAAGGAGGTGATGAGTAGCTGCCCAGTGCTTGCATTGCCGGATTTTACGCAGCCATTTTTTTTGGAGTGTGATGCGTCGAGAGAGGGGATCGGCGCAGTATTGATGCAGGGAGGACACCCTATATCCTTTGAGATCCGAAAGCTCCTTCCACACGAGAGGTTGTATTCTATATACGACAAAGAGATGTTGGCCATTATGCATGCATTGGCCAAATTCCGGCAGTATTTTGTGGGGAACGGGTTCAGGGTGAGGACTGATCACAACAGCCTCAGGTTCTTTTTGGAGCAGAAGCAGCTACAGGAGAGGCAGAAGAAGTGGATCAGTAAGATCCAGGAATATGATTTTGACATTGAGTATTTCAAGGGTAAGAACAACGTGGTAGCAGATGCCCTTTCACTTAGACCAGCCACGTTGTCTCTTATGAGCTTGGATACAGATTGGAGGGCTCGACTTTTAGTAGAGTAATCCAAGGACAGGTTTGCATGTGCAGTTCTGGATGGACAGGTGGTGGATGACAGGTACAAGGTGGTCGATGAGATCATCTACTACAAGGACAGGATCTTCTTGACTGAGGGATCTCAGCTCAAGAAGAAGATACTTTAGGCAGCACATGATTCACCTTTGGCCAACCATCAGGGGTTTACCAAAACCTACAGGACCATTAGAGAGAGGTTCTCATGGAAGGGCCTCAAGGAGGACATACTCTAGCACATCAGAGAGTGCGATGTTTGCTAGAGGAAAAAGGGGGAGGTGAGTCATCCCGCAGGATTATTGCAGCCTCTTCCCATTCTGAAGGGGAAATGGGAGAGTATTTCAATGGACTTCATCAAAGGGTTGCCCATGGTGCAGGGAAATAATTGTACCTTTGTCGTCGTTGATCGACTGACAAAGTATGCGCATTTTTTCGCCATACCCACGCATTACACAGCAGCACAGGTGGCCGAGCTGTTCTTCAGAGAGGTTTTCAGGCTACATGGTCTTCCCAAGACCATCATCAGTCATAGGGATAGCTGCTTCATGGGCAGATTTTGGCAGGAGCTTTTCCGGTTGGTGGGGACAGAGTTGACACTGAGAACCAGTTATCACCCACAGATGGATGGGCAGACAAATATAGTTAACAAGTGGTTGGAGGGCTACTTGCGTAACTATGTCAATGGGCAGCAGCGAGCATGGCTGAAGTGGTTGCATCTGGGGGAGTACTGCTACAACACTACGCATGACATGTCTATTGGTATGTCACAATTCTACGCTTTGTATGGGTATCATTCTTTATCTTTTGCTGATGTGATGTTTGGTGCTAGCAAGGCTCCAAGAGCCAAGATTTGGATCCAAGAGAGCCAGGATATCCTCCGAGCTCTCAAGGATAATATGGCTACAGCACAAAACCAACAGAAGTTGTATGCTGACAAAGGTCGGGTGGAGAGACAGTTTGAGGTAGGTAACTTGGTCTACCTACGATTACAGCCATGCCGACAGTCGTCGCTAAAGCAGAAGGGAGCTGAAAAGCTCAAGCCCCGCTTTTATGGGCCATACAGGGTGATACATAGGATTGGACAGGTTGCATATGAGTTGGAGCTGCCCCAAGAGAGCAAGATTCATAAATTTTTTCATGTATCATGCCTGAAGAAGGCACTAGGGAAGCAGGTGACAGTGACAGATGAGCTACCACCCACAGACAGTGACAGAGGCTATTATTGATACCAGGGAGAGGCAGCTACGAAGCAGGACAGTCCAGGAATTCTTGGTGAGGTGGAAGAATTTGCTGGATGAGGATGCCACTTGGGAGAGTGAGAAAATTTTGCAGCATCCATCACTTCAGTTGCTTGAGGACAAGCAACATTTTGCCGGGGGAGACTGCAATATTCCTAATTAGCAGTGGCTAATTGGAATATTCGATTTTTCTCAATTTTTCTGTCTATAGTTTATTAATAAATACAAAGGTGAGTAGAGAGGGTTTAACTCACTTTTTTAATAAAACCCACTCCCTAGTAGCACAACGTTGTGACTTAAAGGGAGCCAAGGGGGGCCAAGCAGCACGTAGAGAGGGGGCCCACGTATGCACTAGGAGAGACTGCGCAGATGAGGAAGAGCATGTGGCAAGAGGGAGGCTACATTGAGGAGATTGGCCTTAGGGTTTGGAGGAAGGCCAACGTTATAAAAGAGGGAGGAGCCTCCTCATTTCATTCATTCGTTGTTGATAATATTGAGCTGGTCGTTTTGACTTCTTGAGCACGCTGGCTGTTTAGCCTATCTGCAGCACTTTTTAGTGCGTTGAGTGTCTCTGATCAGAGATCTTGCCCTTAGCCCTGAGGGACTTCGAGTGCCTTCTTAGGAAAGGTAGTTTCTTCATAATTTTTTGGGAGGATTGGTGTTTGGTTTTTTTTTCAGAGCAGTGCATTCAGAGAGACTACACAGTCATTAAGAGGGAGGATGCAGTCCATCCAGGAGGAGCTCCAGATTGGGATTCTTGTGGGGGTTTTGAGCCGGGAGATTGAGAAAAGGATCAGCCTTTGCATTTGGGAGGATTTTTGTGTATTTTTAGGTCGTATTTCATTCATTCCTATTCAGCCTCTGCGAAGAGCCTTGGAGGCCAGTGTAATTCCCCAAGGGGGTGTTTTTCGGGGGTCAACCATTTCTGATATGATTTCTGGGTTTTGCCTAGATTGGTGAGTAGAGGAGGATTCCAAATTTTCAGTGCATTCCGGCAAGGGTAACAGCCCCTAGTCATCAGTTCATTTCAGCAATAGCAGCTACACGACAGTTTTCCAGCAACTGGGACGCAGTTCAGAGAGCAGCCATTTCCTAGTTATTCTGAGAGTATTTCTTCACTTGCCTTGAGCTAGTATAGGTGCCATCACTCTGATCACCTATTTTACTTCATTATATTTCTCAGTCTAATAAAATGGCTTAGCATTCTCTCTCTATATTTCTGGATGATTTGTCGTACATTCTTTCTATGCTATTGTATGTCTGTTGTACTGTTATATTTATATATTTTCAGGCATTCTAGTTCTATACCACTTGGTGTGTTTATCTCATACTCTTACATAGAGTCTGGAAAGGGCTAGGTAGCCTCCAGAACTCACCCTCTTCTCAGAGGTGAAATACCTGGTAAATGCCCTCCCAGTCCATCTTTGGTGAGAGTTTGTTGTGTTTTAGAGATATCCCCGAAACGGGATATTACAGCCAGTTATGAATTTGATTCAAGAGGTTCAGTCTGAAGATAATGACATGATCATAAGGATAAATCAGACTATTCATCTTCAGCAAACCAGAGAGGAGATTTATAACAAAGCATTACTAAAGCATGACAACATCAGAAAGCTTTTTGACAGAAGAACAAAGGCCAGCAGTTTTAATGTTGGGGACAAAGTTTTAAAGTGGGACTCAAGGAGGGAAGACAAGGGCAAGTACAGAAAATTTGACAACTTATGGCTTGGCCCTTATCTCATTCATTCAGTTGCTGTTAATAATGCCTTTTTCTTGCAGGAGTTGAATGGAGCAGAGCTGTTTGCGGGTCATGTCAATGGTAGGATTCTTAAAAATTACTTCTCCCTATCCATGTCATGTTATGAAAGCATTTTTATCTTTTGTCTCATTATAAATATTTCATCCACCATTTCATTCAAAGTTAGAAAAACAAAAATAAAAAAACAATGAAAGAAAGAAAAGAGGGCAGATTGTAGAAACAATAAAGGTACAGCCCCATACCAACAAAAAGAGAAATCCATTATGAAAGTGTGCAAGCTTAAATGCCACTACTGAAGAACACACCTCTAATTAGTTATACAACTTAATCTTGACTAATTAGTTTTAAATTTACTACTAATAGGATAGTGAATTCGATTTTCCAAACTGTTTAATCTTGGCTTATCATTAGGTAGATTAGGATAGAAATTAAAGGTTCAAACATGCTCAAAATTTGAACCTAAGTTTTCAAAACAAGAATGACTCCAATCTATTTTAATTTCTGAGTCAAAACAGAGGAGAAACTGGTTCTAATCATCTTAAAATCTAGACCAATTGATAAAAGAAAACAGCTCAAACAAGAAGCAAAAAACAGAGCTGTAAAAAGATGAAGGAAGTGCTTTGAAATTTCAGATATTAAGCCTTCCACTTTGATTTAATTTTCTGCAGAATAATATCTATGTGCAGCTTGTTTTTTATGCCATAGATCAGCATCAAGTTAGACTGTTCAATCCTGACTTGTATGCTTTTAAATTTTTGTTGTAGAATTTAAAGAATAAAATCTATTAGACTGTTTAATCCTAATAGATTGGTAGATTAGGTAGAAGCCTATGGACTCAACTGTTTAATCTGAGTTCATGGAGAAATAAGGAGTAGAATTAGATTATTTTTATGCTTTCAAAAGAATAAAATGTTGTGAAAAGATTTTTTCAATCCAAGTGCACTCTAAAGAAGAAAAAATGTTAGATCAGTAGGATTGGGTAGGTAGAAATCTTGTATTGATGAAGTTCCATTGTTTTCCATGGCTGCTAATATTTTTCAGAACAAAGAAGAACATCCAAGTAAAGGAAGGCAGCCCAATGGATGAGGCACTGATCAGCCTCCCAGAGAATGCAAGTCTGAAGTTCTTGATGCCTTCAAGAAGGCACCATCCCCAAGTGGAGCCACTGTTAGCCACCAATAAAATTTGTCATATCAAATGGTGGCTAAAACATTTTTGGAGCCTTCAAGAAATAGGTTTTATTGCTAAAAGTTTTATCTCTTGAAGACTCATGAAGACATCATGCCCTTTGTCCAAATCTTCACTGTTGTTTCCATTTTAAACTCTGGAATTCTGCTAATTTCATAGAGAAAAGACTGTTGCAAAACACCATTTTCCCTTCCCTCCACCTCAAAATTAACCTTCATTCTGCCTCCTCTTTTCCTCATAAAATTCCTCTATTTTCCATTTTTTCATTTCCCCTTCAGAAAAACCACCTTACAGAGTTTAAAACTCCTTTTTAAACTCTGCCAAAACCCCCAAATCCATCAGAAAACTCTGAAGAAATTCATAAAAATACACCTTTTTGTATTAAGGCTTTAAGCCCCTTTGGGCTAAATCCTAAACCACTTCCCCACATATGCCTTGGTGCTGGAACCAGGCGCTAAACCTTTTCAGCGCTTATCGCATCAGAGAAATCGGAGTGCGCAGGTCTATTTGCCATGTTAAAACCTCTGATGCGATTAGCCCCTTGTTTTATAACCCCCGATCTTATTATCGCCTCATATAAACCTTGTGCCCACAATCAGGTGCTAAAACATTGTATAATTCCATCTCCGATGCATATTTCCCTTTGTTAAATAAAAAAACTCACTTTCCTAACTTGTCGAAGCAATGTTTTTAATGTAAATGGGTAGATTGAAAAGCCCCGAATCAAAATCCCGATGCGATTGAGCCCCATTATATAAACCCCGCTCTCCGTTTTACTCCATATAACTTGCGCCCAGGACCAAGATTTAAAATTCCCCAAGCACCAATCATATCGGAGAAATCTCGAATGGGTAGATTGAAAAGCCCACAGGCCCAATCTGAAGTTCCGATGTGATTGGCCCTTATACATATAAGCCCCGGGCCTATTATCTTTCATATAGACCAACGACCCCACAGACGGGCGCCTAGCCACTTTATATATATAAACCCGCCCCAAGCCAAAACCTTTGTTTTTATTAAATTTTTGGTTTTCATGTGTTATAAATGGTTTCCATCGGTTCCCTATTTAAAGAAATCTCGATCATTGATCTAAAGCTGATCAACGATCAGCGCAACATCGCATCGGAAATTTTCAAAGGGCGCATTCCACGTTGCATTTACCTCTCCTCGATTGGCTATCCCCCGATCAATCGTGAGCCATTTCTATCCTCCCCGCCTTCACAGATCTAATGACCCACATTTTCTCCAATAATTAACCTTTCCTCCACCTTTGAACCCCTCCAATTCACTCCCCACCGTCGATCTGATCTACAGATCGATGGCCAGTGCTCAATCGCATCAGCGCCATACAAATTCTTCCCCCTGCCGATCGCATGCCTCTGATTGCATCTGGACCATCCACGTGTCCAGATCAGACGGTCCATAATGCATCTCCTGCCTTTGGTTAAAAACATATGCCCCGCTTCATAATGTTGTTTCGGCCAATCACAGTCGTTGATCTCTGTAGATCATCGGTCCCTATTAAACCTTTCTTCGCCTTTGTATTATTTTCGGTTACACCATAGATCACATCTCAGCCGTTGATCCTGTTCCATCCAACGGCCCATATTAACCCAACAGGCCTGCCTCCTGTGGGTCTTGCCTTTTTCAAGATTTGATCTCGGCCGTCCATCTTAGATCAGACGGCTCGGATTGAAACCGCCATTCCCGCTATCTGCCCGTGCTTCTATCCCATATCGCGCTTGTTCTCCACCATTGGATCTGAGGTCCCAGATCTGACGGCCCACGTTCCATATCGCGTGACTCCAAGCACGAAGGTTAATTTCCCAAAGGCCATGTGATATAAACTATTTTTCAAGGACACATGTCGGGCGGGAACGCATATCGCGTTCAAAAAGGCAAAACCGCCTCCCCTCCTTTTCACCACGTGAAACCTGTGGTTTTACCTCCCGAAACCACCTTTCTCCATTTCTATTATGTGCTATCATGAGCGTTCCCCACCGTTGATCTCTGGAGATCAATGGCTTGGATCTAACCTCCTTTTACATATCGCCCTCTGCCTCTACCAAAGGTTTTCAACGTAAAATCTCCGTCGTTGATCTCGTGGGCCGATCTCATCCGACGGCCCACGATCATCCCGAAACCCCAATTTCATTTCCTTTACAATTTCCTCCACCAAAGGGTTTTTTAACCTTATTTCTTCACATTTTCCGCCATTTCTCTATAAATTGACCATTTGCATAATATTCCTCTCGATTAATCCCGACCGTCGATCTCTGCAGATCGACGGATCTGACTTATTTCTTCCCACCGCCCTCCTTTTGACCACTATACGTAGATCTCCACTGTTGGATGATGCCATCAAATGGCCACGCTCCTCCCCACAACCTCTGAAGCAATTTTACCCAACCACGCAGGATTTTATAATATTTTTTGTATTTTGCAGGTTTAAATGGTTTTTCCATTTTATTAAAGGAAAACTAAAGGCCGGGGATGACGATCCCTTGTGCCTTTGTGCTTACATGAAGATCATTCCACAAGGTTCGAATCCACATTTCATCAATGCTTCATGGGCATTGATGCCATGCGAGCCATGTGCTGCCCTGCACATCAACAAGACACAGACAATTAAATAAAACAAAAGATTATCAGTGTTGAAGACTAAAATAGAGCAGAATGGAAGATTAAAGCCTAATCCACTAATAAAACACAGATTCAAAGTGGATTAACAGTGATTAAAGGAAAATCAAAGGATCTTCAGACAGAAAGGCCTCCACTGCCACAACAGAGGCCAATTGATTCCTCTCAGCTACCACAAAGCCACCTGTAGCCTCGAGGCATTCAACAAAGGCCGAAGTTATTGATTAGAAAGAAGATATTTTCCTCAACGCAACCGAATAGTTAATTCTACCAAAGGAAACTAATGCAAAAAATATCAGTAGAGTTATTACATCCTGAAACAGAGCCTTAAAGTCAACAAAAGCTCCCACTGAGCTTAATTCTTAAATGTAAAACAATTAATATGGATAGAACATCTATAAACTTCTCCATTGAGCCCATCAAAGGCTGAGAAGCATTAATTGTATATTAATTAACCCAGGAGATCTTTAATCAGATCCCACCTCCTCATTCCTTCTATAAATACTCCTATAGAAGATGAGAAAATGTTGGTTGTAGAACTTTGAAATATACTTGTGCCTGAAACTTCTGTTTGTAAATAGTGTTCAAAGGCTCTTGAAGCTCTGCTTGTGATAGAATACTTAGGCTGATAATTGAAGATGATTGCTAACCTAAAACACTAGACTTAAAGATGTAACTGGTTTGAAGCATCAATACAAGCTGATTTATGGGATCCTGATGTATGTCGACGGTGATGTTTTTCTTATTGTAAATCGTTATTTTATTTTTGTTTTCACTTTGTCCATCTTCTCTAATAAAGAATAGCAAGCATAGAGTTAGGATTTACTGTATATCAGTACCCTTCTCATAAGCTTTATCTACATGTTTTCTTCCAAGTTGTGTTGTTTAGGAATGATTTACTTCAGTTTAAGTAGTTATGAATGTTGGCTTTCCCTCGTCCTACTGTCTACGCTAATTTTTATTCTTGAATGTTATTTTCAGTTCATGTTAAGTAGAGATGGTCTAGGGAAGTCTATGGTTAGCCCTGTCCTCTAGTCTCTTCTCCAAAGGCTGTCTGAAAGTTTCCCTAAGAGTGTGTTGAAAGTTGGCTAGTTTCAAAGTACTTACGAGATCTTAGACCATTCTTCGCTATCATTTGTGTTTCCCTTGTGTTTAAATGTTTTCTATTGAAAGTGTATCAAAAGCTGGCTAGTTTTGAAGTACTTACCAGATCTTAGATCATTTTATGTCTTTCTTAAGTGTATGTCAAAAGCTAGCTAGTTTCAAAGTACTTACCAGTTCTTGGGCTGCTCTTTGTTCTTCATTTGTTTAATTCCCCTTCTTGTTGTATCATTTCATTCCATAAAATCAACTTTAAAGAGATCCTTAGACATAGATGACTTTCCCCATGGACCACTCTTGAACCTTGTTGTTTCAATTAAACCCTATTATGACTCCATAGCCCAATGGACTAAAACCAGGATTACATCCATCTTTTTAGCCAAAGCTTGTTCTATTTTCTTTCAGCTTCACACCTTTGAAACTCTTTTAATTTAGGACTTTCCACTCAAATAATAATCATTCTCAACCATCCAAAACAAATAAAAACCCTCGGACTTCATAACGAGCCTAATATCATTACCCAAAAACCTTAAAGATAAATCCATCTTTGCACTTATTAGAGAGATCCCTCTCCGGATTCAAGAGGGCTAGATCCTAGAATCCCAAAGTGGTTGAAATAGTGTTTCTCCTTGCAGTTGGACTTTGCCAATCTTGCTAATTATAGGGAGCTAACACCAGGATTTGGAAATAATTTCCATAATCAGAATCACCCTTACGTAATAAATTTTCCATAATTAGACACAACCACCTGCCATCACATCTACCCAAATCCCAAAACCACAGTCAGAAATGTCAGAACCCACCTTAGCCAGTAAATAATCGCACGATTGTCGCCGCGGAAGAATCCAGGGGGAAATTAATTAGTTATGGGGTCTCATCAACCTCACCCGTGCCAGTTAATTACATAGCACGCATGCAGAGAAGCGCGAGAATGCCAGAAAAATCCAAGTTAGAATCAGAAACATCCAAAAGAACAGGAGAAGCTGAACCAAAAGAAGAGCAGAGAAGGCACACAGGAGAAGGAATTCAAGAGAAAAGAGAGAGAGTTGTTCTACAAGTATACCAGCGAAGAGCCAGAATGACCAGAGTAATTCTAGCAGTTGTGGAGCAAGAACTTAACAGCAAAATTCAAAATATGGAGTCCCTTGTGGGCAAATATGACAATGCAACACTGATCAATACAGACCTTACAGACTCTTTTGAGTTTCCAGCACTAAAAAGGCAAGTGTATATAGAGAATTATGCAACAGAAGTGGTATAGCCAGCGGCAAGATTTCTGCCAGAGTTCAGGGGCATCTAACAGTCTACAATACTGAACTTGAGAAATCTACCAGTGTTCAAGATTACAGGTGCTGCGATGCAGTGCACAAATTTTTTGTTGAGCAGGATCCAGAACGGTTCACTATGGCTGGGGAAGGAAATCCCAATTCATGTAGAGGACATCCATAGATTAACTAGACTTTCACAAGAGGGGAGGGATGTATCAGCAGCATTCCAAACCGTATCCAAGAGAGTGAAGAAACCTGGGGACGCAGACTACTATGTCAATTATGGCACTAGGAGAGGGGGAAAAGGATCAAAGATCGACTTGATCAACAAACCAGAGGTCAATTTCTCTTGCTACTTAATTTCTAGCAAGACAATGAGGCACTATACTAAAGGGGAATGCACGCTGGATACAATTTCGGTTGCAGAGCATTGCGTCCAGGGGACAAGGCTGAATTGATGCTCTTTCTTGCTAAAGGAATTGTTCAGAGCTTGTGAGGAAAACTACAAGAGGGCGACCAGATTTATTTATGGATATTTTATCATGGCACTAGCCATGTGGAAATAGACCTTCCCAAGCATCCGGGTACCGGTCGAGATAGCAGAAGGCCAACCATTGGCAATGAATTTCGTGCCTTGGAAAGTGTCCGGGGATCCTAGCACAAAGGAAGTAAATGCAAAAGCTTTCAGATTCTGGTACGGCCAAATGGTTGATGTCATGATGAGTCAACAAAGAATTCCAGGAAGTATGTTAGATGGATATGGCGAGCAGATATGGTTCGGGGTCACCCACAAGCAAAATTTTCTCAGGCCAACCTGTGTACTGGAATCAACTTTCAAGATGAAGCCCTTGAAGTTCCAGATTGACAAAGCAGCCTTTCACACAGAGGTTTGTTCATGGCCAGGTGTGGCGATGGAGGTCAGGGATGGAGTCTACACATATATCTTTGATGGGAGTGTAGCGCGAAGTTATAATTTTTAAAAAATTCACACACAAGCGCGTAGCGAGTTTTTCCAGGAGCGTAGCACCGGGTTCTTCTTGCCCAAAGTCTGCCAGAAACTCAGGAATTTCTCTTGAAGACTTCTCACTCCTTTTTTGCAAGTGACAAATGGAGTTGAGTAATGAATGAGATGCTTTTATACCCTTGGAATCAATAAATTAAAACTAGAAACCCACTCTTGCTAATGTTTTCAATTTTATTTTGTCACTTTATCATTGATATCTCTTTTTCTTTTGCAAGAGGTGACTTAAACACAAAAATGATCTTTTCTCATTTCAATCTTTCCTTTTTTTTGTTCTTAGGTAACTAACATGATGGATTTTATTTCCTTGACCTATTTGATGCTTTAACACTCTGTTCTTACCCATCCTATCATAACAAAACCTTAAAACTTTCCCTCTCTGTCATTTGAAAACTAACAGATCTCTTTAAACTCATTTAGTAAGGGTGAGTTCTTTAAAACAATGTTTGAGGGACCTGCCTTTACCCTATCAGTGTCAAAATGTTTCTTGCCTACATTATGAAGTTTGGAGCTCATGTCCTTAATCCCTTTGAGATCTCTGAGTGTGGGTGATCTTTAAGACATATTTTCTTCCCCTCTCACTGATTTTCCAAAGGAAAAATAGATCTATCTTGCACAGTCACCACAGTCTTTACAATCATACTTTGTCATTATCTCCCTTTGGCCAATTCTGTTTTTTTGCAGGTGCCATGACAAAATTGTTTTTTGTCTCCTTGGTCATTCTTGGAATTTGACAATTTTAATTACTCAACAACAAACTCATAATTGGCTTGGTGTTCCATTTTGACACTTGACCTTATGATTTCTTCCCTTTGACCATTTTGAGGGAAATTTACTGCACTTGAAGTCTTAGTCTCCCTCACACGGATACCCTTTGTATTTCCCTCCCTTTGATGCAGTGAAGTATTGTTTCCTTGATAAACCATGGAGGTGACCTTCTGATATCATCAAACTTCTCCATGTTGTCTTCATGGAGATTTATGGTCTTCATTTCACTTCTTTGCCTATCTTCTCAAACTTTAGGCTTTAGGGATTTTTCCCTTCTTCATTTATAATTTCTATAAATCTTCAACTCATGCTTGGTGGCGTTGATGTACCTCCATCCTTGTGGTTTCTGCATTGGCTTCTTGGTTGACAATATTGTTTATCCAATCAGTCATAAAAACCCTGATTCTCTTTGAACTTAGGCATGTTGTCTCTCCTTTGCTTTGAATGTCCTTTGTGATGATTTAACCTCTTACCTTTCTTCTTTTTTGCTGATAGCCATCTCAATCATTCCTGCGGAAATGTTTAATATGGGCAGCTGTCTTTTTGCAGAAGTTGTGCTTTGACCAAAGAGGCCATCCTTGAAGGATTTTTGATACCTTTTGGACAATCATGTGCTAACCCTCCTTTTCATTTGATTTCATCTTTTGGGCACATGTAAAACAGTGATTTAGAAAACCAAAACAATATATAACCTATGAAACCCCAGGTGACCTATTGGGAGGATTTTTGGACTTGGCCTTTCGTTGAAAACTTGACTTAGGGTTTTTAGGTGTAAAACAGAGTTTTGAAAAACCTTATGCATTTCAGACCTAAAAACTAATGACTTTGATTTATCTAAAGAGCTTAGAAATGTATCTTGAAACCACCAATGCTTGAGGCACTTGGTGACTAGGGGAAAATGTTAGGCTACTTGGCAATCCAAGGTGTAAGCAGAAGGGTTAGGAAAGTCAAAACAGAGTGGTAAGGTCAGAGGTGGAAAAATAGTGAAAATGAGTGGCATGAGAAATTGGTCTTCTGGGAGTGATAGGCTGGCCATGACTTGATAGAGTGGTAAAATAGTGAAAAATTTATCCTAAGGATGATGAAGGCAGTGAAATTTCTAGAACTGACAATATTCATGAATTTTGTTTCTAGAAATCTAGGATAAACATTTAGTCATCTATAGAAAGAAAAAAATTACTGATGACTAA
This sequence comes from Pinus albicaulis, assembly GCA_034641835.2. Lineage (NCBI taxonomy): Eukaryota > Viridiplantae > Streptophyta > Pinopsida > Pinales > Pinaceae > Pinus > Pinus albicaulis. The sequence continues at coordinate 185,046,806 of CM076582.1, read as the reverse complement.
AATAGTCTCGACATACTTCCTCTGGTTTAACCAGAGCTTCCTCTTTTCCTTATCTCTCTTAATTTCCATGCCCAAAATATAGTTTGCAGCACCAAGATCCTTCATGCCAAATTTGGAGAATAGTTGGGTCTTCAAACCTTGGATAACTTCTTTGTCATTTCCAATCAACAACATATCATCCACATACAATACCAAATAAATAATATGGTCACCAATTAACTTAAAATAAACACAGTGATCCTCCTTGCTTCTAGTAAAGCCAAGTCCCTGTATATAGGTATCAAATTTCTGATACCAATCCTTGTTGACTGTTTTAACCCATACAAAGACTTCTTTAACCTGCATACCAGTTATTTCTTCCCCTTCGCCATAAAGCCTTCAATTTATTTCATGTAGATATCCTCTTCCATATCCCCGTGAAGAAATGTTGTCTTCACATCCATCTGTTCTACATCAAAATCAAATGTAGCAGCAACAGATAAAAGTAATCTAATAGAAGCAACTTTAGAAACAGGAGAAAAAATATCACCAAAATCAATTCCCGGCACTTGGGAATAACATTTTTCTACCAACCGAGATTTGTATTTCTCCACCTTCCCTTCTACATTCATCTTCTTCTTAAACACCCATTTTCTCCCGATGGGCTTCCTTCCAGCCGGCAACTCCACCAGATCCCATGCCTCATTTTTATGCAATGATGCCATTTCATCAACCATGGCCTCCTTCCAGAGTTTTCCATCCTCTGAATCTACTGCCTCCCTGATGGTTCTAGGATCATCATCAGTTATAGTTAAAGCAAAATTTGAACAGAAATAAGATGGACTATACCTTTCTGGTTGTCTTCTTTCCCGAAATGATCTTCTCACAGTTGGATTTTGTGGCTCTTCCTCTTCTAAGTCTTCTTCTGTTGTAGAGTCTGATTCATCCTCATTTAGCTCAAACTCTATCTTCTCAGGTTCCTTTGGTAGGACTTCATGTTTAACAACATCTTTCACCTCTCTAAACACCACATCTCAGTTGTACACAACCTTCCTTGTTTCTGGGTTCCAAAGCTTGTAACCCTTTAAACCATCCTTATACCCAATAAAGATGCACCTTTCAGATTTATTATCCAACTTGGTCCTTTTCTCCTTTGGAACATGTATATATGCATCACATCCAAATACCCTTAGATGTGAAAGAGAGGGTTTCTTACCAGTCCATACCTCATGTGGGGTCTTATCCTCCAACGCTGATGAAGGTGATCTGTTAACTAAGTAACATGCAATCTCCACTGCCTCTGCCCAGAATTCTTGTCCTAACTCAAACACTATTGAGCAGTTTTCTTTTTTCCATCAAGCCTGTTTAATTTTTCATAAATCCATTTTTTTAGTGGAGTAGTTTTATGTCATGCTATACCACACTTCTTACAGAACTCTTCAAATTCCTTCTTGCAGAACTCCCCACAATTATCTGTCCTGAGCACCTTTATCTTCTTCTCTGTCTGATTTTCCACCATAGCCTTAAATTATTTAAATCTGGCAAAGACTTCATATTTATTCCTCAAGAAATATATCCATGTATTCCTTGAGAAGTCATCTATGAATGAAACATAGTACACATACTTACCCAATGATGGAACCAACATAGTTCCAAACACATCATTGTGCACAAGCTCTAATATCTTGTTCGCCCTCTTAGCACCAGAAGGAAAACTCACCCGATTATGCTTCCCATATACACAATGTTCACAGAAATCAAAATCCAGAGAGCTATTAGACATACCTTCTACCATACCATTTCCATGCAGTATCTGAAGGCCCTTCTCGCCAATATGTCCAAGCCTTTGATGCCATAGCATGGTCTTTTCTCCAGAGACCGCTAGGCTTTCCACTCCACTTTTGGGAACCACAGAACTATTTCACCCATCAATAACAATACTGCCCTTAAGCTTGTATAGAGTTCCAATCTGAACTCCCTGCATTAATACCAGTGCTCCCCAAACCATCTTACAAGTATCTTTCTCGAACACTATTTTTACACCTGCATCATCCATCTTGCTTACAAAAATCAGATTTCTGGCCAATGCAGGAATGTGCAAAACACCGGGAAGCATTCTAATCCTTCCACATTGCAGTTTCAACTTGAATTTTCCACGTCCAATGATTCTGGCCTTCCTATCATCGTCTAAGAAGACATCACCGCCATCATATTTCTCATACTCGCAGTAAATCAACCATGACTCATGATCTACATGTGTATTTGAAGAAGAAGCCAAATACACATCCCCACCTTCATCCAAGGTGGTTTTTGCCTCTGCAGAAGGAGCATCATCAGATCCCTTTCCATTCTCAGGAGCTTTAGATCTACAGTCCTTTTTGTAGTTCCCTTCCTTTCCGCATTTCCAGCACCCCTTTACAAACTTTCCAGGATATTTAGATCTCCCTCTAGATTTAGATCTCCCACTCAAACCTTATTCTTGTTTCTGTTCTGGGACCTTCCTCGTATAGATAAGGCATCTCCATTCTAACCCTCCATATTTCTCCATCTCATTTCCTCCGACAGAAAGGCTGAGACAATGTCATCAAAATTCAAGGTAGTTGTATTGCTACCTATTGCAATAACCAGACTGTCCCACGAGTCTGGTAGAGAACACAACAAACTGATGCACTTATCTTCATATGAGATTTTAATATCAATAGATGATAGTTGACTTACCATAGTATTGAAGGCATTTAGATGCTCTGTCACCGAGTCTCCATCCTTCATCCTCAGGTTATACATATTTTTTCGCAAGAACAATTTATTCACTAGAGACTTAGATTAGTAAAAAGTCGTAAATTTTTCCCACAAATTCTTCGTCGTAGCTTACCTAGATACATTCAATAATACCAAATCTGAGACACACAACCATATTGTGCTCTTCACCTTCCGATCCAACTTTTTCCAATCTTCATATGACATTGTCGTTGATTTAGTACATGGATCTACCATGATCCACTAGTCTTTATCCACCAGAAGATCCTCCATCTTAAGCTTCCACAACTCAAAAATATGACCATTAAATTTCTCAATCTCTATCTTTCCACTGCTCGCCATCTTCTTTCACCGCAAGAATTGATCCTCTAGATCTCCCACTGAACAGGGTCTACCACAGTCCCGAGAAAAAAACCCCTCAGCAACAAAGGCGTCCCCTTGAAGCCGAAACAACTCTAATACCAAATGTAGGTTTTAACCTTGTACAGAAATTATCTACAAACGAATCTTAAAAACATAAAGTAAACAATAGCGAGAGCATAAAACATAAAACAGATATACACAGATATTTTCCCCTAGATCCCAAATAGGGATGACCAGCTTGATTTTTCATTATATTCCTTTTAGTGTTACAACACATATATATACATGCTGAAGCATACATAAACCCCAATCCATTAACCCTGGATTAGAACATAATCATAGTTCCCTTGACCAGATCTACAAAATACCAAGGGCCAAAAACCATCATGCCCCAAAAACCATGTGAAAATCCACGCACAAAATGATGGGTGGGTCTGCCCACCGTAAAATAGGGTCCAAAAAAATTTCCCCGGGGCACTGCCCTAGACCCCAAACAAGGGGGGATACGCTCGATACAACGTATAGGAGGGACTATCGCACCCCCCCCACACGTGACTATTCGTGGAAATAATATAACACATACCCAACAAATAATGCCTAAATTGTGGCAGCATCGAATCCTTGTCATTATGATAGCATCAAAACTTTATCATTGTGGTAGCACCAATACTTTAACCTTGAGATAACATTGAGACCTTAACTTTGAGATAGCACCGAGACTATGAGACTATGATACTGAAATAGCACTGAGACCTTTTCATCCTTTAGTGGCACCTATATCTTCTCCTTGTGGTAGTACCGAGACCTTCATGTCATGTCGCCAAGACCCTTTTTCTCTGATATTATCTAAAATCTTCTTCACTATTTTTAATGAAGGTATTTCAGAGATGATCCGAAATTTTTTTTCTGTGTTTAGTGTGAAGTAATCACGCTTATATATATAGTGGATTTTCCATTGAAATAAGACAACATGTGTTCACTAACATATGTTTCTTCATTTAGGCCGACATAAGTTCAACGTATGGAAGCCGAATTGATTGGGGATTCTTTTAGAGGCCGACGTCAAGGAGACTTTGATGGAGGAGGAGTTCAACATGACAAGAAATACTTTGACTCAATCCTAAAGCCTAAAATGGAGGATTGACCTATGAAATTTGACCCAAGCATGAAACCCATGCTTTAACAAGTTAATTAGGATAATAATAAATTATTTTTAAAAAATATATTACATTTTGAATCCAGTATAATTTATGAATATCAAACCTAGTTACATTCTTCAACACTCCCTCTTAACTATGGAGGTATTCATATTTACATATAATCAAAGAGGTACACGGAAGATCTCGAAACATATCATCTACGAAGAGGTTTAGGCACCGCAATTCCATGGACTATATTCTTAACCATGGAAATCTATCCAAGGTCTCTCAATGATTTAGGCACAGCAATGCCACGGACTAGATTCCTAACCAAGGAAATCTATCTAGATGGGACCAATATGGACTGAATATTTCAACCTCTCTAGGTACCAGAAGAATTACTTCTTAAACATCAACCTAGGGATTTGGGTGTGTATCCAACCAATGCCACCATCCCTACCGGGCATCAATACAAAGTGTCAGCCCGATGTCCCCGAGGAAATGCTTCACTCATTCATTTTCCTTTCCTACTTCTCATACATAAACATACTCTTAAAAAGTAATTCTCTAATCAGAACTATGTTATTCCCTCCCTCTTAACCAGGGAGTTTCCTTCTATACAGGCTCATTTTTAATCTAGGGAGATCTACTTCTTCTTACGATATTGGAGAATCTTTCATGGCTTCAATCCTTCTCATCATGCTTATCATATCAATTTATTTCTTCTATATCTTCACCATCTTGAAGATGGTGTACCTACACAAAATATATAGCAAGTACAATTGAATATATATATAAGCATGAAGTTAGTCATAACAAAATCTTATAGTAGTGGAAGCATCAGACTTTACAAACATAATCAGCAAGAGACTATACTTCAATACTTCAACTTCTTTCCCAGGTTTTTTTACAAACCCTCTCAACATCTCAATAAAGATATCAATATCATTATATATAGGGCCTTAACATTATTCACAACAAGGTGATAAGTTATTTCATATATAAAACCCTAGAAACAATCTAAACAAGTAATACATCTAACAACTTTCAAGATCCATATGTTAGACTCCTCAGTAGTATTTCATATAGATCCTAGATTTCATACTTGAGATTCAACAATCAAAATTAACCACAACTTAATCAACATTAATAGCTTCTACTAAAGTTTGATGTAAAACCTAGTTTTTCCATCTCTAAATTCTTAGCAATCACGATATAGATTCATAGATTCCAGATTTATACATACTAGAGAATTTAGTTACTGCTAGGGTTTAGCTAGAAAACCCTAGATTTTCCAAACAACATCATTCTAGGACTTCAAACTTTGACTAGGGATTGTTTCCAAATCCTAGGACTCATCACCATTAACAATTAGATCAACACATATATCTAGGAATTCATCATAATATCATAAGCACGTCATATGTTAGGCAATATTAACATGTTAGACATATACCAACCTAAACCAAGCTAGGGTTTCAACTAAATAGACACATATATATCTAGGGTTTCATTCCTAGGACTTTAAATGCATAACAAGGGTTTTTCTTAGAAACCCAACCAAACCCTAAATATCTAGGGTTTCAATTCATAACATAGAAAACACCACTTTACCAAAACTTCAAAGGTTTTGGAATTCAGAAAACACATTTTCAACCCTAACAAGTTAGGATTATAATTATGATACCAAAACCCTAAACATGGCATCATCAATTTATCAAAACATAATAGCAACTTCTTTAGACTTCGTCAATAACACTAAGTAGGTTAGGGTTTCATTCATTGTCAACATATCCTTAGGTTAGGGTTTTCCAGAGAACCTTTCTAGGGTTCTATAATAAAAATCAAGGATGTAAGGAGGCTAGATTTATCAAATGATGAATCACCCAAAAAAAGAATCTCTATGATTTAAGAACGTTATACATAACGATGTTTGTAATGTAATACAAATTTCCAAAATAAGATGAGCATACTTTTAAGAGAATTTTATAAGGTGTATAGTCTAAGACATACCTAGAGATGTTTCTTGATAAACCTTGTAGGAATTCAATGAAGTGAAATCCATGATCTTCTATACTTGTAATGCATACTTCCAAGCAAAACATGTGATACCAAGAACATGATTTAATTTCTCAATTTGGATAACCATAGAGGATGGAATCCTATGAAACGTTATTCCTTATTTCAATCAAAGAATTTTGCTTGAAATCCTAGATTACTAGAATGTAAGGTTTTCGTATGTTATCTAAGGATTAAAATTTTACCCTAGACTAGCTATGATCCATTTAAAGTTATATATATTTAAAAACTTAAAAGCTTATGAACATACGTACATTAAGTTTACATACCTCCATTAAAAATTTTGTAGTGACAATACTTGATTTCTTTCAAGTTGGTTCATTGTACTCAAATATTTCTTTCTTCGGACAGACTTTGGATAGTCTTCAAATGAATATTTTATTTTTATAAAATCCTCCTTGCATTGCCTTCAACAATAGTCCTGATGCTAATCTCATATAGATTTGACTAGTGTGATTTGGTTAAGGCTTATATAAAGTATGTTGAACTCATTCCATAGTTTCTTTATTGTAATTCTTTATTGATTTCATGATCTGAACTTTCATATTAAGATGTATTGGAATTTATCGCTATAATATCATTGAGCCTCCTTGAAATATTTTTACTGATTCAACACCTTTTCAATTGTCACTAAAATCTTACAATTACATTTCTATACATTTGATCTGAGTAGTTCACTGTGTAATATCAACACTTTGTCACTTTCTCCCACTAAAACAATTACTCAAAGTTACATTTTCTAAAACTGATCTGAAATCCTTCTAATATTTTACACCTAGCATGTGATTTGCATTGTCTTTTTTTTATTTCACCAAAATTATACCTATGTTATCCACACTTTATTCAGAACTCATCACTCTGAATTTTTTTTCGAAATTATCTCTTTAAGGTATACCATTATCCTCCTCCTTTTTCAAGGTGTCTTAGGTCACTATAATATTAGTTCTATTAGCCCAGAAATTATCTTCAAAACAAATGCAAACAAAACCTTTGACTGAGTGGTCTTCAAATTGCCTTTGATCATGACCTTAGCTTTGATACCATGTTGAGAAATCCAAGGAGTTGGCATTTAAATGATTTCTCTTATTATGACACTATCTTGTGATGTTTTCATTATTGTTCTTAGTTATTTTGAATTATCTTTTCTTATCATCAAGACTAATTCCAGAAAGAAAGAAAAAAAAAATAGAAGAGGACACAAGATGTACGAACACAGCCATGGAAAAACACCACTCTATGGAAAAACCCGGTCAAAATTATTCCTTCAGTAGATTCAAAACAAGATGAGATGACCAAGTGTTGTCTAGGTAAATCCCCTCTGCAGACAGAGGCGATCCCTCTAGCCCTAGGGTGGGTCTAGAAACTATGAGAACATACTAACATCTACCTTCCTAGATTGTAAATGAAATTCAGAGCAAGGAAGATGACCTACCTTGTCCTGATGCTATGTTGTCATCTTTCGTCGCTCTTCTCAAGCTCGATACACACTGCTACCAACGTTCGATTACCTGTACATACAGTCAAGACACCACAACAAGCGTAAAACCACATTAAACATAAAACAATTACAACCTATCTAACTGATCAAGGAATGCTAGAAATATCATTATAAATGTAAACAAGAGTGGAAAATAAACATCAAATGCATTTTATTATGATAAAGACAATGGGAGTTTACAACCAAGCCTTGATGTTGAGGCTCTCCTTCAGTAGGTCTGTATCTAAGCACATTTGCCACACCCTCATGAACAAAGGTCCAAGATCTCACTATGTTCTCAACACACACAAACAATCACACTCTGCACTATTCTCTCGAAGCTATGATTGCTTATTCTCTATGATTGCTAACCTTTTCAACTATCTGTTCAACTAGCTTCATCAAGGACAGATAGCTTCTTTTTATAGAGGAAAAGGAGGAGGTTAGGATCCCTACAAAGGTGGAAGGGAGGCCTATCCTTTAGGAGGTTCCCACAAGAGGTGGAAACCATAAAATAAAGGAGGGATTCTATGGTTAATTAGTCCAACCACTCCCAATGACTCATCCTCGAAGTTATTGTGATCGAAAATTTGCCTCTATTTTAAAAAAAAAATCCATAAACAGATTGGTGTGGGCAGCTAATTGAGACAGAGCACTACCTGGAGTAGGGGCTAGTGTTAATCTGACTCATTGGCACGAGAGCATAATGGGCTACCCGCGCCAAGGCAAAAATAGGTGTTTTTAGTGGTCTTCTCCGGAAATGATCAACAGAATGAATGTTGTCCTCATGGAAAGGGATGCAATGATGGTATTTGCAAGGCATGACACTTCTAATTAGTCACAGAAATGACCCTCCAATGTGTGAGATGGGGATTTCGGGGACAGTGACAAAATTTTGTGTAACACCAAGACCCTCACAACTTAAACTCAAGACTACCTCCATTTATCAAGTAAACCTTTTGTTGAAAAGTCAACAAGAAATGTGTGTCTAATTTAATTTTCCCTTAATTATATTGGACAATAAATTGTATTTTATCTCATAATCACTTGTAATAGTTAACTGAGTGTGATAGACTCAGTTATCTCATGAAATTCGAGTTGAGGGTTGTTGGTGAGGCATGTAGAGTGATTCTATTTGTTTTGGAGTCCAAGTTGGAGTTAGTGTATTAATTTAATGCATGAGAAATCATTTAACTCAATTAATTGAGTTAAAATCAGTTTAACTAGTTGTAACTAATTTTGCACTAGTGAGAGGTCAAGTGAATTAAATCATATTTAATTCAAATGCAGTGATCTATCAAGTAACTGATGATTTACTATTAATAGATGCATGCATGACAGTTCTGATCAAGACCCAGTTGAGACAGATGTTAAAGGGATGTTTACTATCAGTTGTATTATTAACAAACTGCCCAAATGTAGTAATACACCCATAGGATTTCCCATGAGCATTGCGCAGTTTCGGACGGCTGAAATTCCTAAATAATAGGGAATTAATTATCTTAGAATTTCGCAAGAAAGGCAGGCTTAGTAGAGGTAGGAAATTAGCTAAGTTTTGGTTGATTTTGTCTGGATCATTGTGAGACAGTTGGTAGAGTGCAACAGACTCTTATGAGAAGAGTGCATTGTAATTTTTTCATGATTCCTTGGTTGAATATACAATAGAGATAGAGGAGTTTTGAGCAGCAATCTTTCCCCAGGAAAAATATCTGTGTTGTGGATTGATTTGCTTATTTCTCTTACTTGGTGTGATTGTGTGATCATGTTTATTTTCCGCAATTAATTTGTAGAAGGATTCAGTATGTTGCTTTAGCATGTCTCATGTTCAGATTGAATCCATTGGTATACATATTGTTTTTATAATTTCTACATGGTATCAAAGCGCCAGAAATCACTATAGTGGAGAATAAATTGAGTTTTTTCTAAACATCATTCGAATTTGAAAAATATTGTTTGGTGCAATAGGCGGATCAAGATGGATTTTAATGGATTAATATTGGAATATGCACTCGAGGGAAGTTCTAATTATATTACATGGAAAGATAGAATGGAGGCAGTTATGGAGGACAACGGGTTGAAAGAATTTATCGACACTGATATTCCAAGGCAGGTAGCAGCAGACACCACTCTTCTTAATGCTTGGTAAAAAAAAGGTTGCAAAGGCAAGAAGGATCCTATTAGAGGGAGTTCGAGATCACATTGTCTCGATTCCCCATGGCAAGGTGACTCCATATGCAATTTCAAAGGCCTTGACAGGTATGTTTCACAACAGAAGTGACCGCAGAAAATTAGCACTGAAGTAAAAGCTCGGGAAAATAAAAATGGAGAAAGGCGAGACTATTCCGAAATACTTGACCAACTTCATCCAATGTCGAGATGATCTTGGAAGTGTCAGGATTACTGTATCAGATGATGACTTGGTGAGCCTAGCACTTCTAGGCCTTCCCAAGAGCTAGCATAGTTATCAAGATTCTATCAATGGAAGGGAGAAGTTATCATATTGGGAGCGAATTTGGTCGGATTGGTACAAGAAGAATTCATGTGGAATACTAGGGATGGATCCTCATCCAAGATAGATGATGAGGAAAATTGTGCCTTGGCTAGTAAGGAAAAGAAGGGGAAGGGAAATAAATCCTATTCCAAATCTGAGATCGGAAAAGAAGGCAAGAAGCGTGATATTTCCAGAGTGAAATGTTTTCACTATCATGAGCATGTACATTATGCCACTAATTTTCCATAGAAGAAGAACAACAACAAGAAGACTTTAGAATCTGCATCGGGTGATGCTTTGGCTTCACAGTTCTAGTTGGACTTCTCACTCATTGCATGCATGGTGTCTAGTGTGATGGGATCAGTGTGGTACTTGGATAGTGGTGCATCTTTCCACATGACGGGAGACAAAGAACTCTTTAGTAGCTTGGAGGATAAGGAACTTCAGATGCACATCGAGATGGGTGATGACGGGAGGTATAGAACTACCAGGATTGGTTCAGTTACTTTCCAAAGACAGTCAGGTAAACCTTTCTTATTAAAATATTTCATGCATGTACTAGGCTTGAAAAATAATTTAGTTTCAGTTGCTATGTTGGAGGATAGAGGAATATATGATGTGGTTTTCAGTGAATGGAAAGCATTCATTCATCACAAAGCCACAAGAAAAGTTAAGAAGATTGGGGTTCGTGTGAAGTACCTCTAAAAAATTGATGTAGATGGATGTGTAGCATTGATAAGTAAAGCAAATAGAGTGGTGATTCGGGATGATAGTGAGTTATCACACTGGATATTGGGCCATCTACACCACAGTGCCTTGAAGGTCATGCAGCATATTTCTACGGGGCTTCCAAAGGGTACTCTCGCAGATAGACACATGCAAGGGATGTACCATGGGAAAGTATACAAAGGCCACTTTTCACAAGATGGAGAACCGAGCAGGGAAATCCTTGAAGAAAGATCAGACATTCTCAAAATGTTGTGACTTCAAAGCACTGTTTGAGAAAGATACAAGGAAGCATGTGAAGGCTCAGAGGAGTGACAATGGTTGTTAGTACATCTCCAATGAATTCAAGAACTTCCTTTCCAAAGAAGGAATTCAGAGAGAGTTGATTGCACCTCATAACCCACAACACAATGGGGTTTCAGAAAGAAATACCAGAACAATTGTGGGTGCGGCACGAGCTATGTTACATGATCATGGACTACCATTGCATATGTGGGAAAAGGCATGCAACACAGAGGTATTTTTGAAGAACTATAGTCCTCATCAGATACTTGGCATGAGTACACTAAAGGAGGCTTTTTCTAGTAAGAAACCTGATGTTTCATATTTTAAAATTTTTGGCTCATCTGTCTATTTTCATTTGACCAAATATTCCAGAAAGAAGATAGAACCAATAGCTGAGATTGGGATATTTTTGGGGTACAATGATACTCCCCACAACTATTGGGTGTAATTTCCGAACAACAGGATGACAATTGTCAGACGAGATGTGGAATTTGATGAGGAGAAAGCCATGGGATTGTCCCTTGAGAGGGATCTTGATTTTCATGCAGATGAGGAAATCTTGGTTCTGAAGGATGAACCACAAGATGTGGAGTAGCCACATGTAGAGGATCACGGAGTGGCAGAAACCACTCAGGCAGATCCATCCACCAAACATGGTAGGAGGTGCACCATGGAATCTGACAGATTGAGACTTGATGCGGCAAAACATGTAGGAGCACCTACATCACTGCACAGACAGAGACAGTCACCAGACAGGTGTACTGGATACATGGCTCTTACGAGCAAGCGTATTGTGATAGAACCATCTTATTTTGAGGAAGAAGTGTAGCAACCAACTTGGGTTGATGCCATGGTTGAGGAGTATGACTCCATCGTTAGGAACAGTGCATTGGAAGTTGTCCCAAGACCAATCGAGAAGTCAGTGGTTGGATCTAAATGGATCTATAAGGTAAAGCAGGAAACAGATGGGAGTGTGGAGAAGTACAAGGCTAGATTTGTAGCCCAGGGATTCTCACAAGTTTAGGGGATTGACTATGAGGAGACTTTTGCACCGGTTGCAAGGTACTCATCGATTACATCTATCCTTTCACTCTCAACGCAGATTGGGTGGAAGATACATCATATGGATGTGAAGACTTCATTTCTTAATGGATTTATTGAGGAAGAAGTGAACATAGAGCAGCCAGAAGGTTTTGATACCTTTGACAGGGAGTTGCATGTTTGCAGACTCAAGAGAGCACTGTATGGGCTGAAGCAAGCACCTTGTTCTTGGTACACCAGGATTGGTAGCTATTTCATCAGGTTGGGCTTCACGAAGAGTGAAGTGGATGTGAACCTGTACTATATTTTGGTTGATGGTAAGCTTTTGATTATCGTACTTAATGTTGATGGCCTTATTCTGATAGGTGATGAGCAACTCATAACTTCTTGCAAAGAGGATCTTTCAAGAGAGTTTGAGATGAAGGACATGGGACTCCTTCACTATTTTCTTGGTTTGGAGATATGGCAGCGGGATGGGGAGCTATTTGTTTCTCAAGGCAAGTATGCCAAAGAGATTCTGAGGACATTCTGCATTGAGAGTTGTAAACCCATGGAGACTCCTCTTGCAGGAAACTAGAGGAAGGAGGATGCTACTTTAGGTGAGGTAGTGGACACTATTGTTTACAGGCAGCTTGTGGGTTCACTCATGTACCTGGTGAACACATGACCAGAAATATGCTACGCAATTAACCAACTTAGTCAAGCTATGGTTAAGCCGACCAAGCTCTTTTGGAAGGTGGGGAAGTATGTCTTGAGATATCTTAGGGGCACTACAGAGTATGGATTATGGTACAGACGGACAGAGGGAGTGAAGCTTCAAGGCTTCACAGATGTAGATTAGGTAGGCATTCCATCTGATAGGAAGAGAACATCAGGAGGGATATTCAGCATAGGATCGACAACAGTTTCTTGGTACAGTAGGAATTAGAGATCAGTTGCACTTAGTTCAGTCGAGTCAGAGTACATAGAATCTAGTCAGGTGGCATGTGCGGCCATCTGGATGAGGAAGATAGTTGTTGGTTTGTTTGGTCATTAGATGGATCCGGCGATGATACATTGTGATAACCAAAGGTTCGTAAAACTCTCGATTAATCCATTATTCCATGACATGTCCAAGCATATTGACATTCGGTACCTCCATCTCAGATATTGTGTTCAGAGATGCATTATATTACTTCAATAAATTCCCACAAAGGATCAGGATACATATATTCTGACGAAGGCGCTCGCCAAGAGAAAATTTGAATACCACAGAGGCAAGATCGGGTAGCTGATAATATATTTCTTATTGAGAGGGAGTGTTGAAAAGTCAACAAAAATATGTGTCTAATTTAATTTTCCCTTAATTAAATTGGACAATAAATTGTAATCTTATCTCATAATCACTTGTAATATTTAAATGAGTGTGATAGACTCAGTTAGCTCATGAGATTCGAGTTGAGGGTGGTTGGTGAGGCATGTAGAGTGATTCTATTTGTTTTAGAGTCCAAGTTGCAGTTAGTGTATTATTTTAATGCATGAGAAATCAGTTAACTCAATTAATTGAGTTAAAATCGATTTAACTAGTTGTAACTAATTGTTGCACTAGTGAGAGGTCAAGTGAATTAAACCAGATTTAATTCACATGCAGTAATTTGTCAAGTAACTAATGATTTACTATTAATAGTTGCATGCATGTCAGTTCTGATGAAGACCCAGTTGAGACATAGGTTAAAAGGATGTTAATTATCAGTTTTATTATTAGCAAAATTCCCAGATGCAGTAATACACCCATAGGATTTCCCATGAGCATTGCGCAAGCAAGGCAGGCTTAGAAGAGGCAGGAAATTGGCAAAGTGTTGGTCAATTTTGTCTGGATCAGTGTGAGACAGTTGGTAGAGTGTAGCAGACTCTTGTGAGAAGAGTGCATTGTAATTGTTTCATGATTCCTTGGTTAGATATACAATAGGGATAGAGGGGTTTTGAGCAGCAAGCTTTCCCCAGGAAAATATCTGTGTTATGGATTGATTTGCTTCTATCTCTTACTTGGTGTGATTGTGCAATCGTGTTTATTTTCCAAAATTAATTTGTATAAGCATTTAGTATCTTACTTTAGAATATCGCATGATCGGATTGAATCCATTGCTATATATATTGTTTGTATTATTTCTACACATTTTCATGTCTTACTTCTGTTATGTGGTAGTCTGATCATTCTTCACTAACTTCAGTATTCTGTTCTGAGGTGACTACATGAACATGGATCTCTTCACTTGTGATAGTACTGAAACACCTTCACTATGATAGTACCGAAACTATCGCAGCTTCAAATATGTGTCATTATAATAGGATCAAGACTTTATCACTCATTAGGGGATTTTTAAGGTCTAAAATGGGCCTCCTAAGAAAAATTTACAACCAAAATAAACTTTATAAGAACCAATAGGATTCAAGTTGATGATGTCAACCATGGGGGATGATTCACCATTTTTGGAGTAAAAAAGTAAATATATTAAAAAATAATAAAATAATAAAACTAATTTTTCAACTCATATTTTCAACTTATCTCCCTAATATTTTACTCAAATTTCAAGCAGGAGTACTCGTTGGATGAAGAATTTAATTCCTAATCCAAGGAGTACCCATGTTTCATACTTTCGATAGACCTTGCTACAAGAAAAATGAGAAATACATGAAAAAACGTGATTGCAATCACGTTTTTCATGTAGCAGGGTCCATCGAAAGTATGAAACATGGGTAATCCTTGGATGAGTAATCAAATTATGCATCCAATGAGTGTTTTCGCTCGAAATTTGAGTAAACCCATAGGGAGATAAGTTGAAAATGTGAGTTGTAAAAATAGTTTTTTCTTTTTTCCCTCCAAATTTTGATGATGTAATCAAATATTATTTTATTATTTCCACTATTATTTTATAATTTCCTTAGGAAGCCCATTTTAGACCTCAAAATTCCCCTAATGGTGGTAGCCACAAGATTTTAACCTTGAGATAGCACCGATACCTTAACTGTGATATAGCACCGAGACCTTTCTTCCTATAGTGGCACCAAGTTATTCTCCTTGTGGTAGTACCAAGACCTTCTTCATGTCATGTCACCAAGACCCTTGTTCTCTAATATTATCTAAAATCTTCTTCACTGTTTTGACCAAAGGTATTTCAGAGATGATCTGAAATTTTTTTTTTTTTTGTTTAGTGCGAAGTCCTCATGCTTATATGTGTGTGTGTGTGTGTGTGTGTGTATTCAAAAGAAAAAAGAAAAAAGAAAAAAAAAAGGAAAAAAAAATCAGAATCAAGTCTTTAGATTTAGAATGTTGAATAAGTGTTAATGGTAGATTAAGCATTGATTAAGACTAAATTGCAATATTAGCTTGTTAATTTTGGTGGACCAGAGTCTATTGAAGTTGGCTGCAAATTAAACATTGAACGACTTGCCAGGACGAGTAAAACGAGGTGGTTGAGCCCATCCGATGGCGCAAACTTGACAACACAGCTTACACAATGTTTACGCCATCATGTGCTCCCGTAAACACCATCAACAATATTGGTTGACTTTAGATCTATGGATGATATTAATTGGCGAGTTTTCTCCAATCTGGTGTGTTCCCCCGTAGAGATAGAGCAAGAGAGCGTGTATCATCCGTCATCGCCCCATCATCAATCTATCACTGTCATCTCATTGCCCTGTCACTGTCACGTCACCTCATCAATTCACAAAATCATTTCACCATGCCATACTTCATACATGCCACATGCACACTTATTACCGTTTTCCCCCCATTTTTCCGTTTTCCCCATAAATCATGTTACCCTCATTTCCCTCATTTTATCATTTTTTTTCTCTGTATCAGTAACACGTTGCAGTTGTCTGACTAAAAGCTCAAGTCAACATCAATCATCTAGTAACCAGGTATTTACATGTCATTCCTACTTATCACAGTTTTCAAAATGTCAAAGCAAGCAGTGTTAGCAGGGTCTTCCTCTCACATTTCTCTCATGGAAATAGAGAGGGATATTTTCGACCCAATTTTCTCCCTGGATTTAATGGAACTTCGCCAACATATATTAGTAAACCAGAAGGAATCCCCTGTGTATATTGCAGTCAAGTTTGGTCTTTTTTCTACCATAATTCTCGAAACCTATGTTTTCCCAGAATTCATCTATTGGCTAGTCTCTACTCTTTACCCACATAAGTGGTTTGTGATGAAAAAATTGCGTGAAAATATTTTCCAAGTGTCTTCTCTCTAAATTCAACAAGCCCTAGTTCACTACATTCTTAGAGGTGTTAGCACGGGATAAATTTTAAATTTACAATTTGTCCATCATATTTTTAAATTCATTAGTGAAGGTGGCGTAAATTTGAAATGGCCTTATTAAAGTTTATTTCAAAAGAAAATTACTTTATTTAAAATACAGAATTAAATTAATTCTATATTTTTTCTAATATTGTGTTAAACTTTACCCATATTCTGCTTATAAGTGATGATCTTTGGTTAAGATCGATGGTTCACATCAATTTCGTACCCCTTATGTTTTTCAAGGTTTAATAGAAGAGGGGGTCTGAAAAGGGGTAGTTTTCACAAGCAGGAAACAACGATGTGGCAAACGAAGGTGACTTCGCACCCCCTCCATCTAATACCACAAACCAGATAGGCTCCCCTCCAAAATCTGGTTTCGGGTTTTCACAGAACAAACGCAGTAGTGGTGGATTTGGTCTTCAGGGTTGAAATTAAATTGAAATCCACTTTAATTTATTCATATCATAGGGTGGCGCGTTGATCTCAGGAACAGATTGTATTTTCATGCTGCGTTGTTGACTTATGGCTCAACGTGCGAACAGATGCTGATATGTTCTATGCACAAGTGTCTGAAGCAGTATCAGTTAGATTCTGGTGTTAAGACTTGCCGCCTTGAAGCCTTTTCTATGCAGCAGCTTGAAGAAACCAATTCCAGGTATCAAGATTTAGTTTGTGAAAGAAAATGCCAGCAAATTCATGATTATGGGCGCCATGCTTGCAAACAACGATTTCGCACTAAAATAAAGCCACGTTCGCTCATCCCTAGTTTATTTGTTTGTTCATTCACTAAAATCAATCTAGTCTTTCCATTCTCCTGTGTTGGTTTGTGTACAAATTTATAGAAATGGAAAGTAATCTCGAATTATGAAGAAGAAATGAAAGTCCAGGAGCAACCCTCTCCAAACCCAAAAGCCTTATCTGCTGCACCATTAGCATCTGCATCTACAGGCCCTTAAGATAAAACCCTTGAGATACTTCTGAAGGACCAACCTGCCCTCATTTTTCTTGACAGTGTCATCGACTTCCTCGAAGAAATTCTGACTTGTTCAAAGACAACTCCATTGTCTGCACATTGTCTCTGCGGCCAAGAAAAAAGACGTTGAAGAGAAAAAGAGGGAGGCTGAGGTGGTCCGACAGAAGACTTCTGACATATTCTAAACTTGATACTTCTCTTAGTATTTAGCTAGATGCCATAAAATAAACCAATTTGGATGGTTTAGAAACTGGGTTTGGCGTTAAAGAGTTTGAAATGGGATCTAAAAGATGAAATTTTTATTGTTTTTTTTTGTAAGAGACGCTATGAAATATTGTGGTTTATATGGTGTGAATTTTGCAACAGATGCAATACGTTTAAAGTTTCATAAAGTATTTTGAGATGAAGTAATAAAAATTTCGATGACATCTTTTCCTCTACAAGATACACAAAAGCCTTGGAGGTGATAAAGAAACTTCACAAAGAGCAAGCCCAGGATATCAAGATGCATAAGTTGATGCTAGAGAATCTGCAAACATTATAGGATGTAGCATACAAGCTCCATGAAAGCATTGAATAGGATCAAGAAAAAAAAACTTCATCTGTGAAAATGAAAATCCAAGAATTGGAGAAAAAAGTTCATATTGTACCGACCAAAATTGATCATATAGAGACAACTCTCAAAGATCTTAGAAATATGCAAGTAGAAGTTCTAGTTAAAGACACTAAAAGGAGCACTCTTTTAAATATTCAACAGACACAATATGCAGCCCTTGTTGAGGAAATGAAGATACTGATGAGGAGCTTAGGGAATGGCAAACAAAGTGTTATCACTCCACAAATTTTCAAAATTTGATTGTGTCAAATCTGCTCTTGGTCCTAGCGTCATGTAGGGTTATAGTCATTTTGATATTTTCCTAGGTCAAGACCATGGTTAAAGGCCTCATACCATCATTAAACATTGTTTACTAACCTCACTTCACTCTTCACAAGTCTTATGCAAAGTTTTAAAACCCATTTATAAAGTATGTTTTGAAAATTTATTGAATTAGCCTAGAAACTGCGTTTTTGTAGTGCACTCAGTGTAAAAAACTGATTTTGTGCTGCAAAAACGATGTTATTTTCATAGCGCACCTGTAGCAGCCTTTTTCATTCTATTTTAAGTAGGCCATTTCCAAGAAAGTTTCTGAGCAACTAAAAGCATAGTTTGGAAAAATGAAAGACATTTTCCTTCCTTACATATCCAACTACAAAATCCTCTTTCAGTTTCTTCAAATTCATTATGAGGTGGGAGATACTTATGGTTGAACTTGCGCTAAAAAAATTATTCAAAGTGACTCAGAGAAAAACTGTGTTTTCTGGTTTTACCAGTCTTTTTCAAAATCATGTTCTGACCACATGAAAGCATATTTTGGAATTAAGAAGGATTTTTCTTTTCAGAAAATCTATATCTACAATAACCTATCTCAATTTATTCATAAGGATTACCAGTTGGGAGATACAAGGCCTTTTGTGAAGCCATATTTTCAGAAATCATAGGTTTCCAGTTTGCACCTGATGTTCAAAGACAATTTATGGGCAGTAGGAGAGGTTTTGTAAAAAAATAAAAGAGGTTTTTGTTCAGCACAGATTGGTATTAAAAAACTACCTTCTTTTTTGCAAAATACATTTTTTATGAAGAGATAAAATCTCTGTCCCAACACCTATTTTTCAGCAAAAACAGAGAAAGAAATTCCTATAGGATGCAGTTTTACAATTTTTGTAGTTTTCCAAGGTGAAATGGAATGGTGCTTGAGTTTTTTATGCTGATGTGAGATATAGGGAAGACCTCAATGATGATTTTAGTGCTTGGCACATTAAAATGAAGGATTGAAGCATTATTTTTCAAAGGAGAATTATGCGCTACGAAAACAGCAAACTCAGCAGTTTCGTAGCACACCACTATGGCAGTTTCCACATCATTTTTGAAGAGTTGGCATATACACAGATGGAAGTTCGAATCCCTATGAAGACTTTAAGACATTTGGCACGTGTTTTGAGCTCAAATTATACAGAAGATGGTTCGAATTTGTATTGATGAAACACTCAGCTACTACACAGGAAACATGTTCCTATTTTGCAGCAATGGACAAGAAGTAGGTTGATGAGGTCTAACAGCTAGGAGATGGACATGATCAAATTCGACCTAATAAGGTTATAGGTGTTAGATAGAAGATGCAGCTGTCAAGCATTGTTTTAAGTATTTTATATAAGTTTTTTTCGTTTCAATAAATGATGTTTCAGTCCTAATTGTATTAGGAGTCTAAACAGGCAGTTTAACTGTCAGTTGTAAATGCAAATTGTTTTATGTGAGTATTAGGTGTCAAATTCGAATTTCTCTCAAGTATTTGGAAAGAATCCTAAGATGTTATGAATACGGTATAAAAGGGAGGGAATTCGAATTACATAAGGTTGGAAAATGTACTCAGAAAAGCTACTTTTGTAAATTCTTTGAGAAGATTGATATATACGGAAATAGAGTGACTTTTTTTGAAGCTGAGATTCTTATTATACTTCAGTGAGCTTTACTTCTTCTCTCATATGTTTTACTTCCATAGTTTTGATGCTTAATACTCAGAATTCATGGGAACATGCTCTGACTTCCTTTAAGTGTTGATTTATGGTTAATTGAGTTCTTAGGTCCTATATGTGGATGGTTTATTCAATGTTTGATATTTATTACTTATAATTCATGGTCATTCATGCTATGACTTCCTTTAAGTGCTAAGCTTCGGTAAATCTCTGTTAAATACTTTCCTTTCACTGTCTTAAGGTATCATGACTCAGAACTCATGCACACATGCTCTGATTTCCTTTGAACCTCAAGATAGTGATACTTTCCTGAATGTGACATCCTTTCATTGAAGTATATACAAGCCTCAGTTTTGTAAGAAGAGCTTTTTGTGATATTATACATATCGCTGACTCCATAGCCCAATGGTAACTTGTCTTCATCTTTCAACCTGCAAACATACAAAAACCACAAACCATAGAGTTAGCCATCTATATTTATACAAAATCATTAACCCTTGAGAGAGCCCTCTCAGGCTGAGGAGGCTAAGCCTTAGCTAAGAGGTTGGTTTGAAATAGTTACATTCAGGTAGTCTGATCAGCAACCTATCAGGGTCCTATTTTGGTGATAACATTTTGGTGAGTCTGCCGAGAGTCTGAAGATATACATCTCCCGAAAAATCATGAAGTTGGACTCTTGAAGGTAGCAGGAGCTTAGAATCTGTTCGAGGCTGCAAAACTACCTTGGTGATTCCACATATCAAATAAAAAATTGGAAGGTGACTCCACTGCTAGAAGATCAGTTGCTAGATGAAGTTTCAAGATGAGTTCCATTGCAAGGAAAAATGCCAGGTATGCTCCTATGAATTGGTCTCATATCCCTGGTTTTCCAAATCCTATGCCAAAGGTTGACTGGTTAGATGATCTTTCAATATTCAAAGATGAAAAGAAAGACAATGTTGCTCATCATTTGGTTAGGTTTCATCTACATGTACATAGTCTTAAGGTTCAAATTCCTGAAGACTGTCTTATGAAGATGTTCATGGCCACTTTAGAAGGAAAAGCATGGTCTTGGTATAAAGGTTTAGCAGATGGTTTATTGTATTCTCTTACTAAATTTCATGATGAATTCTATGAGATGTATAAAGAATGTCATCCATCTCTATTTCTGGTCAAAGATTTTTGTAAGCATTCTGTGGGTTTTATTCAGTATTTGGAAGATTGTTATGGTGATGATGAATTTATGGATGAAGAAATTTTAGAGGCTCTTCATGACCATACATTCCAACAACTAGAAGAAAGAGTAACATCCCCTAGGATCCATCATGGAAGTCAACAAGAAAATACTTTTGAAAATCACATTTCATCCTCCGATATTGATATAGATATGCTGCAGCATTGTCAGTCCTCGAATCAAGATGAAGATGAGAATCATTGCATGAACCAAGAAGAAACATTGGAATACAATTTTAATGACCCTCAGACACAGAAATGGATTGATGATTTCTGCGTTTCCTTACAAGAGCTTAATTCAAAGAGTGATCATAATAGTGAGGAAGTTTTCATTGTCCATGGAAATCAGTCAGAAAGGCAGCTGGATCACTTATCAAATGAAGGTTGTGTGATTGAAGATCAGTTGATAGAAGTGACAGGGTGTTATGAAGACCATCAAGATGATTATGTATTCTGGGATCCTATAGCTGAATACATGGAAGATTTTTGCTCTCCAGTGTTTCAGTTTTGTTTTTACACTAAAGATCAGAGGCAATTTCAGTGGCAGTGGTCATCACAATTTCATAGTTGCTTTGAAATCCAATGCAAGCAAACAACTCAAATATAAAATAGAATGGATGATTGGCTTCATTGGAAATTTCACTTTGTTTGAGATGAAGGAATTTTGCAGTTGACAGGGTAGGTAGGTAGGTAGGTAGGTATGTGCAAACAAGCTCAAGGTTGACTGAACATTTTCAGTAGAAACAATTTGAAGAAGCAGATTGGGCACAATTTCAGAGTTTTTATTTTTAAAGGAATGGTTGTAGCACTGGAGCTACGAGTTCTTAGCATACCACAGGGGTATACTATCCCTAATGGAGCCACTGTTATCACTCCACAAATTTTCAAAATTTGATTTTGTCAAATCTGCTCTTGGTCCTAGTGTCATGTAGGGTTAGAGTCATTTTGATATTTTCCTAGGTCTAGATCATGGTTAAAGGCCTCATACCATCATTAAACATTGTTTATTAACCTCACTTCACTCTTCACAAGTCTTATGCCAAGTTTTAAAACCCATTTATAAAGTCTGTTTTGAAAATTTAATGAATTGGCCCAGAAACCGCGTTTTCCTAGTGCGCTCAGTGTAAAAAATTGATTTTGCGCTACGAAAACGCTGCTATTTTCATAGCGCACTTGTAGCATACTTTTTCATTCTGTTTTAAGTAGGCCATTTCCACTAAATATTATGAGCAACTGAAAGCATAGTTTGGAAAACGGAAAGAGATTTTTCTTCCTTACATATTCAACTACAACAACCTCCTTCAGTTTCTTCAAATTCATTATGAGGTGGGAGATATTTATGGTTGAACTTGCGCTAAAACAATTACTGAAAGTGACTTAGAGAAAAACTGTGTTTTCTGGTTTTACCAGTCGTTTTCAAAATCAGGTTCTGGCCACATGAAAGGGTATTTTGGAATTTAGAAGGATGTTTCTTTTCAGAAAATATATAGCTACAATAACCTATCTCAATTTTTTCATAAGGATTACCAGTTGGGAGATACAAGGCCTTATTTGAAGCCATATTTTTAGAAATCAAAGGTTTCTAGTTTGCACCTGATGTTCAAAGACAGTTTCTGGGCAGTAGGAGAGGTTTTGTAAAAAAATAAAAGAGGTTTTTGTTAAGCATAGATTGGTCTTCAAAAAAATCCTTAATTTTTTCAAAATAAATTTTTGATGAAGAGATAAAATCTCTGTCCCAACACCTATTTTTCAGCAAAAATAGAGCAAGAAATTCATGTAGGATGCAGTTTTACAATTTTTGTAGTTTTCCAAGGTGAAATGGCATGGTGCTTGAGTTTTTGATGCTGATGTGAGATATAGGGAAGACATTAATGATGATTTTAGTGCTTGGCACATTAAAATGAAGGATTGAAGCATTATTTTTCAAACGAGAAGTCTGCGCTACGAAAACAGCAGACTCAGCAGTTTCATAGCGCACCACTATGGCAGTTTCCACATCATTTTTGAAGAGTTGGCATATACACAGATGGAAGTTCGAATCCCTGTGAAGACTTTAAGACATTTGGCATGTTTTTTGAGCTCAAATTATGCAGCAGATGGTTCGAATTTGTATTGATGAAACACTCAGCTACTACACAGGAAACATGTTCCTATTTTGCAGCAATGGACAAGAAGCAGGTTGATGAGGTCTAACAGCTAGGAGATGGACATGATCAAATTCGAACTAATAAGGTTATATCTGTCAGATAGAAGATTCATCTATCATGCATTGTTTTAAGTATTTTATGTAAGGTTGTTTCGTTTCAATAAATGATGTTTCAGTCCTAATTGTATTAGGAGTCTAAACAGGTAGTTTAACTGTCAGTTGTAAATGCAATTTATTTTATATGAGTATTAGGTGTCAAATTCGAATTTATCTCAAGTATTTGGAGAGAATCCTAAGATGTTATGAATACTGTATAAAATGGATGGAATTCGAATTACATAAGGTTGGAAAATGTACTCAGAAAAGCTACTTTTGTAAATGCTTTGAGCAGATTGATATATACAGAAACAGAGTGACTTTTTCTGAAGCTGAGATTCTTATTATACTTCAGTGAGCTTTACTTCTTCTCTCATATGTTTTACTTCCATATTTTTGATGCTTAATACTCATAATTCATGGGAACATGCTCTGACTTTCTTTAAGTGTTGATTTATGGTGAATTGAGTTCTTAGGTCCTATATGTGGATGGTTTATTCAATGTTTGATGCTTATTACTCATAATTCATGGTCATTCATGCTTTGACTTCCTTTAAGTGCTAAGCTTGGGTAAATCTCTGTTAAATACTTTCCTTTCACTGTCTTAAGGTATCATGACTCAGAATTCATGCACACATGCTCTGATTTCCTTTGAACCTCAAGATAGTGAGACTTTCCTGAATGTGACATCCTTTCATTGAAGTATATACAAGCGTCAGTTTTGTAAGAAGAGCTATTTTTTGATCTTATCCCTATCACTGACTCCATAGCCCAATGGTAACTTGTCTTCATCTTTCAACCTGCAAACATACAAAAACCACAAACCATAGAGTTAGCCATCTATCTTTATACAAAATCATTAACCCTTGAGAGAGCCCTCTCAGGTTCAGGAGGCTAAGCCTCAGCTAAAAGGTTAGTTTGAAATAGTTACAATGAGGTAGTCTGATCAGCAGCCTATTAGGGTCCTATTTTGGTGATAAATTTTGGTGCGTCTGCCGGGAGTCTGAAGATATACATCTCCCGAAAAATCATGAAGCTGGACTCTTGAAGGTAGCAGGAGCTCAGAATTTGTTCGAGGCTGCAAAACTACCTTGGAGACTCCACACATCAAATAAAAAATTGGAAGGTGACTCCACTGCTAGAATATCAGTTGCTAGATGAAGTTTCAAGATGATTTCCATTGCAAGGAAAAATGCCAGGTATGCTCCTATGAATTGGCCTCATATCCCTGGTTTTCCAAATCCTATGCCAAAGGTTGATTGGTTAGATGATCTTCCAATATTCAAAGATGAAAAGAAATACAATGCTACTCTTCATTTGGTTAGGTTTCATGTACATGTCCATAGTCGTAAGGTTCAGATTACTGAAGACTGTCTTATGAATATGTTCATGGCCACTTTAGAAGGAAAAGCATGGTCTTGGTATAAAGGTTTAGCAGATGGTTTATTGTATTCTCTTACTAAATTTCATGATGAATTCTATGAGATGTATAAAGAATGTCATCCATCTCTATTGCTGTTCAAATATTGTTGTAAGCATTTTGTGGGTTTTATTCAGTATTTGGAATATTGTTATGGTGATGATGAATTTATGGATGAAGAAATTTTAGAGGCTCTTCATGACCATACATTCCAACAACTAGAAGAAAGAGTAACATCCCCTAGGATCCATCATGGAATTCAACAAGAAAATACTTTTGAAAATCACATTTCATCCTCTGAGATTGATATATATATGTTGCAGCCTTGTCAGTCCTCAGATCAAGATGAAGATGAGAATCATTGCATGAACCAAGAAGAAACATTGGAATACTATTTTAATGACCCTCAGACATAGAAATGGATTGATGATTTCTGCATTTCCTTACAAGAGCTTAATTCAAAGAGTGATCATAATAGTGAGGAAGTTTTCATTTTCCATGGAAATCATTCAGAAAGGCAGCTGGATCACTTATCAAATGAAGGTTCTGTTATTGAATATCAGTTGATAGAAGTGACAAGGTGTTATGAACACCATCAAGCTGATTATATATTATGGGATCCTATAGCTGAATACATGGAAGATTTTTGCTCTACAGTGTTTCAGTTTTGTTTTTACACTAAATATCAGAGGCAATTTCAGTGGCAGTGGTCATCACAATTTCATAGTTTCTTTGAAATCCAATGCAAGAAAAAAACTCAAATATCAAATAAAATTGATGATTGGCTTCATTGGAAATTTCACTTTGTGTAGATGAAGGAAGTTTTCAATTGATAGGGTAGGTAGGTAGGTATGTGAAAATAAGCTCAAGGTTGATTGAACATTTTCAGTAGAAACAATTTGAAGAAGCAGATTGGGCACAATTTCAGAGTTTTTATTTTTAAAGGAATGGTTGCAGCACTGGAGCTACGAGTTCTTAGCATACCACAGGGGTATACTATCCCTAATGGAGCCACTGTTATCACTCCACAAATTTTCAAAATTTGATTGTGTCAAATCTTCTCTTGGTCCTAGTGTCATGTAGGGTTAGATTCATTTTGATATTTTCCTAGGTCTAGATCATGGTTAAAGGCCTCATACCATCATTAAACATTGTTTATTAACCTCATTTCACTCTTCACAAGTCTTATGCCAAGTTTTAAAACCCATTTATAAATTATGTTTTGAAAATTTATTGAATTAGCCCAGAAACCGCGTTTTCGTAGCGTGCTCAGTGTAAAAAACTAATTTTGTGCTACGAAAATGTTGCTATTTTCGTAGCGCACCTGTAGCAGCCTTTTTCATTCTGTTTTAAGTAGGCCATTTCCAAGAAATTTTCTGAGAAACTGGAAGCATAGTTTGGAAAACTGAAAGATTTTTTTCTTCCTTACATATTCAAATACAAAAACCTCTTTCTGTTTCTTCAAATTCATTATGAGGTGGGAGATACTTATGGTTGAACTTGCGCTAAAAAAATTACTGAAAGTGACTCAGAGAAAAACTGTGTTTTCTGGTTTTACCAGTCTTTTTCAAAATCAGGTTCTGGCCACATGAAAGTGTATTTTGGAATTATGAAGGAGGTTTATTTTAAAACAATCCATAGATACAATAACCTTTCTCAATTTCTTCATAAGGATTACCAGTTGGGAGATATAAGGCCTTATTTGAAGCCATATTTTCAGAAATCAGAGGTTTCTAGTTTGCACCTGATGTTCAAGGACAGTTTCTGGGCAATAGGAGAGGTTTTTCAAAAAAAATAAAAAAGGTTTTTGTTCATAACAGATTGGTATTCAAAAACCTCCTTCAGTTTTGCAAAATAATTTTCTTATGAAGAGATAAAATCTCTGTCCCAACACCTATTTTTCAGCAAAACAGAGCAAGAAATTCCTATAGGATGCAGTTTTACAATTTTTATAGTTTTCCAAGGTGAAATGGCATTGTGCTTGAGTTTTTCATGCTGATGTGAGATATAGGGAAGACCTTAATGATGATTTTAGTGCTTGGAACATTAAAATGAAGGATTGAAGCATTATTTTTCAAAGGAGAAGTATGCGCTATGAAAACAGCAGACTCAGCAGTTTCGTAGCGCACCAATATGGCAGTTTCCACATCATTTTTGAAGAGTTGGCATATACACAGATAGAAGGTCTAATACCTATGAAAACTTTAAGACATTTGGCACGTGTTTTGAGCTCAAATTATGCAGCAGATGGTTCGAATTTGTATTGATGAAACACTCAGCTACTACACAAGAAACATGTTCCTATTTTGCAGGAATGGACAAGAAGCAGGTTGATGAGGTCTAACAGCTAGGAGATGGACATGATAAAATTCGACCTAATAAGGTTATAGGTGTCAGATAGAAGATGCATCTGTCAAGAACTGTTTTAAGTATTTTATATAAGGTTGTTTCGTTTCAATAAATGTTGTTTCAGTCCTAATTGTATTAGGAGTCTAAATAGGCAGTTTAACTGTCAGTTGTAAATGCAATTTGTTTTATGTGAGTATTAGGTGTAAAATTCAAATTTATCTCAAGTATTTGGAGAGAATCCTAATATTTTATGAATACTCTATAAAATGGATGAAATTCGAATTACATAAGGTTGGAAAATGTACTCAGAAAATCTACTTTTGTAAATGCTTTGAGAAAATTGATATATACAGAAACAGAGTGACTTTTTCTGAAGCTGAGATTCTTATTATACTTCAGTGAGCTTTAATTCTTCTCTCATATGTTTTACTTCAATAGTTTTGATGCTTAATACTCAGAATTCATGGGAACATGCTCTAACTTCCTTTAAGTGTTGATTTATGGTGAATTGAGTTCTTAGGTCCTATATGTGGATGGTTTATTCAATGTTTGATACTTATTACTCATAATTCATGGTCATTCATGCTCTAACTTCATTTAAGTGCTAAGCTTGGGTAAATATCTGTTAAATACTTTCCTTTCACTGTCTTCATGACCATACATTCCAACAACTAGAAGAAAGAGTAACATCCCCTAAGATCTATCATGGAAGTCAACAAGAAAATACTTTTGAAAATCACATTTCATCCTCCGAGATTGATATAGATATGCTGCAGCCTTGTCAGTTCTCGGATCAAGATGAAGATGAGTATCATTGCATGAACCAAGTAGAAACATTGGAAGACTGTTTTAATGACCCTCAGACACAGAAATGGATTGATGATTTCTGCATTTCCTTACAAGAGCTTAATTCAAAGAGTGATCATAATAGTGAGGAAGTTTTCATTGTCCATGGAAATCAGTTAAAAAGGCAGCTGGATCACTTATCAAATGAAGGTTGTGTGATTGAAGATCAGTTGATAGAAGTGACAAGGTGTTATGAATACCATCAAGCTGATTATGTATTTTGGGATCCTATAGCTAAATACATGGAATATTTTTGCTCTCTAGTGTTTCAGGTTTTTTTTTACACTAAATATCAGAGGAAATTTCAGTGGTAGTGGTCATCACAATTTCATAGTTGCTTTGAAATCCAATGCAAGAAAAAAACTCAAATATCAAATAAAATGGATGATTGGCTTCATTGGAAATTTCACTTTGTTTAAGATGAAGGAAGTTTGCAGTTGATAGGGTAGGTAGGTAGGTATGTGCAAATAAGCTCAAGGTTGACTGAACATTTTCAGTATAAACAATTTGAAGAAGCAGATTGGGCACAATTTCAGATTTTTTATTTTTATAGGAATGGTTGCAGCACTGGAGCTACGAGTTCTTAGCATACCACAGGGGTATACTATCCCTAATGGAGCCACTGTTATCACTCCACAAATTTTCAAAATTTGATTGTGTCAAATCTGCTCGTGGTCCTAGTGTCATGTAGGGTTAGAGTCATTTTGATATTTTCCTAAGTCTAGATCATGGTTAAAGGCCTCATACCATCATTAAACATTGTTTATTAACCTCACTTCACTCTTCACAAGTCTTATGACAAGTTTTAAAACCCATTTATAAAGTCTGTTTTGAAAATTTATTGAATTAGCCCAGAAACCACGTTTTCGTAGTGGGCTCAATGTAAAAAACTGATTTTGCGCTACGAAAATGCTGCTATTTTCGTAGCGCACCTGTAGCAGCCTTTTTCATTCTGTTTTAAGTAGGCCATTTCCAAGAAATTTTCTGAGAAACTGAAAGCACATTTTGGAACACTGAAAGGTGTTTTTCTTCCTTACATATTCAACTACAAAAACCTCTTTCAGTTTCTTCAAATTCATTATGAGGTTGGAGATATTTATGGTTGAACTTGCGCTAAAAAAATTACTGAAAGTGACTTAGAGAAAAACTGTGTTTTCTGGTTTTAACAGTCTTTTTCAAAATCCGGTTCTGGCCAGATGAAAGGGTATTTTGGAGTTATGAAGGAGGTTGCTTTTCTGAAAATCTATAGCTACAATAACCTATCTCAATTTCTTCAAAAGGATTACCAGTTGGGAGATACAAGGCCTTATTTTAAGCCATATGTTCAGAAATCAGAGGTTTCCAGTTTTCACCTGATGTTCAGAGACAATTTCTAGGCAGTAGGAGAGGTTTTGCAAAAAAACTAAAAAAAGGTTTTTGTTCATAACAGATTGGTATTCAAAAACCTCCTTCAGTTTTGCAAAATAATTTTTTTATGAAGAGATAAAATCTCTGTCCCAACACCTATTTTTCAGCAAAACAGAGCAAGAAATTCCTATAGGATGCAATTTTACAATTTTTGTAGTTTTCCAAGGTGAAATGGAATTGTGCTTGAGTTTTTTATGCTGATGTGAGATATAGGGAAGACCTTAATGATGATTTTAGTGCTTGGAACGTTAAAATGAAGGATTGAAGCATTATTTTTCAAAGGAGAATTCTGCGCTACGAAAACAGCAAACTCAACAGTTTCGTAGCGCACCACTATGGCAG
The DNA here is from genome assembly GCA_034641835.2 of Pinus albicaulis. NCBI lineage: Eukaryota > Viridiplantae > Streptophyta > Pinopsida > Pinales > Pinaceae > Pinus > Pinus albicaulis. The sequence continues at coordinate 185,016,813 of CM076582.1, read as the reverse complement.
TTTCCACATCATTTTTGAAGATTTGGCATATACATGGTTGGAAGTTCTAATCCCTTTGAAGAATTTAAGACATTTGGCACGTGTTTTGAGCTCAAATTATGCAGCAGATGGTTCGAATTTGTATTGATGAAACACTCAGCTACTACACAGGAAACATGTTCCTATTTTGCAGGAATGGACAAGAAATAGGTTGATGAGGTCTAATAGCTAGGAGATGGAAATGATCAAATTCGACCTAATAAGGTTATAGGTGTCAGATAGAAGATGCAGCTATCAAGCATTGTTTTAACTGTTTTATATAAGGTTGTTTTGTTTCAATCAATGATGTTTCAGTCCTAATTGTATTAGGAGTCTGAACAGGCAGTTTAACTGTCAGTTGTAAATGAAATTTGTTTTACGTGATCTTATCCCTATCACTGAATCCATAGCCCAATGGTAACTTTTCTTCATCTTTCAACCTGCAAACATACAAAAACCACAAACCATAGAGTTAGCCATCTATCTTTATACAAAATCATTAACCCTTGAGAGAGACATCTCAGGCTGAGGAGGTTAAGCTTCAGCTAAAAGGTTGGTTTAAAATAGTTACACTGAGGTAGTCTGATCAGCAGCCTATCAGGGTCCTATTTTGGTGATAGCAGAAAATTTGAATAAAAAATCACACATTTGAAAACGAAGATTAGAAAATTGGAGAGAGAGCTGAATGACACAGCAACAGAAAGTGCAGTTGTAACCAAGAAAATAAATGATACATTTTAGGACATGGGGAGCTCCAAGCTAAAGCAAGATGCTCATTTATCTTTGAGGGATGAGAGAGATAGATATATTCAAAGTAATTTTTCAAAACATAAACTAGGTGTGGTGGATAACCTATCCCTTGATAATGATGTGGCATTTCATCTTACAAATTGTTAGCCCCCCTATGAAATCCTTGACAAGCAAGCAGGGGGGCTAGATTGTTTGGAAGCCTTCAAGGAGTGCCTTCTCCCAGAAAACTCATCTTCCTTGAAGTATCTGAAATTGATTTTCCTTATATAAATTCCCTCTATTGATTCGTTTCTCAAAAGGCCTACTGTTACCCATATACCCCTGCAAATTCCCCCATCTTAACCCTTCTTCTCTTTGTCCAATCTCCTTTCTAACCTTTCTAGATCATACCTGTACTCTCCCAGATCATTCCTACGCCCTTCCTTTGTGCTTAGGACCCCTTTATTTCCCTGTCGTTGCCCTTGGCTGGCCCAAAAATACATTAAAAATGAACCAAAAAACTATGTTTTTCATATTTAGGCTTAGCCCCTCTTCTACTAGCCCCCGCACCCTTTTCCTCCACGTGATCCAGCACCGGAACCACCCGCTAGAGCAAAAGGCACTTTTCCCCAATGGATATCGGACGTCGTCTCGACCGTTGATCTTGGTAGATCGGACGGTTATCATTAAATCCCAGTGCCCATGTTTCTCCGTTCATTTCCCAGATCGCGCCATCGTCGTCCAATTACACGTTGATCTGACGGTCTGAAATGCACCCGCACCGGTGGTCCCCATGCACTGTTCCAAACCCGACAGTTTCTATCGCACCGCCTTTGGGCGGAGGACGGTTTTCCCCGATCGCGGAGCGATTCCATACATCAAGCGACACATGGCCCCGACACTGTTTCAAAACCGCCGGCTCATCACGCGTTAACGTTCAACCCAGGATGCCGGGCGATATCGTTGTCAGCTGCTAGATCTCTGATCGCCCATCCGACGGTCATCGCTCGTCAAAGTTACGCGTTCGATAACCCTTCTCCATTGCACCCCTGGCCCACCTTCCATCGCCCTCTGATGCATCCTCAGCCGTTGATCTCCACCACGATCGGACGGCCCTGATCTGTTGACCCACCGATTGATGACCCAGCCATCACCCGGTCGCGCCACGTCACCCCCCACATGCACCCGTCGTACGTCATCCCATGCATCGCATATATTTGTGAAAATTTCATGTTGTTTAAGGTTTTTCATTCGTATTTTACTCCGCAGACATCCAACCTCCACCTGTGCATGTTTCACCATTTCTCTGCGATTTCTCCTCCATTTCATCATCTGCACGGTCATTTCCTCCATCCACACTGCCTCCATCATCCCCGCCCATGGATTGCTTGACAAGTTTGCTGTTTTGCAAGGTTTCAAGCGGGGAAAACTGCCATGACTCGTTATCTCTGTTACAGTGGAAGAGATTGCAGAACAGGTCGTGTATAGAGATACATTTAGTGAAGCCAAGCCTGGGAAGGTGATGAACGTGACTGCATTTAAAGAACCGAGCCGAAAAATCTGTACAGCTCTCCTGGGGCCATTTAATACGCTTTTTTTCTCCAACAGAGATATAAATGGAACAGCGAGGAGCTTAGGGCATGCCAATGAATATTTTTGAGCCCTATGTAGAGTATTGAGAGGCAAATTACTAGATTGAAGACCCCGAGGATCGATCAAAAGATCCTGTGTACAAGTAAAAGATAACATCATGGTTTATTCACCAGTAAAATGTTTTTCTTCATGAAGGACACAATGCCCATATAGTTCTTATTTTATACATCTTGTTCCTAAGGGCTCGCCGCCCTGACAACCGTCCGGAATACTATCAGAAGAATTTGTTTCGCAGTATGGAGACCCAAGCATTTTTATTTTACTTTTATTCAAGTCACCAGGAGTATTGCAGAGCACCACAGCCGAATTATGTCAAAGTCATATCCAGAAGAAGAAGAGGCCTGAAGAAGACCACTATTTCATCTAAAAATGACAGGAATTGAATGCTTAGGATTTAAATCAGAATGGGCTTCAGCCCTCTTTCTTTTCAAGAGTTTAATACAGCATTTAGTTCTTCACCTAACTCTTCTGCTTCTCTTCAGCTATAAAATGCATGAGAAGATATTGTAATGGTTGTTGATCGGATATCAGAGAGTTGCAAGTAGCTTCTCTTGAGATGAGTTCTCTGTGTATAATTGTAAGATAGGCTGGGAAGATGTATTCAGACTGGATGACTAAGCTATTGGCTATGTTGTACCTTATTGTTGTTGATATTTAATATGACAAGCACATTTCATCGGATCCTGATCTAAAGCTGCGGTGATGTTTTTCTATCTCTGTGTTTAATTCATTTCATTTTAGTTCTTCTGGCTTGCATCAGAAATCTAGTATAGGATTTACCCTTGATAGTTACCCTATACTTCTGCTCTCCTTGCCTTTAATGTTTTTCTGCTAATGTGTTATCTAAAGATCGATTTCGATTGATTTAACCAGTGTAGCAGATGATATTGCCTCCTAGCTGATGTATGAATTAATGGAATCTAGTTTTAGACGTGCTTGTTAGGATTTAGTTGAATGCGTTGCGAACACTGGGAGGTTTAGAACTTTGCCTCTACCTCACTAGGATCTTTCCATTCCAATTAAGCCTTTCTAAGTTCCCTTGTGTTGCCTCTGATTGTGTCCAAGCAGGTCTGGAGTTAAATGACCTCTGACCTGATCTATAGAAAGAATTAGATGGTTCTCCTTCTTCATTTTCTGTCCTTAATGTCCCATACCACCCAATCACTTTACGTTCCAAGGCTTTAGATGACTAGCCCAACTGAAAGCTTGCGTGTTGAGTAGCAAGTAAATCCTTTCTTGACTCCATTGCCTAATGGACTTGACATTCCCTGAATTACTTCTCTTTTGCCTAAATTCCTTTTTGCCTAGCCTTGTCTCATGTTGAACTCTTCCTTCCTGAATCCCAGCAACCAAACTCAAAACCAAACAAACAAACCTTGTGCCAATAACTAGCCTAACATCTTAAATTTGAGCTTCAAAGACGTAAAACCTTTGACTATCATAGAGATATCCCTCTCTGGACCTAGGAGGGCTAGATCCTAGGGTCTGAAAGTGGTTTTGATGTTGTCTCATCTTTTGGTCTTGCCAATCTGGCTAAAACATGGGAACCCCAACATAATGGCGAATCCACTGGGGACTGAGTGCATTACACCTTAAACATCCTTAAGCATTCAAAAGACCCAGAATTTCTGGTTAGGTTTGCAGTTAAACGCTCCTATTCACACATCAACCTCTACACCATTTGTTTTTTTTTCCCATACTCTTGGACAGAGTCTGGAAAGGGCCAGGTAGCCTCCGGATCTCACACTCTTTCAGAGGTGACATATCTGGTAAATGCCCTCCCAGTCAATCTCTGGTTAGAGTTCATTGTATTTTGGAGATATCCTTGAAAAGGGACATCCCATAAACACTGTGGTGGACAGTGTACCCCTTAAGGACATCCTAAACCCTCCACCTGGTGACTCCATATTCCCTAAACATTTCAAAAACTCCACTAGTGATCAGTAGGCCTGCTGATTATCTTGGTTCACATTAGACTCCACTGGGAGACTAGCCCCCACAACAACATCATCCACTGTAGAAGTAACAATTAGGGTTAAGCTGCTTGGTCAGAAACAACATTCTGGCTTCTAGAACCATTCATACAAGAGCTTACCCTGACCCAGACCCACCTGAAATAGTTGATAACCCTGAGAGTATCCTCAAGATATCTCCTGCACCTAAAAGACCAACTATTTCCAAACACATCCATAGAGCTAATTCTGCACCAGAAGATCTTACAGCTCTATCACATTTTCACCTTGACCTAGACCTACCAAACAGTTTACCTAGAACTAGGTCATTCAGCATCTTATACCAGCCGCATCCTGAGCTTCCTGTTTCACCACCTCAAAGTGGTAAACACCCTGGGAATAGACAAACTCCTCCATCTACACACCCAGATATACATTTCATACAAAAATTGGGGCTCAGTCACCCTAGATCTGCTCAACAAACCTCTACTGGTCATAACATCCCTGTCATCCATATACCAGCTGCTCAAGCCAATCCTTTACCTCATCAAAATATCGTCATGGTAGCCTGGTATGCACCTCTGGTTTTACCCCAGCCTCTATTACCCTTACCAAATGATTATCAGTCTAAGATTCCACACTTCGCTGCAAAGGATTCCATCACAGCCCAACAACATGTAGATAAAATGGAAGATTCTTTTGACTACATGGAAATTGATGACGATACAGTCAAAATGAGAATCTTTGCCCAAAGCTTAGGGGGTGATGTGAAGAAATGGTTTAAGGGCCTGCCACCAGGTAGCATCAATGATCTTCCGAACCTGTATTAGACTTTCATAAACAAATGGGAAACTAGGGAAAATCCTCGCCAACTCCTGGCAGAATACATGACCCTTAAAAGAAACATAGGGGAGAGTGTCCATGATTACACAACAAGGTTGAATAGCATTTACAACGCCCTTCCTCCACATATGAAACCCCCACAAGGCATGGCCCTAGCAAAATAACCTGAGGGTTTTGATGCTGACATGGCCTATGAGCTTAGGGATAAAGAGTACAACACATTGGAGGACATGCAGAAAGGAGCAGTGAATATAGAAGCCAACCTAATTGAGAAAAGAGCAAGACTGAAATCTGAGAGAAGGGTAACATACAGATATGACAGTGTAGCTTCCACATCTGACCTAAATTATGACAAGCTGTCTAAAAATGTGGAGAGGTTACAACAAATGATGGAAAGGATGGTTGTCACCGTTAGCAATCAGAACAAGAACCAAAACCAGAACTTTAGAAGAAACAATAACACTCCCAACAAACAAAGAGAGTCAAACCAGCAAGTTATCCCCCCATTCCAAGAGAATTTTCTTGATGAAGATGAGGGAATCATATAAGAGTCTGAGGGAAACACAATAAAAATGTTCGAAATAGAGGATTCAATCCATAACTGTTATTTAGAAGAAGACCAGCCTCCACCCTCTGGTTGGGAGGAGGAGTGGTTGGAATCTGAAAATTACAGACTAGGATTTGAAAATGCCATGATGCAGGTCAGAGAACAGTATGAACTTAGAAGCAAAAAGAGTCAAGAAACTACCAAACCCAAAGCTTCTGAGGCTACCATCAAGAATATACCTGAGAAATATTCTAAAGCAACTACTGAAAACAAAAAATCAGCAACTGAGAGTTCTGGAAAAAAAATAGAGAAAGAGACAACCAAAACACTAGTGCACAAGGTAAACCAGCTAGCAGCACTAGCACTGCAATTAGTGCTCCTGATAAAACTGTCACAAACACTGTACATAATGAGAATCAGCACACTGATTCAACCACTAAAGCATTGGAAAAAAAAACAGAGTTGAATGTTCCCAAAAGTCAGTCCACTTTCAATTTGGAGAGTGAGATTGCAAGAATTAAAATCTCTGTCCTACTTTCTGAGCTGGCCACTCAGGATGTATATAAAGGCCAGATTTTGAGAGCTTTGAACTTAAGTGAGAATGGTGACTCTGTCAATTTTAATGATGATCAGCCTGCTCTTTTTTTTGGTCCTAAGATAGAGGGGAAGTTTCAGGAATGAGTAGTTCCTCCTTTCTATATCAGCCTCAACATTCATGACAAGATCCTGCATAATGCAATGCATGATTCTGGAGCATCTCACAACCTAATTCCCAAGGTAGTTATGGAAATACTAGGTCTAGAGATAACCAGACCCTACAAAGACTTATCCTCATTTGACTCTACCAGAGTAAAATGCTTGGGCCTGATTAAAGACCTATGTGTGAGTTTGACCCAGATCCCAGCTAAAGGCATGGTTATGGATGTAGTGGTGGCAGATGTGCCACCCAAGTATGGCATGCTACTATCAAGATCATGGGGAGCCAAGCTGCAAGGTACAATGCAGATGGATGGCTCATATGCCACAATCCCAATCTTTGGCCAACTTAGAAAACTGTATAGGGAGACACAGATGAAATTCCTAGTCAGTAGCCCCAAAAAACCAGAAAATTCACCTGTTTATTCTGTACACACAGACCTTGAATCCTTCTTCTTTTGTAATGATGCATCCTTGGAAGGGTCAGAGTCCCAAAACAGAGATACAAACGGAGAGGCAGAGGCCATGGATTTTGACATAATGGCTGTTCTAGATTTAGAGGACAATGAAGAAGAAAACCGCAACGAAACCTGTGGGATATGCGGTGGAGACCTAACCCCGAGTGAACAAGAAACAGAGCGTGAACAACCATCTAGCCAGATCCCTGAGACTCATACATTTCACGAAGAACAAAGCGATCCACATCCTAATACAGACCCTATAACACAACACAATGGTGAACCCAGTTGTAGGGGAGAAAACAATGATAGTCATGAGAATAACCCCTTATGGGAAATGAGCTTCGACGGGTCTTGTACTAAAAGGACTACAGGGGTAGGGGTGTGGTTACACAATACGGAAAATTACTACGCTGAGAGCCACGCCTGTAGTCTGCATTTCAAATGCACGAATAATGTCGCTGAATACGAGGCTCTAATCTTGGGTCTGAATCTGTTGAAGAAAAAGGGAGCCCGTAGGATAACCGTAAGGGGAGACTCAGAGTTAGTTATTAAACAAGTGAACAGAGAATACACAGCCAAACATCCTAGGCTAAGAGCATATAGGAATGACACCATGGACCTACTAAAAACGTTTGTGGAATACAAATTAGTGTTCGTTCCTAGGAGTCAAAATGTCATTGCAAATGGATTAGCTTGCCTGGCCAGTTCATACCCCAAAACTCCCAGTGACCAACAGATCATCATTCAAACCAAATTCAGACCTGCTGTGCCGGATAACGAAAAATATTGGCAGTTTTTTGAAGGTGATAAACAGATTGAGGATTTCCTGGTAGGTAGGAATGAGTTTGAAGTTTCTGATTCAGACTCTAAATCTGACAGCAGTTGCCTAAGTGATGCATCCTTAGATGAGGAAAAAACACCCTGTAATATAGAAATAAACTCTTTAGATGAACAGACTGGAAACCCAAATCGCAAATGTGAAAATGCAGATAGCGAAGAGGTAGAGGTGCTGTAGGCCAGAGATAAGAATATAGCCAGAGGCCTGGCACCCTTAGAGGACCTCTTTGACTTTGATGATGTAGCAAAAAAGCCCCCTATAGAACATGCAGATTCAGATGTAGAATAATGCAACATAGGCACTGAAGATAAACCCAAAATGATTAAACTGGCTAAGTCTTTACCTACAGACATGAAGATAAAATACATTGACCTGTTTAAGGAATTCATTGATGTGTTTGCATGGATCTATGAAGACTTAAATTCCTATGAAACCAACATCATACAACACAAAATACCCTTGAAAGAAAATCAGAAGCCCTTTAGGCAAAAACTTCACAGAATCAATCCCAAACAATTGCCTGCAGTAGAGAAAGAGATCAAGAAAATGTATGAAGCAGGTATAATTGTTCCTATGAGGTTTTTTGATTGGGTATCAAACTTAGTGGCTATGAGGAAGAAAATAGGAGAGATCATATTATGCATAGACTTCAGAAATCTTAACAGAGCCTCACTCAAGGACAATTACCCTTTGCCTAGAATGGAACACATCCTACAGAAGGTAGTGGGCTCTAAGAGGATCTCCTTGCTAGATGGTTTTTCAGGATACAATCAAGTCCTAGTACTCCCAGAAGATCAACTCAAAACAGCATTTACCACTCCATGGGGCACCTTCATGTATGTGAAAATTCCTTTTTTACTAATGAATGCTGGGGCCACCTTCCAAAGAGCGATGGATATAGCTTTCTCAGATGAGATAGGACACTTCATTGTTATTTACTTGGATGACTTAACTATCTATTCTAAAACTGAAGAAGAACACCTGAAGCATCTGAGGAAAGTGTTTGAAAAATGTAGAAGGTTTGGTCTGTCATTGAATCCCAAGAAAATTGTGTTCGGGCTGCAAGAAGGAAAACTTCTTGGCCACATTATATCCGAGGAGGGAATCAGAATAGACCCTCAGCGAGTTGAGGGAATACTGCAAATCACACACCCAAGAAACATCAAGGAATTACAGTCCTTCATTGGGAAGATTAATTTCCTCAGGAGATTCATTCCCAACCTAGCTAAGCACCTTAGGAACATGACTAACATGCTGAAGAAAGGTGCAGGAATTAAATGGACTGTTGAAGCCAAGAAATATTTTGAGTCAGTAAAACTCGCACTCACTCAGGCTCCTGTTCTGATTAGCCCAGATTTCTCAAAGGATTTCCTTATCTTTTCATTCACCTCCCAGCATACAGTGGCTGCAATTTTACTGCAAAAAAATTTAGAGGGTAATGAACAGCCTATAGCTTTTTTCAGCAAAGCCTTGAGAGTTGCACCCTTGAAATACAACATCATGGAAAAACAGGCCTATGCCTTGGTCAAGGTATTGAAATACTTTAGGGTGTACATTCTGCATTCTCACACAATAGCCTATGTGCCCAACATCATAGTCAAAGACATACTGTCCCAAGACCCAGATGGGAAAAGGGGAAAATGAATAGTTGTGATCTTAAAGTATGACCATGAGATAAAACCCACCAAAATGATTAAAGGACAGGGCTTAGCTAAATTAATGGTTGAAACAAACCTTCAAGCCCTAGACATTAACATGATAAGTACCTTGGATGAGCAGCAAGAATTTCCTGATCTCACTGTTGAAGAAAAATGTCAAAGCTCTCCTTGGTACTCCGATATCCTTTATGTGCTCACCAAACTCAATGCCCCTCCAGAACTGTCCAAAACTAAGGCCAGATTCATAAAGCTAAAAGACAGAAATTACTGCATTCTGAATGAGAATTTATATTGGAAAAATCCAAATGGCCTATTGCTTAAATGTTTACCTGAAGCTGAAGCTGAAAGAATCAAACAAGAGTTCCATGCTGGAGAGTGTGGAGGCCACCTGAGTTGGAAATCCACTGCAAACAAGATACTCAGGGTTGGCTACTATTGGCCTACGCTCTTCAATGATGTCCATAAAATGGTAACTTCCTGTCATAAATGCCAGATCTTCGAAGGCAGAAGAAAGCTCCTCCCCCTCCCTTTGCAACCAATCACTGTTGAAGGTCCTTTCATGCAATGGGGCCTAGACTTCATTGGAGAAATTCACCTCTCTTCTTCTAGGAAACACAAATGGATCTTAACTTCCACAGATTAATTCACCAACTGGATAGAAGCCATACCCACTAGGAATTCCACTGATTCAGTCATCATTAGTTTCCTAGAAAGTCACATTCTCTCTCAGTTTGGCTGCCCAAGGAAAATAATCACTGATAATGCTACTTCTTTCGGATCCAAAAAGATGGTTGATTTTTGTCACAGGTACCAAATAGAACTTGTTCATTCAACTGTCTATTACCCTCAAGGTAATGGATTAGCTAAATCATCAAATAAGAGCCTGGTGATCATTATCAAAAAATTGTTGGAAGAGAACAAAAAATCATGGCATAACAAGCTAGTACATGTTTTGTGGGCTGACAGGCTTACAACGAAGAAGTCCATTAGCATGTCACCATTTTAGCTTGTCTATGGTACAGAAGCAGTATTTCCTACCAGCCTTGGAATACCAGTGATCAAACTTGTCCAGGAGATCCAAACAGAAGAGGACAGTATGGTGAGGAGAATAAATCAGATAATTCATCTCCAGCAAACAAGAGAAGAGGTTTACAACAGAGCAGTGAAATTCCATGAAAATATAAAGAAACTATTTGACAAGAGGACCAAAGTTGCTGATTTCAGAATTGGAGATAAAGTTCTGAGGTGGGACTCAAGGAGAGAGGATAAAGGTAAGCACGGCAAGTTTGATAGTTTGTGGCAAGGTCCATATATCATCCAAGCCACTGTGGGTCCTAATGCATTTTTTTTACAAGAAATTGATGGTACGGAGCTGTTTGGGAGTCCTATCAATGGCAGGATGCTCAAACATTACTTCTGCTAAATTTCAGTTTCCAGTTCCCATCTCATTGTACATAACATTGCAATTCTTTGTTTTCAAAAAAAAAAAAAAGGAGAGGCTCAGATATGCCCAAAACATGAACCTCTGAAAAAATGCAAAGCAGCTGGTCCTGACATGCTCAAAATCTGGACCAGCAAAGAAAAGGAAGAATCAGCTCTAACATTCCCAAAACCAGAGCTGAAACAAAAAAGGAAGTGACTCTAACATGCTCAAAACTTGAGTCACAAAAATATAAGAAGGATGTTACAAGTTCCAGATTTCAAGCCTTCAGGTTTCGTCTCCACAGTTTTGCAAGTCTCTGTCCATGTGCAACTGTCTTTATGCCATGGTCCACAGCAAGCCAGATAGTCTAATCCTGGCTTGGCTGTTTTTCAATTTCTATATTAGAATGTAGAGAAGAAATCTGCTGGACATTTTAATCCCAGCAGATATTAGATTAGGTAGAGAAACATATGAGGCCAACAGTCTAATCTGGTCTCATGGAGCAATAACGGTAGATTTAGAATAGGTTTATTTTCTGATTAACAAAATTAAATGATGTAATGGGTCTGCTAGCTAAAATGCACCCCAGAAGAAAAAATGTTAGGACTGTAGTTGGGTAGGTAGACTGGTTGGAAAATGTTTATGCTGATGTAATATCTTCATATTGTGGCAGCTGATCTAAAGAAAGAAAGGGATGTGCTAAGCAGCAGGCATCTGGCCTACACCAAAGATTTATCCTTTGAATTCTTGACTCCTTCAAGAATAAGTCATCCCCATGTGGAGCCACTGTTATCCCCCCTATGAAATTATTGACAAGCAAGCAGGGGGGCTAGATTGTTTGGAAGCCTTCAAGGAGTGCCTTCTCCCAGAAAACTCATCTTCCTTGAAGTCTCTTAAATTGCTTTGCCTTATATAAATTCCCTCTGCTGATTCGTTTCTCAAAAGGCCTACTGTTACCCCTATACCCCTGCAAATTCCCCCATCTTAACCCTTCTTCTCTTTGTCCAATCTCCTTTCTAACCTTTCTAGATCATACCTATACTCTCCCAGATCATTTCTACGCCCTTTGTTTGTGCTTAGGACCCCTTTATTTCCCTATCGTTTCCCTTGGCTGGCTCGAAAATACATTAAAAATGAACCAAAAAACTATGTTTTTCATATTTAGGCTTAGCCCCTCTTCTACTAGCCCCCACACCCTTTTCCTCCACGTGATCCAGCGCCGGAACCACCTACCAGAGCAAAAGGAGCTTTTCCCCAATGGATATCGGACGCTGTCTCGACCGTTGATCTTGGTAGATCGGACGGTTATCATTAAATCCCAGTGCCCGTGTTTCTCCGTTCATTTCCCAGATCGCGCCATCGTCGTCCAATTACACGTTGATCTGACGATCCGCAATGCACCCGCGCCGATGGTCCCCATGCACTGTTCCAAACCCGACAGTTTTTATCGCACCTCCTTTGGGTGGAGGGTGGTTTTCCCCGATCGCGAAGCGATTCCATACATCAAGTGACACGTGGCCCCGACACTGTTTCAAAACTGCCAGCTCATCGCGTGTTAACGTTCGACCCAGGATGCCGAGCGATATCGTTGTCATCCGTTAGATCTCTGATCGCCCATCCGACGGTCATCGCTCGTCAAAGTTGCGAATTCGATAACCCTTCTCCGTTGTACCCCTGGCCCACCGTCCATCGCCCTCCGACGCATACTCCACCATTGATCTCCACCACGATCGGACGGCCCTGATCTGTTGACCCACCGATTAACAACCCAGCCATCGCCCGGTCGTGCCACGTCATCCCCCACGTGCACCCGTCGTACGTCATCCCATGCATCGCATATATTTGTGAAAATTTCGTGTTGTTTAAGTTTTTTCATTCGTATTTTGCTCCAGAGACCTCCAACCTCCACTTGTGCATTTTTTTCCATTTCTCTGCGATTTCTCCTCCATTTCATCATCTGCACGGTCATTTCCTCCATCCACACTGCCTCCATCATCCCCGCCCATGGATTGCGTGACAAGTTTGCTATTTTGCAAGGTTTCAAGTAGGGAAAACCGCCATGGCTCGTTATCTCTGTCACAGTGGCAGAGATTGCAGAACAAGTCATGTACAGAGATACATTTAGTGAAGCCAAGACCGGGAAGGTGATGGACGTGACTTCATTTAAAGAACCGAGCCGAAAAATCTGTACAGCTCTCTTGGGGCCATTTAAGACGCATTTTTTCTTCAACAGAGATATAAATGGAACAGCGAGGAGCTTAGGGCATGCCAATGAAGATTTTTGAGCCCTATGCAGAGTATTGAGAGGCAAAGTACCAGATTGAAGACCCCAAGGATCGATCAAAAGATCCTGTGTACAAGTAAAAGATAACATCAGGGTTTATTCACCAACAGAATGTTTTTCTTCATGAAGGACACAATGCCCATATAGTTCTTATTTTATACATCTTTTTCCTGAGGGCTCGCTGCCCTGGAAACCGTCCGCAATACTATCAGAAGCATTTGTTTCGCAGTATGGAGACCCAAGCATTTTTATTTTACTTTTATTCAAGTCACTAGGAGTACTGCAGAGCAACAAAGCCGAAATATGTCAAAGTCATATCCAGAAGAAGCAGAGGCCTGAAGAAGACCACTATTTCATCTAAAAATGACAGGAATTGAATGCTTAGGATTTAAAGCAGAATGGGCTTTGGCCCTCTTTCTTTTCAAGATTTTAATACAGCATTTAGTTCTTCACCTACCTCTTTTGCTTCTCTTCAGCTATAAAATGCATGAGAAGATATTGTAATGGTTGTTGATCGGATATCAGAGAGTTGCAAGCAGCTTCTCTTGAGACGAGTTCTCTGTGTATAATTGTAAGATAGGCTGGGAAGATGTATTCAGACTGAATGACTAAGCTATTGGCTATGTTGTACCTGATTGGTGTTGATATTTAATATGACAAGCACATTTCATCGGATCCTGATCTAAAGCTGCGGTGATGTTTTTCTATCTCTGTGTTTAATTCATTTCATTTCAGTTCTTCTGGCTTGCATCAGAAATCTGGTATAGGATTTACCCTTGATAGTTACCCTATACGTCTGCTCTCCTTGCCTTTAATGTTTTTCTGCTAATGTGTTATCTAAATATCGATTTCAATTGATTTAACCAGTGTAGCTGATGATATTTCCTACTAGCTGATGTATGAATTAATGGAATCTGTTTTTAGACGTGCTTGTTAGGATTTAGTTGAATGCGTTACGAACACTGGGAGGTTTAGAACTTTGCCTCTGCCTCACTAGGATCTTTCCATTCCAATTAAGCCTTTCTAAGTTCCCTTGTGCTGCCTCTGATTGTGTCCAAGCAAGTCTGGAGTTAAATGACCTCTGACCTGATCTCTAGACAGAATTAGATGGTTCTCCTTCTTCATTTTCTGTCCTTAATTTCCCATACCACCCAATCACTTTAGGATCCAAGGCTTTAGATGACTAGCCCAACTGAAAGCTTGTGTGTTGAGTAGCAAGTAAATCCTTTCTTGACTCCATTGCCCAATGGACTTGACATTCCCTGACTTACTTCTCTTTTGCCTAAATTCCTTTTTGCCTAGCCTTGTCTCATGCTGAACTCTTCCTTCCTGAATCCCAGCAACCAAACTCAAAACCAAACAAACAAACCTTGTGCCAATAACTAGCCTAACATCTTAAATTTGAGCTTCAAAGACATAAAACCTTTGACTATCATAGAGATATCCCTCTCTGGACCTAGGAGGGCTAGATCCTAGGGTCTGAAAGTGGTTCTGATGTTGTCTCATCTTTTGGTCTTGCCAATCTGGCCAAAACATGGGAACCCCAACACAAATCAAGCTAAATTGCGTCTAAAAGAACTTCAAAAATATAGTGCAGCTGAGAAGGAGTCTAATGACATGGAAATCAAAAGCTTATGGAAAATATTTGAATCTGCCAGCAAACGGTGCAGTGAACTTGAAGGCCAAAAACTCGCAAAAACGACAAAAGAAGGTGGAGATTGAAAAACGTCTAAAAGAGATTGACGAAGCCTTGGAAAATCCAAGGCAGATAGATGTAGATTTGGCTCCTATTGATGAGAAAGAAAGGCTCTTGAAAGAGAAGATTCTTTGAAACAAGGATTAAATCCTTGGTTCAATCATAGGTAGATATTGATGGATACCCTATCATTCTGCAAGATGAAATACAGCAACGAGATGTTCCTAAAAGCCAACATGATATTGCAGATGGCATGCAGAGTATGTTTGAACCTTTTGAAATAGTTTCTCATGCAAACCATGTTCGCCCATGTTGTGAACACTTGAGGAAGAGGATGATTTTGTCCGAAAGGAAAGGAAAAAGAGTGTAAATTCAGCAAAATGTGTTTTGGAGTTAGCTATGCATTCTTCTGGAGCTAATGCGAGCTTCTAGCAACTATAAAAGTTGTTGGAAGTTTATGATGAATATGTTAAGCTAGGAAAAGTTTTGATTCCTACTACTGAGAATATTTTGGAAGATTTGAAAGAAGACTATGAAAGGAAATCTTAGGCTCTAGATGATCTTCTTGGTCTGCTAGCACACGCAAAAGATGAGAGGGAATCTGTGGAAAGATTACTCCAACCGGTTGAAACTGTAGATAGGCTCTGGCTAGAGATGCATAGTTTACAAAAACAAGCTGAACATATGGAATACAACTTTATGTTCAATCCCAAGGTGTACGTTCCTTGGACGAAGTTCATTCTGAGCTGGCATCTCTTGAAGATAAGCAGGAAAATCAACATAGACAAATAGAAAAGCTTAGGGACGATCAAAAACACATGATGGATGATTTGTCTGCATTGAAACTACATTGGCATGGTGCAAGGGAGGAAAAACTTCATGCTTATAATGAAATCACTAGAATCAAGCATCTAAGAGAGGAACGGGAGAAGCTAGAAGAGCAAAGGGGCCAATCAAATCTTGATGAACAACTTTTTATGGAAGGTTTACTTCCATTAGTTAAGGAGAAGGAAAATCTAATGAAGGAGTATGACGTACTGAAGAATAAATGTGAGCATCAAAATTCAGAACGTTCAGAAATGTTGGGGCTTTTCCAACAAGATATGGATAATATTTTCAGCTTTTCCTCGAAGATCAAAGAATATATAGAGAAGTAGCAGTGCTAGCATCGCATTAGAATTAAGGATCCCACAAAGGCGGTCCGAATGGCAGAGCCAGATGTCAGAATCATTTATCGTTGCCTCTTCGAGACCACCACAGCTAGTTTTGGGTCCGCTTTACCATCCATGAAGGTTTCCAAATTTAAAAGCCATAGGCGGTGATTGACAGATGTATTTTTCTTGGCCCTTTGCATGGCCACACTTGTCCATTTTTTCCTTAATTGTAATCAATATAAATTTGCCTAAGTAGATAGGGAAACTGACATAGTTTTTAGTTAAATACTGCATGCACTAGCAGTATCAGGGGTTGGACGGTCGGACCCTAGTTTATAATAATTTTCATTGGAAGTATTTGTAATTTTCAAGCTGGAGCATCAATAGTAAGAAACCATTTGCAGGATGCTTGAGTTGTGTTTGTCTGGTGATTTGATTCTCTTCTCTATGTTGAATGTTTCCATTGTTTTTCCTCATTGCCTATAATTTGTAGCTAATTGTAAAACTGAAATTTTAGATTAATATTTTCTTTTGGAGCACCTTAATTCTGTCTATGATTACAATCTAAATGTTTTCATCATGAAATTTGGTTAAGAAATTCTTAATTTCTTTTTAACCACTACTGCAAATTCACTGCTTCTTTCACCTCATAATTATTGATGCTTTAAGATCCAGCACACACAGTTATCTTTTCCTATTATGCTTTGAACGTTTGATGGAAAAAAAGTAGCCCCTGTTTGACTCCATTAGCCCAATGGCCACTCTCCTGTTGTCTCAACCACAAATTTTCAAACAAACCTCTTTTCCTTAATAACTAGCCTAAATTTCCAAACCAACAAAGCTATATCTAATAGAGAGATCCATCTCTAGGTCTAGGATGGCTATATCATAGGCTTGAAGCGGTTTTGATGTTGGCCCTCTGGGATTCTGTCTTTAGCCTTCGAAATTACGGGGTGCTAACATATTGGCGACCATACTAGGGAAGGATTTATCTTCCTCGCGAAATTACATCAAGTTCTAGATCTGGTTACTGGTGGCAGATAGTGACAAGACACAAGAAGGCTGAATAATACACCTGGTGACTCAAATCAAGATTAGTTTCATTCAAAGACTCCACTAGAGGAAGAACCTGAAGCATGACAAGGTAATATAGAAAAATTAGGTATTCAAGTTCCAATTGTATTCGAGACATTTTTGGCTTTATCTCTAATTACTTTTTATCTTATCATGATCCTGGTCAATAGTATACTACTGAAATACATTGTGATCATTTTCAACCTAAAGAGCCTCAAGAGATTGAGCCCATCCCTATAGCTCTGGTACACACTCCAATACCTGTAAAAATGCCAATTAGACACAAGACTCGTGATTTATCTCCTATTCTTGTTGAAATACCATATAGTCATGAGCCCCTTGCTTTACCTCCTATACTTGTAAAAGTATTAGACAGATACATGCCTCTAGTTTTTCCTCCTATTCTCCATAACCTCCCTGCAAATTATAGCAATAATCTACCAAGATTTGATGGATAAAATGCAAAGATCACTGCCAAAAATCACATTCAAAATCTTGAGGATTTTCTTTACCTTTTTGAGGTGGAATAAGATGATGTGGTTATCTGGATGTTTTCCCTATCATTGCAAGGTAAACTTAAAAATTGGTTTAAGAATCTTCCAGCTGCAAGCATTAGAAATTTTCATCAATTCACGTAGGTTTTCCTGGATAGATGGGTGGTCATGGGAAATTTTTTTCTCATCATTGAAGAGTATGACCATTTAAAAAGACAGCCAGAGGAGACAGTACAACATTCTTCATCCAGGTTCAATAAGGTATACCATTCAATTCCTGCTAAGATAAAACCACCCCCGGGATTAGATCTCTTGCATTTCCCGGATGCATTTGATCCAAAGATGGAATTCCAGTTAAGAGAAAGGGGCCTTGAAACCCTTGAATAAATGCAAAATATGGCAGTTGATGTGGAAGCGAACCTGCAGAACAGAGAGGAAAAGTTAAAATCAGTCGATATGGATAAAATAGAAAAATAGCGGTTGATATCTCAGAGATAAAACTAGATATTTTGACAAACACATACTATGAAGTAATGCATAAGACTAGCAAGAAAGATAAACTTGTTGTTCAAATACCTCAATTTCCACTAGCTCCATAAAAGGAAAGCATCAATTTACCCAAGCAGTTCGCAGCTCATCCTGGACACCCTAAAACAGAAAATGATTACTTCATGTACTCGATTCACAACATAGCCAAAGATGAAGTTCAAAATTAAAAAGAGGTAGGGAAATTTCTTGAGATGATGTGCATGGTGGATGACCTTGTATATGGAATTAATCTTCTCAGAAGTAATCATAAAGATGAAAAGTATATGGTTTAGATTGAGGTTGATTGTTCAAAGAAGGCAACACCATATTTTTGGAAAGAAAAAACCTAGTTATCACAATGCAAAGATGGAAATCAAACTCTGCATGCTGAGTAAGATAGTAAAGAGGAAAATGCAGAAAATTTTCAAGTAAGTGAAAAATGCCTTCCTCTATTTTTTGCCTCACTCTTAAGAGAACACTACAAGCAGGTTGTAAATATGAAGGATGAGGAATGTTATAATGAATCAGTTGAGGAAAAGAGGGATGACTCAGAACCTTTTTCAGATCCAAAAGTTTTTTCCTTGAGTCATATTGAAATCTCAGAGTCTGAAACAGATGATAAATTATTCCAAATCAATTCTCTACCTTTATGTTTTAATTCATTTCAGATTGTTAAAGGGAGTCTTGGTCACATTTTGGTTGATAATCAAAGAAGAAAACATGAAATACCAGTAGAATCAATACTACACCCATCTAAATAAATACATGACCCAATAGTTGATATGATGGATGGTTTGTGTTTTCAAAGGAAGTATTCATGTATTTGTATTTCCCTCAAAAGATGCTATGATATGGATATGATCAAACAATTTTCCCCATTGTCTTATTCAGCAGAAGTATTGGCACAAAACTCATAAGATAACATGAAATCATGTTCTGAGTTGTTTGAAGACTTGGAGAGCACATCTGCAGTACCAGGATATGAAGTTGGGTATGATATGGATATGATCAGACAGTTTGCCCCATTGTCTTATTCAACAGAAGTATTTGCACAAAAATCATAAGATAACATGAAAGCATGTTCTAAGTTGTTTGAAGACTTGGAGAGCACATCTGCAGTGGCTATCTATATGGAGAAATTGTTCTTTACAAAGCCAGCACATATTTCCAACATGTCAATTATTTTTCAAGAGTACCAAGATCCATGTAAACCATATCATGTTGGGAATTTCTATCAAATACCATTATCAGGTTTGTTTCTGAACATGGTGAAAAACAATGAAAGAACTGTTATGTATATTTTATCAATTATTAGTTAGATATAGTTATCTTAGGTTTTATTAAGTGAAAGGGCATGATCAAAGATCATGCCTCTTCACCAAGGGACACCATGAGGCTATAGTTAAAGCCTCGGTGATTCCCCATTGTAATCATCTTTCATCTTTAATCAATAATAATATCTACTTATAAAGTTTACCAGAGTTTTTACACTCCATTGGTATCAGAGCCATCGCTCTTCGGGATCTGTGTGATCGCCCAGAATTAAAGAATTACAAGAAAATTCCAAAATTGCATATTTTTTTAAAACCAAGTGCTGGTGGGTAGCAACATTTGTTTTAAAAAAAAAGAAGAAGAAGAAATATATATATATATATATATATATATATATATATATATATATATATATATATATATATATATATATATATATATATATATTAATAAAATAAAAGAGAGAAGGAAAGTTAACATAAAGGGGGAAATAAATTAAAAGGAAAAAAAAAATATTTAAAAGAAAATAGTTCCAAAAGAAAAAAAGAAAAAGTAAAAAGAGATATATATATAAAGAAGTACAGATACATACATGTGAAGACAAGAAAAAATTAAAAAGGAAGAGTAATTGCTCGTGGTTTACAAGCTCATGGTTTTGGAGCCCAAGGTATTTGCCCATGGTATTAAAACCCATTCACCCTTTTCAAAACAACGTGACTTTTAAAAACAACGTGACTTTTCAAAGTTAACAAATTTTTTCCCCATATATATATATATATAAAATAATAAAATAATAATAATAATAATTATTATTATTATTATTATTATTTAAATATATATATATATAATTATTATTATTATTATTATTATTATTTAAATATATATATATATAATTATTATTATTATTATTATTATTATTATTTCAAAAAAAATTTAATTTAATTAATTAATTAATTTAAAAGAAAAAAAAGGGAAAATTTGGCAGAAAAATATTCCCCACCTCATACACGTCAATGTCTTCATCGATGTCGATGGCCGAATTCCAGAAGAAATTGGTGGATCTCGAGAAACAAATCAATAATAATTCCGAAGAATTCGGAAAAAGATTAGTCGATCTTGAAGGTACAGTTGCAAGACACTCCAACGACATCAAAAAGGTTCATGATACGACAAATTGAATAGAAAGACAAATGTGGCTAAATCATCACGAGGTCATAGAAAAGCATAGCGAAGCAATGAACTAGATGACAGAGCATAGCGAAGCAATAAACAAGATGACAGAACTCTTCGATAATCTAAATGATAAGATAGATAAGTTAAGTCAGACACAACCTCCAATATTCCCAAATGTCGAACATAATCAACTAAACAATGCAGCTAATTCAGATCATAATCATGAATATAACATGTTTGAAAAAGAGCAATTAAATGAGGTTGAATTGGAAATCAGCTCACATGAAAACTATAGTGTTGAAATACCTAGAAGCAGAGACTCTGAAATAAACCATGAAAATTATAGAGCTGAGAAACCAAGAGAAGAAAATGAAACTCAATCCACTAATAAATCCAATAATGCAGCAATAGAATTTATTAAGAACTTTTTTATAAATGAGAATCTAATGGTAGAAAAAGAAACAATTTCGGTGAAGGAGCCACATAAAGAATTCATCATGACCGCTATCACAAATGCAACAACAGACATAGTCATTGAAAATGAAAGAAACCATGAAAATACAGATGCTTATAAACAACAAAATGTTTCATCCCTGGAATTGAGCGAAAAATGTGAAGAGACAAACACATCTGAAGCCACTGATACAATGCCAGAAGCTGTTAAGGCCTTCGGTGATGAAGCAGATATGGTTGTTAAGAATGAAGCATTTGATGATGAGGAGAAGTTGCATCGAATGATAATTGTTGGTAACTTACCTCTAAATCTAAAAAGGAATCACGAAAAATCACCAGAAGAACAAGGAATAGTTAGGAAACACGAAAAAGTCTTCCAAGACCTGCCAATAGAAATACCTCCTAATAAGGAACATGAACATCCAATAGAAGTCAAGAAAGGACCTGACCCTGTCAATATCAAATCTTGTCGCTATTCACATCAACAAAATATTGAACTCGAGAAGGTGCTCCACAATCTTTTTAAAATGTGGGAAGCAAGAGCCTGCCACTCGAGAAACCCCGGCGTTCGTCAACATTGTCCATCATTACGTATGCTTTGAGGACAATCATCTTTAAGAGAGGGGAAATGTTATGTATATTTTATTAATTATTAGTTAGATATAGTTATCTTAGGTTTTATTAAGTGAAAGGGCATGATCAAAGATCATGCCTCTTCACCAAGGGACACCATGAGGCTATATTTAAAGCCTCAGTGATTCCCCATTGTAATCATCTTTCATCTTTTATCAATAATAATATCTACTTATAAAGTTTACCAGAGTTTTTACACTCCAAGAACAGAGTTATTAAGGAATTTTCTTGACTGGGTACACTGTCATTATTGTATCATTTAGAAGGGTGGTAATTTCAGCAGATTAGGGTAGGTAGGGGTGCAAATAATATCAATACTCTGAGCATATTTCCAATTTTAGTTTCAGGTTGCTTTTCAGTTTTCAGATCAATGTGTTCCAGACTTTAGTTTCAGCACAGTTCTTATTTCAGCATTCAAATTTTCAAGGTGTAGCAGTGATTTCTATCAGATATTTTGAAATGCATATTTCAGTTATTGCTTCAGTTTAGATTTACAGTATGAAAATACGCTAGTTAGCAAAGCACGTGGTCTATTTTTATTAGTCAAAGTTAGAAGAAATAATCAGCTAGTTTCCAGTCACTGAGTTGCATGACAGATCAAGACACAAGTTGTGGAATTAGCCCAATGGATAAGGCACTAATTTACGAATCCAGAGATCTAAAATTCTTGACACCTTTGGATTTGCCATCCCCAGAAGGAGCCGATGTTAGCACAGGATAAATTTTAAATTTACACTTTGTTCGGCATATTTTTAAATTCATTAGTGAAGTTGGGGTAAATTTGAAATGGCCTTATTAAAGTTTATTTCAAAACAAAATTACTTTATTTAAAATATAGAATTAAATTAACTCTATATTTTTTCTAATATTGTGTCAAACTTTACCCTTATTCCGCTTATAACTGATGATCTTTAGTTAAGATCGATGTTTCACATCAATTTCAAACCCCTTATGTTTTTCGAGGTTCAATAGAAGAGGGGGGTCCGAAAAGGGGCAGATTTCACAAACAGGGTACAATGACGTGGAAAATGGAGGTGACTTGACACCCCCTCCATCTGATACCACAAACCAGATAGGCCCCCCTCCGAAATTCGGTTTTGGGTTTTCGCAAAACAAATGCAACAGTGGTGGATTTGGTCTTCAGGGTTGAATTGAATTGGCCTCCACTTTAATTTCTTCATAGCAGAGGGTGGCATGATGGAAGAGTGGCACGTTGATCTCAAGGACGGATTGTCTTGTGATGTTGCGGTGTTCACTTATGGCTCAATGTGTGAACAGATGTTGTTGTGCTCTCTGCACAGGTGTCCGAAGGGGTATCAGTCAAGTTATGGTGTTAATACTTACTGCCTTCAAGTCTTGTCGATCTAGCAGCTTGAAGAAACAGATTTCGGCTATCAAGATTTAGTTTGTGAAAGAATATGTCAGCAAATACATTATTATGGGCGCCATGCCTGCAAACCGTGATGTCGTGCTGAAATAAAGCCACGCTTTCCCATCTCTAGTTTTTTTTTTTTCTTTCATTGAAATCAATCCAGTCTCGCCATTCTTCCATGTTGGTTTGTGTACAAATTTCTAGAAATGGCAAGTAATCTCAGATTATGAAGAAGAAATGAAAGTTCAGGAGCAACCCTCTCTAAACTTAGAAGCCTCATCTGTTGCACCATTAGCATCTGCATCTATAGGCCCTTACAATGAAACCCTTGAGAGACTCTTGAAGGACAAACCTGCCCTCATTTTTCTTGACTGTTTCATCAACTTCCTTGAAGAAAGTCTGATTTGTTCAAAGAACGAAACTGCAGACAAAAATATTGCCGACATTGTCTTTGCGGCCAAGCAAAAAGACGCTGAAGAGAAAAAGAGGAAGGATGAGGTAGTCTGAAAGAAGATTTCTGACATATTCTGAACTTGATACTTCTCTTAGTATTTAGCCAGATGCCATAGAAGAAACAAATTTGGATAGTTTAGCAACTGGGTCTGGTGGTAAAGAGTTTGAAATGGGATCTGAAAGATGAAATTGTTATTGTTTTTTTCTTGTAAGAGACGCCGTGAAATATTGTGGTTTAGATAGTGTGAATTTTGCAACAGATTCAATACATTTCAAGTTTCATAAAGGATTTTGAGATGAAGTAAGAAAAATTTCGATGACATATTTTCCGCTACAAGATACACAAAATCCTTGGAGGTGATAAAGAAAATTCACAAAGACCAAGCCCAGGAGATCAAGATGCATAAGCTCAAGCTAGAGAATATGCAAACATTAAAAGATGCAACGTACAAGCTTCATGAAATAAATGAACAGGATCAACAAAAAAAAAAAACTTCATCTGTGAAAATGCAAATCCAAGAATTGGAGAAAAATTTTCACCGACCAAAATTGATCAGATAGAGACAACTCTCAAAGATATTAGAAATATGCAAGCAGAAGTTCGGGTTAAAGACACTAAAAGGAGCACTCTTTTTAAGCTTCAACAGACACAATATGTAGCCCTTGTTGAGGAAAATGAAGATACCGATGAGGAGCTCAGGGAATGGAAAGCAAAGTTTGAAGAAAGAATAGCACATTTGAAAATGAAGATTAGACAAATTGGAGAGAGAGTTGAATGACACAGCAACAGAAAGTGCAGTTATTACCAAGACAATTAATGATACATTTCGGGACATGGGCGAGCTCCAAGCTGAAGCAGATGCTCATTTATCTTTGAGGGATGAGTGAGATAGATATATTCAAAGTATGTTTGCAGAACATAACCTGGGTGTGGTGAATAACCTACCCCTTGATAATGATGTGGAATTTTGTCTTAGAAATCAAGCTAAATTGCGTCTAAAAGAACTTCAAAAAGATAGTGCAGCTAAGAAGGATTCTAATGACATGGAAATCAAAATCTTATGGAAAATATTTGAATCCGCCAGCAAACAGTGTAGTAAAATTGAAGGCAAAAAACTCGAAAAAACAACAAAAGAAGGTGGAGATTGAAAATCGTCTAAAAGAGATTGACGAAGCCTTAAAAAATCCAAGCCAGTTAGATGTAGATTTGGCTCGTATTGATGAGAAATAAAGGCTTTTGAAAGAGAATATTATTTGAAACAATGATTCAATCCTTGGTTCAATTACAGGTAGATATTGATGGATACCCTATCATTCTGCAAGATGAAATACAACAACGAGATGTTCGTAAAATCCAACATGATATTGCATATGGTATGCAGAGGATGTTTGAACCTTTTGAAAGAGTTTCTCATGCAAACCATGTTCGCCCATGTTGTGAAAGCCCTTTTACACCTAAGGAAGAAGACTAAAATAAAATGACAAAGAGTGCAAATTCAGTAGAACGTGTTAGGGAGTTAGCTATGCATTCTTCTGGAGTTGATGTGAGCTTCCAACAGCTAGAAAAGTTGTGGGCAGTTTATGATGAATATGTTAACTTGGGAAAAGTTTTGATTCCTGCTACTGAGAATCTTTTGGAAGAGTTGACAGAAGACCATGAAAGGAAATCTTAGGAGCTAGGTGATCTTCTTGGTCTATTAGCACATGCAAAAGCTGAGAGGGAATCTGTGGAAAGATTACTCCAACCAATTGAAACTATAAATAGGCTCTGGCTAGAGATGCAGAGTTTACAAAAACAAGTTGAAGATCTGGAATACAAGCTTGATGTTCAATCCCAAGGTGTACGTTCCTTGGACGAAGTTCATTCTGAGTTGGCATCTCTTGAAGAGAAGTGGGATCATCAACATAGAAAACTAGAAAAGCTTAGGGACGATCAAAAACACATGATGGATGATTTGTCTGCATTGAAACTACAATGGCATGGTGCAAGGGAGGAAAAACTCCATGCTTATAATGAACTCACTAGAATCAAGAATCTAAGAGAGGAACAGGAGAAGCTAGAAGAACAAAGGATCCAATCAGAGCTTGATGAACAGCTTTTGATGGAAGGTTTACTTCCATTAGTTAAGGAGAAGGAAAAGCTAATGAAGGAATGAGAATGCAGAATGTTCAGAAATGTTGGGGCTTTTCCAACAAGATATTGATAATCTTTTCATATTTTCCTCGAAGATCAAAGAATATATAGAGGAGCAGCATTGCGAGCGTCGCATTAGAATTAAGGATCCAGCAAAGGCAATCTGAATAGCAGAGCCAAATTTCAGAATATTTATCGTTTCCTCTTCGAGACAACCCCAACCAGTTTTGGGTCCGCTTTACCATCCATGAAAGGTTGCCAAAGTTAAAAGCCACAAGTGGTGATTTCCATATGTATTTTTATTGGCCCTTTGCATTGCCACACTTGTCCAATTTTTTCTTAATTGTAATCAATGAAAAGTTGTCGAAGTAGATAGGAAAACCGACATAGTTTTTAGTTAAATATTGCATGCATTATCAGTATCAGGGGTTGGACAGTTGGACCCTTGTTTTTAAGCTCTTTCATTGGAAGTATTTGTAATTTTTGAGTTGGAGCATCAATATTAAGAAACCATTTGCAGGATACTTGAGTTGTGTTTTTCTAGTGATGTGATTCTCTTCTCTATGTTGAATGTTTCCATTGTTTTTCCTCACTGCGTATCATTTTCAGCTGATTGTAAAACGAAAATCTTAAATTGAGATTTGTTGTTGGGGCACCTTAATTTTGTCTGTGATTACAATCTGAATGTTTTCTTAATGAAGTCTGGTTAAGAAATTCTTAATTTCTTTTTAACCACTAATGCAAATTCACTGCTTCTTTCACCTCATAATTCTTGTTGCTTTAAGATCCAGCACACACATTTATCTTTCCCTATGATGCTTTTAACATTTGATGCAACAAAACCAACCCCTGTTTGACTCCATTAGCCCAATGGCCACTCTCCTGTTGTCTCAACCACAAATTTTCAAACAAACCTCTTTGCCTTAATAACTAGCCTAGAATTCCAAACCAACAAAGCTATATCTAATAGAGAGATCCCTCTATGGGTCTAGGAGGGCTAGATCCTAGATTCAAAAGTGGTTTTGATGTTGCCTACAGGATTTTGTCTTCAGCCTCAGAATTACAGAGCGCTAACAAGAGGAAACCTTGTGTTATAAAATTAAATATTATGGAGCAATGAAACACATATAATATGCGTAAAATACAAGCACACAAAACACATAAAACCAGAGAGACACAAATATACGTGGTTCACCCAGTTTGGGCTACGTCCACCCCAAATAGCTAGTCCTTCCTTTCTATTATCCAGCAAAATGAAGAGACAAAATCTACAACAGATCCATTGTAATATCCTTTATTCTCTCTCACAGTCTCCCTATCTATTTCTCGCTCTGAGAATACACACATGATACACAGCCACAATACAATACCCTCATATATACAAGGGGGTTTCCTTCTAAGGAAAAAAAACCTAAAATAAACATAACTTCTACCGTCAGATCATCCACCTATGAACGGCCCAGATTGACTAGAAATTACTATACTTTTACAAGGAAATTTTACATCTGTTTTTAGCTTCGGGGGGGCTCTGAAAAGCGCTGCCGCCCCCCCCCAAGACCCCCCATGGCAGCAATTAATTACGCACGGCGTTGCCGCCCCTTTTAAGGTACAGGGTTCCAATGCTGTGATACAAAGTAAACAAGATAATCAGGCTCCACACCCAAAAATCTCCCACTTGGAGACTGATTGTAGCAACTCCACCGTTGCTTCATTTGCTAGACAATGACTCCTCTTTGGACATGGTTGTTCCTCATCTTCATCGTCATCCTTGAAGACCAATTGAAACTGAGCACATTCTCAGTTTCTTCCTGGTTACACCTTTTGTTAGCATATCTGCAGGATTCTGGCTAGTGTGTATCTTTTCCAGCTTCAACTCTCCATCTTCCAATACTGACCGTAGATGTATGTGTTTAGTCCTGGAATGAAATGATGAGTTCTTTGCAAGATGAATGGCACTTTGGCTATCACTGTATAATGTTCCCATATCATGCTTCTCACCTAATTCATCCATAAACCTTTGTAACCAAATTATTTCTTTACTAGCCTCTGTAGCAGCAACATACTCTGCTTCTGTTGTTGAAAGTGCAACAACACTTTGGATTTTTGAAACCCAACTGACAGTTGTTCCACCTACAGTAAATACATATCCTGTAGTGCTCCTCTTGTTATCTCTGTCACCTGCCATATCTGCATCAACATATCCCTGTAGAGCAATGTTTGAACCACCAAAGCATAATGCTTGATTTGTGGTACCTCTCAAATATCTGAGAATCCATTTTACCGCCATCCAATGTTCTTTTCCTGGATTATTCATGTACCTGCTTACAACTCCCACTGCATGTGCAATATCAGGCCTTGTGCAGACCATTGCATACATTAAGCTTCCAACTGCTGATGCATATGGAACTTTAGACATATAATCCATGTCTTCTTGGGTCTTGGGGTACATCTCCTTACTAAGTTTGAAATGGCTAGCAAAAGGTGTACTAATTGGTTTTGCATTCTGCATATTAAATCTTTTCAACACCTTTTCTATGTACTCATTCTGAGACAGTGTTAATTTGCGATTTTTCCTGTCTCTAGCTATCCTCATACCAAGGATTTGTTTTGCATCTCCCAAATCCTTCATTGCAAATGAATTTGCCAATTTTATTTTGAGCACATTTATTTCCTGCATGTTAGACCCTGCAACAAGAATGTCATCTACATAGAATAACAACATAATATAGCTGCCATAATTTTGCCTTTTCAGATAAACACAATGATCAAAGTGACATCTAGTATAACCTTGTTCAAACATAAACTTGAAAAATTTTAGATACCACTTCCTTGGAGCCCGTTTTAAGCCATACAAGCTCTTCTTTAGCCTTCACACTAATTTTTCTTTCCCTTTGACCTCATATCCTTCTGGTTGCTCCATATAGATCTCTTCCTCCAGATCTCCATGGAGAAATGTTGTCTTTACATCTAACTGTTTAGGATGTAAATCTTCCGCTGCTACAAGACTTAAAATAGTTCTAATTGAATTCATTTTAACAACAGGAGAAAATATTTCATCAAAATCAATACCTTTCTTTTGTGCAAACCCCTTCACCACAAGTCTAGCTTTGTGCCTCTATTTTCCTCCATCTTCTTCCTTCAGCCTGTAAACCCATTTATTCTGCAATGCAGTTTTACCTGCAGGCAACTTGACTAAGTCCCAAGTCTGGTTATGCATTAAGGAGTCCATCTCTTCTTCCATGGCTAGCTCCCACTTCTTCCTGCTTTCAACCTGCATCGCTTCTTCATAACATTCAGGTTCACCAGAATCAGTCAACAATAAATAATACAATGAAGGAGAGTATCGTTCAGGGGGTCTACTTATCTTGGTAGATATTCTAACACCACTTTCTGTTTGAGGTGCTTGTTGCTGTTGTGGTGGTTGTTGTTGTTGTGGCTATTGATTATTATTATTTTCAGGCACCTTTACTTTTTCAGTTATCTCATCAAGAACCGTGTATTCCTTGCTTTCTTTTTCCTATTTATTTTCTTGCAACTAATTCTTATACAAGACCTTTTCATTGGATATTACATCTCTGCTCCTAATGATTTTGTGATTTTCATAATCATATAAGAAATATCCAAAATCATTAACACCATATCCAATAAAGGTACATTTCTTTGATTTTTCCTCAAGCTTTGTTCTATTTTTTTTATTAATATGGAAAAAGGCCTCATAGCCAAAAGGCTTTAAAAAAGAGTAGTTTACCTTTTTACCTATCCATGCTTCCTATGGAATACCACCATCCAAGGAACTTGAAGGCCCTCTGTTTATTATATAAACAACGGTATCTACAGCATCTGCCCAAAATTGTAAAGGCAATCCTGCATGAAATCTCATGCACCTTGCACGCTCCATGATTGTTCTGTTCATTCTTTCTGACACACCATTTTCTTGTGGTGTTCTTGGAACTTTCTTCTCTCTGCGAATTCCATGCTCTGAACAGTACCTATCAAACTCTTTGCTGCAATATTCACCTCCATTGTCTGATCTGAGACACTTCAACTTCTTTCCTGTCTCAATCTCAACCAAAGCTTTCCATTCCTTGAAAGTATCAAATACATCAGATTTATTCTGAATACAATAAATCCATGTTTTTCTAGTTGCATCATCAATAAAAGTAACATAATAATGAGAGCCACCGAGAGATGATACCTGAGCAGTTCCCCATACATCTGTATGCACAAGCTCCAATTTTTCGCTCTTCTTTTCTTTCCCAACTCTGAGAAATCTGACTCTCTTTTGTTTTCCATAAATGCAATTTTCACAAAAATCCAAATCAACATTCTTCAAACCTGGCAACAAATTTCTTGAGTGAATAATCTTCATTCCCTTCTCACTCATGTGTCCGAGCCTATGATGCCATAATGTTGCATCTGCTCCTTTGGAAGTTAAAGCATTAACAGAGTTAGAAATACCATTGCATAAATAAAATGTACCAACCTTTTCACCTTTTGCTATTACCAGTGCTCCTTTGGTGACCTTCCAAGTTTTATCTGTGAAAGTTGTCACACAACCTTCACTGCCTAACTGCCCTGTTGAAATCAGATTTTTCTTCAGATCTGGAACATGCCTTACCTCCTTTAGTAGCCATTGGTTTCCATTATGTTTTTTTACAAGAACTTTACCCATTCCAACAATTTTACAGGGTTTATCATCACCCAAACGAACTTGTCCAAAATCTCCTTGAACATAGTCATGAAAATATTTCTTATCACGTGTGGCATGGAATGAAGCCCCTGAATCTACAACCCAAGAATCAGTAACATTTTCGAAAGAAAGAATCAAAGCATCTTGTAACACATCACCTATCACATTTTCTTCATGATTGTTTTCTTGTTGTGTGTCTCCTTCTTTTCCCTTCCGAGATCTACAGTCTTTCTTTAGGTGTCCTTTCTTTCCGCAATTCTAGCACACTATCCCCGATCTAGACTTGGATCTTCCTTTCCTTGATTTAATGCGATATCCCCACGTTCCGATACCAAGCAGTTAGAAAATTAAATATTACAGAACAATGAAACACATATAATATGCGGAAAATACAAGCACACAAAACACATAAAACCAGAGAGACACAGATATACGTGGTTCACCCAGTTTGGGCTACGTCCACCCCGAACAGCCAGTCCTTCCTTTATATTATCCAACAAAATGAAGAGACAAAACCTACAGCAGATCCGTTGTAATATCCTTTGTTCTCTCTCACAGTGTCCCTCTCTGTTTCTCGCTCCGAGAATACACACATGTTCGCAATACAATACCCTACACATACAAGGGGGTTTCTCAATTGGAAAACCTAAACTAAACATAACTTCTACCGCTGATCATCCGCCCATGAACGGCCCAATATTGAGTCAGAAATTACTAAGCTTTTACAAGGCAATTTTACATTTGCTTTAGCCAGGGCGCTCAAGCTCGAAACTTCTCTACTCAGGGGCTCCAGTGCTTTCCACCCCCCCCCCCTGACCCCCCCATGTTGGAATACGACTACGAGCGGCGTTCGCCCACGTGCTGGTATATTCAATGGATACAAAGTAAACAAGATAATCAAGCTCCACACCCAACACTTTGTTTTCATCCTTTCAAAATCTATATGAAAAAATATATGACCAAATGAATTTGTTTTTAATGCCCACAGTACAACATTTGCCTATGTAACCCACTTAGTTTTCTTTTGAAACCTTTACCGAAGATGTAAGACCAATTCTGCAAATTATTGCCAATTTTTTGGGAAGGGAGGATACATATGTCATTGACTAGCCTATTCTGGGAATTTTTAATTTAATGTTGCAACCTCAGACATTTTTTGATATATCCACTTTCTGGGAAAAAATGGTTAATGCACAATTAACAGACCTTGTTCTCACTAGAATTTTTAGATTTCCCTCATTGTTAACCTACCTCTTCTTGTATACTCATGTCAAGATATTTATGCACTTGGGACTGAATATTGTTGGGTTCCAGTTTTGCACACTTTTCCTACACTTGTTTTCCCTATTTTTCCTCATGACTATAACCAATGGGACTATCTTTGCCTCTTTTTCCTGCCTTTCTATCCTAAGTTGTGTTGTTTCACCTTATTTTCATTACTCTGCCATTTCATCAATTATTATGATATATCATGCCTTTTTATGACTAATTGAGGATGAAATTTTGGAGAATATCTATGGTCTTTGTGTTGTCTTTCCAGATGTCATTTATAGCACCAAAGATCCTGAGAACGAGGTCCACAGGAGCAGTTAAGGGGGTGATGTTACAGCGAAGCGATGTTGTTACACCTTGTTGTTACAGACTCGCCAGAAAACTGTTATTACACTCTGTTGCTACAGAACTACTGGCAAACAGCTGATATAGTTATATCGCTCATTGGATCTTGTCAACACATGTTGTTGACCTGTCCTTTAGTTGTTGCACTACAGCTGTGGTTTTATTACGATAGTTGTAGAAGTTGTTTAGCATTGTATTTTTGGATAACATCCTAAGGGAGGTTTGGATTTTAATCTATAATTTTCTAGTCAGAACTTTATTAAGATATGGTTATAACTATATGTATTATATTTCAATTAGCATGAGAATCATAAGATTCTCATGATTTATCTATCCCTTGATTTTCTAAGATGTAATCACTATATAGTTCTTGGCCCTAGAGGTCGAAAGGTTAGTGGAGAACAACATTATTTTGGCTTTGCATTTGTGCTTAGATTAATACAGATCATCCTGTTATTGTTGTTACATGCGTTATTCAATTTATTTTCTGTTAAGTTCTTTCTCTACCTGCGCCCTGTTAGGGAGGAAGGGCCCTCCTTCTTAGCAGGGATTGCAGTGATTAAGGTAGTTGTGTATATGTGTTTTTATTTCAGTTTATGTATCAGTAGAGGTGTTGTTGTTGTTGTTTAGTTGTGAATATATCTGCTTCAATTTCAATACTTTGTATGCTATTACACATATGATATTAGAGATACCAGCTGGATATTTATTGTGTAGCGCACTAGAACAGATTAATTGAAGTGTGGTTCCAGTCTTGTAGATCATTTTATTTCTACATGAGTGATTTACTTCCAGCATTAACTTTAGAAAAAATTTATTTTCTTTTGAATTGCTTTTTGTTGGGTGTATCAGCACAGACAATGAAACTGTCATTGGAATAAAAAGACGTCCCTGGATTGATAATTTATGTGTATTGTTTAGTCGTTTAATAGTGATTAATACAGCCCAACATTTTAGCATCGTTTTCGAGGATGACATTGATGATCCAATCAATCGGAGTTGTTTCTTAGAAGTATAATTTCCATGTATTTTTAGAGTGTCTCCAGTGACACAATTATCGGGCAGTAAGACGAGAGGTAAGAACCTACGCATCGCTCTAACGAACTTGAGCGGGCTCACCAAAGTCTTGCTGGGACACTTAGGAGAGTGAATTTCTGAGCATTTTTTTTGTCTTAGAGTGTCCCCAGCAACACAATTATCGGGCGGTTAGATGAGAGGTAAGAACCTGCGCATCGCCCTAAAAAACTTGAGCGGGCTCACCAATGTCTTGTTGGGACACTTAGGAGTTGAATTTTTGGGTGTTATTTTAAGGTGTCTTCAGCTATACAGTCATTGGGCGGTAAGACGAGAGGTAAGAACCTGTGCATCACTCTAAAGAACATCAGTGGCTCACTGTTGTAGAAACTAAGTCACTTATAGGATGAATTGATACACATAGGGCCCATGTGTGCCGATAGGACAACATCAACATCTACAAACACCCCCCACTCTACTGACTACAGGAAAGACAGGTCATAAGAAGGAAAAGAAGAGTGCAGATTTGGGAAGAAAGACATTCTTTGGAGATCTGATCTCAAGGGAAGAAAAGGAATAGTCCACATCATATAGAGATAATAGGAAGAAAGGACCACAGAAAGAAGCTACCATATCAAAGCCTGTACCATCAGTGTCTTCCATGTCTGGTCCTCACCATCCTTCGAACATCATATCCACGCCTGATACCAAAAATCCAGATTCAAAACAGCAATGGAGAATCATTGATCAGGATCTAGAAATTGAAGGACACTAAGAGACCACTGGGGAGCATCAAGGACCTGAGGAACAACATTCATTTGATCATCAATTGGACGTTGGTACTGTTGTTGAACAATTGGTCCTTGAGTAGCTTAATCCTTTTATTTATCAATCTCCAGTACACTCTAAGGTCAGTTCATCCCATCAGGAAGAATCAACCATGGGGGACGAGAATGTCAAGACAGATAGCTCTGTTACTTTTGAATTCCCAATAGTAGTAACATGGGATGAGGCTCCTATGAAGAATATTCCTTTATCATCCCTACCATCATTTCAAGGGATGGATGTTGAAGATCCTGATACCTTTCTGTTCGAATTCGATGTGTTGTGTAGAGGTTATGACTACACTTTAGATGCCCAGAAGCTGAAATTATTCCTTGCTACTCTGAAAGGAGCAGCATTAAGATGGTTCATGAGACTGGGTGCTAGCACCATTCAAACCTATAATGACATGAGAGAGACCTTCCTCTTTAAGTATCAGTATTAATGTCGAACCAGGGATTTGAAGGATGAGATTTTCAGACTTTCACAAAAGGAGGAGGAAAGCCTGGAAGACTATATGGAGCGATTTCACTACAATTTATAAAGGTATAAGTTCAGTAACTTAGATCCAGAAATTCTAAATCCAATATTTTTAAGAGGTATAAGAAATGATTGTCTGGAGCATCTGAACCTATTGGGAAAAGGAGACATATCACAAGAACTGCTTGATGAAATAATGAAGATTTGCCTACGTAGCTCAAGAGGATAGGTCAGAGGGAGAGTTTCAGTTCGAGACCCTTCAATCTAGATACAGAAGTCCACAAGTGGAGGAGTAACCAGAGCAGAGATCGGGAACTTATTTGAGGATTTTAAAACCGACCTCCTTAGCACTCTCTCTGCCCATATCACTACGGTACAAGTCAAGAAAGCACAAGAAGAAGATGAAGCAGCCTTAGCAATATTCTGTCCTCAATGCAAAAAGAAACATTTTGAAAGAGAATGTGGAATGAATAGTGGCAGCCTGTGCAACATCTGTGAGTTAGCGCATTATACAAATCAGTGTCCTAAATTTCCCAGACTGAAGGCGGTACTCCAAGAATCAAGCGAGGATGTTCAATCTTCTTATTTCATCGGATCAAAAAGACCATGGAAGCCACGACCTACAGGTATGCCTTCATATTCTTCCTCTTTTCATCCTTGGAATAATGTTTATAATAGTCAGCAATATCCATGGCAGTATCTCACTCCTTCCTCAACACAATTCCCTTCACCATGGAACCAGTCGCAGTCTCCTCCACCAATGCAATATCCTCCATCACAACCCAATCCTTGGGGTCAGAACTAGATAAGTAATGGCCAAGGTCTAGTACCCCCTCCTATACCAATGCAGTAGCAGCAATTAAAACTACCTTCTATTCAAAATCCTACACCTTTTTTCCGACCCCAATTACTTGTGCAACCTAACCCCAATCCAAATAATAAGGCATCCTAGAACATGGATGCTACGGTTACTATTGGAACTGACGATTTCCATTAGACCAAAACCTGTAGGCATTAGTCTCTGCTACAATCGCCAGAGTTAGGATCCATGAGAGGTGGTTAATCCATGTCATGAAACATACGGGGATCATTGAACACAATGTCCAACAATATCCCCCTCAACGCGAACCGAGTGAGTTTCAAACTCGATACCTGTCATTCCGATACCACTTGTTGGAACTCACGATTGTCGTTAGACCAAAACCTGCAGGCAGTGATTGGGACAACAAGAGGTCATTAGGTCTCCTTCATTTTAATGACTCCAACTATGTCTTTATATTATTTCCATGTCATCATGAGGTCCAGCAATGAGTGTATCATCAATTTCATCACATAATGGTGCAGTGATATGCTATAGTGTAGCCTTTATTAATTTGTTATTGGGAAAGCTCCAGAGTAGTCTTTCAACCATGTCATCAAGACCATTATCAAGTGTGGTCATTCAAGGGTATGACATCATCACGTGTATGGCTTCATCAAGTATAGTCATCCACATCAAGGGTAAGGACATCATCCAGGTTCTAGGCTTCTTCATCAAGAGTAAGCACGCCATCATGACTTCTAGGGCTTCTTCATGAGATTATGGTTCCTTCATGGACATCTAGGGAATTATGATCAATAGGAATTTAGGAAAATACTTCTTCAGACTTTGACATTATCATTAATGGTCTCCTAGTCAACCAAGAGTCATGGCATCATCATCTGAAACCAAGCATCTCAAGAATATTGACATCTCAGTCAATGCCATATTGACATCAATGACAACCTTAATTAACAATCTCCCCCTTTGTCATTGATGGCAATATTCTTGCCCTTCAAACATTCTCTCCCCTTTTTACATCAATGGAAAATGGGGTGCCCAAGTACTCCCCCTGTCAAGCTACTTATTTTCTTCATGAATAGTAGTCTGTCATAGGTATGTTACACCCCCTATCATGGTGCTCTTCCTTTTGGAAATGTGGTCCATGATATGTTTGCATTTCTTCATGTGGTGAACCAACTTCTCTTGCCTGCATAAATTCTTCTAACTCAAGAAAAATTTCTTGCTTTGTGATCTAATGGAAGAAATTTTCAGAAATGGTCCATCAGGTGAGAAGGGATTGTGTTCTTCAATGCTCCCAAGAGATGATCTAAAATATTATTGTCTATGCAGGTGAACCCTCAAGCAAGAATGATAATGCTTCAAACAACAAGGATTTTGTTCTAATGGAAATCGTGAGTTCTAACAAGAGGTGGTTAGTCCATGTCACGAAACACACAGGGAGCATTGAACACAATGTCCAAAAATATCCCCCTCAATGCAAGCCGAGTGAGTTTCGAACTCGAGACCTGCAGCTCTGATACCACTTGTTGGAACTCACAATTGTCGTTAGACCAAAACCCGCAGGTGTTAGTCTCCGCTACAATCACCAGAGTTAGGATCCACGAGAGGCAGTTATTCCATTTCAAGAAACACACGAGGAGCGTTGAACACAATGTCCAACCGTTACCCTCCAGACTTATGTTATTACTCCTCTTGGACTTAACGAGGTTTAGCTTCACATGTAACAGTTGATACGGCACCAACTGTTACATCTGTAGCAGCCATCTTGGGAGGATCTATTGTTTCTACAGCATCAAATCGAAGTAAGGTTGATACATCTATGATAGCTAACTCAGTTGTTAGCATTCAGAACCCCCCATACCCTCAACGATTAACTGAAATCGAACTGGTCTCACAACCTGAATCTGAATTCCTCAAGCAGCTGCAAAATTTGTATGTGCGGATTCTGTTGTTACAAGCTCTTAAATAAGTACCTATCTATGCTAAAATAGTGAGGGATCTATGCGTCAAAAGACCTGGAAGGAAACCTAAAGACCCTGCTATTATCCATGTCATGGGGAAATTTTCCGATCTTATGATTTATCAGCCTTTTTTGACTAAATATAATGACCCAAGGAACCCTACCGTGACTTTCCATATTGAGAATCAGCCTATAACCAATACTTTGATTGATCTAGGGGTAGTTATTAATGTCATGACTAAATACCTCTTCATCTCTCTAGGACTTCATGGACTTAGACCTACACCCACAGTGCTTGAATTAGCAAATAGGTCTCGTGTTAAGCCCGAGGGAATGATAGAATATGTGGTTATCATTGTGGCTTCCTGGAATTATTTGATTTATTTTCTCATTTTACAAACTAAATCCAACCTAGGGGGTCATCCTTTAATCTTGGGAAGACCATGGCTGGCCACTGCAAATTCATATATCGGATGTAGGTCTGGATCTATGGTGATATCAGATGGACAGACCACTCAGAACCTGAACCTTTATCCCCCAGAAAAACCTCATATGGATTCAAGTAGTCCCTGGTGGGATGAATTTGCACATGAATCTGATCTTTCCCTACCTCTTCTCACGCTTGGAAAAGAACAATAATTTAAGGATGAAACAGAGGATGATATCATTAATGGTTTTATTAGTAAGTCACTCCCTGTTGCCTCCATTAGATATTTGGGAGAATAAGATGAGGTAGATGATGCAATTATTGAACATTTGAAAACAAATCTGCATACTATCAGCAGTCCTGTTGAAATCGAACCGGGGGAATGTTTAAACATCAATCCTAGCCTGACTACTGAAAAAAAGAGATTGCTGATACAGCTGTTACAGAAATACAAAAAGGCATTTGCATGGAACTATATGGATATGAAACGTATCCATTATGGCCTATGCACCCACCGCATTTACCTTAAAGAGGACTACAAACAAGTTATACAACCATAGCGCCGAATGAACCCCGCACTTAAGGAGATAGTGAAAGAAGAATTGCAGAAACTCCTTAATGCTAATTTCATCTAGCCCATTTCTGACAGCTAGTGGGTATTTTCGCTTGTCATAGTTCTGAAAAAGAATGGAAAATGAAGAGTCTGTGTTGACTATAGATAGCTTAACAAGGCCACTCAAAAGGACCATTTTCATTTACCATTCATTGATCAGGTCTTGGATACTCTCTCTGGAAAAAAATTATTTTCATTTCTAGATGGGTTTAGTGGCTATAATCAAATACATATTGCCCCAGAAGACCAAGACAAGACAACCTTCACTTGCCCATGGGGTACTTTTGCATACAGATTCCTTCCCTTTGGGCTCTGTAATGCACCAGCAACCTTTCAGAGGACAATATTGGGTATTTTTTCTGATCTTTTGAATGACTATGGATGATTTTACACCCTACGGGGATGCCTTTGAGACAGCATTAGCTAACTTGGAAAAAGTGTTGGAATGTTGTGAACAAACTAATGTTTCTCTAAGCATGGAAAAATGCCACATTATTATGACCGAGGGAATTGTGTTGGGACATTTCATTTTAGCAGATGGAATTAAGGTATATCCTACAAAAATTGAGGCAATCTCGAAAATCCCGACCCCTAAGACTCCAAAAGAGGTATGTAGTTTTTTGGAACATGCAGGATACTATAGGAGATTCATAGAGAACTTTTCAAAGATTTCATCTCCTCTATTATCATTACTCATGAAAGATGCGGAATTTGTGTGGACAGGGAAGTGTGAACAAGACTTTTTAAAGTTGAAAAACTATGTAATAGAAGAACCTGTTTTACGAGGACCAAACTGAGAATTTCCATTTCATATTGCTGCAGACGCATCTGACATGGCTATGGGTGTTGTTTTGGGGTAGCTAGAGGAGAAGAAACCTTACGCCATGTATTACATTAGCAAGAACTTAACACCAACAGAACTCAACTACATTATTACTGAGAAGGAATTCCTAGCATTAGTGCATGTTATCAACAAATTTTGGCACTACATCACTGGGTACCAAGTTTTTGTACACACTGACCATGCTGCAATTCAATTTTTGATGAAAAATCCTGTTACTAATGGTAGAGTTACACGATGGTTATTGTTTTTACAAGAATTTGATATTACTATTGTATATAAACCCAGAAAAGATAATGTAGTTGATGATTTTCTTTCTATATTAACTATAAGTGGTGACTACACTTCCACTGAGGATTCTTTTCCAGATGAATATCTTTTTTCCCTCTCTACTCACTCACCATGGTATGCAGATATAGCCAATTACCTTGCTGCAAGAAAATTCCCACACCAAATGTCTTCCAAGGAAAGAAGGAAGGTTATACAACAGAGTGCTACCTACTCCTGGATAGAAGCCAATCTCTATCACACTGGGCCAGATTTTCAGATTAGGCTATGTGTTAGAGAATATGAGGTATTTGAGATCTTGAAGACTTTTCATGAGGAACCTTATGGAGGAAACTTCATTGAGAAGATGATGGGACATAAAGTACTCTCAATAGGGTACTACTGACCAACTATATTCTAGGATTCCAAGAAGTTTGTGAAAGGATGTGATAGCTGCCAAAGAATGGGCCAGCCTCTGAAATCAGATGAGATGTCATTACAGCCTCAAATAGTGATAGAACCATTTGAGAAATGGGCCCTAGAATTTGTGGGGCCAATTAATCCTTCATCACAATAAAAATCATACATATTGGTCTGCATTGATTATGTCACAAAATGGGTCAAAGCAAAGGCACTAACCAGAGCAACAGAGCAGGTTGCTTCAGACTTCCTGTTTGAAACTATATTTGTTCGCTTCGGGGTACCCAGAGAGATAGTGATATATGGGGGGCCTCAATTCACATCTCATTTGATCAAGAAGTTGGTTGAAAAGTATGGAATTCATCACATAATCACTTCACCATATCACCCACAAGAAAATGGTCAAGTGGAAAGCACCAATAAAGTCATTCAGGGAATCTTAACAAAGACAGTAGCCAGCCACTGAATAAACTGGGTTGAGAAACCTCCAGAGGTATTGTGGGCTTATAGGACAACATGGAGGAATACTACATTTTTCTCACCATATGAATTGGTGTATGGTAAGAATCCTTTATTACCCATAGATTTTGAAATAAAGACATTAAGAATAGCATTGCAGGTCAATCTGGATTTGAGTACAGCACAGACTCAAAGGTTGAACCAGCTCAATGAGTTGGAAGAGAAACAGTTGGCTGCTATTCAACAGACAGAGATCATTTAGAAGCAAATATCTAGATGGAATGATGGTTCTATTAAGAAGAAAAAGTTCCAGAAAGGATATTGGGCTCTTTTTTATGATTCAAGGTTCAAATATTTCAAAGGCAAGCTTTGCACCAGATGGCTAGGTCCTTACGAAGTGGATACGGTCTTTGACAATGGGACTGTACAATTGGTTACCATTGACAGTGCTAAGACACCATTATTGGTTAATGGGCACTATCTAAGGTTATATCATAAACCTACTTTGAAGAAATCATTTGTCAACATTGTCGCGGACTCTGATCTTCATGTTACGACAGTAGGGTAACATTCTATTGTGCAGCCTGAAATTGAAATTCCAATAAGAGCAGCAGTTGAAAACCACCTTTGTGGCAGCTGCTACACCTGTTTAAAATATATATATATATATATATATTAAAAATAAAATAATAAATAAAAAACAAAAATAATAAATCTAACTATGAAATCCCCTTTCCAGGGCACAGTCAGACAGTTGGTAACAGCTGAAAGCCACTCTTGTGGCGGTTTTTACACCCATGTTTTTCTTCCTGAAACATCATCTTCCCTTCCTGATATATTTCATAGGATGATGGTATTCATTTAATTTTCTTTTCTGTACCAATTTCTCCTGATAATTATGATTTTTTTTTAATAATAATCTAAGGGTTGTCTTGGCTGTTACACATGTAACAGCGGACAGCCACGAACATTGTTTCGTATGTTGCATCCCATAACAGAAATAATCGTGCCAGCCAAACGCAACAACACGAGTGCTGCAAGCAGAACGCCGCCAATTCAAAATCTTCCTCCATGTCACCTCAAGTATGTCATTCAAAAGGTAAACATTATCATTTATGATTTGGTGATTAATTGGCAAAAGTAATGATAATCTCATGATGGTCGTGGGCAGCCGTCACCATTAAGGTGGGGGAGGGGATATGCCTTGAAATAATTTCAAAAATTTGTAGTCATAAACCTCTATCAAATCCGCATGCACCCAATTAATAACATAAATGCCAATAATGACTAAATCCAGTTCAAAAACAGCGTGTGTACTAGATCCCATTACTTTCCATAACGAGACATTTATGAAGAGTAGTGTGAGGTATGATTCGGTAATTCATAAAATCTGTCACCTTCCATCAACCTCCTCGACTGAAACCTTGCATCCTCATTTTAAAATCGTCAATTGGGATAAGTAGAGACATCGAGAAACAGTGATTAGGGCAGTGAAATTATAGTGGGGTTGAGCAGTTGAGCAGTGTGGTAACATTACAGTGGGGTTGAGCAGCAAGAAGCGAATTTAGAAACAAACAGCAAAGATGGGTGGAGCAGCGGTCAGGTACGAGACAGATTTTATGGACGCCTTTCATAATTTTCCATAATCCTACCATATATTCATGGATTTCGGAAGGACTGAGTATTTTCATAGGCTAGAAGGCTTAGATGAGGCGGTGGCTATTGAATTTGCTCAAAATTTGAACAACAATCAAACCCGAGTTAGGGGCATGAAATTTTAGGTGACTGAAGAGGTAATTTCCTGGGTAACTACATTGCTGGTAGAGGGACGGAGGTGGTTTAATAGAAAAATCAATGACCCCTCCTTGAAAAAATACTTCCTAGGGAGGGGAATTGACTGGTTGTCGCTTCCTCATCCTTGGGCAGATGTCGCCCTAGGTTTAATTAAATATATCACTTGTGAGGGAAGATCCATGTGTTGGCAATATGATGCCATGTGTTGTCCTTGATGGCAACCTAATTAATGAAGGACTTGTAGAACTGTGACAGGGAAGTACTTCGAACATACCATGGAAGGTAATGTATTGAAGACATAATGACATGGGGAGATCATTGGAATATTGTCATTAATGATAAAGGATGTGGCAAAGGAATTGGCAAAGGCATGGGCAACGAAGAAGAATAGCAGAGAGATCAACGATCAGCAGGATCAGCAGCAAAGAATAGAGGAAAGATGCATTTACAGAGACAAGCAACACATTGAAGGAGAATTGTCCGAAGAATGGGTTGATTTGATTTTACAGAAATTATAATCCCTACGAAAGTTAATTCATGGAGGAGAAAGAAAATCTGTGTATGGTTGAGTTTCGGTGATACTTTGTTAATAACCAGAGCAATTGGGGCTTTGATTGGTTCAATTCTCGTACGAAAT
The DNA here is from genome assembly GCA_034641835.2 of Pinus albicaulis. Taxonomy (NCBI): domain Eukaryota; kingdom Viridiplantae; phylum Streptophyta; class Pinopsida; order Pinales; family Pinaceae; genus Pinus; species Pinus albicaulis. The sequence goes on along the minus strand of CM076582.1, from coordinate 184,974,411 downwards.
TTCCTGCAACTCTGTGTGATGATCTATGGATAGATTCGTGCTTTTATCAGGTTGCTAAGGTCTCGGTACAGTGAGCCATGGACGCGTTCTATATGTACATAACACATTAGATATATATATATATATATATCCTATGGAAGAATACTTAAAACGAAGTTTGGCTTTAGAGATGGTGCAAATACGCAAACGGTACCTGGAGTACGGAGTGATTGAACAGATGATCACTGTTTAAAAACTGTGAGTGAATAGTGAAGGTGGTTTCCGAGTTTTTTTGCACCACCTTTGGACGATAGGTGGTATTCCCGAATTGGCAGCGATTCCATAGAGGTGTTGACATGCATCCCTCCAAAACTTCCAATCGCACGATAACGATAGTCCATCGCGCGTTAAAGCCCACACCAAGACGGCCAGCGAAATTGCTTTTGCACCGTCGATCTGAAAGGGGGAAATCGGACGGTGATCGTGCGTTGGACTTGCCCAGAGATTAATCAAGATGCGCGAATAATAACATGAGTATGACGCGCCATCGCGCATTATTTCTTGTGCAAATTTCCCAAGCGATATCCGTCGATCTTGGAGGCTCGCAATCCAACAGTGATCGGGCACTGGACTTGCGCGAAGTTTATTTTGGGATGAAGGGGCGCATATGTGGGCCAGGGGTCAAAGTTTTATTGAAATATTAAACTATTTGAAAGCATTGGATATTGTTTATAAGGTCCGAAGAAGGGTTTAAAACTTTGTAAATATATTTATTTATTAATTTCTTCAAATTGATAAATAAATTAAAAATAAATCAAAGAGGTACGTAAGGGTGCTAAAGGAAATACCATCTAGGAATACCATTAGTAATTGAATGGTTTTGACCCATGGTTTTAATAAGGGCGAAAACTATCTAAAGTGATGAGAGTTATGAAGAAGTGTGGGCAATGGATTGATAACATAAATGAATCTACTTTGGAGATATATGTAGGAATAAACCCTGATATATATGAATCAACGGTGCACGTGAAAATATAATGATCAGATCGACTAACGAAAGGATGAAGAACATGTGCATGCGTAAGGGTGATGAATGAATGAAGCTCTCGAAGGAATATCTGGATGGGAAAACTCATTTCTTAACTGTAAAATCTGAATGAACCTCTGGTCTTAAACGACGAACGAAGTCATGAAGAACTGGCGCTTGTCTGCTGCAAGAACACATATGAATCCGGGTAAGTTTTTGTAGATCCGGCCTACTCTGCAAACATATTATTATTACAGGTCCATACAAGAACAGCACGTATATTTATATATATGTGAGTCATCTACATTGAAAGTGCATATGACAGTTGGGGTTTCTGAAGATTAATATACACAGAAGGATACACGGGATTTTGAATGTATATATTCTCTGAAGTCTGGATTACTTCTGATGTATAGGTTACAGTGGTCACACTATGAAGAATTAGGGAAAATATGTTTATTGATAATCGAATAAAGGGTTGCATTGAAACTGTTTGAACCAGTGTGAAAATTGATGAAAAGTGGTCTGCAGTGGATCAGACGGTTGAAGCCTTCTGTATATAGAAGCTGATGTTATGATCAGGGGGTTGTAGCTCCCTTCCAGGAGAGGCTGGTAAATGAGAGAAGGTTGTAGCCTTCTGCAGGTGGGTGCCTGCGTGCTGGTATAAGTCTGTACCAGCACAGAAATTGTAATATGTTTTCTTTGTAATAAAATATTGAAGACAGAGATTTAAGCAGCGGTGGTTTTCTCCCGAATTGGGTTTCCACCTTAAATTCTGGTGTTCATATGTGTTTCTTATGTTTGATGGCTTGTAAAGTTATTTCTATTCATGCTTGCTACTTATCTGATGAATAAATGATGCAATGATCTAAGTAAAGACATGATAAAATCTCTGGACATACAAGTTGGATGCAGTAATGTAACATATGTTTTTAAGAGAAAGGAAAACTAAAAAATTGTCAGTCAACTCTAAATACTGATTCACCCCCCCCCCCCCTCTAAGTATTTTTCCCAACACCACGATAGTGTTTAACTATCAATTTCCTCTTATTAATCACCTTCGACACCAGCAAAAGATTAATCTTCCATTATACTTGTTAGGGAACATCAAGCATATGGCAGTAGTAGTAAAGACAGTAGCACACCTGGAGTCATGTGTGACTAATCACGGACTCATCAAGTTAATTGTGTTGGATTCCTTAGGCCAACAAGGGAAAACTTGAGAATAATTCAAGCGAAAGAGGCCAAGGACAAGGCAGGGGAAACATACCACGAATTCAGGAGGAAATCAGGCAGAATTAGAAACCCAGACTCGGCCTGCTGGAGTCAGAATTGGGAAAGAGCCTACTGATGAACCAATTGGGGATAGAAGACCAAAACAAAGGGTGAAAGTCAGCATACCTGCAAAACCTTTTCCTATGGCCAGAGAGAAAATAGAAGTAGAAGTCTTATAAGAAGAAAGGCAACCCTCCTCATCATAAGGATGAAACTCATGTCATGTTTTTAGAACTCGAAAATATCAGTGTTGGGACTTGAAATTGTCATTAATTTCCATTTCATTTTCACTTAAATTTCCATATTATCACCTTCACTCCACCTCCATTTCATTACATTTACCTTCCCATTACCACTATTGGGTTACATTTATGTTTTTCCAAACTTTATTAATTCTTAGTATTTTTAAGTGAATTTGTGGTTAAAAATTAGAAAATAATATGCACATACTTATACCTAATAAGTGGAATGAGTTTTTTGCCATGTGTAGGTCAAAAATAAGCTTCCAAAAGATTTTTATGTGGCCTCCTAAGGCCAAATTCGAATTTGGATAGAGAAGATCATGGTATCATAAGGATATGTGTCTCATTTCTTATTTGTATTGTAACTCTAAGAAGACATGTGCCTTATCACTTCCTATTTGGATTGTAACTCTAGAGATATAGGGAGAAATTCATGGACTCTCATTAATGAGATAGCTTCTCATATTTTGTATAAATAGGGGAAGCTTTCTCCTATCAAATCATGTGTAAAATTGGAGTTATGTTCAAGCCTTGAATACAGAATTAGATTGTGTCGCCTTACTCATGAATGTTCCTTCATTTTGATTTGGTTTTGCATACATATGGAGCATCTTGATTTACCATCTCTCATACTTTTAGATCAGCTGCCTAAAATGTGTGAGATTTACTTGCTTTTATAGATTAAAGATTATTTGCTTTCTTAGTATTAGTTTTAGAATAACTGTCTAATCATTGTTCTTCTAAAATATTTCGTGAAGATAGATAATTTTGTTTTCAAATAGAATTAAGATTGAAGTAATAAGAATACACAGTTGCCTAGTTTCCTTACTATTTTTTCATTCATTTTCTTAGAACAGAATTGTCAATTAACTGTGTCAATGGATGTTTTCAAAAGTCATTCCAAGATGATGATCCTAAAATAAATGGTTGAATGTCTAATGCATACAGTGATTGAATTTACTCTGCACATTGTTATTTTCTTTGTAGGAATTTAGAGACTAAGGCATAATTGACTTCTCACATAGCATCTCAAGGGGGTAATACTTCACACTGAATGTTGCAGAAATTCAAATATACATTAGTTGTTTACAGTGAGTTTTACATGTTTTCCCATTTTTCTTTCAGATCCTCACTTAATTGCATCACTGATATTCCTAAAAATCATTCCAAATAAATTGATTTAATCATGTGTTTAGGACTGAATGGTTGAATTTTTAATGAGTGCAATTACTGAGTTACATTTTGCATACTTTACTTGGTTTTCTAGTTCATTAGGTATAATTGGTTACTTAACACTATCTCAAGAAGATCACACTTCATAATTGAATGTTTGTAATGTTCCGTTTTCAGAAACATTATCAATCGAAAAGGAAAATCTATTCCAGAGATAGACTGTAGGAGCATTTATTAGATCTGTCACCTTCATAAAGAAGGATGAGCTCCAAAGGCTACCTGGCCCACTAGCAGACTCTATCTATAGAGTGTTGTCAAGGGATAATATCTCCAAAAGGGAGAAACAACAAGATTTGGAATCTCTTAATATAACCCCAACATTGCAGCTACAGCAATGAAAAATACATTAAATGGGAAATAGCAGTGATTCATATACACATGAAATGCTAGAGAATCCCATGGCCATCATATTAAGACATAGCAGCACATAAGAATACAAATCCTTGAGGGAATGATCACTCAAGCAAGGCACTAGAAGCCTCAAGAAACCTATACATGAAAATATGAGAATACACTGCTGCATAAGAAAGCCCTAGGCCATGACTGCGCAGTTTTAGAGAGGAACTGTTGTATAAATGATGAAAATACAAAGATATAACAATATGGCTAAAATAAAGAAGGGGGAGCAAGATCTCAACCCCTGAAAATACATAACATCAATCCTTTAAGAGGATTGGCTGAAATATATACAAAAATTCTATAATACAGAAATGTCAGAGTTGCAGTAGCAGCTGCAACTCAAAAGTTGGAAATACATGGAGAAGGATGAAATGGCTGCAACAAATGTAGAACTCTTCTCCAATTGAAATCTAAAGTGAAAGGCTGATCCTTTTACCCAAGACTTCCCCTCCAAGTGACTATCAATCCCTCACAGCAAATAGTCACCAAGAAGAACATTGTCTAAGAGAGGGATTGCGCTGATAATGATGGAATGTGGTTGGCCTAATGCCAAAGATGGTGGGATATGCTCATAAACCCCCTTTTTTTATCTCCCAAAGGATGTAACCTCCCTCCACTAGAAAACTAGCTCCGGATGGTGTGTGGAAACATCCCCAGCAACACTGCACAATGTATGCTACAGAAATTGCGCTGATGTAGATGACTGAAGCTATGGCCTGAATGCCTGAATATGGGGAATGGAGTGCAATCCTTCAATATCTCCTCAAGAAGGAGAGGAATTCCTAAACAAGACTCCCTCGTGCCGGAAGGTACTGCATCTCTGCTGAACAGAAAGAGGCAGCAACAAGTCTCTAAGACTCAAATGTAAAATGATCAAAGATAATCTCAATGGCTGCCTTGCTCCTCTTTTAAACAAGTGAGCCTCCCTCCATGGACCCTACTTTGAATTAGGGTTTCCCTTCCTCTAGAAGCTTCCCTCCTACATTGTCCCACTTTGTACTTTCCAACTCATGCCAACGCAGTTTGACTTGGTCAACCTTGGCCTAGCCTTTATGCAAAAACCTTCTTTCACACATGGAGGTGTGAAATCCAGCTCCAAACATGATCCTATTTCATACTTAGAGGATTTGTATTCTCTAATCATGAAAAGAATGGGTCCCCTACCCATTTTATTCATCTCCTATATAAAATTATCAAAAATTAATGTTCCATAAAAATTTGGAACATTACAATGTTGGAGTAACTAAATATACATTAGTTGTTTTCCTTTACATGTTTTGAAATGCTTTCTTAGATTTAAATTTCAATTCCTGCGAGTGGGATTGCACGCTATATTTTCTTTTTAATTTGTTTTATTTCTTTTCATTACTTGATTTCATATATTATTTGAATTTCATTTTCATTATTTGATTTCATAGATTAGATAAATTGGTTTTCGTTATTCTGTAGTTAGATTGATCTAAACTGAAAGATAATTTCTAGCACATATAGTGCACGCATTCTTCACAAGCTTACGAAACCCCCGGGTTGACAAATTAAATGACACGCAATTATTTCGCCCCAACACTAAGAAAGGAAAATGAAGGGTTAAAGAGAAAATTATTTGAGGGGAAGGAAATCCTGGTGTCCGTATGCACGACATGTTTTCAATACTTAACAACAACGGGATATAAGGTCTGTAGAGAAAATATCAACCCAATGGAAACAAAAACAGAATGGAAGGAGGTTGTTACACAAGAACCTGTTGATGATATTTTTATTACACAAGAACCAGCAGTTAAAGCAGAGCCTCATGTGATAATTTACCTATAAGCTGACCCACAAGAACTTGTGGAGGCAACCCCTATTGTAGAAGAAACAACAATGGACACAGAGGCTACTCTAGGTGGAAACAAAGGGGCTGACACACAAGAACCCACCGAGGAAGTTGTTGTTACACAAGACACAGCAGCAGAGGTGGAACAACCCCATTTAATAGAGGTAGCTACACCCATTATTGATGTGGATATTGAATGTAGAAGAACGTAGCGTCCCATCTCGGGATGGAGTTCTGAGAAAATCTTGTTAATTTCCGAATTAAAAAACTGGAAACAGGAAGCAATCTCCCTTCGGGAGGGGATGATTTCACTGAAAGAACATCAAAGATAATTAGACACTTTACATGAAATATGGATGAAAGAAGAGTTGAAGAAAGGATGGAGAATTATAAGACAAAGGAAGCTCAGAAGAAACAGGAGGAACAATTGTTGTTGTTACAGCGACATGTTCGGGATCTCACCTTAGATAAGCAAAAACTTCATGACCTCGCCCTCAATTTGCTGGGTTATAGGAAGCCTTCTCCATCATATCCTATATTTCTATGGGAACATTACTTCCTGTTCCAGATGAAAGCCATTATGGAGGACAGGCCTTATTTATGTTCTTCCACGCGCACATTTCTAGATGTTTTTCGTGCCTCTGATTTCAATGAGAAAATAGTGTTGTGTGATTTATTCTTACACAATATTATTATATGGGATATCTTCAGTCGATATATTTTGTGTCCTTAATAAAGAATCATATTGAATGGCATTTGGCCATCAAATCTGTAATATCCCATAATGGGAATGCAGCAATGCATAAGCACAATATTGGAATAGAAGCAAGCAACTAACTCATATAATGTGTTAGAAACACATGGCCATCAAATGAATGATGCAACAAAAAAAATATGATCCATTATGTCATCCAAAAGTGGGGAAAAGCGGCAATATGAGCCCTAAAAACATTATTCTCATAGAATTGTGTTATAATAGGGAGAAATAATGTTGGGATACATTAGATCATGTATTATGGGACTTATATCCAAAAAATATTTAGAAACGATTCCCTTTTGTTGGTTTAAATAGATCTCCCAGTCCCAATATGGCTTAAAAACATTGAAATCCCATGACTTAACTTATGCAGAGTTTTTTGAAGCATGCACAGTGTCATTTAAAGAGGTTTTCTGATACAATATGATGAAAAAATCATATCTGGAATTGTATTTCTCAAAACATGAAGAAAAATAGGGATATATCCCCTTTTACACATCAAGAAGATAACCCAGCAAGGGTTTCATGAAAGCACAATGTACAAAATGTTAGATCTACAGATCTAGATCTGAAAAACACAGTCTAACTAGAGCTCTGTGTATATACAGCTGAATAATGCAATAATTGAAGTAGCATCCTTCTTACAAGCTTCCCAGGAGAAGGGTTGTCTCTTTCCCTAAGGAACAAGCTCAAGATTGAGAGGATTGACCCTCACACTGCAACTCTACAAGAAATGACGTAGTCCTGCAAGGGATTGTGCTGTAGATGATGGAATAACTTTGTCCAGGTACCAAGATATGGAATTCTGCTCCTGATTCTTCCTTACTGGTCTCCCAAAGGAATAGAAGCTCCCTCCTTTGAAAAATGAGTGCAGGAAGAGGTGTTGTGAACCCCCACTGCAACACCCTGCAACACAACGTTATACTTCTGTAGAAATAATGTTGTAGCTAAAGGAGGGTGCTTGGCCTCAAGCCTGGATATGAGGAAAATCAGTACAAGCTCCTTCAAGAGACCTCTCAAGGAAGGAGAAGTATTCCTAAATAGGAGATCCTTGTGCTAAGCAGTACAGCAACTCTGCTAAACAGCAAGAGAATGCAGCATAGTCTAAGCAGAAAAATCAAGATATCATTCATAAGATGTCATGTTATGCCTACCTTACCTTCCTTTTATACATGTGTGAGCCTTCTTGCCTTGGGACCCACTCATTAGGGTTTCCTCCACCAAGGAATCTTCCTCCCACTATCTCTGTTTTGTCTCACAAGATGATCTCCACCTCCTATCCCAGCGTTGTTGACTTGGTCAAACTTGACCTTGTCCACATGAAAAATTCCCTATTCACACATGAAGGTGTGGAATCCAGCTTTTATGTTGATCCCCTTTCACATTATGAGGGATTTTATTCAGATTTTTATTATGCATGGGCCTCCTTACCCATTTATTCATCTCCTAAGTGAAATCAGCAAAATTTAATATTCCAATTTGCTACATGCAAATTTTGAAATATTACAGTCCTTCCCTCCCAAATGTTGCTTGTCCTCAAGAAATTGCAAGGATAGAACTAAAGAGTCTCACTTCCTCCTAATGTAGCATCCACATATGATGAACTCCTCCAAGGAATGAGATGATGTCTCATCAATGAATCTCCATATTACCCCTCCCAAGCATGCAAGCTAGCCAAATAGCTATCATCATGAATAAGTAAAGTACTCAAGGAGGAAATAAGGTGCTGTCTAGAGGTCCTCTCAAGTCATGGATTCTGAGATGTATTGGGAAACATCATTCCAATGTGGATCCTCCATCCCCAAGCACTCATCCATACAAAATGAGTCACCTCCCAACATGGCAACTCCTGAAAATGTTCATCCACCTTGAGCTCCTGCAAAGTAGGTGGACTGAAAATCTGAACATGGTAGACAAAGCAGCCTACCCCATGCTGCCTTCCTCTCCACTTATGATAAGTGTAGAGCATATGTTGATCTTGGGCTGCAATACAATTGCCCTCAAGTGGCAAGATGAAGACTAGATCTCCAAATATCTCCTCTCCAATGTTGTGAATCAAGCTAGCCCAAATCATTCCATATGTGATGGATAGGAAATCATCACCATATGGAATCCCATCAATCACATGGTCCACCTCAAAAAGAAACAAGTGTTTTGTTGTGGTGGCCATATCTCCTCTCATGCTCCCATTAGAACATGCAATGCAAAAAGTGTGGGAATCCTCTTCCCCAAAGGACACATCCAACCCATGTGTCTCTCTCCCAATCATGCTTCCAATACAAATAATATCAATATCAGCAAATGAAATCATGATCATCATCAAAATGAGGGAAATATTGAAGGTTTATTGTGGTGCAGGAAGGTACCAACAGTTTCCCCAATAGTCACAGCATAGTTTTCCAAACTGCTACTTAAGGAAAGAAAATGGCAAGTTATTTCTTGATACATGGTTGATTTTGTATGTCATCCCATCTATTAATAAATATAAAATGGCTGGGTACATGAACTGAACATACATGAAATAAAACACTTTCCCAAGGCCATATAAAATATGGTTGTATCCATCATACAATTTGGCCCAATGTTGACCATAGAGCTCAATGAAAAGCTTGCCCTCTTGTGGAGCAATGCACTGAATAGGAATGGTAAGAATATGAAAATGCTGTGTTAAAAAATCAATGGATGAAAAAATAATATTCTTACCATGTGTTGAGATTAAGATGATGCATATGTATATGAAAAAATCCTCCATAGTTTTATGACACACTCCCATGAAGAGGAATGAACCATATGCTGCATGAAGATCACCCTTCTTATGCTTGGAAATCCAAGTTAAGAAGATCATATATTTGTAATAGATGTTTCCATCCACTACTCCATCAATCTCACTTCCTCCTTGTTCATCAAGTGCCTCAATGGTGAAGTGATCCTGGGGACACTCCATCAATAACCCCAAGCTCCCAAGTGACAGCGCTATTGGCCTATGCAAATAGGCTCCTGCCAACTCATAGCTCCATTCTTTGGCATGCTCCTTGTCAAAGACTTCTCCCATAATGCTGCTACACATAGGAAGTTCCTCCAAAAGTGGAAGTACCTCTTGAAAATCTAAGGGGAGTAGCCTCTTTTCACTATGATAGTGCCATCTCCTACTCCTGCAATATCATGCAAAGTGTGAGAGCAAATTTTCCCTTGCTCTCCCAAGAACAACCAAAGCAACAAAATTTTTTGTTGCCTCCCCATACCTCCATCATACAAATCATGTGGTGAAGACATGGTGATTGATATTAAGAATTTCATATCAACACAATGTGTCCATACTCCTTTTTTTCCAATGATGCAAGTATCCTACCACACCTTCTTCACCCACATACCCTTAGAAAGAGGATGATGGCCAAACTCTTTCAAGAGTATCCAACGCAACCAAGCCTCCTGCTACCCAATATCATATATTTGCAAGTAGTGTTCTAGCTTCTTTCTCATCATCCACACGCATCCATCCACATGTACGTGCCTCCCATCCTGTCCTTCCTTAGTACTCTCCCAAGGAATACTACCATCCTCCCAAATCAAATTTCTCCTCTTACATTTCATGGAATGTTGAAATGCAATTCCTTGGAGATCTTCTAGAGAAAACCTCTCATCAATGTCCCTCATTAATCCACAATGATCCAAGTGTGATGAGGGTAAAACCTCCTCAAACTGTTGAAGAACCTTGCACTCCATGATGTGTTGAAGTGCACCTCCAATGAGATCTCTCCATGAGACCTTCTCCTCATCAATGGCCTTCCAAAACCAATAAGGTTTTGGATCTGCTGCAGGTAGAAGTTTCTCTTTGAGCTGGGGAGTGCTCATTGAGAAAGGGTCATCTAGAAAGGAGAAAATGTTTCTCACTTCAAGATGTCTACCATCTATCACTTCTTCCTCCATTTCTTCATGAATGAAGTTGCCATTTGAATGCTCCCATAAGGAATGGGTCCTCTTTTCTTCATTACTGCTCTTGTACAGCGTAGTGCAATTTTGTTGCTCTAAATCAGCAGCATGCAATGGTGTAGATCCCTCCATAATATTTTCTGAAATGACAAGAGATGGAAACTTAAGCATACTTTGGTGAAATTTGGAAGCATTTTGTGGGCTGCAAGAGTTCCCTCTTAAAATGTGTTGGCTTCCCAAACTACTGAAGATGAAGGCTACTCCTCCATAGTTGTGCCAGCGCTGGTACATGCCTCTTCCAATGGTGATGAGGGCTTCTCCTCCTCTGATTTCTCTCTGCCAAATTTCCTGATCAACCTTTGAGAAAACTTAGCAAGAGTATACACTCTTGCATGGCCCAAATGGCAGAACCACCAAGTATTTTCTTCACCTTCAAGGTGCAGCGCTGCAATTTCTACAGCCTCTCTTTCTGCCATTGGATGTATTAGGAAGAATGCTTCTAGCTTCATCACCCAAGAATTTTATGCACTTGTCAGTGATCCATCAAAAGTGGACAATATAAATCTATTGCCTCTCATCATCCCATGGCTGTAGGGTCTCCTTTCTTCTTCCAACTGAATGAATTGTGGTAAAGCTAGAGTCTCCTTGAAGGCTCTAGGTTTAGCTTTGTATTCAACAAGGTATTCACTTAGAATTTCATATTAAAAGTATTCTTCATGATTCTAATCTTCTCCTCTTTGATAATAGGAAGTGCATGGCCCATCCTCTTCTTGAAACGCTCTAGGAGTTTCCTTGCATTTCTTCTCCTTCATCTACTTAACCTCCTTGGAGAGGTTCTTCCTGGATCTGAAAAGTGATGAGATCAAGCTCATTCTCTCCATAATTCTGATATTCTTCTTCTCTCTATCTTCTTATCTTCTTGATTTCATAATGGCTGAGATTCCACAGGCTAACCCAATATTATGCTCTGATACCACTGTAATATCCCAGAATGGGAATGCAACAATGCATAAGCATAATACTGGAATATAAGCAATAAATTAACTCATATAATGTGTTAGAAACACATGGCCATCAAATGAATGATGCAACAACAAAAATATGATCCATTATGTCAGCCAAAAGTGGGGAAAAGTGGCAATATGAGCCCTAAAAAAATTATTCTCAGAGAATTACATTATAATAGGGAGAAATAATGTTGGGATCCCTTAGATCATGTATTATGGGACTTATATCCAAAAAATATTCAGAAAAAAAATCCCTTTTGTTGGTTTAAACAGGTCTCTCGGTCCCAATATGGCTTAAAAACACTGAAATCCCATGACTTAACTTATGCATAGCTTTTTGAAGCATGCACAGCGTCATTTAAAGAGGGTTTCTTATAAAATATGATGCAAACATAATATTTGGAGTTTTATTGCTCAAAACATGAAGAAAAATAGGGATCTAGCCCCTTTTACACATCAGGAAGATAACCCGGCAAGGGTTTCATGAAAGCACAATGTACAAAATGTTAGATCTGCAGATCTAGATCTGAAAAACGTAGTCTCACTAGAGCTCTTTGTATATATAGCTGAATAATACAAGAATTGAAGGAGGATCCTTCTTACAAGCTTCTCGGGTGAAGGGTTGGCCCTTTCCCTAAGGAACAAGCTCAAGATTGAGGGGATTGACCCTCACACTGCAACTCTGCAAGAAATGATGTGGCTCCTACAATGTACTATGTTGTAGATGATGGAATAATTTTTTCCAAGTGCCAAGATATGGAAATATGCCACTGAGTCTTCCTTACTAATCTCCCAAAGGAACGGAATCTCCCTCCTTTGAAAAATGAGTGCAGGAAGTGGTGTTGTGAACCCCCACTGCAACACCCTGCAACACAACATTATACTGCTGCAGAAATAATGTTGTAGCTGAAGGAGGATGCTTGGCCTCAAGCCTGGATATGAGGAAAATCAGTACAAGCTCCTTCAAGAGGCATCTCAAGGAAGGAGAAGGATTCCTAAACTGGATATCCTTGTGCTAAGCAATACAACAACTCTGCTAAATAGCAAGAGAATGCAGAATAGTCTAAGAAAAAAAATCAAGATATCATTCATAAGATGTCCCGATATGGCTACCTTGCCCTCCTTTTATACATGTGTGAGCCTTCTTGCCTTGGGCCCCACTCATTAGGGTTTCCTCCACCAAGGAATATTCCTCCCACTATCTTTGCGTTGTCTCACAAAATGATCTCCACCTCCTATCCCAGCGTTGTTGACTTCGTCAAACTTGACCTTGTCCACATGCAAAAGTCCATGTTCACACATGAAGGTGTGGAATCCAGCTTTTATGTTGATCCCCTTTCACATTATGATGGATTTTATTTAGATTTTTATTATGCATGGACCTCCTTACCCATTTATTCATCTCCTAAGTGAAATCATCAAAACTTAATATTCCAATTTGCTACATGCAAATTTTTGAATATTACAAAATCTATGGAGGCTAATGAGGAGAAGATGGCATTGTGGGTTCTAGCAGAACCGAGATGGGCTGTCGAGTTAAGGCGAGAATTTAGGAGAATTTTGAGTACTCCTAGAATTAAGGAACCAGCTGCCACTTACAGAAGAAGGATTGTGAACTTCTTCCTCAATCAGTTCTCAATGATGAAGAGTCGAGCCTTGGCAGGGTGCTTGAAACGCATGGAAGCCAGCAGTGTTGAGCTACTGAAGAGGGACCCATTCTCATTCCAGAATTTTGTTGTGGTTGTTACACATGTACCAACTTATGCACAGATCATACAATACCTTGGTGCTTTGTGGCTTGGATTGAGAGTCAAGTTTCCTTTGATCTGGCTGCCAACTGAGGATTATTAGAGTAATTATGAATTAAGTAAGTATGAGTCAAAGTCCTAGGTACAGCATTTGATGTCCAATCAAGGGTACAGGTCTGCAAAGATACAGCTGGAGCTTATGATCTCACCGACTTGCACCGGAGATACTCCCATGAGAGATGAGTTTGCATGAGGACAGTCAATGAATTTCACCATGTTTAACCACAACATGTGGACAATTCTCCACATTGTTGGCTAATCCCGATGCTCCTGCATCAGACTCCCCATGTAAGAAATTTTATGACCACCTGGTCATAAGTCTGGATAACTGTTTCCTCCTGGATCCCAAATTTTATTTTGTAATCTTTCCTTGCTTGTCAATTGCTTTATTGTTGTTGTTATCTGCTGTTGTCCTCCAGGTTTCCATATTTTGTGTTGTAATGCTCCACTTGCTCTGCCTTCAAGATCTGCTACTGTCTTTCTCTTGTCATCACTCCTTTTCTTTCTCGTTTCTATCTTTCTTTGAGACATTTTCATCATTAACCTCCTTATCAACTTAATTTCTCTGTCCAGTATATCCTCTGTCTGCTGATTGTTTTCATCGCTTGATTGCTGAACTCTCATTCTTGCTTGTTCTTCATTTGTTTTGATTTCACCCTTACTGTTGTTTTGTACCTTTTCTGCTGCTGCTATATTATCTTTTAGAACAATTTCTTGCCTCTGTTTTCTGCATCTGTCAATTTCTTCTTGATTATTATTTATGACAACTGCTTTGTCATCCTTCTTCAGCAATCTATCTTGGACATTCATCCTCTGTTCTTCCAACTTTCTCCTTTGAAAGTCTAATTCTCTATATAACTCAATGATTTTACTTGGAGTGGACTTTGGAAATTTTACATGATCTTCCATTTCCTCATTTGTTATTGGCTCATTATCACATGGTCCTTATTCCTCTGCTAAATCTTCCTTAACATCCTTCAGTAGATGTTCTTCCTCTTCTTCTTCCATTTGACTATCCACCTGTACCAAATATGTTCCAGCATCTGCAACAACATCCTTAATTATAAGACAATCATTATAATAAATATAAGGCCTCTGTACCTCTTTTCTCTTTAGCAACACTTCAGTATGTTGCGTTGAATTCTCTTCTTCTGTCAGCATATCAGTATGCTGATCCAAACTCAAAGAACTCTTGAGACTATCAGCTAGTCTCCCCTTCTCATCATCTATTTCAATGATGTCTTCCAGCATTTGTCCATTGTAGTGAATTGATTCTTTCCCAGCCTCTTTATCATATTTTTCTCCAAAACTTTCATCTTCTGGAAGGTACTCTTTCACATCTTTGAGAGCTTTAAAAGACTGTCTATCTTCTTCCAAACCTGCAATCACACACAAATCATTAGTTTTAAAATCACAAGACCTTACGGTCTTATTTGATGCTTCAGTCATCAATTCTTCGGGCTGCTTCGAATCATTCATATAATTCAACTCTTATAGCTCTTCATCACTTTCAAAAATTAATGGTCCACATATCGAAACTTCAACATCTTCTTCAGCATCTTCCTTTTGTTGTAGCTCAACTCTTTCGAGCTTCTCTATCCTCTGTCTGGCATCTATAACCTGTTCAAGTTCCCTTAGTTCCTTTATCAACTGCATATTCACCTGATGATTCCTCTTCTCTTGTAGCCTCTGCCACTTCACCTTCTTTCGCATGACATAACCATGCTTCTGGTCTACTTCATTTCTTTGCAACATCTCCATTAACACCTCAAGCTGAACTACTATTTCAGCCTTCTCCCTTTCATATTCCTCTTTGCTTAACTGTCTCTGTATGTTATTTGCCTTGGCATCCTTCTCCTTTTGTCCTCTGCTGTGGTCTTTTTCAGAACCTTTATTACGACTATCACTAGTCATCATCCTCTCCATCTTATGAGTTCCTCACTCACTTTACTATGAGTTGCGCTAAAGCCTCTTCAACAGCAAGTCCTGTCCTGCTGACACTTACCTCACCAAGCTCTCCTCACTCAGTCTTTTGGCAGGCAATTGGTTCTCTATCTCTGGAACCTCCTTTGAGCACTTCTCTTTGCTCTTATTGGGCTTCAACTCATATGCATCTTCTAAGAACACAACTGTCCTCCTTGTCCAATCTTTATTGGAATTCCTCAAGGTTCTTCAATATCTCGGTTTGATCTTGTCCTTCCGTTCGCCTGCACTTTTGAATGGACTGTCCTTCCCACTGGCTTTCAGCTGTGACTTCAAATTCTGTTACTAACATCCCTCTTATAGTTTAACTACTGTAATCTCACTATAAAATTTCATTCATTCATATCTGCTAATCATTAGAAAAAACTGGATACCTTCAATTACCTTTGGAATCTCACCATTTTTGCAAATTTGTTTCAGCAAATCTTTATGCTTCCTCTGCACAATTTCTCGATATTCAACTACTGTCAATCAGATTTTAGAATCTGATCCTTTCTTCCAACCTTCCGGCTTTATTTGGAAAACTTTAGCTATCAGCAAAAATTCCTTCTTTGTTGAGTTTCTTCCACTCAGAAATCATTAACAGCTTCTTTCATTACTATCCCTTGATCTCCTTTGCTGAGATACTTCATTGCTGCAACCATCAATCCTCAATCTATTTCTTTGTCAGTAAAACTCAAATCAAAATTAAACAAACACAATACTTGCATGATTCTTCATTCATCCAAGTGAATCTCCATTCTCCAAACATCGTTGTGGATTCTTCTGTCTCTGCAATCTCTGCTTAATTCTGCTTTACCTGCCTCTAAGAACTTAATTGTTCTTTTCCATTTCTCAGTTGTATTCTGTTTGCTTGACTGTCAGATTAGAATCTGATCTCCCTTTCCTGCATGCACATCTTCTACTCCATAAACGCTGTCACAATTTATCTCTGCGCTTATCACCTGCAATATGTCAATCACTCATACAACCCATATCGAATTTTATCAATCAAAACATAATTCTATTCTGTTCGAATGCAAAACCGAGAGTTACTTCTTCACACAGGATTTGATATAAATTCAAATTTAGACTTCAACACTTTTCAAGAAACTTTCATACAGAGCCAAGCTCTGATACCAAAATGACACAGGGTAAACCTGCAAAACCCAGAATCTTCACACTTTGTGCATATAAGAATGCATCTCAGCTTTTTCCTGAACTTTCAATTGCGGAAGCCACAAACTCAAATCATCTTCTCATAACTGAAACTATAAGTTCGGGAAAATTCACACACTGTCATTTTCACACGCAAGCTCTTCAACTTTTGTTCACACAAACCATACTCTCATAACCCCAGGAATTGGACTTCGTCCTCACTTTAATGCATTCAATTCAACACTTGGAAATTATGAAAGCCAAATTTGATGTGCCACGACTTTTCACATTTACCATAATATTTAATGTATTTCTACAACCCAAAGATATTATGGTTTCAATACTTGTTTTAAGATTCCGTTACAGCGCCCACTATTCACCAAGTTTTAGCCATCGATTCTGTTATCAAACATATGAACCGGTTTGA
Source organism: Pinus albicaulis (assembly GCA_034641835.2). Taxonomy (NCBI): domain Eukaryota; kingdom Viridiplantae; phylum Streptophyta; class Pinopsida; order Pinales; family Pinaceae; genus Pinus; species Pinus albicaulis. The sequence continues at coordinate 184,957,391 of CM076582.1, read as the reverse complement.
TAAAAAAGAAACCCAATAAAACAACCATACATTTATTACTGACCATTCACTGGCTGGCGCTTTCAACATCTGATCAAATTCGCACATTGACCTTTGGATCATTTTCATCGCCGCTTTCTGATTCACAAGTTTCAATTATCTACGCGCTTTTCACTGTATAATGATTATTTCAATTTCGATGCGATTCATTTGCCATTTCTCCAATTCGATTATGTTTTACACAGCCTGATGCGATTTCAACCGCAATCGGCAACCACCATGATTTGAATGCCCACTGTCAAAAGTTCGCAGCTCCGATCCGATTAATTGGAATTGGAGATCGCAAGTTCAAATTTCGCTCATACTTTACCATCCTCCAAAGTTTCGATCCGATCCAATCGGAAATCGGGATCGCTTCATCGCTTCTTTCCTGTGGTGTCAAGGTATCTTCCGGACCCGATTTCACCTTAAACTCAGCTTATCTCACTTCACGTCCGGGTTCTATCACAACATAGAACTATTCTCTGCTCCGATTGATTCTACATCTCTTACTCTGTTCATGGTTCTGCGCTGACTCCCAATCGATCTCTGCTTGACCAGATTTAACATCTGGCATTCTATTCACCCGTAAGGCTTCCGACCATTAATTAAACATTTGTTATGTCATCGATCCATCTGTTTATCGATGACTGTATCATCCAGACTTTCGAATGTCTGCATAATCTTATCAAATGCAGAATTAACTAATCAAAGATTCACAAATCTCAGCATTTCCACGCATTATTCAACAATTGGGACTTCATTTCAACAGTTAGAGATTAGCGTAGAAACTGTATCAATGACCAGTTACTACGTCCTTCCACATATCAAATGCATATCATTCGTTAACAAGACCGTGACTCAAATGCGTTAACCAACGAATATAATCCAATAGAAATTTAAGAAGGTGAGAACACCCTTTCGATCACCATAATCAAGAAATTACATAAAAACCCAATCCAAACTCAAACAGCTCGATATGCAAACTTGCACACAATATTGATTTCATTTATATTAAATAAAAGAACAGAGTCTCACCTTGGAAATTTGCCCAAAAATAACCACTATTACACACTCTTACAAAATACAATATACTACCACGACTCTGAGCTATCGCTCCACACAGAAACTCATTCTAATATCACTAATTCTACCTCTCTAAAAGAATCCTCCTGTCGCTCATTACAATTCTTCTCTATTTATTATCCACTCGAATAATTCTCCTAAATTATCTAACAGAATTTCCTATTTTTTTTCAAGATAGAACAGAATTCTTCTATTCCGTTGCTTTTCAAGTACACTTAGACTAACAGCTCTATCCCAAAATCCAAAATAAGCTAATCTCCCATTTATTACAATAACAAACTATTTGAGGAATCCAACCTCCTGAGTAAATCAATTTTGACCGACAGTCAATGAATTTCACCATGTTTAACCACAACATGTGGACAATTCTCCACATTGTTGGCTAATCCCGATGCTCCTGCATCATACTACCTCACTTGCGTATACCAATGGGCCACCAAAACTTTGAGTCACAAGAAAAAGCTTTGGAAGCCGCCATGAAACTAGAAGCCGCGCCCAAAGACGATACTTTGGGTAGAGTACAGCAAATTCAGGAGCAGCTTGGAGCCATGCACATGGAAATACAAAACCTACGGAAGGAGCGGGGAAAAGGAGCTAGTTCAGATCTCTGGTGCATATGATGTCGGGTATCTGGCCATACGAAGGATCAATGCCCTCTATTGGCATATTACATGTAGGTAGGAGGACTTAGTCTGCTACATCCAGGCTCAATCGGGTCTGCGTTATGGTGTGATGACTGACGGGTAGCAATACTACACGATACAGCCCAGTGTCGTCGACTAAGTATGGGCGAACTGAAGCAACAGTGGTGCAGGTTCTGTTGGTCGGTAGGACACGATGAGTAGAATTGTTACACGTACGACTTAATGATATATCAGAGGAACTTATATAGGGTACAATCAGACCCTGCATCGCCAAGATCTCCCATGAGCTTTGGTGGCTCCGCAACAAGGGGCAGGGGAGGTCGAGGAGGAAGCGCGGGACGAGGACGTGGGAAGCTAATATGTTATAACTGCAGGGAGGTAGGACACTTCGCCAGGGACTGCCCAAACCCTACCAAACAATCCTACAAATATTTCCAGTAGCTGGACCATGCGAGTGAAGACTGCCCAATCCTGATAGCAAAAATGCAGGAAAAACAACCCACCCCCATGCAAAACGTGTAAATATTTAAATCTGAGCTAAGAAACATAGACCCAAGTGTGAAAGTCATAACTCGCAGTGGAATGATCACCCAAGGAACAAAGGAGGCGCCTACCAGGGATCCTACGACCTCGCAGCAAGGATTGAACATCAACAAGGGACAAGACACCATAGTAGCTACTCCACAAATACCGACACACCTCAAGATAGGGGAGGGGGTTGAGCCCTTCCTGCAGGCATGTTTGAAGATGCTGCGTAACCCACAGGCTATAGAGAACCTTCAAGCATTAATGCATAGCTGCGCAACTCGGCCCGATTCGATTCCAGGATCAAGGATGTACACAAGCTATACCGATATAAAAAATGCACTAGAATAGAAATGCGGTTAACTGCACAGATTGGTGACTACAAGATGGATCAAGTTATTTTAGCCTTGGATCAGATGCAAATGTATTACCGAAACAAACATGGCAATGAATGGGAGAGCCTAAATTGGAATGGTCCACCATCTAGCTGTGCATGGAAAATCAACAGGAGATCATCCCTCTAGGAAGGTTGCCAAAAGTCATGGTAGATATTGCAGGGGTAAAAGTCCTGGCTGACTTTGAATTAATATAAATTATGGAAGATGCGGATCCTTACGCGGATCCTTACCCTGCACTCCTTGGACTAGACTGGGCTATAGATATCGGGGGTGTCATCAATCTAAAAAAATGCAGCATGGTGTTTGAAAATAACGGTACGCACGTAATAGTACCATTGGATCCCATGGAAGGTGCGCGATATACAGAACCAGCACGCGATGAGGAAGAAATAGATCACATTTACAAATTAACTACGCAGGATGGAGACTGGAATAACCCCACGGCGGAAGGAGTACTCTACTGGGAGAAGGACAGTGAATGCTTTTCCGACTCGGATGGGGAACTGGAAAATTGGAAAAATCGGTTGCACGATGTCTCGGCGCTACAATGGCCTCAGGTCGCGAGGGCCCTCTGTTGCATTTCTTCGGAGGTAAGAGATCTACCCCATTTTGATGAGTCTGGTAGCGTCCAAGAATTCATGTGGACTTTGGAAGCTATGGTTCCAAGAGAACGACGGCTTTGGGCCCTGAATCTAGCTATGCGTGGGACACCTGCGCGATGGTGGGATACCCGTAAGGAAGCATTCCTGGACTAGGAAACGTGTCGAGATATGATGATCATGCGGTTCGCACCCCGAGATGACATACGCACCAAGATATTTCTCAAACACGGGGATCCCCGCGCGCATCTGTTCAATTGGATGGGAAAATGGTCCGACCAGACTACGGAAGAATGGGTTCATCTATTTTTTCATGCCTTGGGCCCTATCCTCACTGCATGGTATTTAGATGTGGAGCTACATCAGCGCACCCGCCACTGGGAAATACTAAAATATGACTTTATAGGAACGTTCGGCCTAGTTGGAGGGATGGAAACGCTCGACGAAGATCTGCAGGACATCGATGTGTTTGTATTTAATAACTCAAACCATCATGCCGCACCAGAGGTCCTGACATGGGAAGCGCAGATGCAAGACATAGTCAACTGTCAAAGCTTGGCGATAGACGAAGAAGAAGACAATCCTCGGAACGTCTATGTTCCATAATCCGAGGGGGAACATACCATTATTGGACCTCCGCTGCAGAATATTGATGTAACACAACCTCTCAAGCTACGCGAGGTTGATATTGGGATGGAAGAACACCCTAATTTGGCTAAAATTGGGGACTATTGGGATGAAGGAACCATAGGAAAAATTGCAGAGCTACTTACGAAATTTCAAGACTTATTTCCAACAAATTTTTCCGAGCTCAAAGGAATCACGGGGGACCTAGGCATTATGCACATCACTCTGAAGCCTAAAGCGCGCCCCGTAAAGTAGCGGCCTTATCGACTGAATCCTAAATATAAGAAAAAGCTCAAAGAAGAACTGGACAAAATGCTTGCTATAGGTATCATTGAACCAGTTGAATAGTCGGATTGGGTAAGTCCGATGGTCATCCAGGAGAAGAAAACAAAAGGCGAAATACGCATCTGCATAGATCTATGCAAGTTAAATGACACCTATGTCCATGACCCATTCCCTATTCCCTTCTTAGATGAAATCCTTGATAGCGTGGGCAGAAAGGAAGCCTATTCCTTCACTGATGGGTTCTCAGGGTACCACCAGATCCGAATTGCACCTGAATATCGCAGTAAGATTACATTCGTGACAGAATGGGGATCCTTTCAGTATATGGTCATGCCCTTTGGTCTCAAGAACACACCCGCTATTTTCTCACAAGTCATAGTCGATGTGTTCAAGGAATTTATTCATAATTTCCTGGAGGTTTATTTCGATGACTGAACGGTATTCAGCCTGGTAAAGGAGCATGTCTCTAACCTGTGATTAATGTTGAACGCATGCCAGAAGCACCAGATTTTCTTGACTATCAAGAAGTTAATTTTTCGTGTACCTTTCGGAATCTTGCTCGGGCACATAGTATGTCGGAAAGGGTTGATGGTTGATCCTGTGAAGGTGGTCGTAATTATAAACCTTGCAGTCCCAACAACGGAAAAATAGTTGCATTATATTCTCAGACACACAGGCTATTAAAGGAAATTCATTCAGGGGTATGCACTAATCACAGCACCTATGGAAAAAATGCTAAAAAAAGATGTTTCCTTTTTTGGAACAATGAATGTCAGAAGAGTTTTGAACTACTCAAAGAGAAGATGATCTCTGCACCCATATTGATATTTCCTGATTGGTGGAAGGAATTTCATGTACATTTGGATGATTCAGGCATCGCCTTCGGTGTTGTCCTCACTCAACCTAGAAAGGGAGATATTGATCACCCAATTTCCTTTACGATTCGGAAACTCTCGGGCGCAGAACGCAATTACTCTACCACTGAGTGAGAGGGACTGGCCATGGTATACGCCTTACAAAAATATCGACACTATTTACTAGGCGGGCACTTTAAAATGTTCATCGATCATTCGGCATTGAAATACCTTGTCAACAAGACTGTGTTGGGGGGGGATATTTGTCACTGGTTGTTGCTATTTCAAGAATATGATTTTTAGATCATCGTCAAGCCCGGAAGGTTGAATGCGGATCTGGATCATCTGTCCCGCATCGAGACTGGGGAAAAACCTACTAACTTAGAGGAAGGATTACCAAATGCACAGTTGTTCACCATTAAGGTTGTTGACACACACTTCGTTGATATCATTTAGTTCCTAACTACAGGCATAGCTCCCACAGAATATTCGATGCAGCAGAAGGAGTTGGTTACTCAGGCGGAGGACTTTACTATCATCGTCGGCCAGTTATACAAGCTAAGCGCTGATGAAATACTACGCAGATACGTCCTGGAACATGAACGGCCTACCATTTTGGCAGAGGCACACGAAGGCGTCCAAGGAGGTCACTATGCAGAGAAAGAAATGGCACAAAATAATTTGAGAGCTGGGTTATGGTGGCCTACCTTGCATCGGGATTCTTACACCTATTGTAAATCATGTGATACGTGCCAGCGAACTGGACAACCCTCACGCTGAGATGAGATGTCATTACAGCCTCAAATGGCTTTACAGGCTTTTGAAAAATGGGACATTGATTTTGTGGGACCCATCAATCCTCCAGGCAAGAAGACAGGTGCGTGCTACTTTATTACCGCCACTAACTATGTCACTCGATGGTCTGAGGCACAAGAGGTGAAGGATTGTACTGAAAATACAGTTGCGCACTTCATCTTCGAGCAGATTCTGACCAGGTTTGGTTGCCTAAAGATCCTAATGAGCGACAGAGGTACGCACTTCGTTAATGAAATGATTCAAGCCCTGAATGAGGAATTCTGGATCCATCATGCGAAAAGTACACCATACCATCTGCAGGCAAATGGGGCAGTTGAAGCTTTTAATAAAATCTTGGAATAGGCATTAACCAAGGTCTACAATTCCGATCATAGCGACTGGGATGTTCACATCCCCTCTTTGTTGTGGGCCTACCAAACGACCTGCAAGAAGCTAATAGGAAGGACCCCCTTCCGGATGGTCTATGGCAAGGAAGCCATTATGCCCATAGAATACATTTTTCCTAGCCTATGCATTGCAGCATTTACAAATATGGCAGAACCGGATATCATGGAGGAGCACCTTGCACAGCTTTTGGCATTAGAGGAAGATCGGTTTATTGCTAACTTTCATCAGCAGGTTCAGAAGGCTCGTGATAAAGCCTGGCATGATCGACATATTCGCCAAAAGACATTCGTAACAGGAAACCTAGTCCTTTTATACGATAGCCAGCTTTTGAAACACCAAGGGTAATTTTGGCAGCACTGTCTTGGTCCCTACATCGTTAAGGAAATCACGGATGGTGGATCAGTCTGGCTAGCTACCCTGTGCGGTGACATGTTACCTGGCTTTGTCAATGGTAGTTGACTCAAGACATACAGGGCTAAATGACTATATGGCCAGACTAATTGGCTCAGACACGGTCGACCCACCAAGGAGAGGCCGTTGACAAGCCTATGGGATACACGCGCTGGTCATCCAATCACCCCAGAGGCACTTGGCAACCCTGCGGCCACAGTGACTCGGGACGAGTCACAAGATTTTGTTGGGGGACTTTTGGAACAGGATCTCCTACGAGCTATGAAAATGGTCCGATTTGCTATATTTTTTATTATATTTAGTCTAGCACAGGGGTTTCGGGGTGGGTCAAAGACCCGAAAGCATTGTAATGGGAAAAAGGGTAAAACCAGGGGTCTGCAAACCATGGTTTGCAAAACATAGGAAAGTTTAGGCTAAATTATTATAAATAGAGGAACATTTTGTATTGTAAGGTAGGAAATGAAGAGTTATTGATGTGAACTGTGGTTTAAGATATCTGTGCTTGAACTAAATTAAATCATTCCTAAATAACACAAATTGGAAGAAAACATTAAGATAAAGCTTATCAGTCAAAGAAGGGTACTTATATACAGTAAATCCTAACTCTATGCTTGATGTTCTTTATCAGAGAAGATGAACAAAGTGGAAACAGAAATAAAATAACGATTTACAATAAGAAATAACATCACCGTAGACATAGACCAGGATCCCATAAATCAGCTTGTATTGATGCTTCAAACTAGTTATAGCATTAAGTCTAGTGTTTCAGGTCAGCAATCATCTTCACTATTCAGCCTAACTATTCTATCACAAGTAGAGCTTCAAGAGCCTTTGAACACTATTTACAATCAGAAGTTTCGAACACAAGTATATATCAAAGTTCTGCAACCAACATTTTCTCATATTCTATAGAAGTATTTATAGAAGGAATGAGGAGGTGGGATCTGATAAAAGATCTCCAAGGTCAATTAATACAGAGTTACTACTCCTCAGCCTTTGATGGGCTCAATGGAGAAGAGTACAGATATTCTCATTGTATTAATTGATTTACATTAAAGATTAAGCTCGGTGGGAGCATTTTTTGACTTTTAAGGATCTGTTTTAGGATGTAATAACTCTGCTGATATTTTACATTAAGTTCATTTGGCAGAATTAATTCTTTGGCTATGTTGAGGCAAATATCTGATTTTCTAATCAATAACTTTGGCCTCTGTTGAATGCTTGTGGCTATAGGTGGCACTGTGGTAGCTGAGAGGAATCAATTGGCCTCTGTTGTAGCGGTGGAGGCCTTTCTGTCTGATAAACACTTATTATTTTCTTTTAACTGTGTTTTAATTTGGAGGATTAGGCTTTTGATAATCAATCTTAGCCGTAATCCCCCAAAATTTGTCTTGAATCTTCTGTTTTTCTGTGTTTTGTCTTTGACACTGATACTCTTTTGTTTTTATTTCATTCTGTGTGTCTTGTTGATGTGCAGGGCCGCACAGGGCTCATATGGCATCAATGCCCATGAAGCATTGACGAGACGTGGAGTTTGAACCCTTGTAGTTCTTTCCCTTTGATAAACAGAAATACAGAGGATTGTCACCCTCGACTTTATTTTCCTTTATTATTATGGGAAAAACATTTGAAACCTGCAAAACACACAAAATATTAAGAAATCCTGCGTTTATTGGGTAAAAACTGCTTCAGAGGGTGTGGGGAGGAGCATGGTCATTAGATGGCATCATCCAACGGTGTAGATTTGTTTGCGAAGGTTAAAGGAAGAGCAGAAGGAAGAAATAATTCAGAACTGTTGATCGCGCAGAGATCAATGGTGGGGATCAGTTGTGATCATACAAAGTGAATGAGTCACTTTATAAAGAAATGGCAAAAATTTGATGAGATAAGGTTAAAAAACCTTTGTTAGGAGGAAATATGGTAAAACTAGTGTTGGGGGTTTAGGATGAATACGAGCCGTCGGATGAGATCGGTCCTACAAGATCAACGGCTGAGGAGGCGCGCGGAAAAACTCAAATGGAAAGAGGGAAAGTGGTTTCGGGGATGAAAACCACTGCTTTAGCATGGAGAAAAGGCGGGTAGGCAATTTTTCCTTTTGGAATGTGATACGCGTCCCCACCCGACATGTGGCATCGGAAAACCACCCATTTCGCGTGCCCTTTGGGAAAATAAACTTCGCGCTGAAAGTTACGCGATATAAACTATGGGCCGTTAGATCTGGGGCCTCAGATCTGACGGAGGAGAATGAGCGCGAAATGGATTAGATGCGCGGGAAGATAGCGGGGAGGGCGGATTCATTATGGGCCATCCGATCAGGGGATTGACGATGGAGATTTAAATCTGGGGTTTAAAAAAAATATATACAGGCGGAAAAAAGTTGAAGCAGGACCGTTGATCTGCAGAGATCAACGACCAAGATTGGCTAAAAAACATTATGAGCGGGGCTACATATTTTTAGACCAAAGTCAGGAAATGCGATCTGGACACGTGGACGGTCTAGATGCAATCAGAGGCATTCAATCGACGGGGGGAAGAATTTGCACAGTGCCGATGCGATTGAGCGTTGACCGTCGATCTGTAGATTAGATCGACGGTGGGAAATGAATTGGAGGGTTCTGAAGCGGAGGCAAGGCTAATGATCGAAGCGAATGTGGGTCGTTGGATCTAGGATGACAGGGAGGAGATCAATGGTCCAAAATAGATCGGGGAATGGCCAATCATAGGGGACACAAAAGTGAGCCCGATAGAACATGTGATGCGATCATGTGCAGGCCATTTGATCGGCTCAAGATCAACGGCAGAGATTGCTTTAAAACCGAACTGGCGGAAACCCTTTGAAACATATGAAAAACCCAAAATTTTAATATAATACAAATTTTTGGCTGTCGGGCGGGTTATATATATATGAAATGAATAAGCGCCCGTCTACGGGGCCCATGGTCTTTATGAAATATAATATGCCCGAGGCGTATATATGAAAAGGGCCAATCGCAATCGGAAGGTTGGGCCTTCGGGCTTTTCAATCTACCCATTTTGAAATTTGTGATGCGATTAGCGCTTCGGGACCTTTAACTCTTTGTCCCAAGCGCAAGTTATATGGAGCAAAGTGGAGGGGGCAGAGTTTAATACAATGGGGCTTAAACGCATTGGAACTTTTGATGTGGGTCTTTCAATCTACCCATTTTTCATTAAAAATCATAACTCCAACGGGTTTAGACCAAAACTTTAAGTAAGTGGGTTTATAACTTTACAAAGGAAAAAATCAATCGGAAGGATTTATTCCAAGGTTTAAGCGCCCGATTGCAGGCCCACGGATTTATATGAAGTATTAATATGATCGAGAGCTGTGTACAAGGGCTTAATCGCATCGAAACTTTTTAACATGGCAAATAGACTTGCGTGCTAGGATTTTTGCGATGTGATAAGCGCTTAAATGGATTAGCGCCTGGTTCTAGCACCAGGGCATATAATGGGGAAGTGGTTAGGACTTAGCCCAAGGGGACTTAAGTCTGTAATACAAAAAAAGGTGTTTTTTAATGAAATTTTTTCAAGTTTTCAATGGATTTGGGGGTTTCGACAGAGTCAAAAAGGAGTTTTAAACTCTATAAAGGGGATTTCATGAAGGGGAAATGGGGAAAACTGAAAAATAGAGGAATTTCATGGGAATGAAAAGGGGTAAAAATGGAGGTTAGTTTTGAAGTGGAAGGAGGGGAAAATGGTGTTTGCAGCAGTATTTTCTCTTATGGAATCAGTATAATTTATGATTTCTAAATGGAAACAGCAGTGAAGATTAATGAAACAAGGGCATGATGTCTCCAAGAGTCTTCAAGAAATAACACTTTTTAGCAATAAAATTTTTTTCTTGAAGGCTCCAAAAACGTTTTAGCCACCATTTGATATGACAAATTTTATTGGTGGCTAACAGTGGCTCCACTTGGGGATGGTGCCTTCTTGAAGGCATCAAGAACTTCAGACTTGCATTCTCTGGGAGGCTGATTAGTGCCTCATCCATTGGGTTGTGTTTCTTTTCTTGGATGATATTCTTTCTCTGAAAATACGTCAATAGCCATGGAAAACAATGGAACTTCATCAATACAAGCTTTCTACCTACCCAATCCTATTGATCTAACATTTTTTCTTCTTTAGAGTGCACTTGGATTGGCAAACTCTTTTGACAACATTTTATTCTTTTAAAAGCATAAAATCTAATCTACTTCTACTCCTTATTTCTCCATGAACTCAGATTAAACAGTTGAGTCCATATTATTTTCTACCTATTCTACCAATCTGTTAGGATTAAACAGTCTAACAGAATTTTATTCTCTAAATTCTTCAACAGAAATTCAAAAGCATACAAGTCAGGATTGAACAATCCAACTTGATGCTGATCTATGGCATAAAAAACAAGTTGCACATAGATATTATTTTGCAGAAAATTAAAACAAAATGAAAGGCTTAAGATCTAAAATTTTAAAGTACTTCATTAATCCTTTTACAACTCTATTTTTACTTCTGTTTGAGCTGTTTTTCCATTGTTGACTGGTTCAGATTTTGAGCTGATTAGAACCAGTTATTCCTCTGTTTTGACTCACAATTTGAAACAGATTGGAGTCAATTCTTGCTTGGAAATTCAGGTTCAGATTTTCATCATGTTTGAACCTTTAATTTCTAGTCTAATCTACCTACTGATAAGCCAAGATTAAACAGTTTGGCAAATCGAATTCACTATCTTATCAGCAATAAATTTAAAACTAATTAGTCAATATTAGGCTATTTGACTAACTAGAAGTGTGTTTTTCAAGAGTGGCATTTAAGCTTGCACACTTTTAGATTTGTTTCTCTTTTTGTTGGTATGGGGTTGTACCTTTATTGTTTTTTGTAATCTGCCCTCTTTTCTTTCTTTCATTGTTTTTGTATTTTTTATTTTTCTAACTTTGAATGCAATGATGGGTGAAATATTTATAATGAGAAAAAAGATAAAAAAAGGCTTTCATAACATGACATGGATCAAGAGAAGTAATGTTTGAGCATCCTGCCATTGACAAGACCTCCAAACAATTCTGCTCCATTCAACTCTTGTAAGAAAAAGGCATCATTACCAGCAGCTAAATGAATGAGATAAGGGCCAAGCCATAAGTTGTCAAATTTTCCATGCTTGCCCTTGTCTTCCCTTCTTGAGTCCCACTTTAAAAATTTGTCCCCAACATTAAAATTGCTGGCCTTTGTTCTTCTATCAAAAGGCTTTTTAATGTTGTCTTGCTTTTGTAATGCTTTGTTATAAACCTCCTCTCTGGTTTGATGAAGGTGAATAGTCTGATTTATCCTTCTGATCATGTCATTATCTTTAGACTGAAACTCTTGAATTAACTTCATAACTGGCACACCGAGGCTGGTTGTAAAAATTGCATCAGTGCCATACACAAGCTGGTAGGGTGACATGCCAATGGATTTCTTCAAACTCAATCTGTCAGCCCAAAGTGCATGCACAAGCCTTGTGTGCCAAGACTTTTTGTTGTCTTCCAACAACTTCTTGATTATGTTCACTAAACTCTTGTTTGAGGATTCTGCAAGTCCATTACCTTGAGGGTAATAAGCTGTGGAATGCCCCAATGTGATCTGATATTTGTGACAGAACTCAACCATCTTCTTTGATCCAAATGCTGTTGCATTATCAGTGATGATCTTGGTAGGACAGCCATTTCTAGAGAGAATATTATTCTCCATGAATTTTATAATAACAGAATCATTGGCTTGCCTACAAGGGATGGCTTCTATCCATTTGGTGAAGTAGTCTGTGGAAGTGAAAATCCATCTGTTTTGAGCTGAAGATGATGGATGGATTTCACCTATGAAGTCAAGTCCCCACTGTTGAAAAGGGGCTTCAACAGTGATCGGATGCAGAGGTAGGGGTAGAAGCTTTCTTTTTCCTTCAAAAAGTTGACATTTATGACAGGCAATTATCATCTTGTGTACATCAAGAAAGATATTAGGCCAATAGTAACCAACCCTCAAGATTTTGTTGGCTGTTGTCTTCCAATATAAATGGCCTCCACACTCTCCTTCATGGAACTCGTGCTTAACCTTCTCTGCATCATACTCAGGCAAACATTTAAGCAATATACCACTTGCATTTTTCCAATAAATACATCTATCTATAATGCAATATTTTACAGCTTTTAATTTTAAGAACCTTGCCTTTGTTTTTGTCAAACTAGGAGGTGTATTCAAATTAAGCAAAATATAAAGAACATCAGCATACCAAGAGGAATTCATAAAATGGTCTTCAACAATGGGAGTTGATATTTCCTCTTGATCATCCAAAGCATTAATCATATTAATATCAAGAACTTCAAAATTGGATTCAGCCATTAATCTGGCTAGACCTTGGCTTTTGATGAGTTTAGTGGGTTTTATCTCTAAATCATATTCAATAATAACTGCAATCCACTTACCTCTCTTACCATCTGGGTCCTGTGTTAGAATATCTTTGACAACTAAATTTGGGACAAAGGCAATGATGTGTGAGTGCAAGATGTATACTCTGAAGTCTTTCAAAGCTTTAACCAAAGCAAAAGCTTGCTTCTCCATAATGTTATACTTAAAAGGGGCATCCCTCAAAGCCTTGCTAAATAATGCAATAGGTTGCTCTTGTCCTTGTGGATTTTTCTATAGAAGGACAGCAACTATTGTATGTTCTAATGCAAATGAAAAAATATGAAAATCTTTTGAAAAATCAAGACTTATTAGAACCGGTGTTTTGGTTAACCCTTGTTTCACCAGTTCAAAGGACTTCTTTGCTTCCAAGGTCCATTTTACCCCGTGCTCCTTCTTCAACATTTTTGTAATATTCCTAAGGAGCTCAGCCAAGTTGGGGATGAACCTTCTCAAAAAATTAATCTTTCCAATGAAAGATTGCAACTCCTTGATGTTTCGAGGATGAGAAATCTGCAATATGGCCTCAATCCTCTTTGGATCTATCTTAATACCCTCTTCTGAAATAATGTGCCCAAGAAGTTTACCTTCTTGGAGACCGAATAGTGTTTTCCTAGGGTTCAAAGATATACCAAACTTCCTACATCTCTCAAATACTATCCTTAAATGTTCTAAGTGCTCTTCATCTGTCTTTGAAAAAAAAGTAACATCATCAAGTTATATAATGATGAAGTAGCCCAGTTCTTCAGAAAATGCCATATCCATGGCTCTCTTAAAAGTTTCTCCAGCATTCATTAGACCAAAAGGAATTTTCACATACATGAAAGTGCCCCATGGTGTAGTAAACGCTGTCTTTGGTTGATCATCAGGGTGAACTAAGATCTGATTGTACCCCGAGTAGCCATCAAGCAAAGAAATTCTTCTAGACCTGACTACCCTTTGTAAAATATGATCCATATTAGGTAAAGGGTAGTTGTCTTTCAACGAAGCTTTGTTTAAGTCTCTAAAGTCTATACAAAGTCTGATCTCTCTTGTTTTCTTCCTAACTGACACCAAATTAGACACCCACTCAGAATATCTAATAGGGACAATAATACCAGCTTCATACATTTTCTTGATTTCCTTCTCAACCAAAGGCAACTGAACAGGATTTATTTTGCATAGCTTCTGTTTAAATGGTTTTTGGTTTTCCTTGAGAGGGATTTTGTGCTGTATTATTTCAGTGTCATAGGACTTAAGATCTTCGTAACTCCACGCAAAAACATTAGAAAATTCCTTAAACAGCTCTATGTATTTGAGTCTAATGTGAGCTGGTAAGGTCTTAGACAGTTTAATGATCATTGGTTTAAGTCCACTGCCTATATTTCACTCTTCCACTTCTGTATCTATAGGTTCCAGTTTTGGCTTCTTGGCCACATCGTTAAAATCGAACAACTCTTCTAAAGGGGCCAGACCCTTAGGAAAACTTTGATCTTTGGACTACATGGTTTCTAACTCCTTTGTTTCTAACTCTGCAGTCAATTTTGTTTTGTTTTCAAGTTTGCTAGATAATAGATTTATATTGGCAATCTCAGGAGATGGCTCTTCTTCACCAAGAAAATTTTCTTCGTTGCAGTCTATTTCATAATCTGAGTCCGAACTGTTTAGTTCAAATTCATTTCTGAATTGCATGAAGTCTTCTATTTTTTTGTCTCCATCAAACACCTGCCAATATTTTTCGTTATCAGGAACAGCTGGTCTGAATTTTATCTGAGTTGTGCAGTCTTTGGTTTCATGTGGCGTTAAGCATGTTCTAGCTGCAAAGGCTAAGCTATGGGCCGCGATATTTCTTTTTCTTGGGACAAAAATTACCTGGTACTCCTCAAAAAATTTTAAAAGATCCACGATGTCATTTCAATAGGCCCTAAGTCTTGGGTGATTTGCGTTGTATTCTTTGTTGACTTGCCTAATGATTAATTCAGAATCCCCATATGCTTTGATTCTTTTGGCTCCTAACTTTTTCAACAAACGCAAGCCTAAAAGCAGGGATTCATATTCCGCTATGTTATTAGAACACTGAAAGTTTAATCTACAGGAAATTCTTTCTATGTGGTTGTTCTCAGTGTTTCATATCTAGACACCTGCACGAGCATTAGTTCTAGTGCATGACCCATCAAAGTTCATACTCCACAGAGGACTAGTTTTAGTTTGATCTTGGGTACTGTCCTCTACAACTAAAGTGCTTTCGGGTTGTTGTGGACTATCAACACTTAGCTGAATTCGTTTCAACTCCTCAGGTTGCTCATTTATTCGAGGAATGTTTTCTTTACTGTCAAGGTTAAAAATTGATGGATGCATGACTTGTAGCTCAAGACCTTTGTTTGGTTTTCTAAAGTTTTCAAATGTAGCAAACTGTTTTGACACTTCCGTTGTGTTTACCTCCTCCTCTCTATAGGCCATTAATTCATTTGAAGTGACCTACTAACCAAGAGTTTCATCATTAAACAAGATAAAATAATTGAGGCCTATGTTTACAGAATACATAGGATAATTTTGTGGTTTGTCTTGGCTTGTAACGGTGTACTGCATATGGGACTCCCTGTAAAGTCTTCTTCTTTGATTGAAAACAGGGATGGTCGCATAGGTCATGTCCATCTACATAGTTCCTTGTAACTTAGCCCCCCAAGATCTTGATAGTAGCATTCCATACGTTGGGGGAACATCAGCCACAACAATATCCATGACTAAGCATTTGGATGGAATCTGTGCTAAGTTAACGCAGAGGTCCTTTATCAATCCTAAACATTTTACTTTGCTTGACTCAAAGGAGTAAAGGTCTTTATAAGGTATGGTGATTTCTAGACCAAGGCTCTCCATTACGACTTTAGGCATTAAATTATGAGAAGCCCCGAAATCATGCATAGCGTTGTGAAAAATATTTTCATGAACGTTTAAACTTAAATAAAAAGGAGGAACAGGTCCCTCTTGATACTTACCTTCAATATTTGGACCAAAAATAAGCTCTGGTTGTTCATCATTAAGATTGACTGTGTCATTATTCTCTTCAATGTTTAAAGCCTTAAAAATTTGGGTCCTATATACATTTTGGGCAGCTAACTCAGTCAAGGTAATATAGATTTTAATTTTGGAAATTTCCTGCTCTAGGCTGAAAGGTGTTTAATTCTTTTAAGAACTTGTCTCAGCCTTGTTAATTGCCATTCTATCAGCAACATCAGCTTGCCGATTTGTTCTATTTACATTTGAAAAAATTGTTTTCACAAGAGTACTAGCTGAAGTGTTAGTACTACTAAGATCTGCACTCTGTTTTGTCACGTTTTGAGTGCCTTTCTCATTACCTTTATCAGAATTTACAGCTACTGTTCTGTCTTTGTGTTTGACAACTTTAGGCTTGGTTGCAGTGTTTTTTTGTGAAGATTTGTCAGAGGTTTTGGTGTTGGGAGTTTGTTGACTGGTTTTACTTCTAAGTTCATATTCTCTTTGAGACTCTATGATGAAATTTTCCATGTCTTGATAATAACTTTCATCATCGTCTCTTTTGTCATCATAAGGTGTGTAAAGACCTTGTTTTCTATCATATTGAATTTCAAAGTCACCATTATCAACTCCCAGCATGTTGATATCATCATCCTCTGTTATTTCATCTGTTACCTCAACCTCACTCACATAGTTTTGATGAAAGGGAGGAGTGATCTGTTGATCATCTTCCCTAGGTCTGTTTGGAGGTTGGTTCCTTCTAAAATTTTGATTCTGGTTCTCGTTTCTGTTTTGAGGAGCCATTTGATTCTGGCTTGCTTGTGCTCTCTCAAGGATGCTCATTTTCTTCATCATCTCCTCCATCATTTTTTCCATCTTTGAGCTGGAAGTAGAAGGGGTGGATTCCTCTCTGAAGGATACTCTCTTCTCATTTTTCATTCTTTCTCTCTTCTCCATTAAGTTAACTTCCACAGCAAGAGCTCCTTTTTGCATATCTTTAAGAGTTGCAGGATCTGTCTCTCTCAGCTAATAAGCCATCTCAGGGTCAAACCCTTCAGGAAACTTGTTTAGAGCTGAGCCTTGTGGAGTTTTTAGATCTGGGGAAAGGGCATTATACACACTGTTAAATCTGGTGCAGTAAGCTTGAACACTTTCCCCCGTGTTTCTATGGAGGTTCTTGTAATCAGAAAGGACTTGGAGAGGATTCTTCTTCACTTCCCATTTGTTTAAGAATGTCTGATGGAAGGCTTGGAGATCATTGATACTATGGGGGGTTAAGCCTTTAAACCATTTTCTTACTTCTCCCCCCAGACTTTGAGAAAATAATCTAAGCTTGACAGAATCATCATCAATTTCATTTCTGTCAAAGTAGTCATTCATCTTATCCACATGTTGTGATGCAGTAGTAGCATTACTAGCATCATATAATGGAATTTTTGACTGATAGTCCTGTGGAAGATTGACTAATGGTACAGGAAGGACTAAGGGAGCATACCATGTTTCCATGATATGTGGTGGAGGTGGATTCACAAGAGGTGGATTAACAAAAGGGAAAGTGGGCTGAAGTGGAGTGGTTTGGACAGTGGATGTTTGGTGAACAGATGTGGATGGAACAGCAGTAGATTGCTGAGCTGATCTTGGATGAGAGACGCCTAAATTGGAAAGGAAATGTGAATCAGGTGGTGTTGTTTCTCTACTACCAGGATGTTCACTTGCTTCCGGGGATGAAAGTGAAGACTTAGAGTCTAGCTGAATTATATCATCAAATGACCTAGTTCTAAATGGATTTACTAAGTCAACTTGTGATTGTTGTAGAGCTGAAATATTTTCAGGAACTGAATTAGCTCTCAAGGGTGATCTGAAAAAAGTTGAAAATTTTATCTTAGGAGACTTCCTAAGGATACTTTCTAGGTTATCAACTATCTCAGGTGGGTTAGGTTCAGGATGGGCTCTAGTATGAATATTTCTAGGAGCCACTATGCTGTGTTTTTCAGACCCAAATAAACAAGAAAATTTCAACCATATATGACAGTCTTTAAGAGGTTAACTAATATGTTTTACACAAACTTCAATCCTATTGTCCTATAACTGAGTTTGAATGATATTACAATGATAATGGTTCTTCCCAGTGGAGTCTTAAGGTCTGTTGAGGATTGTGGAGTTGCCAAGTGGAAGTTTTTAGCTCTTTTGGAGGTAAAAGGTTTTATGGTCCACCACCATGTTTATTAAATTCCAATCTGAAATATTTTTGGGTTTTCTGAGTTATTTTTTAGTTGTGTGGTTTCTAAGAGTTTCCTAAATCTGTTTCACAACTTAGCTACAGTTATGAGACAAAGACAGTCTACTCTTATGGCTAAGCCAGCTGATTTTTCAAGGTTAGATAAAGTCTTATGAGAATCCTAGGGTTTACCTAGTTTTTCACTTATTCAAACAATTTTTACCATGATTACCATCACTTGGTAGTGCTTGAAAAGTCTGCTTTTTACTCACGAAGTTTGTATGAATTTTTTAAGGGAACCAGAGATTTTGGTTCCGTGTCCCCAGTGGAGTCGCCAGAAATGTTAGCTCCCTGTAATCAGCAAGATTGGAAAAGTCCGACAGCAGGGAGAAACATCATTTCAACCACTTTGGGATTCTAGGATCTAGCCCTCCTGAATCCGGAGAGGGATCTCTCCAATAAGTGCAAAGATGGATTTGTCTTTGAAGTTTTGGGTAATGATATTAGGCTAGTTATGAAGGCCAAGGGTTTTGTTTTATTTTGGATGGTTGAGCATGATTATGGCTTGAGTGGAAAGTTCTAAATGGAAAGAGTTTCAAAGGTGAGAAGTTGCAAGCAAATAGAACAAGCTTTGGCCAAAAATATGGATGATTGCAGGTTTTAGTCCATTGGGCTATGGAGTCATAATAGGGTTTAATTGAAACAATCAGGTTCAAGAGTGGTCTATGGGGCAAGTCACCTATGTCTAAGGATCTCTTTAAATTTTATTTATGGAATGAAATGATACAAAAAGGAGGGGAATTAAACAAATGAAGAACAAAGAGAAGCCCAGAATCTTGTAAGTACTTTGAAACTAGCCAAGCTTTGACAAACACTTAAGAATAACATAAAAGCAATCTAGGATCTCGTAAGTACTTAAAAACTAGCCATCCTTTGATATACTTTCAATAGAAAAACATTTAAACACACGGGAAACACAAATGATAACAAAGACTGGTCTAAGATCTGGTAAGTACTTCGAAACTAGCCAGCTTTCAACACATTCCTAGGGAAACTTTCAGTCAGTCTTTTGGGATAAAAATAGGACCAGGGCTCACCATATATTCCTTAGTTCATCTCTACTTAACATGAAATGAAAATAACTTTCAAGAATAACAATTAGCTAAACAAGAGGACGAGGTAACGCCAGCATTCCTAGTGCTTGAACTAAATTAAATCATTCCTAAATAACACAAATTGGAAGAAAACATTAAGATAAAGCTTATCAGTCAGAGAAGGGTACTGATATACATTAAATATTAACTCTATGCTTGTTGTTCTTTATCGGAGAAGATGAACAAAGTGGAAACAGAAATAAAATAACGATTAACAATAAGAAATAACATCACCGTATACATAGACCAGGATCCCATAAATCAGCTTGTATTGATGCTTCAAACCAGTTATAGCTTTAATTCCAGTGTTTCAGGTCAGTAATCATCTTCATTATTTAGCCAAACTATTCTATCACAAGCAGACCTTCAAGAGCCTTTGAACACTATTTACAATCAGAAGTTTCGAACACAAGTATATTTCAAAGTTCTGCAACCAACATTTTCTCATCTTCTACAGAAGTATTTATAGAAGGAATGAGGAGGTGGGATCTGATAAAAGATCTCCAAGGTCAATTAACACAGAGTTACTACTCCTCGGCCTTTGATGGACTCAATGGAGAAGAGTACATATATTCTCACTGTATTAATTGATTTACATTAAATATTAAGCTCGGTGGGAGCTTTTGTTGACTTTTAAGGCTTTGTATTAGGATGTAATAACTCTGCTAATATTTTATATTAAGTTCATTTGGCAGAATTAATTCTTTGGCTGCGTTGAGGAAAATATATGATTTTCTAATCAATAACTTCGGCCTTTGTTGAATGCTTATGGCTACAGGTGGCACTGTGGTAGCTGAGAGGAATTAATTGGCCTTTTTCATGGCGGTGGAGGCCTTTCTGTCTGATAAACACTCATTATTTTCTTTTAACTGTGTTTTAATTTGGAGGATTAGGCTTTTGATGATCAATCTTAGCCATAATCCGCCCAAATTTGTCTTGAATCTTCTGTTCTGCTGTGTTTTGTCTTTGACACTGATACTCTTTTGTTTTTATTTCATTTTGTGTGTCTTGTTGATGTGCAGGGTCGCACAAGGCTCATATGGCATCAATGCCCATGAAGCATTGACGAGACGTGGAGTTTGAACCCTTGTAGTTCTTTCCCTTTGATAAACAGAAATTCAGAGGATCGTCACCCTCGGCTTTCTTTTCCTTTATTATTATGGGAAAAACATTTGAAACCTGCAAAACACACAAAATATTAAGAAAGCCTGCGTTTATTGGGTAAAAACTGCTTCAAAGGGTGTGGGGAGGAGCGTGGCCGTTAGATGGCATCATCCAATGGTGTAGATTTGTTTTTGGAGTTTAAAGGAAGAGCAGAAGGAATAAATAAGTCAAAACCGTTGATCGCGCAGAGATCAACGGTGGGGATCAGTTGTGATCATACAAAGTGAATGAGTCACTTTATAAAGAAATGGCGAAAATTTGATGAGATAAGGTTAAAAAGCCTTTGTTAGGAGTAAATATGGTAAAAATAGAGTTGGAGGTTCGGGATGAATACAAGTTGTCGGATGAGATCGGTCCTACAAGATCAACGGATGTGGAGGCACGCGACAAAACTCAAATGGAAAGAGGGAAAGCAGTTTTGGGGATGAAAACCACTGCTTTCGCGCGGAGAAAAGGTGGGTAGGAAGTTTTTCCTTTTGGAACGTGATACACGTCCCCGCCTGACACGTGGCATCGTAAAACCACCCATTTCGCATGCCATTTGGGAAAATAAACTTCGCGTTGAAAATTACGCGATATAAACTTTGGGCCGTTAGATCTGGGGCCTCAAATCTGATGGAGGATAATGAGAGCGAAATGGATTAGATGCGCGGGTAGATAGCGGGGAGGGCGGATTCATTATGGGTCGTCCAATCAGGGGATCGACGGTGGAGATTTAAATCTGGGGTTTAAAACAAAAATATACAAGCAGAGAAAAGTTGAAGTAGGACCGTTGATCTGCAGAGATCAACGGCCAGGATTGGCTGAAAAACATTATGAGCGGAGCTACATATTTTTAGACCAAAGTCGGGAAATGAAATCTAGACACGTGGATGGTCCAGATGCAATCGGAGGCATTCAATCGGTGGGGGGAAGAATTTTCACAACGTCTATGTGATTGAGCACTGACCTTCGATCTGCAGATCAGATCAACGGTGGGAAATGAATCGGATGGTTTTGAAGCAGAGGCAAGGCTAATGATCGGAGCGAATGTGGGTCGTTGGATCTGGGACAGCGGGGAGGAGATCAACTGTCCAAAATAGATCGGGGAATGGCCAATCGGAGGGGACACAAAAGTGAGCCCGATAAAACATGTGATGCGATCATGCGCAGACCGTTTGATCGGCTCAAGATAAACGGCGGAGATTTCTTTAAAAGAAAATCGGCAAAAACCCTTTGAAACATATGAAAAACCCAAAATTTTAATATAATACAAATTTTTGGCTGTCGGGTGGGTTATATATATATGAAATGAATAGGCGCCCGTCTACGGGGCCCGTGGTATTTGTGAAATATAATATGCCTGGGGCGTATATATGAAAAGGGCCAATCGCAATCAGAAGGTCGGGCCTTCGGGCTTTTCAATCTACCCATTTTGAAATTTGCGATGCGATTAGCACTTCAGGACCTTTAACTCTTGGTCCCAGGTGCAAGTTATATGGAGTAAAGCGGAGGGGGCAGAGTTTAATACAATGGGGCTTAAACGCATCGAAACTTTTGATGCGGCTCTTTCAATCTACCCATTTTTTCATTAAAAATCATAACTCCAACAGGTTTAGACCAAAAATTTAAGTAAGTGGGTTTATAACTTTACAAAGGAAAAAATCAATCGGAAGGGTTTATTCCAAGGTTTAAGCACCCGATTGCGGGCCCATGGATTTATATGAAGTATTAATATGATCAGGAGTTGTGTACAAGGGCTTAATCGCATCGGAACTTTTTAACATGGAAAATAGACTTGCACGCTGGGATTTTTGCGATGCGATAAGCGCTTAAATGGCTTAGCACCTAGTTCTAGCACCAGGGCATATAATGGGGAAGTGGTTAGGACTTAGCCCAAGGGGGCTTAAGTCTGTAATACAAAAAAAGGTGTTTTTTAATGAAATTTTTTCAAGTTTTCAATGGATTTGGGGGTTTCGGCAGAGTCAAAAAGGAGTTTTAAACTCTGTAAAGGGGATTTCATGAAGGGGAAATGAGGAAAATTGAAAAATAGAGGAATTTCATGGGAATGAAAAGGGGTAAAAATGGAGGTTATTTTTGAAGTGGAAGGAGGGGAAAATGGTGTTTGCAGCAGTATTTTCTCTTATGGAATTAGTATAATTTCTGATTTCTAAATGGAAACAGCAGTGAAGATTGAAACAAGGGCATGATGTCTCCAAGAGTCTTAAAGAAATAACACTTTTTAGAAATAAAATTTGTTGCTTGAAGGGTCCAAAAATGTTTTAGCCACCATTTGATATGACAAATTTTATTGGTGGCTAACACACAGAATAATATCTCAAGAGAAACAGCTTACAATTCACAGATATCCGATCAACAACCAACAAAAACTTTCCTCATGAGTTTTATATCTGAAAGAGAGGTAGAGGAGGTAGATGAAACACTAAATGAAACATTAAAATAGAACAATACTCTTTGGGTGAAAGAGTGGTCTTCGACAGGCTGATATTTACTCCAGGTATGTTCTTTGATGTACTTTCGGCTTCAGTATTTTGTGGTACTCTGGTGACAGGAAAAGGGAAGATAAATGAATTTCAGGTCTTCCATACCGCATAACAAATGCTTTGGCAACATTTGGACTTTCTGTCAGGGTGCAAATCTTCTTAAGAGCTCGATTTAGAATAGAAAACAGTATGAGAACTTGTCCTTTCATGGGAAAGAACCTTCTACTGATGCGTGACACTGATAACATTGTTTTCTGTGTTTCAAGCCTCATTAGGACTTCTGTGTTAATCACAAGGTCTTCAATATGGTACATTTTCCCTTTAAACATTGAATTAAGGCTTAAAATCTTCGATTACATGCTTTAAAACTCTTTGATCCTTCACTAATACTCTTTGCCACTTCATTGACTGTCTCTGTCTATAAATTTGCAGGTTTAATGGTGTTGGAGGTTTTACCCGGAGTTAATACCCCTGATTTGGATAAAATATGTGTTTAAACCCCCTCAGGAGTCTTCCCTGCAAATCCTGGCTCTGATAAAACTTCATCGGCGCTATTGTGTCACTAACAGTGATTGTGTAGAACAGAACAGTTTTCACCGTCTATATTCCCTGCAAAAACACACAAAAATGTTAAGAAATCCATGCGGGATTGGAGGATGGATGCAATGGAAGGTTGTGAGGATGGCAGCGCAGTAGATATGAATGTGGTGGATGTAGTGGAAGATGCTTGAAAAATGCAGTGGAACAGTGAAAAACTGATCTGATGGAGGTTTGGTGGGGGAATGCATGTGGACTGTTCGATCAGATCTGTGGGCGATGATCAACGGTGGTGATTTATTGATGAACTGCCTTTAGAAGTTAGGCAGAAAGATATAACCCTTTAATGTAAAACATTAAAATTTTAATGTGAGCGGGTTACAAAGGTTTTTAATGTAAATCATTCGGTTTCAACCTTTGGACGGAATACAAAGGAAATGCGTGAAAATGCAATGAAATGGGCTAATAAAATGGTGGGACCGGTATGGCGAAGGGCAATGGAATATGGACCGTAGATCTCAAGAGGAGATCGACGGTCGAGATGCCGCGATGAAGTTCTATGATCGCCCGATGGAAAAAACATGAATGAAACGCAAGATGTAATGAGGGTCGTTGATCTTCACAGATCAACGATCGAGATTGCTTGGAAGAAAGTCCAAAGGCAGAAGAGGGGAAGTGGTTTTCCAGGAAAATAGTTATTTTCACGCGATGAAAAGGGAGGAAGGCAGTTTTAACTTTTCGAACGCAATATAGGTCCCCAGCTGACACGTGGCCTTTTAAAACCACCTATATCGCGTGAATTTGAACTGTTAATGTTCAGATGCCAAAGCTGCGCGATATTGATGCTGGTCGTTGGATCTGGGACTGCGAGATTCGACGGTGGGAGATGGAGCACGATACGAGGAGATGCATGGTCAGTATTGTGGGGGGCAATCAAAGGTGGTTTGAATGTGAACCGTCCGATCAGTGCGATGGACAGCTGAGATCTGCAAAGGAGAAACAAAAGTAGAAGAGTTGGTTAGTGGGTGGGAGGAATCTGGGCCATTGGATCCAGGGGATTGGACGGTGGAGATTAAAAGAGGAGGTGGAGGCAGTAGGACCAAATGATCGATCGAGAGAAAGGTGGACCGTTAGATCAGATAAGATGGACGGCTGAGATCTAATCGGAGGGAGAGTGATGGAAGGGCCAAAACTCCGATGGTGTGATGGTGCGATTGCATCTGGGTCGTTGGATCGACGGGAGATTGACGGCTGTGATTGGATCGGAGGTGGCCAATCGGGGACACAGAGGCGAAGTGATATCAAATCTTGGTCGTTGGTTCTTGTGGATTCAATGGTCAGGATCCAATCGGGGATCGGTCAATCGAGACATCGGAGGGTGGCACATTTTAAAATCTCTGATTGGCGATTGAAGTGGCGCTGTGATGGCCGTTGGATTGCTTTAAGATCAACGGTGGAGATCTTCATCGAGAGTTAACAAAGGGAGGAGGTGGGGTGCGGTGAGACCTGCGCGGACCATCAGATCTTTACAGATCGACGATGGAGGTTTCTCTCGAGACCAACAGAACAATTCTTCCTCGCATCGAAATATTTCTCCTTAACAAAGGAAACGTGCTCCCGAACATCTTTCGACTCCTATTAGCCCTGTGGGTTTAGCGCTTGGTCTTAGCGCCTGGTTTCATGGAGGGGAAGTGGTTAAGGGGTTGGCCGAAAGGGGCTAAGCATGTTATATGAAGAAAAGTGGGTTCTTAGGCCTAAAAATAGAGTTTTTAAGGCTGAACAGAGGTTTTTGCTAGAGGAAAAATTGATTTTCAAGCCAAACAAAGGGTGTTTGTAAGGTTAAAATGGGAAATGGGATGATTTAGTAGGCTTGGGGAAGGATTTTGGGGGTTAAAAGGGAAACTTTGAAAAAGGGAAAAAAGGGTTAAAATGGGGAAATTTACAAGGATACAAAGGGGCAAATGGAGGCTTTTCTGAGCATAATTTTTTCACAGACAGTGAGGATATCTTGATGGAATCAGCAGTGAAGATTTTTTCAAAGGCACAGGACACACAGAGGCTTCAATAATGAGATATTTTCATAGGAAATGTATCTCTTGAAGGCTCAGAAAAATATTTAGCCACCTGTTTTCTTGACAAAAAATTCATAGGTGGCTAACAGGTCATTCGAGATCACTCAGGTAAAACATTCACTAACCTAAAGGGACAGGATGCGAAAGTATACTATGCACTCCCTACTCAAGAACGGACCTTCAACACTGAATCGGTAGCTACTCACGCAGTACCCATAGCAGAAACTCTGAAAGGATGGTGGGAGGAATCCAAAAAGTTCAAGTATAAAAAGGATTAGGAATATAAGACTAAATGTCTAAGGAGAGCTTACAAGCTGGTGGCAGCAATGATGTGTAGAATGTATGGCCGAGCATCTGCCACTATGTTCAATGGTACCTGGATTCAGCTTATGTACGTCGTCACTACTTATGGTACTCATTTCAAATGGGGCGGCCTGATAATAGTAGCCCTCAAATCAAACATTGATGCAGCACAAGCACCTGACGAGGGATGCGCATCTGATTTTTATACGTCTTCATACCTGTTGGATGCAGTATGCGCAAGGTGCCATTTTGAGGGATGGGCGAACAACTGGGATACAGAGCTTGGCAGACCAATCCATAAGGAATTGCAGGTGTTCTGGGACTCCAAGTATAAGCAAGATATGGAGTCAATTTCGCACAACTTCATCCCTGCGCTCTACGGAAAGCTGTTTGGCAAAGATACCCTGTGCATGTCTAGGCGAGCCATGGAGACAATAACCCGAGTGACCAACTGGTTTCCTGTCACTGATAGCACTTTCATCCGATTCTTCGGGTTGCTCAAGGCACCCCACGTACTGCCCCAGTTCGTCACTGACAAATTACTCCTTCAAGAAGTATGTTACCAGATGACAGGTGGATTTTCAAAGGTTCTCACCAAGGACAGGAAAAATACATGGCCTACTCTTTCGCTTACTATCGGCGCCTACACAGTCAAATATTTCAAGGAAGTAGAGGCTGAGGCTGAGGCAACTAAGGGTTTTTATTTACAACCCGTAACACACAGGACGTATGATCGTGAAAGAATCATCCCCGTGCATTGAAAATGGGCCAAATTCAAATGGAGTTACCAACACACAGAATTCCCAGTTGAATATCGAATCAATAACTGGTACAACAAAGACAAGGAGGTTGCTACAGAAGAATCAACCAATCAAGAGGAACGAGATAATCAAAATTTAGAGGAAAGAATCCACATGCTAGGAGGAGCCTTGTCTTCCAAAGCCAAGAAACAAAGGACTGATACAGGCAGTAGCCCTTCTAAACAGCGAAGAGACAAAGAGGCTAAAGCACAACAAGAAGTCGAGGAGAAGGAGAAAGAAGAGGAGGATAAACGAAAGAAACAACTAAAGGAAAAGCAGAAGAAGAAGCAGGTAGAAGAAACCCGCAGGAAAGAGGAAGAGGAACAAAGGAGGAAAGAAGAGGAAGGAAAGGAAAACGCTGAGCACTAGTTAAAAGAAAAACAAGATAAAGCCGAAGCTGAATGCCAGCTAAAGGAAAAGCAGGCTAAAGCAGAAACTGAATGCCAGCTAAAGGAAAAGTAGGATGAAGTAGAAGCTGAGCAAAGGAGGAGAGAGGAATAAATTCAAAAGTCAAGGGAAGATTCCTCCAAGGAAGCAGAAGGAAGCAAGACACCTCCGAGGAATAGGATGATGAAGTCTTCGATCTTACAAGACTAACCTATGACCAGTTCACGCACAAGATCAGGCAAGAAAAGAGAATATGTTTAGCACGGAACCCTGTTGCACCTCTCACGGCCACAACGGAAAAGGATATAGTCTTGGATACCAGGACCAATCCAATTATGATTGCATCAACTGGTACCACTTTTGCAGCAGCCACAAAGGAAAACGTTAGCAGAATGAGCAGAGAGATTCTCTCTTTATAGAATAGGTTGCAAGCTTAAGAGAAAAGATCATCTCAGGCTGAACAAGATAGGAAGGGGCTGGAGGACGAACTTCAGAGGACCCTCCCGCCGCAACCGTCCGAACAAACCACTTTTTTAATGGTTTTTCAAACCGTTACACCAAACTCAACCTCCGCGGACATGTGACCAGAGACAAAGGTTTTACGGTCAGTTTAGTTAACCGTCGGGCTTAAGGCTAAGGTCATAGCTCCTGAAACATATGGACGGGCTAACCCTAAGGGGCTAGCCCTTAACCCTTCCGCCACATTTAAATTTAAACATCAAATAAAACTCAGCTCCATTGTTTATTAAGAACTTCTGTGTGGCCTAACGGTAGGCGCGCGTGCTGTCAGCGGGGAGACGAGGGTTCGATTCCTGTAAGCCCCAAAAAATTTTACATAGCCACAATTTCACCTCGGCCTGGGGCCACGTGGCAGCCTCCGGGCTTGCCATGTGGCACCTGATAATTGGCCAGAATCCATAACATGTCTAACCATTAATGAGTAAACAAAAGCCACTTGTCGAATTCCCATTCGTCCCTGTGGAATATTCCAAAGGATATTCTTTTTTTTTAATTTTTCCAAATTTGAAAAGTCAAACTTGGTCAACTGTTTTTTGGAGTTTACTGGAGACTTCAAACCTTCATAACTTTCACATACGAAATCAGATTTGAGTCTCGTTCACGGTGCCAGAATCGTAGCAAAAATCCTTTCCGGTTGTTCAAGTTGCAACCAATTCTGAGCATTTCCATTTTTGCGCATTTTTTTCAACTTGGACATGATCACCTTATCAGACCTCTCAAATGGGAAGCTTTTGGACCCCAAAAGCTCTCTGAATTACATAAATTTAAGATGAGGATACTGATTCTCCACTCTTCCAACCTTGAACCACTGAAATCTCCCTGACTTCATCAAATTGAGCTTCTCATAAAAAGATAAATTATTCCTTGAATTTGCTGACCGACTGTTGCTAACCTTGACTGTGTCATGCTGCAAATTTTTGAAATTTGCATAATAACAACTATAATTTGCAGAAAATGTATTGCTCCTACAATGTTCTACCTTCAAAGGAAACTGAAAATAAGGTTCACCATGCCAACTGTCCTTATGGAGAATTTTTTCCAAATGAGCCATGTACTTGTGTCGATTCCCGACCAAGTTTTCTCGCCAAACCAATCTGCCATTCTAAAACCAGTAATGACCCATGCTAAACTTTGTGCCCTATTTGCTTGCATGCTTTACCCTCTCTTGTATTTTTGCACCACCTTGCACCGATACTTTGTTCGCTGCACTTATCGACACCAAAGACACCTTGTGCAACATCTTGTCATCGTCTTCCAAAGACGACCTACTTTCAAAATGAAACATATCATCATTTATATCAACAATAACATGAAAAAGATTATGTACAAAATCTTTTTGCTTAATCATCAACAAAGTCAGATTTTGACTTGCATTGACAAGCCTTTTCAATTTCCCTGCATTCACTAAAGAAGATTCTAGCTTTTTACGATGTGCTCTCATAATAAACTCCTTGCCATCCTTAAACAAATGATACTTATTCTCATGGCGATGGAAGATCGTTTTTCTGTCATATAAGTACGGACTACCCATCACCACACCTGTAATGTCAAGCGGTACCACATCTAGTTCAACCAAATCAACATAATGAGTTGTTATGGCGAAGCACAACATGCACTTTCTTGAAACTTGTAAATTAGCATCCTTGCAAATCCATCCAAGTGGATATGGCTTTGGATGTGGAATGGTTTTAAGTTTTAGCTTCTTGACTAAGTCTTCTGAGATGAGGTTTTCTTAAGACCCACTATCAAATAGTGTTTCTATCTTTGTGTGTTTGGAAATTATCCTCACATGAAACAGCTCTATCCTCCTCTCTTCATTTGGAGCTTCTATGTGACAGTTTAAAGTGCTAGAACTGGGATTTGTTTCCTTTACAATCTATTTCCCCTTTATGCTCTTTAATACCATGGCTATGTTTTTAGTTTCATCACCTGCTTCAGACCCTAAGTCTTGTTCAGCAGTTGCAACCGTTTTGCCCTTTTCTTTGGCCTTATCTTTGGTTTTAAATTTTTCTAGGTTCAATTCCGGATGAAGTTTCCAGCAATGGTCTTCATCATGGCTTGTTTTGAAACATTTTTTACAAAAGAACTTTCCTTTTTCTTTCCTAGAGTTTGCATTTCTTTTTCTACCTTTGCCTTTAAATTCACTACCCTCATTTCCATCAAAAGATTGTTTACCTCTAGCCTCTAAATGTGTGTCTTGAACACAAACCTCGTCTAGACTAGTAAGATTGAACATAAGGATAGTATGTATAAGATAGTTGTGTAAACCACCTATATATTTTAGCAAAGTCTCTTGGCTATGCAAATCAATTCCAAGTAATAAAGCCCTTCGTCTAAACTCTTGAGTGTAATCTTGAACACTTTGTCCCTTAAGTTGTCTAAAACTTTGTCAATTCATGATAGCCTTCTGTAAATGAGCTAATGGATAAAATTGCTGCTTAATTGCATAAATAAATTCAACCCATGATAAAGTGATCTTACCATGTTTTTAATTTCATCATTGGTCTTGGCTTCCCACCATACCAATGTTGCTCCTTCCATTCTCAAAGAGGCTAACTGAATCTTGGTGTAGTCTTCATGAAGGTTTTGTATCCTCAAGTAAACTTCCAACTGTCTTATCCAATTGTCAAGTTTCTCTGCATTGACCTCTCCATGAAACATAGGCAACTCAAATTTAACATCAAGCTTTAAAAATGGACTTTTACCAGTGGTTTTAGACTTGTGAGATTGATTCACCGAAGTTGAGGATGACGATGTAGAGGAAGAGGATGAAGATGGGGATGGTGGATCACCATTTCCTCTGTGTCCTTTCTTTGACTTTTCATCACTGTTCTTTCCTCCTAAAGAACCCTCTCCTTCTTTTTAGTGTTTAGACTCTTCTCCAACAAGCTTATCATTCCTTTCTTGGTAGAGTATCCTCACCATCTCCATCATGTCCAAGAAAGTCTTTCGGAACACCTGTTCCTCTTCTTTGGGATCAATGTCTTCAAGAGCTTCTCCTTCTCTTGAAGACATGCTTGAGGTTGCTTCTATGGCTCTTGGAGGTGGCTTTCTAACCCTTTTTGGTTGAGGATTACTTTTTGCACTAACCAAGTGTCCTTCACCTCTCTTGAGTTTAAGCCTAGTAAGCATCAAAATTTGCAAACAATCAACTATATCTTTGCACAAGAACAAATGCAAAGTAAAACTCTAGCTCCTATACCATCTGACCTGAAAATGAAACTATTTGTAAATGTTGTGCAAAGTATCTATTTCCATTTAATTAAGTGTGCAAAGTATTCTCCATGTCTTGCAGGTTAAACAAAATGTTTTTGGTAATTGTTTCTGAGTTTTTGTGTGAGAAAATGTTAATTAAGTTTATTGTTTAACATATTATATCAAAAATACACAGCAAGAGAAATTCACCATAGCATAACACAACAAACTAATGAGGCAGCTCACCCCTCCTAGGCTACATTTGTTGGGTCCAAAGCTCCCAATGGGCATGTCCTTGCTCTATTAAGTTGCTCAAAATGGTTATACAGTGAAATGTATACCTAAACAGGAAAAACAAGTTGTGAATTTAACTTCAGAAAACATAAATAAGCTAAAAATTGCTTTTGTTTCACCTCAAACAATGAAGTACAACCCAAAACAGCTCCATCTCCCTGATAGCCCTCGTGGCTCTTTCCTCTTCTCTAAAGAAAAAATGGTTAAAGAACACCTATGTTCGCTTTGCAACATGTCCCAAACACTCCAGAATGCTCAAGAAACCCAAAATTGACTAAAATTTCATCCAAATTGGTTCAATATTGAGGAAGTTATGGCCTCCCAAAGAAAACTACCCAATGTCACTTGAAAACCCCACTAAATGTGGGTGAACTCCACTTAACTGCGCTAAATTTTGCACAGAGGCTGGATTTGGTGGAACGCGCCCCAAATAGGGCGGAACCACTAGCAGTCATAATAAATGTTGTGTTATGTTCACATGCGCATTTAGCGTCGACGGTTTTGGTGGCGGATAATGTTAATGGTTGCAATAAGTGTTAAGGCAGGGAGTGGTCACATGACCCTCCCGCCACAACCGTCGGAACAAACCACTGTTTTAACGATATTTCAAACCGTTACATCAAGCTCAACCTCTGCGGACATGTGACCGGAGACAAAGGTTTTACAGCCGGTTGAGTTAACCGCCGATCTCAAGGCTAAGGTCATAGCTCCTTAAACATATGGACAGGCTAACCCTAAGGGGCTAGCCCTTAACCCTTCCGCCACATTTAAATTTAAACATCAAATAAAACTCGGCTCCATTGTTTATTAAGAAATTCCATGTGGCCTAACGGTAGGCATGTGTGCTATTATCGGGGAGATGAGGGTTTGATTCCTATAAGCCCCAAAAAAATTTACATAGCCACAATTTCACCTCGGCCTGGGGCCACGTGGCGGCCTCCAGGCTTGCCACGTGGCACTCGCTAATTGGCCAGAGTCCATAACATGTCTAACCATTGACCAGTAAACAAAAGCCACTTGTCAAATTCCCATTCACCCCTGTGGAATATTCCAAAGAATTTTTTTTTTTTCCAAATTTAAAAAGTCAAACTTGGTCAACTATTTTTTGGAGTTTACTGGAGACTTCAAACATTCATAACTTTCACATACGACGTCGGATTTGAATCTTGTTCATGACGTCAGAATCGCAGTGACGAGGCCTTTCTGATCGTTCAGGTTGCAACCAATTCTGAGCATTTCCATTTTTGAGCATTTTTTCAACTTAGACATGATCACCTGATCATCTAATGGCTCTAAAATATCAAAATCTACCAATAATGACTCTTCCTATGCCAAAATTGGTCGAAAATTTCCTCAGTTATGGAAAAACCAATTTTTCCTACAAATTCTCCACTAACTCTGGAAACTGGCCAGATTACTCCACTAAAACTAGAGCTCTGCCGCATTTGGCGGACTCCGCCAACTCTGCTACCAGTCTAACCGTGCATTAACTTAACGATAAGTGTGTTTTAAATGGATTTTAATGTGTAGTTATCGCTAAGCGTATTTAGCACTTAACCATGGGTTATGGTGGCTTAAACCCAGTTTAGTGGCATAAACACATTTTAAATTGCATTGAATTTTCTGTCGGTGAATAGTGTTCACCCTTGGTCTTTTCTTTCTAGCATATGGGAGGGGGCTAGCCCACAGTGCTGGCCTGGACCCCCAAATCTGGCGCTAATAATCTTTAAGTATAAGCGGAATCCTTATGGGTTAATACCCACGGTGTATGGTATGATAGTTGGTGTTGGCGCTTGTATGGGGGAGGTCACAGGGTCGACCCCAACCTCAGCCCCTCCTCGGTCATAAAATTGTGTTGAACTCAGACCTTAAAACTTGAACTTTGGATATAAATAATGCGCTCATTGACTTTGATTATAAAACATGCATTCGACCTTGGTTATAAAATAATGCGTCATCCTTCAATGCCATGGGGGAGGGCACGTGGCAGCCTCTGGATGCTCCACGTGTCCCTTCTCCATTGGCCCAAATCCACCATAATATAAAAATAATAATGCACCATATATGAAAATTTCAACCTTAGAATAGGAAGAAAATTTTCAATTTCCCAAGCAACATTGGCGAATTTGACTGTGACACTTGTCACAGTATCATTTGCTGAAAAATCAAAGAATATTCCCTAGATATTCTTGAGATGCTGACTGGACTGCCAAGTCATCAGTCTGTCACTGTTTTGCACATTTTTTACTTGTTTGAGAAAATGAACAGAAGATAATAACTTACTCATACAAACTCGGATTTTGATGAAACGAATTGCGTCAGAATCCTAGCGACGAGATCTATCCGGTTGTTCTAGTTTGAAGCATTTCTGAGCACTTTCATTTTTGAGCTAAACTCTGATCGCTGCAACATTAACTGTGATTGTAAGTACTACAATGGTTGATGGTCGATATGAATAATGGTCTCTTTCCCCATCAAGCAATGCTTCCATTTATTTACACTTTTTACCAATGCATATAACCCTTTATCATAGGTGGGATATTTAGTCACATCTCAATTAAAATTTTCAAAATGAAACGAGATAAGCTTACCATGATGCATGAGCACTGTTCTCATAACATAATCACTTGCATATGTTTGGATCAAAAATGGTCGTCTAAGATCCGGAAGTGCTAAACCAATGTTGAACATATCTTTTTCTTCAAAGCATCAAATGATTTTTGTTGTACATCTCCCCAATGGAAGACTTTCTTGACACTTGTCAATGCATGTAACAGAGCTGCAATGGAAGAAAAATTAGCAATGAATTTCCTCCACTACTGTGTTGCCCCAAGAAAGCTTCTTACCTTTGTAACTGTATTGGGCTTGGGCCAATTCAGAATGGCCTCTACTTTGGAAGGGTTTATCTTCAACTCACCTCCTCCAACAATGTGCCCCAAATACACTAAATAAGTTTTTCCAAACTCACACTTTGACATCTTTAAAAATAACTGCTCTTTTTTAAGACATCAAGTACCTTGTTCACATGCATGACATGTTCATCTCTTAATTTGCTGAATATCAAAATATCATCTAAGTAAACAATGATGAATTCATCTAGAAATGGTCTTAGTACATTATTCATAACTCTCATGAAAGTAGTTGGAGCATTTGTTAGACCGAATGGCATAACTAGCCACTCAAACAATCCTTGTCTAGTTTTAAATGTAGTTTTCCAAATTCCCTCCTTAGCTATTCTAACTTAATGATAACCACTTTGTAAGTCTTAGCTTAGTGAAATACTTTCCATACTTTAACTGATCTAGCAAATCATCAATGTGTGGGAGTGGATAGCGATTATTTACCATGATTTTATTCAGTGCACGAAAATCTATGCACATGTGTCAAGTCTCGTCCTTATTTGGTACCAAAAAAATTGGTGAACCACATGGCGAAGTAGATGGGCATGTGATACCTTTGTTCAACAATTCTTGGATTTTCTTCTTGATTTCCAAACTCTCCATAATTTACATGCGATACATACCAATGTTTGGAAGTGGAAAACCCTGTTGCAGCTAAATCTCATGTTGAATTCCTCTTGGGAAGTAACCCACTTGGTTCTTGAAAAATCTCACCATGCTGACTTACCACATCAAACAAATCATATTTTAATTTTTCATCACATCCTTCAAAAGATTCAGTCAATTTCATCATTTTTCTTGATCATGAGAAGCACAAAAATTTTACTTGAATTAACTAGCCTCTTCATTTACCCTGCATTAACTAAAGAAATATTCATCTTTTTGCGATGAGCTCTCACAATATACTCCACCACATCCTTAAGCAAATGATATTTGTTCTCATGGCGATAAAACATCGCTTTCCTATCATACAAATATGGACTTCCCAAGATAATCCCGGAAATTTCAAGTGGAACCACATCTAACTCGACTTCTTCAACAAAGTTTGCAGTAATAGCAAATCGAAATATGCATTTCCTTGTAACCTGTAAATTGGCATTCTTAACTATCCAACCCAAAGGGTATGGTTTATGATGTGGTACGGTTTCAAGGTTAAGCTTTTTGACCAAGCCTTCTGAAATCAGGTTTGCTTGTGACCCACTATCAAACAATGCATCAATCTTTGTATGATTTGAAATCACTCTCACATGGAACAATTCTATCCTTGTGTCTTCATTTGAAGTGTTGTTGTGACTATTTGAGGAACTAGTACTTGTTATGGCTTCCTTTCCCTTGTTGACCATGGCTACGATCTTTGTCTCATCTTTGGAATCGGATCCAAGATTGTGTTGTGTG
The DNA here is from genome assembly GCA_034641835.2 of Pinus albicaulis. NCBI lineage: Eukaryota > Viridiplantae > Streptophyta > Pinopsida > Pinales > Pinaceae > Pinus > Pinus albicaulis. The sequence continues at coordinate 184,921,915 of CM076582.1, read as the reverse complement.
GTGGCAGTGATCTTTTGTTTCCCCTTGTTATTTGGTTTCTTAGGCCATAGTTTGGGATGTAGTTTCCAACAGTGGGCTTCATCATGCCCCTCTTTGGAACAATGTTTTCATGTAATTTTCTCCCCTTCTTTCTTGATGTTTGCATTCTTCTTTCACTTCCATTTTCCTCCCTTCTCTTTTCCCTTACCCTTGAATGGCTTCTTCTTACTACCCTCTTCCTGAATTTTCTTTCCCCTTGCTTCAAGATGTGTGGCTTGCACACATACTTCATCTAAATTGTTTGGGATAAACATAAGGATAGTATGTTTCAAATAGGAATGTAAACCCCCAATGTATTTCAAGAGTGTGTCCTTGGAATTCAAGTTTACTCCTAACAACAAATCTCTCTTTCTAAACTCTTGGGTGTACTCTTGAACTGTTTGGCCCTTGAGTTGCCTAAAGATTTTCCAACTCATAATTGCATTTTGCATATTGGCTAATGGATAAAATTGTCTTTTAATGGAAGAAATGAATTCAACCCAAGAAATGGATATGTTACCATGGATTCGCATTTCTTCTTGAGTCTTTGCCTCCCACTAAACTAGCGTTGCTCCTTCTAGCCTCAATGAAACCAACTGAATCTTTATGTCGTCATCTTGTAGATTCTGAATTCTGCATTATACTTCCAATTGATGGATCCAATTTTCCAACTTCTCTGCATTTACCTCACCATTGTACATGGGAAGTTAAAACTTGATGTTGAACTTGAGGAATGGAGTTTTTCCTTTTGGGGTTTTTGAACGAGTATAGGTGGTTTTTGTGGTGGAAGTGGAAGATGAAGATGTTGGTGAAGATGATGAGGATGGTGGAGATGGAGGTGGATTTCCTCCACTGCCTTTCGAACGCTTCTCTTCATCCTTATTGTCATCCAAAGTTCCTTCTCCATGTGGAGGCTTAAAACCTTCTCCTGCTCCTTTTGCAGTGAATGCATCAAACATAATTTTAACCATTCTCTTAATGTCATTGAAGTCTCTCTTGACATCCTCCTCTTCTGAATTTCCTTGAGTCTCTCCAACACCTGAGATAATGGCTAAGTGTTCAAGCTCAACCTCTGATGCTTGTACATTTTCAATCACCTCAGCTTCTTGTGCAATTTGTACCTCTTCAATCTCAATTGTTGGAGATAGAGCTTGAGGTGCTTCAAGTGCAGCTATGAGTGGAACTTTGGGTGAAGATGATGCTCTCTTAGCTCTCTTTCTTCTGGTCCTAATCTCAGGACTGAAAACCAATAGCTTCCCTTCTCCTCTCTACAACTTCAACATTGTAAGCATCACAAAATTGCAACTATTAAAATCCTTCTTGCACAATCTCAAGCAAATAACCTTTGCTCTGATACCAACTTGATCTGAAATTGATTGTTAGTTATTGTTGTGCTAATATCAGTTTCAGATTTATAATGAAATATCTTATGTTTGCTTCGTGTACAAGGGTTTCTTGATGTGCTAATTATTGATAAACAACAACTTGATGAGATTAAGTGTATTTTATGAACATAAAAGCATGGAAACTAAATGTTGAATAACAACATATAAACACACAGCAAACACAGACAACTGAGTCAAATACACATGGTTTTGATGAAAGAGTTCACCCCTCCTATGCTACATCTCCTTAGTCCAGCTTCCATGGCATGGGACTTTGTATTAGCTTCAATTGTGCAAAAGTGCTCTTTACAGTATCCTATTGTCTCTGCAACCTGCTCCAATGGCTCCAAAACGTCAAAATCTACCAAGAATGACTCTTCCTGAGCCAAAATTGGTCGAAAATTGCCTCAATTATGGCAAAACCAATTTTTCCTACAAATTCTCCACTAATTCTAGAAACTTGCCAAATTACTCCATAAAACTGGAGCTCTGCCGCATTTAGCGGACTCCACCAACTCTGTCCTCAATGTAATTGCGCATTAACTTAACGATAAGTGCGTTTAAAATGGAGTTTAATGTGTAGTTATCGCTAAGCGCGTTTAGCACTTAACTGCGGGTTATGGTGGCTTAAACCCGGTTTAGTGGCATAAACACGTTTTAAATTGCGTTGATTTTTTGTCGGTGAATAGTGCTCGCCCTTGGTCTTCGCTCTCGAGCATATGGGAAGGGGCTCGCCCCCTCCGGGCCCCAACTCCGGCGCTAACAATCTTTAAGTATAAGTGGAATCCTTATGGGTTAAGACCCACAGTGTATGGTATGATGGTTGGTGTTGGCACTTGTATGGGGGAGGTCACAAGGTCGACCCCGACCTCCGCCCCTTCTCGGTCATAAAATTTTGTTGAACGCAAACCTTAACACTTGAACTTTGGATATAAATAATGTGCCCATTGACTTTGGTTATAAAACATGCATTCAACCTTGGTTATAAAATAATGCGCCATCCTTCAAGGTCATGGGGGAGGGCACATGGCAGCGTCCGACTGCTTCACGTGTCCCTTCTCCATTGGCCCAAATCCACCATATTATAAAAATAATAATGCACCATATATGAAAATTTCAACCTTAGAATAGGAAGAAAATTTGCAATTTCCCAAGCAACATTGGCGAATCTGACTGTGACACTTGTCACAGTGTCATTAGCTGAATATTTGGAGAATATTCCCTGGATATTCCTAAGACGCTGACTGGATGGCCAAGTCATCCGTCTGTCACTGTTCTGCATATGATTATCCTGATGATGAACTACAGTTGGTAGTTCGAAACGCGTCGTTCCTAAAATTCTCATGTGATTTTCCTGAAAGATTTATATCTAATATGTTTTCCCTGTTTGAGAAAACGAACAACAGATCATAACTTGCTCATACAAACTCAGATTTTGATTAAACGAATTGAGTCGGAATCCTGGCAACGAGCTCTATCCGGTCATTCTAGTTTGAAGTATTTCTGAGCACTTTCATTTTTTAGCTAAATACTAAGCCTCTGATCAAAACCCTAAATTTTCCATCTACAAATTCTCAGCAATCACGATATAGATTCATAGATTCCACATTTATACATACTAGAGAATTTAACTACTACTACAGTTTCACTGCAAAACCCTAGATTTTCCAAACAACATCATTCTAGAACTTCAAACTTTGACTAGGGCTTGTTTCCAAATCCTAAGACTCACTATCATTAACAATTAGGTCAACACATATATCTAGGAATTCATCAGCATACCATATGCACATCACATGTCAAGAAATATTAACATATTAGACATATACCATCTTAAACTAAGTTAGGGATTCAACCAAATAGACACATATATACCTAGGGTTTCATTCCTAGGACTTTAAATACATAACAAGGGTTTTGCTTATAGACCCAACCAAACCCTAAAGATCCAGGGTTTCAATTCATAACATAGCAAACCCTACTTTACCAAAACTTCAAAGGTTTGGGATTTCATACAACACCATTTCAATCCTAACTAGTTAAGATTATAATGATCATACCAAAACTCAAAACATGACATCATCAATATATCAAAACATAATAGCAATTTCTTGGGGTTAGGGTTTCATTCATTGTCAACATACCCTTAGGTTATGGTTTTCCAAAGAACCTATCTAGGGTTCTATAAGAACAATCAAGGATGTAAGAAGGGTAGATTTATCAAATGATGAATCAACCAAAACAATAATCTTTATGATTCAAGGCAGCGAGATATAACGATGTTAGTAATGTAATGCAAATTTCAAAAATAAGATGAGCGTACTTTTAAGAGAATTCTATAAGGTGTATAGTCTAAGACATACATGGAGATGTTTCTTGACAAACCTTGTAGGAATCCCTTGAAGTGTAAGCCATGATCTTCTATACTTGTAATGCATACTTTCAAGAAAAACATATGATACCAAGAACAACATTTAATTTCTCAAGTTAGATAACCATGGAGAATGGAATCCTATGAAAAGTTATTCCTTCTTTCAATCAATGACATTTTCTTGAAATCTTAGATTACTAGAAGATGAGGTTTTTGAATGTTACCTAAGGATTACAATTTTACCCTAGACTAGCTATGAACCATTTAAAGTTAGATATATTGAAAATCTTAAAAGCTTATGAACACACATACCTTGAGTTTACATACCTCTAGTTTTGATAGTCCATTAGACTTGTTGTAGTGACAATACTTGATTTCTTTTAAGTCGGTTCCTTGTACTCAAAGAGTGCTTTCTTCGAAAAGACTTTGTTTTTATCAAATCCTCTTTACGTTGTCTTCAACAATAGCCCTGATGTCAATTTCATATAGATATGACTAGTGTGATTTGGTTAAAGCTTCTATAGAGTATGTTGAACTTAGTCCATAGTTTCTTTATTGTAATTTTTTACTTATTTCATGATCAAAATTGCCATAATAAGATGTACCGAAATTTGTCACTCTAATATTGTTGAGCCTCCTTCTAAGATTTGTATTGATTCAGCACCTTGTAACTTGTCACTAAAATCTTACGAGTACATTTCTCTGTAGTTGATCCGAGCAGTTCACTGTGTAATATCAACACCTTGTCACTTGCACCCACCAAAACAATTACTCGAAATTACATTTTCTGAAACTGATCAGAAATCCTTCTAAGATTTTGTACCAAGCTTGTAATCCGCATTGTCTTACTATTATTGCATCGAGAGTATACCAGCGCTATCCACACTTGCTTCAAAACTCACTCTGAAATTTTTGTCAAACTTCTCTCTTTAAGGTATACCGAAATCTTCCTTCTTCAAGGTGTCTTAGCTCACTGTAATCTTAGTTCTATTAACCCAGAAATGATCTTCACGACAAATGCAAACAAAACCTTTCACTGAGTGGTCTTCAAACTACCTTTGATCATGACCTTAGCTCTAATACCATGTTGAGAAATCCAAGGAGTTTCCAGTTAAATGATTTCTCTTATTATGACATTATCTTGTGATGTTTTCATTATTGTTATTAGTTCTTTTGAATTATCTTTTCTTCTCATTAAGACTAATGCCAAGCAACAAATAAAAGAGGATACAAGATGAGACGACCAAGACCCTCACAACTTACTCAAGATTACCTCCATCCATCAAGTCAACCTTGTCATGTCCTACTTCAGTTATGTGGTAGTCTCATCATTCTTCACTTACTTCGATCTTTGGTTATGAGGTGACAACGTGAACATGGATCTCTTCACTTATGATAGTACCGAAACACCTTCACTGTGATAGTACTGAAACTGTGGCAGCATCGAATCCTTGTCAATATGATAGCATCAAGACTTTATCATTGTGGCAGCACCTTACTGTGGTAGCACCGAGACTTTAACCTTGAGATAGCACCGAGACCTTAACTTTGAGATAGCACCGAGACTATGAGACTGTGATACTGAGATAGCACCAAGACCTTTCTTCCTGTAGTGGCACTGAGATCTTCTCCTAGTGGTAGTACTAAGACCTTCTTCATGTCATGTCACTGAGACCCTTTTTCTTTGAGATTATTCGAAATATTCTTCATTGTTTTGACCAAAGGTATTTCAAAGATGGTCCAAACTTTTGTTTCTGTGTTTAGTGCGAAGTCTTCACGCTTATATATATAGTGGTTTGTCCATTGAAATGAGCCGACATGTGTTCACATGTGTCTTCATTTAGGCCGACATGAGTTCACCTTATGGAAGCCGACTTGATTGGAGATTCTTTTAGAGGTTGACATCAAGGAGACTTTGATGGAGGAGTTGTTCAACATGACAAGAAAGACTTTGACTCAATCCTAAAGCCTACAATGGAGGCTTCACCTATGACAATTGACCCAAGCATGAAGCCCATGCTTTAACAAGTTAATTAGATTAATAATACATTCTTTTTAACAAATATATTACATTTGACTCAAGTACAATTTATAAAGACCGAACCTAGTTACGTTCTTCAACACTGACAACTCGGGTGGGGTATGTTCCGAAAGAGACAATGATGAGGGTGTCTATGCAACATTGGTCTCACCAGCATCGTGCTCATATCTCGTGGAGAGATAGAGTTCTCAATCAAGGCCTTGCTATTTGACAATGATGGTTGATATGATGCTAAACAAATGGATTACCAATCTGATTCTTCTTATGAGAAATTCTTCAAGTTGAGAATGACCAAGTACCATTATGAATACCTCCCTAGTTAAGAGGGATTGTTGAAAAATGTAACCATGTTCGATCTTCATAATGACATATGTAAATGTGATTTTATGTAAATGATGAAAAGAAGAAAAATAAAATTATTATTGTAATGCTTGTCTCATTGGTTTCATGAGCAAGGAATTTTATTTTTAGTGATGGCTCCCATTGTGAGCCTTTAGGATTTGTCATCTAGTCATAAAAGTCAATTTGACTTTGTCATGTATGAAGGACCCTTCTTGAGCATATTATATTTGTATATGAGTCAATGGAAATGTCAAGTAGCCCTCCAAGACCAAGCACAAGCGTTTACCTCAAGTTGGCTTCAAGAAGGATGACAAAAACCTCTCCTTGAGACACGCCGGTTCACTCAAAGACAAGTCGGCTAATTATGAGACTCCAACCACTATAAATAGGCAACTAGTACTAATCTCAGAATATAGAATTCCAGAGAAGCATTTTTTATAGAAATATGTGGTTAGAAAAGTGTGAAGTACAGCGAGAGAGCCTTAAAGGTCAACAAAAGGATAAGAAGTTAAGTGAAGTTCTAAACTCCTGTTTTTTTATATGTTTTAGGGTAATCTTGTAATCACAGGTGAAGGACGAAGAGAAGGTTGTCACAGGTGTGAAGGTCGAAAAGAATTATGTTACTAGAAGTTTGTCACAGTAGTAGGGAAGGAATTTGTTGCAGCACTAGGGAGCTGAAGTGGAAGGTCACAAGTTAATATATTGCAGCAATGAAGGCCGAGGAGAGAACTCTGTTGCAACAGTGGTAAAGTCCTCCTAGGGAGCTGAAGTGGAAGAAGGCCTCAAGTCTAAAGCAAGCCAAGGTTGAAGAAGAAGTCAAGAATGAAGGAGCAGAAGGTTGATTATCATTGACTAAGGATCTTGTGTCTTAGTCTTGGAGTGGCAGATAGGTCGAGGGTCTTGGTCCTAGTATTCATGAATTGGAATCTCTATAAGAAGAAGAAATTGTTTGGGTTTTCCTCTCATAGAAAGGGAGGTTTTGGCCCTGGCTTATAGCCTATATTATGTGTCTCTTGTCTCTTTATAGTTTATACATTGGTAGTTGTTTGATGAAGAACACTAATAACCTAAGTAAAAGATCACAATCGAAAGAAGTAAAAAAAAACTCACAAGCAGTTACTAATAGAAGAGAAATCACATAATTACTACACAAATAACCTAAGTAAAAGAAGATCCTAATCTAAAGAAGTAAAAAGCACTCACAAGCAGTTACTAATAGAAGATAAATCACATCATTACCATGCCCTAGATTTCTCAAGAGCCCCTACTTTTCCTAACAATGAACTTTTTAACATGCCCAGATAGTTCTCTATCATTAGGGATAGAAGAGTTTTTACATCCCTTCACTTCCAATTAGGGTTCACTTTCAATTAGGGATAAAGTTTTAAATCTTCTAAAATATTTGTTGAAAGTCCACATGTAAGTCATGGGCAATGATATAACATCTACTTGATAGCATGGATGTTAAAGAATAGGCTAAATTGCAAGGTGTAAGTTCCTCATATAGAGACTAATTGGAGCAATATTTGCAATGTTAAAAAGCTCTCGATGTCTAAAACAATATTAAAGATCGAATTTCATTCATAAAGTTTTGACCCAAAAATAACTATTTAATACCCCAACCAAGTTCTAAAGGTTTCAAAACCCCTAATCATCCCAAAAAAAACACAACAACAACAATAACAACAAACCTACTCTTAGAATGGGCTCTATGAATCCATAATGCCATTCATTTATTTAAAAAAAAAAAACAAATAAACGACACATTATATAAAAATCCATTTTAACTCAATCATCTTCCACATCTTTAACAATTTTGCAATAACTCAATCATCTTCTACATCTTTAACAATTTTGCAAGAAGAATTTGATTTTCTTATTTGATAAAAATGTTTCACAAATAATTGTGATATTGTTATCTGATGACACATTAATCCCAATTGTGTAACTGATTAGGAGCCTAAAGCATCTTTCGCATATTCATTTGTACAGAATTTCTCCTATATTTAGCTGTAAAACGACACACATCCTCAAGTGAGTTTATGATCACAAGGGGGATACCATCACCATTCGAAAGTGCAAGCCTGCAATAAATTTGTGGAGTCGTTAAAATAGCCTTGAATTGTACTGGCGTGCTATGGCAACTATCGTGACTTGATGTACACAGGTCAGGGGTATAACTCAGCAAGCTTAGCTTCGGCAAACTTGCTCCATCTCTTGACGAGCTCAGCTCTGCCTTTGCACTAACCTGTTATGCTACTCTCACCAACAAAATATGGAGATGCAAACGTTAAGGTTACAAAAGCTATATCTTTTTTTCCTAAACGAACAAGTTTGACAGAACAATACACATCATTATTTTGTATCTAGAATTTTTCTAAGAAAAATTTTAAGAATGGAAATTTATCCCAAAGTTTGCAAAACATTATATGTAAAGAGTAAAAATTTTATAAAAATGTTCAAATTTCTAATGATTTTATACTAGTCTCTATAAACTTTTAGAGATTTTTAAGGTAAAATAATTCTATCCTATAAAATATGGGCAAATCATTTTTTTAATGAAAGCTAGGCAATATTTTGTTTTGGAAAAAATATGGAAAATTAGTCCATCTATAAATATTAGCCCCTAAACTTTTCCCTAGATTTCCCTTATGTCCGTGTTAACTAGTACCCTAAATGGGTCATCTCCCCCAAATAATTCAGAAAAAAGTCAATGGTTATGGTCAAACCTACAATTTACAGAGATCCCTTAAATTATGAAGGAGAAAGCACAATAGCAAACACACAACCAGAACATCCAGAATCTGATCCTGTCGATCTGGACGTATTCTGCCGGTTTCTAGTTGACTCCAATCATAATAAAACTTAATATCTCAGTGTCCAAAGTGTCAACTGGCATCTTTAGTTGACTCCAATCATAATAAAAGTTAATATCTCAGTGTCCAAAGTGTCAACTGGCATCTTTTTATCTATAAGCCAGCTCCAATCACCAACAAAGCCAAAAGAAAGTTGCAAAACGTTTTAAACGACATATGATCTAGCTAATCGAAAGATTGAAATTAAATAAAGAATACAAAACAGAGGAATATCCTCTTCACCTGACCTTCATGGACATTAAAAGAAAACCACTGAAAACTTCATGACAGTGAGATCATACACCATAGATTCAAACATTGCCTCTCATAAATTTTCAACTCCGAGGCCTTCTCATAAATTTTCTATTAAAAAAGGGTGCTGATATTAAAAAAAGGTTGCATTTACAAAAGCCTAAATCTTGGCAGATATAAAGAGACAAACAAATAACTCACCGCACAAAGAAAAGTGAGGTGCGCTAAATGTAAAGGAACATTTATAAATAATGAAGCATTACTTTAACATAATAAAACGGCCCAAGGGATTAGCTTAACTAGTTGTTGTTGCCAATGTTATTGGGTATTTGATTAGTTTCATCAGAGTCAGTGTTAAATTCAAATTCCTGACTGAGATGCAATAGTCTATGCCAATAAAACTTAATAAAGATTAGCTTAACTAGTTGTTGCTAATGTTATTGGGCATTTGATTAGTTTCATCACGGTCAATGTTAAATCCAAATTCCCCTGAGTGAGGTGCAATAGTCTATGCCAATAAACTTAATAAAGATGGCATCCACGAATATGAAAAACTCCCCCTTGGATTTCCCAGAAAATATTTCCTTGGAAAAAATGTAAGTACAGTTCTCTTAATGAATCCAGGGTTAAAACGAATCCATGCTGATCTAAGTACACTTCTCTTAATGAATACTTTACATAACCTAATTACACTTATCTTATTTAATACCTTAAAGACACTCTTACTCTAAGAATGCATTTTAGTTGTTTTTTCATACATCAATGCTTAATAAATCCAGGGTTAAAACGAATCCATGCTGATCTAAGTACACTTACTCTTAATGAATACTTTGCATAACCTAATTACACTTATCTTATTTAACACCTTAAAGACACTCTTACTCTAAGAATGGGTAACCACCCTCCATGGAAAATTTCACCATAACAGTCCACACAAAACAGATAACTAACCTCTATACCATACCTGACCAACTTTAATCAATATCTATCAAATAAGTAATTGACTTGCAAAGCATTCTTTACCAAATTATAAACTACCCTTCCTGACTTCCTACCTGCCTTGCATGAAAAACACCATCAAATGGTTAACTGCCTTGCACTATCTTGAATTCAAAAATAAACTAACAGAAAATACGATTAAAGAAAAAAATGGGTTAGAACTTGTAACGGATTTGAAGAATCCGACTCCGGATTTAAAAATCGCAATCCCATTTTATAATGTCGGTACAAATTTCAATCCTCTAATTACAGCGGATCTACTTGCTAGTAGATCAAGCCGACGAAAAGAACCTAACTCAGTTGTTTATAAGCACTCGATGAGAATACACTCAAGTTCCAAATTCATATCAATAATAGGTCCACAAATAAATGCAATTTATTACTTGCCTCGAGAAAGTAATCTACTTCGTTTATGAGATGCCCTAAGCCACAATGTTGAAGAATGCTCTCTTCTCAGAGAGGGATGACTCTGGAGAGATGAAGCACATTATAAGATGAATTTAGTTGAACATTGAAAGAGAACAACTCAAAATAAAATTCTTCTACCAGCCTGCAACATAAAGGCAGAAGAGACAACCCTAAGTTCAAGGCTTAGCTCTCTGGTTTTAGGTTGATTTAAAACCAAATATTGCACCTTAGATTCTGGCCCTCTGAACCTAGAACTCTAGTGGCAGCAATGTAGATATGTTTTTGAACCAAGCAGTGTCACAGTGGAATTCAGTGATTGTTCTGCAATGGTTTCAAAAGAATATTATGAAATAACTCTACATGGTTGCAATGTATTTACTTACATGAAAAATTGAATGATCCATGACCACACTACTGCATCCAACAGTTGAATCAACCTATTTGAGAGATTCCTATAACTCCTAAATTAGTAAATTGCATTCACAACGTCATCCCTTCAGCCATGCATCGGAAATTCTTTCTCCAAGGGGTCAGCAGTAACCCATGGTTAGTTGTCCTCTCTACAGCTTCTTGTTTGCATTGTGTCGCATTTGAACATCTTTCTTACCAAATGTGTCCATTTATTTGTCGCTGCAACAACAGCAAATAGAAAACAGATCTTCAAATTATGTACTCAAAGTGAGCTCTGCAACTTGAACAGATAAATTTGTTGCTTCCTGATCAGAAGCTATGGCCAGACCCTCAAGCATTCTTACGACATCCACAGTATCATCAAGATAGTATTTTGCTTTACTGGGTTTCTGGCCAACCGTGCACGCAAATACTTCTGCTATCGGAGAAAGTGTAGGTCCTGACATTGCATTTGTGATACCCTCAAACATGTCCTCATCTGACCTGTCATCTCCAATGCACAGGACAAAGTCTGGTCGTTTCCCTCTCTGCACCATTGTTGATAGAAGCTTCTCTGCTACTAGACCTTTGCTTATGCCCTGCAGATCCATCAAAATAGATATATAATGCAATCAGATTATGAACCACTAAATGACCCTTGCTCCATGAACAAAATATTGAAAAATATAAGCTATGTTCCTGAACTCTACCTGAGGCTTGACTTCTACAATATGATGACCACTTTTGACAACCACAGGCTCATTTGCAAGCACACTCTCAAGGTGATCTAAAAGTTCCTTTGCCTGACAAGAACCAAAATCTGGGTCTGCATCTTGATGATGCCAAACCAAAGCGCTCTCTTTTGTTTCTATCGTAGAGCCATCAGTAGTCTCTGTATACAATTTCATTACAGGCTCAGCAATTTGTTGCCAGCCAAAGTCTGCACCCTGCAAACAAGTTTCCCATTCTGCATCTCGAGTCCACCTGTGAGGCACAGGTGAATATATATTATAAAACAATATTTCAAACGATCTGCCCCCACTTAAAAACAGAGAACTATATACACAATCAAAACCAGAGTAATACTAAAATATCATGAAATTGCAAATAACAATTAAGACTAGCAAAAACAAACAGCATGCCTCAAATCTGCACTCTCTAAAAGCATTCATAACACTCGAAAATTATTTGTAGTGGTAAGGGCTTCACCTTATGAAATAGCCATGCTCTGCTGCAATCCCCAGTGTTTCGCATGAAGAGAACCACTGGCTGAGAGTCTGCCTCCCCCTCCCACTAACGATAAAAACAATGTTTCTGGGATCAGCGCACAAGCTATTCAAAATCGAAATAACCTCAGGCCCAGGTGTTTTGTTAATAGAAGTCTGGGGCATCACTGTACCATCATAGTCCAATAATATTGCCCTACACTTGGTCCTCTTATATGCAGAAACAATGTGATCAATTGAAAGTTTTTTGAAGCTTGGATCAAGTGCTACTACCCTGAATCCGAACCCAAAGCCAATACCATAGCACCTCCTACGAATGTGATCCCTACACGATCTCTCCAGATCATGTGTAAAACTCTGAGCCCAGTAACCCACATCATGTGTACTAACATACCTATAATGTTTTTCATGTCTAAGTTGAGCTTCACCCTCAGGCATGGAAATGGCTGCGTTCATAGCCTCAGCTACAGCATCAATGTTCCAAGGATTTACCCTGATAGCACCACTTAGAGATGGGGAGCACCCAATAAACTCAGACACCACCAGCATACTCTTTTTCGGAGTATTAGGACTCAATCCTAATGTTGCATCTAGTTTTGCGCTCCCCTGCCTAGAAACAATGTATTCATAGGGGGTGAGATTCATTCCGTCCCTAACTGCAGTGACCACAACACATTCTGCAATGGTGTAGAATGCAATTCTTTCATAGAATGGAACAGACCCGTTTATCAATACAACAGGCTCATAGCCCGGGGACCCAAAGGTTGCGTTGATTCTATTGACTGCGGAATGTGTCTCGGCTTGTACATCCTCCACATCTTTACCCTTACTCCTTGCAGGATTAGCAATCTGCACCAAAACTACCTTGCCTCTCCACTCGGAATGGATATTAAGTAGCTGCTCCATGGCCAAAATCTTCAAGCTGATACCTTTAAAAATATCCATGTCATCCACACCCAACAGTAGCTTCTTTCCCTTGAACTGGTCCCTCAGCTCCCTAACCCTCCACTCTGTATCAGCAAGATTCAATACAGATTCTAATTGACCCATGTGTATTCCCACAGGCAGAATCTTGATACCGACAGTACGGCCGTAGTAATCCAACCCAATATTTCCTCTCTTAGACTCGTATTCGAGACCCAACATCCTGCTGCAGCAGGAGAGGAAATGCCTTGCATAATCAAAGGTATGGAAACCTATCAAATCTGAGTTAAGAAGAGCTCTGAGAATCTCATCTCTGACTGGCAGCGTTCGGTAAATTTCAGATGAAGGGAACGGGCTGTGTAGAAAGAAACCAAGCTTAACCCTGGGAAATCGCTTCCTGAGAAACGTGGGCAGCACCATGAGATGGTAATCATGAACCCAGACATAGTCATCTTCTGGGCTGATCACCTCCATGACCTTGTCTGCAAAAATTTTGTTTGCAGATACATAAGCCTGCCACAGTGATCGATCAAAGCGAACCCCGTGCTCAGGTGAAAGAGGCAACATGTAATGGAATAATGGCCAGAGTTGCTGCTTGCAAAACCCATGGTAATATTTGCTGAAAACTTCAGGCGGGAGAAAAGCTGGCACACACTTAAAATTTTCAAGGAGAACTTGCGCAACATCATCTTGTTCACTCGGGTCGACTTCCACCTTCAGAATACCAACATAAATGAGCTCCATATCCTCTGGTAAACCATCCTTCATCTGCAAAAGCAAAGAATCCTCATCCCAGCTGAATGCCCAGCCTCTGTTATCTGGCCTCCTGTGAGCTTGCAAAGGAAGCTGATTAGCCACAATGATCATGCGATCTTGGCAGATGGACGACGGCACATCCGATGTGACACTGTTTGAATTATCATCATCAAACTCTGAGATGATCCCAGGGACGGTCATTATTCGAGGAAGCCGTTTCCCAACCTTTCCGAACGCGGGGAAATTCCCGGTGGCCAGATCCATTAGGTTGGTATAAGATCTTGACATCATTTTTCCTACAAATTATGAAAAGGCTAAGAAAATCCTTTTAAATCAAGATATATGCAATGTTTCTCTCTGCAGTCGAAATTCTGATGGCCTTTTTGACGGCCTTAGGCTAATGAAAAAAACCAGCTCAAAGAAGCGACTTAATGTCTAGGTCAATTTTAGGGAACTCTGCACCTTTCCTAATATAATTTCTTTCTTTTGTTCGTTTCTTCTTCTTTATGGCCCGTTCCTTCTTTATGACACGTTCCTTCTTTAGAACTTACTATACCAAAGAATTTCTGGCAAGTGTTGGCTTGCAAATGATGATTTCGGAAAGCCAATACCTTCTTCCTTCTTGATTACCCTTCAGTCCACGAAACTAGGCAAATCCAAGCTGCTCAATCGTCCTACGAATTCAAAAAAGACGCAACTTTGCATCACATGTTCTCGTACACTTCAAATAAAACAATTGCTGAGGAAACCCCGCAACATAGAGCCAATTTAAGCTATAAAAAACCTTTACTCTACACAAAGCGCGATCTTCAAAGAACCCACTGAAAGCCAGGCGAGTTCTTCGAAACAACTTTTGAGGATTCACCGCCGGTTAAACTCAGATTTCAGTCCTATAAACTCTCTGCTTTGCACAAAACATCAGATTTGACAAATCCACGGACAGCCTAGCGGATTCTGCCAGGTTTGCACTTCGAATTGAACAATTTCTGAGGATCCCTTGCAACTTAAACACAATTTAACGCAAAACACCAGATTTAAAGAATCCACTAAAACCCTAGCGAATTCTCTGGGGTACAAAGCTCTGAAAACAAAAGCTTCCACAAGCAAAGCAATGCAATACACAGTCCCTCAAAATCTAGGCCACAATCAGCACTGCTATCTCGATTCAAACTCTCGCTTTTCGACTTTTCAAGCAAACGACCAAACCTGTGTATATATGCCTTCAGTGTCAAACCTCGAATGTCAACACAAAAGATCTATACTTTCAGGTTTTAAAGCCGTAAAATCTCAAAACCCCGATGTCTGTAGTTTCCAAGAAGCAGTGATCTGTGCTCAAAGATTGAATTTTTTAAGATTCGAAGCTTACCGGCACGATAAAGCCTGCAACGACAAACCCTTGGGCCGTGTTGTTCGAACTCGCAGCCTCCATTCACATCCACCGGCATACTGTAATTTACCAATCCGATTAAAGACCCAAAACCATTAGAATGAAAACTCGGCCGCCGCAGATTTGATGTCCTCGGATGAATGAATTCATTCCATGGATTTAAATCCAATGCGGTGTCCGATTTCAGAAGAAATTATCTTCTAAATTCGTTCCTGCAAACCCTAAGGCAGTGCGTTTAATCTTTATGAAATACCGTTGAAGTGGTGTTTAAGGTCCGCAATTAAATATATGTCAGAAAGCGAAAGATGGTGGTAGGAAGGCAGGAAGCTAAGTGGATAAGGGAGGCCGGCAACCGGCCACCGCCTGTCCCACCGGCACGCCACCCTGGCATTTGGGGATTTCGACACGTGGATTTCTTTTTCGTTGAACGCTCAGAAGTCTGCGCCTCTGTTGGCGTTAAACACGTTGAGTAACGTGAGCTTTCCCATTGGTCGTTAAGCTCGAAGAACGTGGGATTTGGGTTATTGTCTAATAGTAAATTTACTTCAATTTACGTGAGTTTACTTTGTGGGCACTAATTTTGTTTGGGAAACGATAAAATGAAAAATCTTATGAAAGTAATTATTTTTTAAATTATATAAAAATATATATTTTTTTTTATTGATATAAGGGTTGATTAGTTTATTGAAATGATAAAATCAAATTATATATATATATATTTATTTATTTATTTATTTATTTATTTTGGTTGATTAGTTGAATAGATATAATTTATTTATTTTTCACGGTAAATAATAATAAGAATAATTTATCTATTTTATTTTTTTTTTTGAATATATATATATATATATATATATATATATATATATATATATATATATAATTATAATTATAATTATAATTATAATGGTTGATTAGTTGAATAGATATAATTTATTTATTTTTCAAGGTAAATAATAATAAGAATAATAATAGTGGGAGAAGCTTATTTTATGGTGTTTTGGATTAGTTTTTATTATAGTTATTAAAAAAATATTTTTTTGAATTTATTTCAATTGTAGGGGGAATTTGTAAATCTTTATTATATGATGATAATTATGTTTTATGATTAATTTAAGTGTTTTATATTGTGGTAGTTTTTTTGTTTTATGTTTTGGAAGATTTTTGGGTATATTTTTTTGTTTAATTTGTCTAGCATCTAGTTGGGATTTTTTGGAATTACAAGTTTTAGTAGTAAACTCTCCATATTTCAAGTGTCCTACGGGTTTTCAAGGTGTTGAATTCATATATGTAGTCAAAAACTAATTTTAAACAATAAAAAATAAGATTTGGCCAAAACAAAATCACCTCATTCTAGCTAAAAACTTCAAAACATAGCATGTTTAGACAACGTCATTTTATATTTCATGGTGTTGTGGTTTAGTTACCGCAGTTGTCTTATATGGATGTGAAGTCTGGGGAAGTAGCATGTCAAATCACAATTGGAGACAAATAGAACGAATTCAAAAGCACTTAATCATTAGTAACCTCAAAGTCAAGGCAACAATACCATATGAGATCCTGCTAGCTAAGGCTAGGACGTTTTCATTGGAAGCTTCAGCAATCATTCGTTTGTTAAGCTATCTAAAAAAGGTGGAAAATATGGAGGCACATCATTGGCCCAAGTTGACTTACATGGAGGAGCTAAAGCGCAGGAAGAAAACATGGAGGAAGCTAAATGACAAATGGATGAGCAAATGGGGAATTAAGTGGCAAGATTGTCCTAATGCTAAAGAGGAGATAAAAAATTGGGTGGTTGAAAAATTCAGGACTGCAATGTGGGAAAAACATATTGGTAGAAAAAAAAAAACATTTTTTCTTAAAAACTTCAACCCATCACAATCACATGAAGAAAAGACTTACTTGAGTGTGACAGTCAAGGGGAAGGCTAAATTTTTAATAGCACAATTGAGGACCGGATCTCACCATCTTAGGTGTGAGACAGGCAGATGGATAACTCCCAAGGAAGAATGGGAAGAAAGAATTTGTAACTTTTGCAAGCTAGGTGCAGTTGAAACTGAATGGCACTTTATCATGGAATGTCTGGCATATGAGGATATTTGTAATCAGTTTGAAAGTGATTTAAAGTTGGATAATTTGAGTACATTGTTCGAAGAAGCAAGGCTTCACAAAACGGCGAATTTCTTAATCAGAATTCACAACAAAAGAACTGCTCTAGAGGGAAACTTGAGAATGTGATGTCTTGTTTGAGGTGGAATATGGGTCCCTTAGACCAGTGAGTCTCGTGGACGTTATTAAAATATATCATATCATATCAGTTGCAAATTTAAGTAAATAGTAGCTCCCTATTTACATAAAAGTTGATTAATTGTGAAGTGATTGTACTTGCTTACTCCACCTTCTTCTCACTTACACCTGCTACATGTGTGCATGTACATAATCAATAATAATATGGATAATAGCAATGAGACACCCTTATATTATGATGTTTTGGACAAGACTCTACAATTATAAAATCTTAATTTCTCTTACCCACTTTGGTGGGTTATGAGAGGGAGCATATAAGCCTCATTACATTATTATCCTTATGCCAATGTTATTGTTGGTAGAATTAATGGTACTTTTATTAATATAATTTGAATGGTTTTGGTTTGGGTTTTTTTTTTTCTTCATCAGGGGAGAAAAAATTATCAGTGTTCTATTATGGAAAAATTGATTACATGTGTGTGGTGATATCATCCAAGGTCACTGTTATCACTGGAAAATCAGACAAGCAAAGATGACATTATTTAATGTAAGGCAGAAGGATTTACAGGGTTAAAAGACATTAGAGAATCTGAAATATTTAAAAATCTTTAAGGTCTAAGAGGAAAATAAAATTGCGCACAGAAGGAACCAAGACTCGAGCAACCCATACGTCTTGGGTTCCCAACCCTGTCCCCGTCGTAAAAAATCAAGGCACCTTACGCTTTTGTATTGATTTCTGCGAGATCCTGGATTTACATGTCGCCATCGAACTCCTTGATGATACCCAGCCTATAGAACAACGTCTAGTACAACTAGAGCTCATTGACAAAAGCCGACAGCAATCGCTGCAACATAACGAGGCCCACAAGAAACGGGTAAAAGCGTCGTTCAACCGCCAATCACCCCTCCGCTATGATGTCGCAAAAGAAGCCTTAGGGCCAAGAAAGTTCGAAACTTTGTGGAAAGGACCCTACATCATAAAACATTGCCTCCTCAAGGGGGCATACATCTTGACTAAGCCAGACGGAACATGCCTCAGCAACCCCTTCAACAGCCTTTACCTCAAGAAATTCTACCCATAAGGGCCGAGAAGGCCCTCCCCTAGAGTCAACATACACTAACCCAACCACTTTAAATTTTTTACCAAAATACTTGCTACAAAACACACTCTAGTGTCACAATGGATTACCAACCCGACCCTTACTTTGGATTTGTTGATGGAGCATCGTGATGGTCTCAAAGTTTAGCAGCAACCACCTGGGTTATCTATCACCCTGACCGATCACCACTCGGCACCAATGGTGTTTGTATCGGTTCAGCAACAAAGAATCAGGCAGAATATGACATCGTCTTCGGACTTATGTGCGACACTCTCAATCAGGGCATACGCCATATACATGGCTACCTTGATTCCCAGTTAGTAGTGTCATAGTTAAACCAAACATTTGATATAAGAGATTCACAACTGTTTAGAAAATACTTATGTGCAAAAAGATTAAGCAGACAATTTGACTACATTACATTCACACATGTACAAGGAGTCAAAACCAAACAGCCGATCACATAGCTAATAATATTCTAAACTGGAATGCATCTCAGATAAACCATCATACATAAAAAAACAAAAACATAGAAAACATAGATATCCATCAGCATAGCATAATCCATAAGCAAAAAACAGGGGGCACACCATGTAGAGCCGCAAAAAATATCTCTCGCATATATATACCAAAAATGTATGTGTCTGAGTGCAAAAAATAGTGTCTCTGACCCGTAAGTCAGCCCAAAAAGATACATATATACAAGTCAACAAAAATAGGGAAGCATCCTTATAATGGGTGTTTTCCCCGTGTACAAAAGACTCTAGGGCGGTGCTCCCCCAGGTGGGGCACCTGGACCCACTGTTGCTCCTAGTACCAATACTGGAGCCGTCGTCAACATGGAGATCGCCACCCGACGTAAAACCGGTCGATAACCCCTCTCCTGAGCCATTAGGGTCTCTAGCCACACATCCTCGAGTTTGTTCACAAAGCCTCAGATAGGCATCCCCTGGGTCAAGCAGTCCACTTGACCCCATGCATCCTTGAAAGTTGCCACCTGCTCGGTCAGTTCAGCAACACAAGCCTCTTCCGCATCGGCACGAGCTTGCTCAGCAACAGTCTTGGCAGCAGTCGAGTTGCTACCCTCCCCCGAAGAGCCAGCCTCACCACCCAGTGCTCCACCCAGAGGCTGTGCAGGAGCTCCTCCCTATCCCCTGCGAGCTTCACGAGGTCGCCAAATTGGATGGTGCCCCACCAACTGAGCCATAGGACGAATGACCTAGCCAACATATGCAAGAGTAACCAAGACTATGTCAGTGTGATCATAATACACATATAAACATAAATACTCAAGTAATTGCAAAAAACACAAATACATACCTGCTGGTCCCCAAGCATATCCAGCAGGAATACCCATGTCTGGATCTCCCCGGAAGTCCATCCCTGCATAAGGGAATGGCAGGAACATCTGAGGTTTCACCTCAAACCAAGCCTCAGTGGTGGCATTCCAATAACACCCCACCCTACCTCCACCTCCTCAGGGCATCACAGGGGCCCACCTCCTCATGCGAGGCTCCTGTGACCCCCTAGCAGGCACCACCACTGAGGTCTCAGCAGCACCACTCGCTCATACATGATGCTACATAAGATGTTGGCATAAGTAAACAGCTTCGATCCATCTCAGACCTTGGAAAGTTGCGCCAACATCCTGTCATAACAGAAACAAGCAAAGTCAAAAAAGTGCCCGACCCTCAGCCAGTGCAAGACACTGATCTGCGGACCCGATGCCCGATGAGGATCAGACGACCCTGCCAGTCGCGCAATGGCCACTAGAACACACCGCTCGGCCAAATTTGTCACTGTAGAAATAGCTATACACCCCTCGGTAAGGGGTGGCCCGCTGAAAATCTCTCAAGATCCACCCTCCCATATGGAAGTGGATATTGAAGCGCCTCACCCTAAGGCATAAACCCAGTCACAAAATAGATATATATCTCAGTACAGATAGCAAGGTCGCACCCCCGTATCACCATCACCTTGCGTCGCCTGTTCCAGCATCGGACCAAGTAGCGCAAAAGACGATCCTGTGATCGTAGCAGGTCATTCTCCATGAATTTGAGAAGACCCCATCGCGCCAAATGTTGGTGCGCATGACCATCAGTAGCTAAGGCAACACAGAGATCGAGCCAATCTCTCTCCCTCCACAACATCCTGGCATCAAAACAGGAACACATCAGCCACACTGAAAAAATTAGAAACACACAAAATTTCCCAAAAAAATTGGCAAAAAATAGCTTCGGCTCTCCGCGTGCCTGTTCCTTAGATAGGCGCGAGGAGGGTGTGTTTGTCCTTCTCACAGACGCGCCAAATGTGCACCTAATGCTAGGACAGGCACACTAAATACGTGCAAAACCCTATTTTTGCGCGCAAGGTGCGCGCCTGTACCTTGATCGCCTTCGCGATAAAGGTAAAAATTAGCCTAGAATCTGTACAAACCCATCTTGTACGAACCCTAGCACCAACACACTAAAAAATTAAACTGCAAGACGTCATAAGAGCTTACCTAACTCAAAAATCGCTAATCCCGGGTGCTCAGGCTGACCGCAAAGGCAAGAACTGCTCTGCAAAAGCCTATGACCTCTCAACACTCAACAAACACAAATGAACTGAATTGAGCCATATTTGCCTATATGTCGCCCTTTTCAGAAACTTTGGAGGACCATAACGAGAGCTCAGAAGGCCCAACCATCAGACCGAAAGCAACACTGTGATCAACACTCCATAGCACCCAAGAACAGTGCCACACATTCGCACCCCCGAAAAAATAATTTTTCAGTGTCGACAGGTATGCCCTCTCTCATATTATTTTTTAAAGCACATGTCTTTCAAATACTATTCTCACGCATAGGCCACCATGACATTCATAACCAGTTTATACCCACCCTGGAAGTCCTACCGACTCCAAGGATTTCCCCATAAAAAATAGTTATGACTGCGCCAAGCTACTTTTTATACTCTGACCTTGGGCCATTGAATCCCCATCATCAGTTTTCAATCACCCCTCGCCATCATGCCTATGTTAAACCCATCACATCTAGGATCTTGATCCCCTGCATCAGTGACTCTCTCATTCGGTTGAGGCTTCCTTTTTGTTGACATCAACACCTCTTTTCCAAAAAGGAAGCGGTAACTTGGATCACCCCTCTCCACAAAAGGGACATCCTCGGATGACACTGTGGGAGACATCATTGCCCACAGATGTCATCGCTGACATTCAACTACAACATAAGCTTTCATGTCAAGATGGTATCGTACCTTACAACCATTGCACTTTGATCAAATTCATCGAAGACCCGTGCCTTTATAAGTGTCTCTTTCAGCAATGCTTTCACGGGAAGGTCCCAGCCAAGCACCTATGCGTACAATGTGCATTTAAATGCCATACCAAGTTTACACATATGAGTACCACATTCCACCTATTGTCAAAGAAAAAACGCCCCTAAGGGCATCTGTAGTCGTCGTCATCAACCAACAGATCACTACCATACTAGTGACACAGACAGAACCTGTATCTGTCAAGTAGATTTGTTTAACTAGCCAAAGCATCATGAGCATGGGACATGCTCGCCTCGTAGAAAATTTGTATATATTGTATTATACCATTGCTTGCAGGGATCCCACAGGGCATGGTCGCTCTTCGACTTGGTGCAAGTTGTCTCCAACTCCGAGCTACATGCAGGTCTCTCTCTCTCTCCACACAGTACACAGAAAATAAACTATAATGTATTTCGGCGATACGGTTCTTCCTAGGCCTCACACACTAGGGGGCAACTGTTATCACTGGAAAATCGGACAAGTAAAGATGACATTATTTAATGTCAGGAAGAAGGTTTACAGGGCTGAGAGACATTAGAGAATCTGAAATATTTAAAAATCTCTTAGGTCTAAGAGGAAAATCAAATTGCGCACAGAAGTAACCGGTAAAATGTTCCTTTGCCCGCATAATTCTTCGATAAGCGCGCCTTTGCGCTGCTTTTTCTCAAAAAGCCACGCGGACTTGAGAGTGGCGGAAGTCACTTTCCAGGACCACAAGGCACACTCTAGGACATTGATCCCACACTTGAGGTTGCCTAAGGACAACCGCCCAAGCCTCCTTAGGACCTCAAGGGAGCACACAATGGAATAAATGTGTCACATAATGGAATCACCCTCCTCTCTTGGGTCACCATCCACAACGTACCAAAAGAGGGAAGGAGGATTTGAATTCTACTATAAAATGCCACCAAGAGATGAAAAATATGAGAACACATTGTTATGTTGGCCAGAATTGCCCCAAGCAATACCAACAATGTGATCCAGAGTAGAGATAGAGGGGACTCAGTTGTTGGCCATCCAACAACTCCAGTCCACCATAGTAGAGAGAGGAAGACTTTGCGCCAAGGCAGCTCAAAAGTAAAAACATCCTTGCATTGAGACTTGGAACTCCATAGTTCTAAAGGCCCCTTGGAAAGTGGGTAAAAGTTTCATCCTTCATTCCTATTAGCACTCAATAAGAGAGGACGTAAGTGCCTTTGTTTAGATTATTGAAGTTGTTTGACTCTACTTAGAGCTTTTGTTTTATTTGTTTTTGTTTAGTTTTTATGTTTGAATATGCATGTTATTTCTCTATCTAGTATGTTTATGTTTTAGCATGTTCCACTAACTTGCTTGAATCCATCTATTTTCTGCCTATGACAAAGAACTTAAGAGAGAAAAACCACCCCTCTTAAACAAGTGTAATTTGATACATTCGTGAGCCAAACACACTAACACAGTCACCATCCAAGGTTATACCAAAATTTTGTTGTACGATGTTGATATTCGCTTCACCGACTAAATAAAACTAATATTTTGGGCTTACTAATAGGAATGATTCACATACAATATGTTAATCAACAAAATAAACTAAAAAAAAAACGTGCAAATAAGATAGAAAGGACCAAAAAGTACTAGTACATGTCGACTACAATCAAAAGATAGAGAAAGTGTTAGAGCTATGGACACGTCTCGAACAGTTATTCGGAAAGACATAACACCAGCTGAGCAAATTAAACTTTGCTTGGAGAGGTCGTTAGCCACAATGTTTTGAGTCTTGTATATATGAGAGAAGCTAATCTCATTGAATCTAGCCTTCATTTCTTTGACTTGAAGCATCCAAATTCAAACTTATGGAGGGGCAAGGTTGGATCATTCATTAATCCAATCAATTACAACCTTGGAGTCTCCAAAGACTACCATTGATTCCAGCCCAATATTTCTAGCACAGTGTAATAAACCCCACAAAGTTGTGACTTATGCCCAAGTGTTTGAGCCTAGAGCACATGACCAATGTAAGAATAGATTAATGTGGTCCTATAAAACGATGTGTGCCCCACATCCACTACCAGATGCATTCGTTGTGTCGTCAAAAAAATATGCAAGAGGAAAAAGATTAAAATAAGTGGTCGTTTGAAGCCTATAGCGAGGATTGGCTAATGATAAGCCATATTCCACAAAATGAGAAAGGATCTTGAGGCAAATTCGCTCAATGTCAAGTGAACGATCCTAAAAAATATAAGCATTCTAAGCTTGCCAAATGGCCTACAAAATGAAAAAGGGAAGGGTTTTGTGGGAGTTGTGTTTAAATTTCCATTCTATGATGCAAGATTCAATAGATGGATATAGTAAGACCAGAAAAATGGAGAAATGAAAAGTGACCCTATGCCAAATAATCATAGAAATAAGGCATGTTATGAAAATATGATAAGTGTTTTCTCCGAAGGACTTGCAGTGATAGCATAGCCTCTTCTGCGAAGGTTGTCCTAGGAAAGGATTTTGACCTTCAAGATGAGATAACTGAAGATCTTGATTTTCAGTGGCATGTTCCACTTCCAGAAAGACCAGCAAGGACGTGGAGGTTTTGGTGTAAGTGAATCTGTCGCAGTGTATTTATAGATTTCTTTGACCATAATTTTGTATTGAAGGGCTCGTCTGCCCCACCGAAGAGATTTGAGAGACTCCTAAAGTTGAATGTTGACCATATATAATATGTTTATGTATTCTTCCCAGATAATCGCCTGATTGCACTCCAAACCCAGGGTCGTTACACACTTCCAAGATGGATAAGGAGAGAAATTGTTCGAAATATGATAAATATATTTGATGTCCTTATTATTCAAGTGATAAATGATTTCGACAGGGAAAGTATGGGCACTAGAAAGTCCACAGATTAGATCAAGGCCAATCTCAACTTGGGTCTCATCTCCGATCTCCCACTATAGATTACCGAAAAACTACAGCTTGATTTTCACGATTCCCGACAAAATGGATGAAGCGTTCTTTGGGGTCAGGCCTCCCTTACGGATCCATGTATAGGCTCATTATACATGTTTATCCCCTCTCTTATATATGTTATATCTCTATGTCAGAAAGAGAATTATAATAGTGAAATATTTGGTAGCATCTTGAAATTGTTTTTATGATCATAAAATATTCTACATCCCTTTGCTTATCTTCTTAAAGTGATACATTCACACATATTTGTACCTATGCCAACCAAAAAATAAAGAGTAGTCTACTAAGGCCACAAATTCGCCCAGAAAATAGTGGAAATTTCGGCATATTTTTTTCAAAATACGGCAAAAAAATTGGTAAATTTGGGTTACAGTGGTCAAAATTTAGGATTTTGGGTGCCTACAGGGTTTTTGATGGTGTTGAATCCATTTCCACCATTAAAAAAGAAATTCAAATACTCTTATAATCATATTTTTCAAAAAAAAATATCACCATATTTTGGTGAAAATTAACTTTTCGAGCAAATTTGTAGCCTCAATAAACGACGCCAAAAAAATAAGTGATGGTTGTTTTAAACCCAACGTCTATCTAATTCTTAAATATATTAGATTCTAAGAAGGATTAATAAGAAACTGAAATGAAAATATCTCATGATCAAAATATTAAAAAAAAAACATCTCATAATCAAAATATTTTATCTCATGATTAAAATATTTAAAATTAATATGGATTTACAGTAGCGGTTTGTCCAAAGAATCAACTGAGTTAGTTGAACAATCCACCCTAGTCATGTCATCCATAAAAGGTCATATATCACAAAGTTAGTTAAATCAAATTAATTTTTTGCTTTGAATCAACTCAACTGTTTGCTTTGAGGGTTAGCTTTGCTTTGAGTGTTAGCTCAATTCCTTAAAATATCCACCTAGGGTATAATATTTTTTTGATAATGTCTTTTTATAAAATAATAATTCCAATATTTTTATGAAAAATCCTTCTTATAAAATAATAATGATATTTTTGGGATGGTAGTATCTATACGTATGCTTTATTTGTGAGTTGTGTGTGTCGAGTGATTATATTTATTTATATGATATCGCATGAATGTTCTTTGTCTTATATTTGTTATTTATGTAATTTTTATTTTTTAAGATAAGACATATTTATATTTTTGTATATTATATATTTTTAGTCCCTGCCACAGGTATGACTGGGACTATAGTAATCGAAATGGTGGGGTTAATATTAGTTTCAGTTGCTTCTTATCACGAGTGTCACTAATAACCAAAGTTTTTATGTTCTTCCATAGTGCAATGCTTTTCGCCATCTTATTTGGCCTCTTCCCAAAGTGGGGAGGCTATAACCATATGTTATATTCATTTATTTCCTTCGCATTTTGAAACTAGTAAACTAATGCTAGCATTAGTTCTGAAACATTAATTGTTTAAGAGGAAAAACATATATATTTCATTTCTAGTACCCCAATCGCTAACATGTTGTTGTAACACAATCGCCAGCATGTTGTGGACATGTTAGTTGTATGTCGTATGTCACATCTACTAATCCCCAACTTCAACGTATTTTCCACATGTTATGCATCTATCATAGATGTTAATCTCCTGTTTGAATCCTCTATTTGAAGCTCATTTCAAAGCAGTTGCAACCCTCTATTGAGTACAAACCATACATTGACTCGCAAATATGAAACCTAATTCTAATCCACTATCCCCTGTTTTAAGCACAGTTCAAAGAGTCAGCAATCATCATCTGAACCTGGAGCAATAAGTGATGTAAACAACTTGATGAAAAAATTCAAAAAAATTCAAAACGAGTTTTTTATACTATCTTTGCCCCCTCTGGTCCTCTCGAATATTGACAAATAGAGTAAACCACAGATCCATAATTTTCTTAGAATTACTTGATGGTTCGTCTTCAAATTTATTTCCACAACTACATTGGATGGAAACTACAGGGGATGGCAGTGCTCGGATACGCTAAAACATTTGGATTGCATGTTTTCAAATTTATTTTGCTCGTAGAATAAGAATTTTTCGCTTGTAGTCCGACCTTCTAGATCTTTGAGAGGTCAAGGTTAGTACATTATTCTTGACCTTGCTAACCTATGCCCTGATATTTGTATGTATGATATTAAATTTTTCATCATGGTTACAAGCAACCCTAGATGGAGTTTTGTCTGTTGTTTCTCCATTATTATCTTCTTCCTATGTGTGTTGATGCTCTTCTTCTTCTTCTTCAAGTGGATAATCAATAACTTCACCATTTTGGTGCTACAAGGGATGAGAAGGGCTCCTCAGTTCTTCGTTGATGTAGGAAGCTTCAATTCTACTTTCATGGCAGCCCTCGTCAACATCATCATTATGGGCTTGCCTAACATGAGACAGCCTTCACAATTCTCTATTATGTTCCATTTCAATGTCTTGGGAAGCTTCATTTATTCTTACACAGCGACCCCGTATTTTCTTCCACACCTTATATAGGTTTTCCTCGTGTGGGCTCCTATAAGGAAATAATTCCTCTATTATTTTTGCATCCATGAGTTGGGACTCAATGGTCCAAAACCTGGACCTCATGCACCTCATCCTTTCATAGATCTAGCCACGAGATTCAGATTGAAGGGTTTCTTTGGCTCATGTTTGGTCAATTTAGTGTGTCCTAAATTGCTACATTAATTTGTCAATCTGGGATTCGTAAGCTGACGAAGTGTGGCGCACTATATGTGCAAGATAACCTATCTCTTACTTTTTGTCGTTTTTGTTTTTTTGTTTTTTATCTTGGGGGTTTTATCTTGGTTGGCTTCCTAATGTGAGATGGAAATTCTAAAAGACAAGTATGGATATAAATGTTCAAGGCAATGATGTCCTTTATAATGATTTCCCAAACTTCAAACTTCAAGAGGGTTTTAAAACATGCAATAACAAGATTAATTCCTACAAGAAAATGAAAATGTGCCACTATACTAGTCAAACAAACAGTGAACTATTGATCATGAAACCCATTACCCTTGCTGCTGTCTAAATACAAAAGAAACTGTGCTCAAAGAAATCCAAGAATTGCAAGCAAAGTAAAGCTAAAATCAAATTACATCAACTCATATTCTGACCCCTCACCATTAGTCTCGCTATGGCTTTCGGAGGTAATCATAAACAACTTGAGCAATCCGATATCTAATTTGCAGAAAAATAAACTAATATCAAATTACACACTCATACTTCAATCCCTCACCATTAGTCTCGCTATGGTTTTCGGAGGTAACTGATAATGACATGAGTAATTTAATATCTAATCTAACTAATAAAGCAAATGTAAAAAACTGAAATAAATAAAACAGTGCTGGAATTAAAAGCTAAGAAAAATAAATCAGCAGAAGGACAAGACTGATTCCATGTCATTAGTCATTGTAAAACTATGTGCAAATTCCCGGGCTGCCTACTGTAATCTGGAACAAAGACATTGATCAGTTAACAGCAGTATAAAGCATGAAAAATTATGGACAGAAATAAAACGTTAATACCATAAAAGATGTAATATATACACGTGAATAACTATGGCATAATGAACGTAAGGAAATAAAGCATGAAACTATACAACAATAAACAAAACCTTGGCGTGTGCAGGGGCCCTCTGCACAATCCTCGGGCAACAGCTATCAAACACGAATTATGCTTATGAACAGAGTCTTCTCATGTATTCAAAATGCAGTCATAACAAGGAAATAATATCACAGCACAGTGGGCTTTCTTTTAAGCAAAATTACATTACATAAGCTAACTACTATGCGTATGAGAACGCATTATTTATAACAGAGGATGACATAACTAATTTCCTACAATATACGCTGATAAAAGACACGTGAACAACCACGTCCAGAAATCTAGCATTATGGCTGCCGTGAAGATTAAATATATGGAGGGTGGCCGTTGAATTCGGCTTATGGAGCAGTTCACAGGTGTTGATATGTCCCCTGAGATTTAGGAACGGCCACGCAAGTCTTCACGTGGTGAAAAACAGATTTCTGTCACCGTAGGACTCTTAGGTTGACCACCGCTTGACTACCTTTGACCACGGCCTTCTTTGGTGAATTCAACTGAGCCAGTAGGACTCGATCCATGTCCATGTCATTTCCAACTTGCCCATGTGGCTTGATTTGTCTGAAGACACCTGCAATATAGACTTTAACAAAATGGCTGCGGAAAGTTGAAGCAGCTGCGGAAAGTGACAAGATTCCGCAACTCAATGAGAAAAAATCTAATTCAAACAGCAGACATAAAACATAGTTAAAAACCACTTTAAATGCTCTTTTATGGTTAATATGCAATGATGTTGATGACTTAGGAGGTCCAGGTAAATGGAAAAAGTCTAGAAAGGTGTATAGGAAAGATGCAAGTTTGGGACTCAACATACCCCCACTGTGAAGGTGTTGCATGTTCCCATGCAACCAAAATTTTGATCATCCTCCTTCAATTCATATGCCCTGATACCTCTGCCAGTACATCCAGTCCTCTTCTCCTCTTTCTTGGTGCTGCTAACATCCTGGGCTTCTTCATCAAGCATCTGAATTTGAGATTAATCAGTGCTCTACTTATCTTCTTGTATTTCTTCTTCAATTTCCTATTCTTTTTGTGCCATAGTCCCAGATGTAGCATAGTGTTGTCATGAATGATCTTGTCCAATCTTCTTTGCTCCTTTAATGCTTCATTTTCATTTTTAATATGTCTATTTAAAACCTCCAACTCAAAGACTTCTTGTTTCAACGATTGGACTAGAGCTTCTTGTGCTGTGTGAAGCTGAGTGGATGAAGTGCTGGGACCCGTGGATGTTCTTTCTAAGGATTCTATGTAATCATACACCTCTTGCTGCTTTGGATCTATCTCGGGTGTCGTTTTCCTTGGGCTGTCCCCAAAATGCTGTGGAGGAGAATTGACTTCAAAATCTGGCCGAAAAGGACTCATGTCAACATCTTGAGGACTAGTTTCAATGTTTGGCTAAGAATGAGGTGGACTACAGCCAGCTGGAGTTTGTTCAGGTGTTTCTTCTCCCAAATCAATAAAATGGGGTCCTTTTGTTTGTGCTTTCCTCCACTTTCCTTTAAGCCTGCTGCTTCTTCTTACATGCTGTGGACTATTGTCTTTTTCCTTCTGTTTTTCTTTTCCTTTCTTTTTGGCCATAGCTGACTGTTCCTGAAGGTGAACTAGTCTCTCAGACAATACTTGATGGTCTTCTTCTAAGGAAGGGGTTTTATGCACAGCCTCAATGCTTCTTTTCTCTTTTTATTTTGTTGGCTTTTTACCCTTAGTCTTTTCCTTCCTCCTTTTAGACAGTCTTTCTTCTCTACTAGTTCTTTCAACTATGTTAGTAGGAGTGCTTTGAGTTTTATCACCTGTTCTCTTTCTTCTACTTCTTTTTGATGTATTGCCTTCAGGGGTTTCTTGGGGTTCTTCAAAGAAATTTCTAATTAAAAACTGCTCCCAGGTGTCCTTTTTCTCTTTTAATTGTTTTTCTATCAAGATTTTCACGAGACCATGGTGATACAAATGTGGTTCTACGTCCCCCAGATGCTTTTGGATAGTTACAAACATCTTTTTCAAACTATTTAGTAAAAATTATGGCAGATTGAGGGTCTGGTTGTCTAAGAAATTCATCAATAGTCAGGTATGATACATGTACATTGATCCAAAACGTCCCTCACAGGTAATAAAATTTCGAATAACCAACAGTAAACTGGCCCACTCTTCTTTTAAAGCATGAATAGGAATTCCATTTTTGAAAATGGTAACATCCATACCTGGGTTACGTAGGATCACTCTCCAGGCTCCCTCGCCAATGCTCTTGTTCTTGAACCAGTGTTCACCTTCTTGAGGGAGTTCTGTAGCAGCTGCTATGGATGCCTCAGTCACTGTAAATTTGAGGTCCCCAATTTCCACCTCCAGACCGTTGAAAGACCTCGCAAAAGCTTTTGTTACCTCCTTATTGTAGCCTTTAAACTTTTGAATAAATCGAATCCATTTTTCCTTTTTCAATATGTCTTTGACTTGCAGGTATCCTTCCATAAATTTGGGTCCCTCTGGTTCTGTCCTCAACAACTGACCCATCCTTCTTTCTGTTCTTTAAAACTCGTCTGCGTGAGAAGGGTTTAGCGGAGGTAAGATGGCTGAATTAGCGGAAATGAATAGGGTTTATGAAGGAGACCAGTGACTGTAAGTGGATATCAGAGAATAGGTACACGGAATGAAGCGGAACAGAGAACAAAATGGGGTGAAGGCTTATGTGAGCACAGTGGAAATGCAGTCGCGAGGTCAATAGAACAGTAGGGGGAGTAAAGTGCATCCGGCAGTATTTAAAATTGGGTGGCTGCAGAGTAGACGCAAGCACGTTTATGAAACAACTACAGATTTTGTACAGCTGAGAGAAGCCGTAGTCAAATCAACCACGTTCCATAATTACAGGTGGAGTATCAAAGTATAGCCGAACACGAGTGAAGACCGGAGGCTTGATTATGAGGCCGTTTAAAAATGAATGCAAGGATTGTGGGGGGATCGTATAGAGATCGTGGAACGGTTATGGAATTTTCAACGCAATCATTGCATATAATGGAGCTATGGTTTATAACTATGTAAAAATGTGCTTGAATGCCATTTGAAATAAATTTCTACTCATACCTTGGAATTCTTGCCATTTTTCATTAGTCTTCAATTAGTTGCTCCTCATTGATGCTTTTGAATGCCTCATGTCTTCATAATATGTCCTCATACCTGCATTTGATTTCATGATTGTTGAACTAACATCTGACTGTAAATTTTTGAAAAACAGAGTGGTGGCTGCAGAAACTGCTTCTGGCTGCAGAAACTGGTGTCAGCTGCGGAAACTGACACAACAATTATTTGGGTGAATGGAGATGGATAGATGATAACTGACTGAATGAAAATGGTCATGAAAGAAAATTCTTATTGGTGAAATGAAATGGAATAGATGAAATGGAGTGAAATGAAATGAAGTGGAGTGGAATGAAGTGGAATAAAATGGAGTGGGTTGTCATAAACCTTGTGAAATGAGAGAGAGAGAGAATTTTTTTTGGAAAATATAGGGTGTCAGGTGTTCCTGATTTTCACCCTACATTTTCTGTATAAGACTGCCAATCAATGATTGGTTTTTAGGCTTATACAATTTTTATTTATTTATTTTTTTTTTAATATTTTGAAAGTGAAAAGAACAAAGGCTAGGCTGGTGAAGAAGAAGGATTCTTCTTCACCAACCTTATTGCAGAATTATCTTGAAACATTTTGACAAAGTCCTCTTTTGAGAGTGGCTTATGATAGATCTTTAATCTTTGGCCATTCACAATAAGAGGAGTTTGAGATTCATCAATGGTCTTGATTCTTACCGCTCCATTGCTAAAGATCTTGTCAATCTCATATGGCCCAAGCCAATGAGTCTGAAATTTTCCTTTAAAATATTTAAACTTGGAATCAAATAGCAATGCCCAATCTCCTTCTTGAAACTTCTTCTCTTTGATGTATTTTTCATGCCATTTAGCTCTTTTATATTGAACTAGATCAGTTCTTAGAATTGCCTCTTGTCTGATCTCATCTAGCTCATTCAACTGCTCCATTCTATGCTTTTGGGCTTCTGATAGATCCATCCCCAATTGAACTGCCATCTTGAAGGTTTTGACTTGGAACTCAATGGGGAGTAGGACTTCTTTCCCATAAACAAGTTCATAGGGAGAATGTCATGTTGTATTTCTCCATGTAGTTCTGTAGGCCCACAAGGCTTCAGGAAGCCTTTCTGTCCAATCTCTTATGTGTAGATGAACAGTTTTGGTGATGATACTTTCGAGAACTTTGTTTGTAGACTCCACTTGACCATTTGCTTGCGGATGGTAAGGAGTAGATCTTCTGTGCTTGATTTTGTATTCTTCCATCAGCTTCTCCACCAGGTTGGATGTGAATTGGCTTCCCTGATCTGTCGCAATTTCTCTTGGAACACCAAAGCGAGTAAAAATATCCTCATAAAGAAAATTAACAACTGAATTTTCAGTAGCAGACACTAATGCTTTGGCTTCCACCCATTTAGTAACATAATCGGTACAAACCAATATATACTTCTTTTGCTTAGATGGTGGATTAATAGGTCCAATGAAATCTAAAGCCCATTTTTCAAAGGGTTCGATGAGTACCTGTGGTTGCAATGGCATTTCATTTGAAAGGGTAGGTTTCCCCACTCTTTGGCAACTGTCACACCTTTTGACATATTGTTTTGCATCTTTGAAGAGGGAAGGCCAACAATATCCTAAAGAGAGGATTTTATAGGCTGTCCTTTTGTCAGCAAAGTGTCCGCCACATGGTTCATCATGACATGCCTTGAGGATATCAGGCATTTCATCCTCCATGACACATCTTCTGATCACAAGATCTGGCCCTGTTTTAAACAATTAGTTAGAAATCCATGAATATTTTGAACTCTCCTGAATAATCTTTCTTCTTTCACTTGGAAATAAATGTGGAGGCAGTTTCCCTGTAACCAAATAGTTAGCAATATCTGCATACCAAGGGGTCTTAGTAGTTACTGCAAATAAGTATTCATCATGAAACTTATCCTCTACAGGAGAATCTTCTTTAGTATTATAAATCCTAGACAAGAAATTAGCTACTGTATTTTGTTTCCCTGGTCTATCCAACACAGTAATATTGAATTCCTGCAAAAGTAGGAGCCATCTTGTCACTCTGCCATTAGTAACAGGTTTGTTCATTAGATATCTAATCACAGAATGATCAGTATGAATAAAAGTTTCATAGCCTATTATATAATGTCTAAACTTATTGATTGCATGAACAACAGCTAAAAACTCTTTTTCAGTTACAGTATAGTTCAACTCAGTGGGAGTCAAATTTTTACTGGTATAGTAAATGGCATAAGGACTAAATCCTTTTGACCCAACACAGCTCCTAGAGCTGTATCTGAAGCATCTGTAGAAATATGGAAAGGGAGTTTCCAATTTGGTCCTCTCAAGATAGGTGCTTCAAATATTCTTGTTTTCAAAGTTTCAAAGGCTGATTGACAATCAGGATCCCATTTA
This sequence comes from Pinus albicaulis, assembly GCA_034641835.2. NCBI lineage: Eukaryota > Viridiplantae > Streptophyta > Pinopsida > Pinales > Pinaceae > Pinus > Pinus albicaulis. The sequence continues at coordinate 184,887,871 of CM076582.1, read as the reverse complement.
AATTCACAGTCTTTTGTAAGCAATTTGAAGAGTGGAGATGCTATTTTAGTGAAGTTTTCTATAAATCTTCTATAGTAACCGGTAAATCCTAGAAAACTTCTAACATCTCTTTGACAATTTGGAATAGGCAACTTGGAGATGACTTCAACTTTTGATCTATCAACCTTAATCCCATCTCCTGAAATATGATGCCCCAAAACAATACCTTCAGTAAACATCATAAAACATTTTTCATGGCTTAATGAAAGTTTTGTTTCTTTACATCTTATAAGGACTTTTTCCAAATTTTCTAATGCCTCTTCAAATGAATTACCATAAACTGTAAAATCATCCATATAAACCTCTACACAATCATGGATTAGATCAGAAAAAATTCCTAGTACTGCTCTTTGGAATGTTGCGGGTGCATTACATAACCCAAAAGCAAGCACTCGATAGGTAAAAGTCCCCCATGGACAGGTAAATGTGGTCTTATCTTGATCTTCAGGTGCTACCTGAATTTGATTATAGCCACTAAAACCATCCAAAAATGAAAATTACTTTTTGCCTGCTAATGTATCTAATACCTGATCGATAAAGGGCAAAGGAAAGTGATCCTTCAAAGTTGCTTTGTTCAATTCCCTGTAATCAATGCATACCCTCCATTTACCATTCTTTTTAGATACTATAACCAAAGGAGAAACCCATCGGCTATCTGAAATTGGATAAATGAAGTTTACATTGAGAAGTTTTTGGAGCTCTTCTTTCACTATCTCCCTAAGATTTGGATTCATCCTTCTTTGAGGTTGTCTGATTGGTCTACTGTTTTCCTCAATATAGATATGATGAATGCAAGTCTTAGGATCAATACCTTTCATGTCAGTATACTCCCATGCAAATGTAGTAGAATGTTTTTGCAAGATTTTGGTTAGTTTTTCCTGTTGTGACTTTTCCAAATGTTTGTTGATATTCAATGTTTTTCCTGGAAAAATATCAATGGTAGAACTACCAAACTCTTCCATAGAGTAAAGAGACATTTGTCTTGATGATAAATATTCTATGTCAGATTCCAACTGAAATTGTGTGGGGTCATATTCTGAAGATATCTCAAAATTTTCTAATGTGTTCAGAATTTGACTATCCTCAATGATTTCAGAAATGGTAAAGACAGGTTGTATAGTGTCCTCATCATCAACCCATTCATTGTCTCCTACTTCTGTGATTGCTTTTGCTGGAGGATACAAATTGAATTTCTTTGTCGAATTACCATTAGAAATGTACATATCCCCAGATCTACAACTAATGAAAGCATCAGCTGTGGCTAGCCAAGGTCTTCCTAAGATAAGTGGGTGCCCTCCTAGATTACTCTTGGGAGTCAAAATCATAAAATCTACTGGATATTCCGAAGAATCTAAGGAGACTGAAATATCTTCTAATACACCATTTGGTTTGATAATTTATCGATCTGCAAGTTGCAGTAAAGTAGGTGTAAAAAGAAGATTAGGAAGTTCTAGCTATTCCATAGTCTGTCTACTCATAATGTTGATAGCAGCCCCTAATTCAATCAATGTGTTTGGAATTTCTATCCCATTTATATGTGTCTTGACAATTGGACTACCTGGATCTACATACTTCTGCATGGTAATTTTTTCCATCATGATATCTGCAATTTTTCCTACCAGGTGGATTCTTCTTGTATCTCTTAGTTTCCTTCCTGGTCTTTTGAGACTCAACTCCTTTATTGTTTTTGCTAGAATAGGATCTCTCTAATGGCTTGTAGCAAGGGAATCTTGATACAAACATTCTTTAATTCATCTAGAAAATCATAGTTAGGCAACAAGATTGTTTTTCCACCACTTTATCAATTTGTAATCTTTCAGGGAAAGGAGGTGTGGATGAAGATGCAGGTTGCTCAACTATAGGAGTTGTGGGGGTTAACTTTTCTTTCTATTTTCGAATGTTTGAGTTTTGAAGAGATGCTTCCTCAGAACCCTTATTGACTTTAAGAGAGTCCTCCTTAGAGGTATCTTGCTCTTGGACATCTATAGAAGGTTTTTCTAAAACTCTACCAGACCTGAGTTGTACATCATTGAGAGGAACAATCATATAGGTAGGAAATTGTTGTCCTTCTATCATGTAAGTATTCTGAGGATTTTTATTGTTAGGATTTGGCAATGGCTGAGCTGGAAGTTGATTTTTCTTTTGTTGGAATGGAAGCATGAGTTGAGGATTTTGATTTTGTTGAGAAGGTTGTTGTTGTGGAAATGGAAATGAAAGTTGTAGATTTGGGTTTGGAAGTTGTGGAGCTTGTTGATTTTGAAAAGATGGAGGATATTGATAAAATTGAGCAAATCTCCCATAAGGATTTTTCATACCTTGTACCCATGACTGATATGAATTTTGAGGTTGGGGCCAAGGTTGTTGCCAAGGATTCCAATTTGGTGGGGATTGAAAATTCATAGGGTTGTTAAACCCTTGAGTTTGTTTCCCTTGCCAAGGTCTTCTTGCAACAAAACAGAGAGACTCTACTGAATTTGGATCTTCTTGAAAGACATCTTTGAGTCCAGGAATTGAAGGAAAATCCTTGGTATCATGATTCTCTGAGCAAATCATACATTTTTCTACAACTTTTGCATCCAAGGGACATTCCCTTAAAGCATGTTTCTTCCTACATTTCGGACAAAAGATGGCTAGAGCATCAGTTTCTGCTTTCTGCTTGTTTTGAATTTTAAGGGTGTCTAGTTGTTCACTAAGGCTCCCTAAGATATCAGTTTTGAATTCATCAAGAATATTTCCAATCTCTGCCCTACTTACTGATCCAGTTGCATATTTGTTTGCCCTGATAAGAGAAGGATCTCTAGGCCCTTTTCCCGTTTTAGATTTTCCCCTTGAGAGATGGACACATAGTTCTGTTATGTCACGAAGTGGAAGTTGAGAAATGTCTCCTTTCCCCATCGTGTTTAAAATATCTATCCATTCATCTCTAATGGCTTTTAATAGAAGGGCTTTAAAAGTTTCCTCATCTAAGTTGCTCATCTTTTCTCTTTTTAAGTTGTATTGAAATCTTTCAAGTAAATCCTCCAAATTTTCATCTTCTTTTTGCACCATTTTGAATACCTCATCCTTGTGATTGGTGGGCATGCAATAGTCCAGGTATCTATCCAAAAATGTTTGTTTCATATCATTCCAAGTCCTAATAGATTGGGTGACTAATCCCATGAACCATTTCAAGGCGGCTCCCTTCAATGTTGAAGGAAACAGTTTGAGTTTTTGAGAGTCTTCCATATAGTCATAGGTTCGGCACACGACTTCAAACTCAAACACAAATGTTTCAGGATCCTCACTTCACAATCCATAAAAGTTGGGGAGGACAGATGGTGAGATGTTTTTCATCGTTGTATGAGTTTCCTCATCAACTATAGGGAATCCAAACGAGTTGTCTCCTTCCCTATTTCTTCCATTATTACCTCCACCTCCACCATTGTTGCCTCCATTATTTCCTCCTCCTCTACCTCTACCTCTACCTCCGAATCCATCTACTGCTTCCTCTGTCATGATAGTTTCTTCAGAGTCCTCAGAGTCCTCTGGTTCTTCTATCAAGGGAGGATGAGAGGGATTTTCTTCCTTTTCTTCTTCAGGTGATTCTACTTCTTTAATTACAATATACTCTCCTGTAAAAATAAAGAAAGGGTCTTCTTCTAAATGAGATTTGGTAGATGGTGTAGGAGAATCCTCTAATTCAGCTGCTCCTTGAATTCCAGGAATTTTAAGGCTAGGGTTAGATGGTGGTGAATCTTGTCTATGCCTTGAAGAAGATGGAGTTGTGAAAATCAAACTCTTGGCTCTAGCTATAAACCTTCCCCTAGAATCTCTTGCTCTATGCATGTCATTTTTTTTTATTTTTAAGTTGGGCTAATAATTCTCTTTCTGATCTTCCAGGTCACACTAGGTGCAAGAAGAGAGCATACTTAAGAAATTATTGAACCAATAACTCTCTTTACTGATCCTCCAGATCACACTAGGTGCAAGAGGAGAGCATACTTCAAGAAGTTATCAATTTTTCCCTTCTTTTTATTGTTTTTTTTTTTAAGAAATTGGCTACCTAGTTACACTTCCCCGGCAACGGCGCCAAAATGTTTGGTCAATTTAGTGTGTCCTAAATTGCTACATTAATTTGTCAATCCGAGATTCGTAAGCTGACGAAGTGTGGCGCACTATATGTGCAAGATAACCTATCTCTTACATTTTGTCGTTTTTGTTTTTTTTTTTTTTTATCTTGGGGGTTTTATCTTGGTTGGTTTCCTAATGTGAGATGGAAATTCTAAAAGACAAGTATGGATATAAATGTTCAAGGCAATGATGTCCTTTATAATGATTTCCCAAACTTCAAACTTCAAGAGGGTTTTAAAACATGCAATAAAAAAATTAATTCCTAAAAGAAAATGAAAATGTGCCACTATACTAGTCAAACAAACAGTGAACTATTGATCATGAAACCCATTACCCTTGCTGCTGTCTAAATACAAAAGAAACTGTGCTCAAAGAAATCCAATAATTGCAAGCAAAGTAAAGCTAAAATCAAATTACATCAACTCATATTCTGACCCCTCACCATTAGTCTCGCTATGGCTTTCGGAGGTAATCATAAACAACTTGAGCAATCTGATATCTAATTTGCAGAAAAATAAACTAATATCAAATTACACACTCATACTTCAATCCCTTACCATTAGTCTCGCTATGGCTTTTGGAGGTAACTGATAATGACATGAGCAATTTAATATCTAATCTAACTATTAAAGAAAATATACAAAACTGAAATAAATAAAACAGTGCTAGAATTAAAAACTAAGAAAAATAAATCAGCAGAAGGAAAATACTGATTTCATGTCATTTGTCATTGTAAAACTATGTGAAAATGCCCGGGCTGCCTACTGTAATCTGGAACAAAGACACTGATCAGTTAACAACATTATAAAGCATGAAAAATTATGGACAAAAATAAAACGTTAATACCATAAGAGATGTAATATATACACGTAAATAATTATGGCATAATGGACGCAAGGAAATAAAGCATGAAACTATACAGTAATAAACAAAACCTCGGCGTGTGCAGGGGCCCTCTGCACAATCCTCGGGCAACAACTATCAACCACAAATTATGCTTATGAACAGAGTCTTCTTATGTATTCAAAACGCAGTCATAACAAGGAAATAATGTCACAGCACAGTGGGCTTTCTTTTCAACAAAATTACATTACAGAAGCTAACTACTATGCGTATGAGAACGCATTATTCATAACAGAGGATGACATAACTAATTTCCTACAATCTACGCTGATAAAAGACACGTGAACAACCACGTCCATAAATCTAGTATTATGGCTGCCGTGAAGATTAAATCTATGGAGGGTGGCCGTTGAATTCGGCTTATGGAGCAGTTCACAAGTGTTGATATGTCTCCTGAGATTTAGGAACAGCCACGCAAGTCTTCACGTGGTGAAAAATGGAGTTTTGTCACCGTAGGACTCTTAGGTTGACCACCGCTTGACTACCTTTGACCACGGCCTTCTTTGGTGAATTCGACTGAGCCAGTAGGACTCGGTCCATGTCCATGTCATTTCCAACTTGCCCATGTGGCTTGATTTGCCTGAAGACACCTGCAATATAGACTTTAACAAAATGGCTGCAGAAAGTTGAAGCAGCTGCGGAAAGTGACAAGATTCCGCAGCTCAATGAGCAAAAATCTAATTCAAACAACAGACACAAAACATAGTTAAAAACCACTTTAAATGCTCTTTTATGGTTAATATGCAATGATGTTGATGACTTAGGAGGTCTAGGTAAATGGAAAAATTCTAGAAAGGTGTATAGGAAAGATGCAAGTTTGGGACTCAACAGCTCACTCGTAGAACACGAGAATATTAACTTGGCCTCCTACAGAGGATGTGAGGACTGCATTGCCAAAGCTTATTTCATCCTAAGAAGACCATTTCTTGGTCGTATCCGTGGCAAAATCGCTTGTTATTTCTAGTCTATTTAATTTGTGATTCGCATCCCCGAGGACCGAGGGCTCTTTCGGATATATCTAGGCTAGCATATCTTTGATATCAATCTATGATTTTTTTTCTTTTGGGTCTTGTTTTTCTTGAATTCTTCTTCTTTTTGCTCGCCAGTAGCTTGGTCTCCAGCCTGTCTTGACTCTGATTAGGCCTTAACTGGTCTCTGGTCTTCTTCCTGACTAAACCGCGACACAGAGCCTTTGTAGGTTTTAACCCTGTAAAGAAATTATCTACAAACAAACTCTTAAAACCTAAAATAAATAATAGCGAGAGCATAAAACATAAAACATATATACACAAATATTTTCCCCTAGATCCCAAAACTAGGACTACCAGCTTGATTTTTTTTCATTATGTTCCTTTCAATGTTAAAATACATATATATACATGCTGAAGAATTCATAAACCCCAATCCATCAACCCTGGATTAGAACGTAATACCATGGATAGAAAACCATCATGCCCAAAACCATGTGCTAAACCCATGGAAAAAACCATAGGTAGGTTCGCCCACTTAATATAGGGTCCAATTTTTCCTGGGGCGCTGCCTCGAAACCTATGCAGGGGGACTACCACCCCCCTACAAACCCCTTGATAGGGGGGGGCTGCGCCCCCCCATGACCCACTTGTTGCACCTCGCACAAGTGAAGGGGGTGGGGTCGCCCCGCTTCACGCGTGAGGCTAACCATGGAAAGAATATAACACACACCCAATAGTCTTGGGCTCTAAGTTGGAAGATGCAACAAAGAACTTGGTGGGTGGTGTGGAATTGGGTTTGGCATGAGATCTTGCATCGTTTTCATCGGAGGAGGAAGGAAGAGCATAAGAGCTCATATTTTTGGTAATATCCATATTTTGGAACAAGATCCATACCAAGGAGTACGTCACAGTCCCAATCACCTTCATGGTTACAGGATCCTGACTAATTCCCCACCCGTGGTAGGAGAAATGAAAGCACCAGGAAAAGAAACAGTCCCAGGTATGGATTTAGTTCCCATTCCATAGCTATTTGTATAGGAACCATCAATTGAAGACATAAGGCGACTCTCTATTATAGAAAGAAAAAAAGCGTTTAAGGAAGAAAACGTAGAGCAAAATACACACAAAACTAGACAAAGGAAAATGTAAACATTTTTTTTTATACTGGAGAGGGTATGTACTGTATGCTTCCATTCGATATGCACATGGTGGTGATTAGAGATGCACATGGCTTGCATGCAAGCGCTCAGATGCATATCTGACAATTGTTATTTGTTTTTATTGTTTATATATTTTTAATTATATAAAATATGATGATTAACATACACTTGCATTTTGGACAATTGTTATTTATCTTATTGTTTGTATATTTTTAATTATATAACATATAATTGTTAACCTATATCATTGTGTAGGGTTGAAACACATGGACAACATGTGCACCCTGTAGAGAATTTAGGTTGACACTTCAACTGTCATTTATTTTCTCTAGCTAAATCGGCTTATTAGACGTGTAATTCGGAGGAAAATCAGTTGCAACTCTAGCTTCAGGATGTTCATTGAATCATTTTACCATAACAATATTCTTGAATTACATGCCTTGCAATTCTCTTCTTCCAACTATTTTGATCTACGCATTATTGGTAACAACTTGTTGTTGGTTGATGATAAATTGTTTAGTGATGACAAATTATGCTTGCTAATTACATACAATTGTTATGCTTTCTCGTTTTTTTGGTTTGTTTGAATTGAATTGAATGTTAGCACATTTCTAATTGACTATCTATTTTCTTGTTGTAGCAATAATGATTATTTTCTTGTTGTAACAATGAGGATTAGCATACTATACCTTCTTTCTAGATTTGGTCGCAGCCTATCGTCAACTCTTTTTATTCATAATAACATATCTCCCTTGGAGCATAAAGTGCTCTATTTGGGTTGTTGGAGTCCGTGGCATTTACTTTATCAAGAATTTTATTCATATCCAGAAATTTAAGTTTCACAAGATTGGAAATATTGGTCAATGTCTGCAATTTAGAGAAATTTTGCAACTTCGGATTTTCTATTGTTAGTGGCAAGATGTCAATCTTAATTAACATAAAATTATTGGAGAAATTCACATCTTTTAGCCTGGGGAAAATGATTTGAGGAATTCACATCTCATATATCCATGTTTCCTTCATACTATACTTTCTTTCTAGCTTTGGTCGCAGCTTGTTGTCAACACTTTTTATTCGGGATAATATATCTCTCTTGGAGCACCAGGTGCTCTATTTGGTTTTTTGGAGTCCATGGAATTTACTTTATCAAGAATTTTATTCATATCGAGAAATTTAAGTTTCACAAGATTGGAAATATTGTCAATGTCTATAATTTAGAGCAACATGAGACAGAAATGTTGGTCCACGATTACTGGCCATCAAAATTTACTAAGGATTAGAATTTGGATCTTCCCTCTGAAGAAAGCATTCAATAGTTCAGTTCCTCAAGGGAGTGATTTCGAATAAGGTTATCTGAATTCAAGTAAGATTGGAATACCTATACGTCGTGCACTAGCGATTTATGATATCTCACCTATAAGCCTAAGTAAGCTAACTCTGTCCAATTATTCCCTTTTCCCTTTCTGTATCTATTTATTGCTTAGAGCTTGGGGGATAGAGTATACCCAATCCACTCTATACCACCTATAGATACTAGTTATGTTGTTTATTCCCATGATCAGTGTTATGCCTTCGATAGTTTTTCTAGTTTTGATAGTTACTCCAATCCTTACAAATTTTCTGTTTAGTTACACCTATTCATCGCTAGATTGATTCAGAACAAGGGAACATCGTTTCCTCTTTGTTCAGTCGGGAAAAATTAGCAACATGAGAAGTGGGTGGATGATCTAAATCAGCAGGGGAATGATTGGGATAGGCCATCTTTCTTGGCAAGAGTCAAAGTGTATGAATTTTGCGATAGGTTATCTTTCTAAGTCACATATATGATTGTAGAAAATTCTGATAGGTTTAAATCCAACAAGGAAGCTAAAGTGTTTTAGACTAAGTTTTAGAGGAAAAGCTTAGCATCTTCGTTAATTTATAAGGTGGTTACTGTAGCCTCAATATCATATCCATATGTAGTAGTTGATCCACCTGCAATTCTCTGCATCACAATTCTCCACCAATATGAAATTCTCCACAATTGGTAACTTTGTCATCTTTGGGCTCCCTATTATTAGATGTTCTAACTTTCCAAGTAGTGCTAAGTTTTTAGGTAATTACATTAGAGTAAACAGTAAATTCAGATATCTTAAAGACTCTTTTTGTGGGATTCCCTATGGCCAGTTTTCCAATCCTCTGCATTATAGTAATTGAGCTCACATGATCTATAGAGCTTTAGATTTGAGAGAATAAAATGCCATTAAATAAGTGGGTGGGTAATTTTCCACACTGGTAATGTTGGATTCAAAACCTGAGCAAAACCCCAAGTCAAAACTAGATAGAAAGAGTCATAGTTTGAGTCACTTCCCAAGCTAGAAATAAAGCGACCCAATGACATAAGTTTCAACTATTGTGCTTGCTCTCACAAAATTCATGAACCTATTTGCATATCCTTCTTCCCATATCTCCGGTAGAGCTTCTCTAGTGTTGTGAATACTCTTAAGGGAAAAATATACTCCCTCTATTCGTACCGAAGTTCGCACCTATTGATAACAGTGAAAGCCAATATTAAAATTAAAAGAAGATTGGACCAATTATGCCTTTCTACAAAACCACCAGTTCGCATTTACAGTCATATAGTCTTACCAATACAGTGTGTTTCAGACGTTGTCATCAAAGAAAATCTGCAGTAACACATAACAGATTTAGACTCAGTGCTTACAATAGGAGCTATCAACATGATATGTTGTAAAAAATATATGCATTAGTTAAAAAAAAAATCACCAAGTAATTGCAAATTTTTCGCGCTCTGCCCTCCATCTGCGTTCAGCTTGATTTAGGGTTGCAGGGTGCCTCGCTACTCGCCCCTGTGGCTGATGCGCCCAGCGCACAGCCCTGCAGTGCTCTTCGCCGACCATGGAGCCCTGCGGGGGCTCTGACCCCCTTCCCATTCCGCCTCCTGATGTTCTGGCGTTTCGAGCAATGGTCGCAGCTGCTCCGAAACGTACCCCTACGACGTTTCAACAAAAGTTTATAAAGAAGATGGAAACGATCCCTTCTGTGGCTCTTCCAGAAGAAGAGACGTGCAAAGCGGCATTGAACCTGTCCGAAAGAGGCCTTATTGGCCAGTTCACGGGCCTTTGGCCCTCTCCCAAGTCAGTAGAAGACTGGACTCAAAGAAACTGGAAACCTCTGATCAAAGAGGGAGTCAAAAGTTACTTTGTTGGCAAAGGATTCTTTGTCTTTGTCTTCGAAAATCCTGATGACAGAAGCTTAATATTCAGGAATGGCCCATATTTCATGGGTCCGCAGGGATTGTATCTGAATAAATGGTCCCCAGATTTTGACCCTTCCCAGGATGTCCCAACAGCGGTCCCGGTGTGGGTGAGGCTCCCTCATCTGCCCCTCCACTGCTAGAACCAAAAAACCCTGGAGATTATAGGGAACGCGCTGGGAAAATACATAGATCAAGTTGCAAGGAAAGATCAGTACTCATGTGCGCGTATCTGCGTAGAATTTGACCTCGAGGAGGGGTTACCGGAAGCTATCAATCTCACTGTCGCTGGGTGGATGCATGTGCAGAAGCTGGACTACGAGCAACTCCCTTTTAAATGTAGACACTGTCATGGGCATGGGCACTTTGCGAAGCACTGCAATAAAAAGGCCGAGGAGCAACCAAAAAAGCAGAAGGGGGATCAATGGACTCTAGTCCAGAAAACAGTACACCCAAAAAGAGGATCAGGTAAAGGATACTCGACAGGGGTTCCAAGTAGCTCCAAGCCAAATCAAGAATAAGAAGCAATCCCAAAGGGAACAACAAGTTCTCAGATCAATCCAGCTGGCACAGATCAGGAAAATATGGCGCAGGCAGAAACTACTCCCCCAAGAAAAGGCAGAGGGGAAGCTATTCAGTTTGAAGCCACCCAAGGCAGCCCAACCAACCCCTCATATGCAGAAGTCACAAGGAACAAAGAAGTAGTAAGCTCAGAATCCTCGGAGGATGAAACCTTTGAGTGCCCCTCTAAGAGAGCAGGTAGGAAATCCCGGAAGGAAAAGAGAGAAGAAGAGGCTGAAAGACTCAAAACCCAAGGAAGTTAGGCAACAATAGAAATGTCCATAGGACATAATACCAGACCGAGGCCTATAAAGGGAGGCCCCACCCCTCTTCAAAGTAAGTAATGAAGCTAGTCTCTTGGAATTGCAGATGACTGGGGAATCCCTCAAAAATAACAGCAGTCAAGGACCTCTTGAAAGTAGAACCCTAAGATATTCTCATGCTCCAAGAGACTAAGATAGAAGGGCTTGCATTCCTAGAGATTGGCAAGTCAAGGTGGAATAAATGCTCAGGAAAAGCAGTCAGTGCTAGGGGCACCGCCAGAGGGTTAGCTACGCTCTGGTCAGAAAGTTCCTTTCAGCTTCTTAAATCTCAAGATTCCCAGCATTGGATCTTCACGGAGCTTAAGCACAAAGCTAGTAAGTTGATCATTTCCCTTTTCAATCTTTATGTTCCGGTCAATTACACAGAAAAAAGAGATTGCTGGAGCTCTCTCTCAGTTTTTCTAGAGCAGCACTCTCCAAATAATATTATTATAGCAGGAGATCTAAATATAGTTATGAAAGCAAAAGAGAAAAGGGGAGGCTCAAGCTCTAGAGACCCAATGTTGGCCGCGGTGGAGGAACTCTCCCAGAACTGGGATCTCTTAGACTTCACTCTAGTTCGCGGTCTATTCACATGGTCGAATAATCGGGTTGGGTCAGATCATATCTCTGCCCGCCTGGACCGCTTCCTGGTTCAAAGTGCCCTTATGATGAATAAAAAGATCATCACCACAAAAAATTTTCCAAAACTGACCTCGGACCACAAGCCAATTCTGCTCTTAGTGGAAGATGAAGAAGATCTAGGTCCCATCCCTTTTCGTTTTTCCCCTCTTTGGATCAAGAGATAAGGCTTCATGGAGACTGTGAAAGCTGCCTGGGAAAAATCCTTCTCTGGCTCTGCTGGCTATGTCTGGGAACAAAAGCTGAAGGCCACAAAATATGCATTGAAGGAGTGGATAAAAAAGCCAGATCTCACGCCTATCAATCAAAGAAAAGATGTTGTACAGAAGTTATAGACCCTCCAAACTGATATGGAAAAAAAAGATATAACAACAGATCTCTTGGAGAAGGAAGTTAAAGCACAATGATCCACTTACCAATCTTTTCGAGCTGAAGAAGAATACTGGAGATTAAAGTCTAGAAGTCTGTGGTTAAAGGCGGGTGATCAGAACACCTCCTTTTTCCATCGACAATACAGAGCAAGGCTATCCCGGAATCATATATCTGAAATCAAAACTTCGGAGGGCCATGTCTGCAAAGGACATAAACAGGTTAAAGACGCAGCTGAAACACACTACAGGAAACTATTCAACGATGGTAATCAAGTCAACGAAGAGGAAACGGAGGACTTCCTCTCAAATATCCCTTTACTTGTCAACTCCGAGGATAATGTAGCTCTTTGCAGTCTCATATATGATGAGGAAATTATCAAGGTTATCTGGTCTATGGACGCTGACAAGGCTCCCGGGCCTGACGGTTTTACAATCCATTTTTACAAGTCATGCTGGGATATTATCAAAGCTGATCTTCTTAAAATGTTAAGAGCCTTCATGAAGAAAGCCAAGATAGGTGGAGGAACCAACTCTACCTATCTAGATTTAGTTCCAAAGGACACCAATCCTGAATCTTTTGCAAGATTTAGGCCAATTTCGCTTTGTAATGCATCTTACAAAATCATAGCCAAACTATTAGCAAACCGAATTAAGCCTCTGCTCAAAAGATTGATCTCCAATTCTCAAGGCGGATTCGTGGAAGGCAAGCATATTATGGACAATGGCATTCAAGTTCAAGAGACCATTCACTCAAGCAAACATCGAAGAGAGAAAGGTATGCTGATTAAACTGGATATGGCAAATGCATTCGATAGAGTCCACCGATTGTTCCTTTACAAAGTTCTCCTCTCTTTTGGTTTCTCACATCAATTTGTCCAGCTCATTAAAGCTTTTATTGAAAACCCATGGATTGCTCCCCTCATCAATGGTCGTCCAACCAATTTCTTCCAAGCGCGGAGAGGCATCAGGCAGGGATGCCCTCTCTCCCCCTTCCTATACATCCTCATGGTGGACTCCCTCAGTAGAAAACTCTCAGCCGAAAGAATTGCTGGTTCCCTCCCGGGCCTCAAACCTTCCTCTGGTTCAACCCCTCTGAACCATGCTTTATTTGCGGATGACTCCCTGTTCCTAGGGGGGGCTTCTATCAGAATTGCGAAAGCCTTTGACTCTGTTCTAAGAAGTTATTGCAGGGTCTTTGGCGCTCTTGTCAATAATAGTAAGAGTGAAGTATTCAGCTGGAACACTGATCAACAAGAGATCAATCACATATCCAATCTCCTCGGATTCAAAGGACATGCTCAATGGGAAAGATTCAAGTATCTAGGTCTGCCTATTTCCTCTGGAGTGAACAAGAGGTCCCTCTGGAACGACATCATCAGCAAAATTAAAACTAAAATCTCTGCTTGGGGGGGCTACTGGCTCACAAAGGGAGGGAAAGTTGTTCTTATCAAATCTCAGCTGTCTGCCCTTCCCATTTATCAAGCAGCCTTTCTTCTTGCCCCAAAGAATGTAACTGAACAAATCTCTTATCTCCTAAGGGATTTCCTCTAGCAAGGTGGGAAAGGCAATGACAAAAAGATGCATCTAGTTAATTGGGACTTAGTAAAGAGGTCGATAGCAGAGGGTGGTTTGCAAATTCGAGATCCCACCCTTGTAAACATAGCGCTGGGTGGTAAGATTTTATGGAGGATGATTCAAGACCCCTCTCATCCTGTCAGTGTCACCTTACGGTCAAAGTACGCAGAAAATGAAGCCCTCAGGAAAATGCAACTAGACAGTTCTGTTAATTGCATGCAGGTGTGGAGGCTCTGTTGCAAAAGTAGCAAACTTTTCAAAAACTTCATGTACAGGATTCCTGGAAACGGAAAGCGCACCCATCTGTGGAACGATCGCATAATGGGAAGTGTTCCTCTGGCAGACAATGATGAAATCGCAGACCTCAGAAATTGGCTCGAGAGAGCAGGGGTAAACAACATCTCCGATTTGTCCAAATGGGACGAGCGTGGTGACTGGGCTGGTTGGGACTTTCACGGAGTCCCAACACGCTTTTCCACTCAACTGACCTTGCTCGAAGACCTGCTTGATGACGTCGCTCCGGACAACAGGTATACGAAGGATAGTTGGGGATGGGGGCAGTCTGGTGTTTATACTACAACAACGGGCTATAGAGCTCTTCAGGGATCAAAGAATAGCAATTACCCTCCAGCCTTCTGGCATCAGGTTTGGGAGCCCCTTGCGCTTCCAAAAATAAATTTTTTCTTCTGGACCTTGGCACATAATAAACTACTTACGGGAGATAATCTTGCTAAAAGGAAGATCGCAGGCCCACATAGATGTGCACTCTGCAGATGTAATCTCGAATCAGCCCAACATCTTTTCCTGGACTGCCTCTTTGCCAAAGAGGTATGGGATATCACAATCCATGAATTTTAGATTTCGTTTACTTCACAAACCTCTGTCTCTGAACTGTTTGCCACATGGAGTTCGATCTATACTCAACGCATTCCCCCTAAGTCTTTCTGGCGCAAGGTTTGGACCACCCTCCCTGAATTTGTCTGTTGGCAGCTCTGGCTGGCCCGTAATCAACAGATCTTTAAAGAAATACAGCACTCCCCTATTCAAGTTGCAGCAAAGGCAAAGTCTCTCCTATTGGAAGCGGCACAACAGAAATACTTCAAAGAAGACCCTCTGCTCACTCCTGAAGAAAAGAGGTGGCTAGCCCTTGAGCCTCATCCTCAAAAGTATCTCCTAACCCCCCAGGAAGCCAACTCGGAATGGAGGAAAAGAGAACCAGATGACATCTTCAAAACTTGGTGGAAATCCCAAAAATTAACCACCATTTTCTTTGACGGGGCGTCCAAAGGGAATCCCGGCGCTGCAGGAGCTGGAGGAGCAATATATTCCTCGGATGGGATTCTCAGTGATTCATTTTACTGGGGCCTTGGCCTGAAAACTAACAATCAAGATGATACCCTCGGGCTTCTCAAAGCTTGTCTCATAGCTAGAGGAAAAGGTATCAAGGCTATTCAAGTCTTCGGAGATTCAGAGATCTTAATTAAAAAACTAATCAAGGACGACCTTTTCAACAATGATGGCCTCAACAAATTCTGGGGCAGATTGAAAAGAGTCATATCATACTTTGATTCGTGCAAGTTTTACCATATCCTTAGAGACTCCAACAGTGTAGCCGACAGGATGGCGAACAAGGGCTGCTCCCTCATGAAAGGGATGCTTATTGTAAATGGGATTAGTTCCTATCATATGCTTTGAAAATGTAATTTCTCCTAAGAAGCTAACGAAGGACAAAAACTATGTAATAGGGGTCGCCTCGGCAAAGACCCACACTATTTACTTTCTATAAATAAAATATCATAACCGTTACAGTTAAAAATAAAAATAAAAATCACCAAGTAACTCACGGTCGGTATAACCTTATCCCAAAATTTCTTACTAAGCAGGGAAGGGACTTGTTGCTTGCAACTCGCCTTGTTATATATAAATTATTATAATGATTTATAAGTATTATTTATTTTAATATTTTTTTATTTAAAAATTAAACAAAATTGTAAATATTTAAATTAATGTGATAATAAATTTTATTTTAATAATAACATTTTAAATAAATTCAAATTAATATATAAAATTGTTAATTAGATGTAGTTTAGGTGGTTGTGTAATTGGTTGATTTTCCATGTAAATAAAATAAAACCAAGGTTATGGGAGACATATTCCAAGTTGAATGTTGGGAAAAACACTTTAGTGGGTATCACTTGAGAGTAATTAATGGCTATGGAAATTGGCAAAGGCAAAGAGGCAATAATTGTCATTTATTTATGAATATAAGGAAAAATAGGAGAAAAGGAAGATGAAGAGACACATATTTGCATGCAAGGGAAATTAGAGGGAAAATGAAGAAAATAGAGGCCTCAATGATAAAAAGGCATCAGATAATCAGTTTGCAGCTTTTGGTCAGTGTGAGCTTTTGTCAATTCAGTTTTTGGCTCTCTCATTCTCTCATACCCTTGCGCACTTAGAGCATTTTTGGAGCATGCTTGGAGCATTCTAGTATCAACTTGGATTGGAGAAATAAATCAAAGGAAAAAAAGGGAGCACAAGGAGATAGTTGGATCAACAACTACAATAGGGATACTTTTCAGGTAACAAGTTGCAAGTATGATTTCCTAGTTGATTTTTGGATGCATGGACTATGCATGTGGTTCCTTGGTTATGTGTTGTCATTGGCATGGAGATTTGCATAGATTGACATTGATTTTAGCCTTTCCTTTCCATTTCCTGGATAGCCATGGTGTTGTGGGTTTTCCACTTGTTTTTTTTATTAGTGCTCAAGTTATCGATGTCTATTTGTTGGAACAAACACTCTGGAATCCCTGGAACAACTTGGGTTGAGCTACTAGTTCCTGGAGTCGTAGGTTGGGACAAGTGCTCTGGAGCCCTTGGTGGGTTGAGTTACTAGTTCCTGGAGCCACAGTTGTAACAAAGACTCTGGATCCCTAGAAAGATTTTGATTGAGTTACTAGTTCTTGGAGCTCTGGAGAACTTGGGTAGAGACCAATCTGATTGATGTTAGTGATTTCTAGGCCATAGAGGTGGAATCATTGTGGTTGAGGGTTGAGGTATTTTGGCCTCTGGAAGCCTTGGTTTGGTTTTTTTTTGGTTTATTCCATGATATCCCACATTCATGCTTGCAATATGGCACGGGGGTGATTGGTTGAAAGAGAGATTTGGTTCAGCCCAATCTATGGTCGGGTGGTACATGGAAGTCCCTGACTTGGTTGGCATTTTCATATGTTAATAAGAGTTATTTTCCTATTGTGATTTATGAGAACTTGTATTGGTTATCATGTTGACATTATGGCTGATTTTCCATGGTTTCTATGTTGGTTATATGATGTATTCTATCTATGGATCATGTCATGTTTTGATAAGTTATTGATTGGTTAATGCATGGACTAACAAGTGCTATTGAAACTAGCTAGAGAGGGATTAGAGCCTTCTTGGTGATTCTCAGATGGAGACTATCATTTTATGATCATATATGCATTCATGTCTTGTAGCTTACATGTTTACCATATGTTTGATGAAATTTCTGTTATGGATAAGGCAATCTAGGTCAATTTATTACTTCAATTTTGAATTTTGGCATTGTCATCATGTTAATTATGATTATGGAAAGTTACAAGTTGTTTTGGGTGTTGGTTTGGAGGCCAGCCTGAAAAAGTGGCTCATATCTTGAAACCACTGGCATTGAACTGGGTATTTTAGGTTATAGCCACGTGGAAGTAGGCTTGTGCATGCAATTAAGGCCTCATAACCACACTCTTATCTTGTTGTGTGTGTGGTTTGGGGTTAATCTTGTGAAAAGTAGTTCTAGATCAAGATCTGCTCATTATAGGTCGTGGACTAACTTCTAGGTGATCTAGTGTTCTTGAGGGACGTTTGTAAGTGTCAGTAGTCAGCCCCACTTCCATAACTGGAACTTGGAGGTCAGGTCATGTCATAGTGACACTTGTCTCATGTTTACCCTAGTGAGCTTGTGAATTTGGATAAATGTGGGAGGAGGCATTTACAGGTTGGGAGAAATGGTGTTATCCTCTCCACCTGGGTTCGAATTCTACATGATGGCACCCAAATCACATTAGCACCAATATCACCAATCAACTCAATCCATATAACAATGGATTCGACCCTTTAACATATTCAGTGCCAAAAAATATAAAATACCCATACCTTTCTCTACATTTTTAAAATGGGGATTCTCTATTCCACTTAGCAATATTAATAACAATTTCATTCTCTAAACTAGACAAAACGAAGGTAGGCCAAAAGGGGATTTCAAACTGAAAAGCGGTCCTCCAAAAAAATATATATATATCAGTCATTACAAAATGATGTGGCAACATATGTTTCTAATTAGTTGTGTAATCGCTATAGAATAATTTTGTAGTGCACTGTTAAATTTTTGTACAACAATTGCGGGGAAGATGAAATGACTCGACTCTTTTCCAAACCAACTCGACGCGACCCCTAGCTTGCTCCATAACACAGTTAATGATTTCCTTTACCTTTCTTCACCAAGATTTTGAATGCCGACTTGAATTTAACAGTCAGAAAACCAATCTAAAAGGGTTTTGACCGTATTCAAAACATGGTGCTATGTATCACCATAAAAACACTCAAATCGTTGTAAAAAAAACACATATTCACTACACCAGAACACAATGAAGATTCCTCCATGAGATTTTGAAACCATTACCACATGAATGCAAAAGATAAATGAACGACTCACACAACAATTGAAACCACAATGTACCAACTCTTAATGTAAGTCAATTTAACAAGTCACAACTCTCAAATTTATCAAATGTACAACAATAAAACTACAAATAATAATGGTTCATAAGCATAAATTGATTCAGTGTAACCACATAGTTTCGATTCTTTTAAAAATCACACCACTTACAATGCAATTGTTGTTCATTATGTCATTCAAACAGATATACCTTCTAGTTCACACAGATCGGAAAGTACAGGTGTCTACAAAAATTCAGAACTGTAGTTACATGGAGAAACAATGAGTTCCTCCCTTATCCTCTCTTCTCCTATCTCTCCTATCTCCCCCCCTTCTTCTCCTCCTCTCCTTAGGAACTTTCCAAACACTCTTTTCTTATTGTTTCCCAAAAGAAACTGACCATGAAAACCAAGGGCCTTAAAAATGTGAATCGTTTCCCCTTCTCCACAAAATAAGGGAAATTGAAAACTATTTTTTCTTTTATTTTTACAATAGAAAACAACTTCTCAAGATGAGTAAAATCAAAACCTACTCCTAATTTAAATATTTAGAAATTCTTAACATTAAAATTTTTTCCCTAGCATTACCATGTGACCACCCCATCACATTGGTAAGATCTTGTCTAAACTTCGTCAAATTGTGTGCTCAACCCATGCAACTACATCAGACTCCCAAGGTGAAAAATATTCATGGTCTCATGACTATGTGTTTATGAAGTGAATATTTTTCGATCCCAAACTTTATGTAGTAGCTAGTCCTTCTTGTTGTCATGTCACTTCTCTACAGTTTTCTTCTTCATCCTTCCAGGTTTCCACGTTTTATGTTTTAGTATTCCTCCTTTATTGATGACCTCTTGCATAGTCAATTTCCTCCTTCTTTGGATTGTAATTTCCAAATCATTGTACCTCTTCCTAGGCACTTATTTTATCATGAGTTCCTCAATTTCCCAATTGCAACATCTAGTTCATCTCTCTCTTACAAAGGCTTCCCATTTGTAATTGGATCTTTTCTTGTATAAGAATTTCAATATTCTTATCTACTTCCTCTTCAACACACATCTCTCCACATATACTCAAGACATTTTGATGTATTCTTCCTTGCTTTCTCACAACAAAAACATTGTTGTCTTCAAAATTTTCCACTTTGACTTCATCCTTCATCTCAGCAATATTGTGTTGCATGAGATCTTCTTCATATTGCTGAAATTTTGTGTTGTTGTTGCTCACTATTTGTTGCATTCCTTCCTCTTCCATACCATTGTTGTGTGGTACTTTAATCTACTCCTTCTCTTCATCTGAGTTTACAACTTCCTATGGTATTCATCACTAGTGTTCTTGTGTATCCATTTCTCTAAAAAATCCATTTCTTCCTCAAAATATTTGAACATTAAGTTTGAATGTTCAACTTGTGGTTCTATCTATATCTTAGACTCAAATTTTTGTAGCAAATTTTCCAAAAATAATATTTCTTCATCAAATTTATCAAGCATTACATTCAAATGCTTCTCTTTTTTTCTCCTTTTGATGTCTACATAAGTCAATTCCACTTTGTTTTTTGCTAAAAAAGACTACTACAAATATCTCCTAGAAATTACCTTTTGTACATTCTCATGAGGACACATAACCTTTGGATCAGAAATCAAATTTTTTTCATTATCCTTCATCCTTGTGACAGTCTTCAATGGTTGTCTTTCTTTCTGACTTGTGCAAATTGCAAACACACATAATTTGTCAATTTCAAAATCACAAGGGCTTGTAGCCTAATTTGATTCTTCTTGCACCATTTCTTCATGTTGATATTCATTCTCCAAATAATCTATGAGACTCTTAGTGAGTCCCTCATCAACATCTTCTTTATTGCTGACCTCCTCTCCAAGGATGGATCCTTGTTCTGGTGCACAAATGTACATTGTCTCTTTCTCACTTTCTCCAATCATCCTTAACCAATCTCTAATCATATGCCTGATCCATCTTATTTGATTTTGTGCATGCAACTTATTAATAAGCCATTGGACTCTTTTTCCAACATAAAATCCATTCCTCAATTCTTTCATCACTTTTTCTCGACATTCCTTTTTTTTCTCTTACATATGCTTCTTTATTTTGCAAATCTCTTCCTTCATCTCAATTATTTACTTCTCCCTTTCTTCATCACTCTTTTTGTTTTTTCCAATTGTCTTAGTCTCCTTCCTTCTTTTACTGCACCCTTTCTCTGAATCCATCATATGACTACCAGTAACCATCTTTTCCTTCTTCTTCTTCTCCCGTGAACTCTTCTTGTTCACCTGTGAAGTGCAACCAATACCTCACCAAGCCTCCTCTTGAGATGGCCTTTTGGTATTTATGATTCCTTCTATGTGTGCTTCTCTTGGAAACTCTACCCACACTCACTGTGTAACTACCCTCTGACAACTTTTACCCAACTGCTACTTGTTGGAAGTCGTCCTTCTTCTGGTTCTCTGCAATCGAACCTTTTCTCCTTCATTTATATCACACATACTCCTCATCTTGAAAAGTTTTTAGGTTGTTACAATTTCACCTGCTTGTCCTCTCTTAAGAGTTTTTTTTTTTTTTGTCCTTTCTCTTCCTTCAACAATCCATATTGTTGTTGGGTTCTGTCACAATCCTCCTTTCTTATAAGAGCCTTCTTTCTCCCTACTCTTTTACAACATTTGGTTGTCTAACTCGTGTCACTTCTTTTTATTAATGTCTGATTTAACCTCACTGTCCAAATATTTGTTGAACATACATTGTTGCTATTGTAGTCTTCTCTGTCGGTTTTGCCTTCAAGGTTACAATCTTCTAATGTCCTTCAACTCAAATTTTTTTGTTTTCATGTCTATTTTCAAAACAAATCTGATCTACTTCCTCCAAAAGTATATTTCCTTTCATAAACTTTCATTGTTTCCTTCAAACTTCAGAACTTCAACCATGCAATTATCAATCTTCAAATTAAATCAAAATTAAAACAAAATAAGTTACCTCAATCAAATTTTCAAATATGATTACTCCCTCTTTTCTTCTGTTGCAAACTCTAAACTTTACTTGCTTCATTTCTTTCATATTCCCATTCTACAATCATTGATTCAACTGTAATTGTACTTGTAAATTAAAACAAATTACCTCACAGGCTTCCCAATCTGTATTGCTACAATTTTGAACTTCACCTCTACTATGTTTTTATCTCTTTCAGAAAACTACACTGCAATGTTTTCACAAAAACAACTACATAATCAGATTAATGTTCACATCAGGTAGAATTATGTTGTAGATTCTAAATTTCTCATGAAATTTACTAAATCACAAGACTAGAAACTACTCTATTGATTTGCGGAGGAAAGTTCACGATTGAGAACACGAATCGTTAACAGGCAAAAGGAAACATCATACATGCACAAAGATTTATCTAGGGGAAATCAACAGCTCAAAATCCCTTAATATTTGTTTTGCATTAATCAAAGAATATGGATGAATACAATATTATTTCTCAAGCTTGAGCACAACCTGCACTTGTATCTTCTATCCTTTGCCTGAATGACTGAACCTAACCAATACTTAGCCAAATTTTCAAGCCTCCAAGCTCCTATTTCCTTGCGCTGATCATTTAGGAATTATCCCCTATTTTTTAGGGAAATTACTCAATTGGATTGCGCAATTCATGTATGCCCATCCTTTGACTGCATGCAACACCTGTACAACTTGGATTAGTTTACAACTGATAGTACACTGCCCTTGAAATCCAATCTCAACTAGGTAACTCAAATTATCTGCATGCATTAATTATTTTTTGTTGATTGATCAATGAACTAGATGACCATTGAGTGTGATTGAAATTACACTGCACAACTTGAACTTCCACTAGTTTCTCTAATAGTTGGAACTAGTTTAACTGGAAATAAATCAACTTAATTGAAATAGATTGCTAGAAATTAGAAATAAATCATACAGAACTGAACCCAAGTGTCTCCAACTCGAATTAATTGAGTTAACTAAGTGACAATAGCCATGTCACATCAGTTAACTACCTCCAAGTATTATGCTAAAATTGAAATTCGAATTTTAATCTAGTTTGACCAAGGCAAAGTCAAAACTAGATTTTCTTGTTGCATTTTCAACATTCCCTCTCAACAAGAAAGGGATTATTTACTACCTCGATCCTGCCTCTATGGAACTCAAATTTATCTCTTGACACATATTTTTTCAAAATCTCTACATCTTGTTCATCTATTTTAATCTCGAAGATGGTGATACCAGATACCTATGTGCTTGGATCGATCATGAAAAATAGAATTTTCAAAGAGCTTGATGCAACTCTGATTATCACATTAAATCACAGTAGGATCCATTATTTGACCAAATAACCCACTAATAATATTTCTCATCCAGATTTCCTCACATGTTTCTTAATTTGTAGCCATGTACTCCGCTTCTGTTGAGCTAAGTGTCACAGATATCTGCTTCATGTTGTACCAAGAAACCATTGCAAAACCAGCACTGAAAATTCCTCCTGATGTACTCCTCCGGTTTGATAGACTCCTCGCCCAATCTACATTTGTGAAGCTACATATCTTCACTCCCTCTGTCCTTTTGTACCATAGTCCAAACTGAGTGGTGCCTCTAAGGTAATGCAAACCATGTTTAGCAACCCTCCAAAATAATTTGGCCAGTCGAACCATGGATTGGATCAACTGGTTGACTACATAACACATGTTTGGCCGTGTGTTCACGAGGTACATGAGTGAACCCACCAACTGCTTATACGCGGTAGCATACACTTCATCACCTAAAGTGGCATCCTCCTTCCTCCAATTGGTCACTAGAGGAGTCTCCATGAGTTTTCATCTGTCCATGTGGAACTTCTGAAGTATCTCATTGGCATATTTTCCTTGAGAAACAAACGATTCCCCTTCTTGTTTCCATACTTCCAAACAGAGTAAATAGTGCATGAGATCCATGTTCTTCATTTCGAGTTATCTTGCAAGGTTCTCCTTACAAGATTTGATAAGATGCTCATCACCGGTCAAAATCAATTCATCAACATATAAGAAAATAATCAACAATTTACCTTCTACCAGAATGTGGTAAATATTTGCATCCACTTCACTTTTGGTGAAGCCCAAACTGGTGAGATAGCTATTGATCCTGGTGTACCAAGCACAGGGTGTTTGCTTCAACCCATAAAACACTTTCTTGAGTCTGTACACATGTTATTCTCTGTCAAAGGTCTCAAAAATTCAGGCTGATCAATGTACACCTCCTCCTCAATAACTCCATTGAGGAATGTTGTCTTCATATCCATCTGGTGGATCATCCACCCCATCTATGCAGCCAGAGAAAGAATTGATCTGATGGAAGAGTATCTTGCTATAGGAGCAAAGGTCTCCTTATATTCAATCCCTTCAACCTAAGAGTATCCCTTGGCCACAAATATGGCCTTGTGATTCTCTATGCTTTTGTCTGCTGCATGCTTTACCTTGTAAATCCATCTCGAAGCTACCACTTATTTGTATATTGGTCTTGGGACCACTTCCCAAACACTATTTATGACAATGGAATCATATTCCTCTACCATATCATCAACCCATATGGGTTTCTCTAGTGCTTCTTCAAATGAGGATGGTTCTATCTCTACTAGCTCATTTATCAGAGCCATGTATCTAGTGTATCGATCTAGTGACCTCCTCTGCCTACGTTGTGAAGTGGGTGCCCCCAGATTCTCTCTAACATCCCACAATAATATGTCAGCTTCCCTAGTTCATTTCCTTCCTTCTCTGGATGTGTCTTCTTTAGTGGATGTGTCCACTCTCTGCTCCTCACAGGGGCTTCACTCAATAAACCTCTAACATATCACATGCGGTCATAGCATATTAAACAATACCCTTAATTTGAATACATATTGGAAAATACCCCTAAAAGTCACATTATTTAACCCCCTACCAATATAAACCCAATACACCTTCCCAATTTAAAAATCCCCTACTTTCACTATATATTGTAGGTATCTATTTTTTTTATTAGCATTTTTTACACCCCTTTATATTTTTATATTAACTTTGAGCTCCATTTTTTATACCAGTCAATATAAAAACCCTCCCCTATATATCCCCAACTATATTATGTCATTTTTTCCTCATTATATATCCCCCAATATGAACCCACGTGCTATGGTATTGCTCCCATAGTGAAGCCCTCGTGATGCTCCTCTGCTTGTGGTTTCTCCACAATTTATTGAGGTTCTTCCTTTGGAGTCAAAAACTCATGATATGCATGCAACTGAAGCTCCCTCTTAAGAGGTCACCTCATTTCACTTTCCTCATACATCCTTACGAACAATTGTCATTCTAAGGGATGGCAGGTACACACGATAGTTGTGAGGTGTACTAGTGTAACCCACAAATATCCCCAACTCTACTGTCAACTCTAGCTTTTTCCTTCCTTCCTTGGATACATGGAAATATACTTGTTAAACCATTTTTTGGTCATCTAACTTGTTACTATTAGATGGACCTAAGTACACCATGTAAGACCAATTTTACCCTAAGTAAAATTGCTTTCACTATGAAAAATAACTTAGTAAAACACCTTTATTAAGTTGTTTATGGTCTAAACAAGAAACCCCATGAGGAAATATTAAATAAATCCAGATTTGTTTGATTTTCCTCGAGGAATAATTAGTTAAACAACAGTTTAATTAATATTCCTGGTCATATATAACCCAAAACAGGAAAATTAATTAGATAAATGATTATTTATCTTATTATTTTCTAGGAATAATTATTTAAACCTTATTTAAATAATATTCCTTGTTAAATTTGACTAAATCACTCATAAATAGTTAATAAATCATTATTTATTTAATTATTACTCAACCACATCCTTAAAATGATAAATAAATCATTTATTTATTTATTATTTACAAATAAAGGGATTTGACCCAAGTCAAATTCCTTTTCCCTCCAACAAAAATAATAAAATATTCCATAAAAGTTGGATCTTGATTTGGTTAATAATATTTTAACTATGCACCAATATCTAGATTAACTCAATATTTTGTTATAAATAGAAGGGTTTTTCCATTCATTCATCACCTTTTGTTGCCTAAAGATCACTCTAGATCTATACTTTTGGCCCGACTTTGATCCACCATCATTGTCATATTTTTCTATCTTTTTGCTTGTGAGCTCCCTTTGAGTTCCATTTTTGTCTGGGTTTTCTACACCATCAAGAGAGATGAATTTTAGATCTGAAGTGCTAAGGACTTACAAGAACCCATCCCATTGAGGATAACTGGTAATATCCTTCTATGTTTTCCTCCCAGGTGCCCTCAATATAAAATTCATTCAGCATATTCTTGTCTTGTCTATTGGATGCATGGAGTAAATCTCATTTTTTATTTACTGCTTAATGTATTTTGATGCATAGATCTAGATTTTTGCAGCATTTATCTCGATCACCTAATTGCAGATATGAAGATATTGGGATCCATCTTTGCTGTTAGGGTTGTTTGTTATGCACAACTAAAGTGGTATTTTTTGGTACACTTGCAATTAAGATTCATACTAACAATATTGATGCTCCAAAGATCTTGAAGTGTGACACATATGGTTTCTTCCCTGAAAAATATTATTTTGGTGTACTCATCCAAAGAATCCAATGAGGAATCATGTTATGCAAATATACCATTGTGTTGCATGCCTTGGCTCACAAGTGTAGAGCTAGGCCTTGGTCATGCAACATTGCCCTCGCTGCTCCCACAAACTTTTGTCCTTCCTCTCAACCACCCCATTTTGTTGTGGGTTGTGGGGTGTTTTCAACTCCCATCAAATGCCTTCATTTGCACAATTTTTTTTAACTCATTCGACACGTACTCATCTTCGTTATCACTCCTGAGAGCCTTCACTTTCTTGCTAGTTTATTTCTCAAAAAGTGCTTTAAATTCAAAAAACTTGGAGAATGCATGGTCTTTCCTGTGCATGAATAAAATCTAGCACTTCTATGAGAAATCATCTACAAATATAACATAATACTTGTGTTTGGAAATGGAGGTTGTCAAGAAAGGTCCATAGACATTAGAGTGGGTCCTTTCAAGGATTGCATGCACCCTGCTATCCCGATCATTGAAGGTGCCTTTTGTGTACTTCCCCAAGGTACACCCTTTGCATGTATTTTGCTACTCTTGTGCTCCTTTGGGGAGGGTTGTGGTGATCTGTTGCATGATCTTCAATGCTCCATGATGTAAATGGAAAAGTATTCTATGCCATAATTCACCAACATCTCAGCTATGCACCTTCTCTGCCTTTGTGATAAAAGCAACACAATCTTCCACATCCATCTTATAGAGTTGCTTCACCTGAACCCTGATCTGATTCACTTGTCACAAGGAAATGTGTCTCAGGAATTCCTTTCCTTTGTTGGATATAAAAGCATAGACACAGTCTTCCAACACTGCGACGAAAACCAAATTCTTCTTTAGACCTGGTACAAAGATCACATCCTTGAGCCTGAGAGGGGATCCCAACTCCATCTAAATTTGACTGCGTCAATCTGAGTTGCATTGTACCTTCCATAATCTCACATATAGATATGCATTTGAATATCTTTCTCCTCCAAGTCACTGAAAAATTGTTTGTTCCCCTTCATGTGGAACGAGGCACTGCTTTCCAGATATCACACGTTCTCCTTTCTTCATTTGGATTTGCAATGCTAACTTGAATTTAACAGTTATAAAACCAGTTTAAAAGTATTTTTACCATGTTCAAAACATGGTGCTCTGTCTCACTGTAACAACACTCAAATAACTGTAAAAAAAACCACACATTCACTATGCCATAACACAATGAACATTCCTCCACGAAGTTCTGAAACCATTACAACAATAATGTAAAAGATAAATGAACAAATCACACAACTATAGAAACCACGATGTACCAACTCTTAATGTAAGTCAATTTAACAAGTCACAACTCTCAAATTGATCAAACGTACAACAATAAAAATACAAATAATAATGGTTCATAGGAAGAAATTGATTCATTGTAACCACAAAGTTTTGATTCATTTAACAATCCCACAACTTCCATCCCAATTTTTTTTCATTACACCATTTACACAAAAATACCCTCTGGTTCACATAGATTGGAAAGTATAGGTGCTTGCAAAACTTCATAATTGTAGGTACATATAGAATCCTCTTCTCTTCTCCTCTCTCTTCTCTCTTCCCCTATTCTTCTCCTCTCCTTAAGAACTTCCCAAACACTCTTTTCTTATTGTTTACCAAAAGAAGCCGACCATGACAACTAAGAGTCACAAAAATGTGAATTGTTTCCCCTTCTCCACAAAATAAGGGAAACTGAAAACTATTTTTTTCTTTTCTTTTTACAATAGAAAATAACTTCTCAAGATGTGCAAAATCAAAACCTACTCCTAATTTAAATATTTATAATTTTTTAACATTTAAAATTTTTGCCCAACGTTACCATGTGACCACCCCATCACATTAGTAAGCTCTTGTCCAGGGTTCATCAAATTTTGTGCTCAGCCCATACACCTACATCATTACATATAACATGTTGAGCTCATAATAAGTATATCCTTGTAATGGTTTCAAGATTTATTGTTTGAGAGGCCATAGAAGACGAAAACATATATATTATTTATTCATGTTATTGAAAAATTAAAATAACAAAAAAAATTCAAAACATTATATTTGTATATTGAATAATATCTCTATATTAAAATTCTTCTTATAAATAAAATAATTCAATCATTACTCGTATATAATTTTTAAGAAACAATATTCCATGTCATTGTGTGTTTTCATATTGATTCTCTAGAAAACATTTACCAATTCTTTAATTTAGTAGAAAAAAAGCACAAAACACACACACACATATATTTGTAAATTGTTGTGGATATTTCACTAAAATAGTTTCTACAACAAATCTAATAAAATTTGAAAATTTGAAATATAAGAAAGGATAATTTCTTTGAACTATATTATTTTCATTGTTGAAGACATTAAGTCAAAATTTCTAATAATGATTTCATTATTTAATATAAGGTTTAGAAGTATGACATTTTTATTAATAATATTTTTAAATATTTTATGTTTATTTTACTTCTAAGTATATTATTACGTTAAAAAATTAATATAAATTATAGATTTTTTTGTTTTGTTTTGTTTTGTTTTTTTTTTTTTCTAAATTAGAGATCTAAATACTATGACAGGGTGTTACTAATTGGACCGCATGACAAGAAGATTGTTGAAATGTTTGCAATCTCAAAAATTTCCAAAACTTTTTTTGCCTAAAAATCTCTATAGTTTTTCTTCAAAACATAAATTTCCAAAAATTATTTTTCCAAAAATCTCACAAATAAACACATATTTTAAATTTATTTATTTGCAATAGCAATTTATAAAAATAGAAACATATCTATTTACAATAATAATTTATAAAAATAAAAACATATCTAAGAATTAAACCTTAATCCAGGTCCAACCATCTATAACACTTCATCCAAGTGTCATGGTGTGTGATACTAATGACCACGATGCTTCGCCAGTTAAATCCACAGAAATCATTTGTATGTTAAGAGGTGCCCGAGCAAACAAATCCATGCAGCAAACGAATCAAATTTGACCAAGTTACCAAAATCTATTATTCCAATGAAATAATGCTTCTTCCTATTTTCATGGGAGAACGAAATAGTGGATCTCATACAAGACACTCGAGTTCTTTGTTAATGGCTCCTCCAAGTTGGCCACTGAAGTCAATGTTTATTGTGAAACCTTGGCATATCAAATAGCCACTTACTATTTATTATTATTAATGTTGTTTCTTGCTGAGTTTTATTTGATTCAACAATAAAAAGAGGAGAAAAAAAGATAGAATTTGTGGTACTTTCTCTTTATTTATGAGGGAAGTCTCCAGAATTTAAATGTTTAATGTTCAACTTAAATTAAATAAATAAAATGACATATACGAATTTGCATAAAAGTAAAATGATCTGTGTGAAAAACAAATAACCATGGTTTTATATTCAATTTACAGGGAAGATAAATTTGAAATTGCAGGATTGGTTTTGTGATAAATATTAAGCACCATACAAATTATTGGATGACTAACTTTATATCTTTTACATTCCATAAAAATAAAGCGACTCAATGGCAATACGAAAACAATACATGAAGAATTAAACGTTCCGTTGCATGTCGTTTTTTGTCTTTTTCTACTAAAACAGAATAGCCAGAGACAGTCTCCAGACTTTAAATGTTGAATGTCAACTTAAATTAAATAAATAAAATGACATATAAGAATTTTCATAAAAAAAATGATCTGTGTGAAAAAAAAATAACCATGGTTTTATATTCAATTTACAAGAAGATAAATTTGAAAATGCAGGATTAGTTTTGTGATAAATATTAAGCACCATAAAAATTATTTGCAAGAAAAAGATGTCGCTCTTCAAGCACTTCTTCAACAAATTATCCGGCTGCGTGCAAGAAAGTTTGAATTCTCTCCGCTGAACTCTGTCACAATTTTTTTAATACAGGGACAATCTCATCATCACTTACAATGCTTCAAAAGTTGGAGAGGTTTGATATGGGAGGTAACCATTTATATGGAAACCTCCTAGCTCAAATTGGGCAACTTAGAATTTTAGGTCTACTTTCTATAGAGGAAATAATCTTTCTGGAAATATCCCTAATTCTATTGCCAAAAGAATAAGTTATCAAGGAAAATTCCTAAAAATTTAGGGAAATATGTGAACTTACTAATTTTTTTGCACACATGTCTCACTAGTGACATGTGTCATTACCAAAATGAATTGGTTGACGAAAAAAAAGAGTTGATTCAAAAGAGAAGGCTTATCGGCCTAAAAATATAATAATGTACGTTAAATTTTCCTTCAGATTTTAGATACTTAATTTTCTACTTAATTAAATAAAATAGCTCAAATGTGAGAAATATAGAACATAAAGAAATGTGCACATCATTCACAATAGACACACAATTTTCCTTAGGAAAACTTTATGGGAGAAAACCTAGCTAGAAGGTGAGGTTGCTATGCGTTCTTTTCTCTAATATGGAAAAATAAAAAGATAGAGTTGCTTTCTTTGCACCTACTTGAGACCTTATAAGGTTGCTACAGAATCTTAATCCCCTCTATTTTTCTCTCTAACTCACCATTCCCAGTTGCACTTCTCAAATTTGGAACAAAATACAATAACATAGAATGGAACCCCTACTCCTCCTAGTGGCTCGGTATTTAACATAGCCTAATAAAAAACTAAGGATGATTACGGTTGTGATTGATCATGATTTTTTCTTTTCTCCAATTATGCATTTTCATGCATAAAACAATAACTTAATAAATCCAAAAGTATAAGGAAAATAAACTTAATTTTATCATATATATTGCGACAAGTTGTCTAGTAGAATCCATAGTAGTTTATAGATCACTAGCTCACATCTGAATAGTAAAAGTTCATAATTTTCGGATGGATCCAGAAAAGTCAGAAATATGGAAGATCTAGGACCATTTAAATAAAAGAGACAAATCTCCAAATATAAAAAAGGTTGTTTCATTGATTGAGAATTAGGTCGGGATCTAGATGTATATAGAAGGTTGGAAATCTAGAAGATTAGAGATTTGGAAATTTTATAAAGGGAGATTAAGAATTATTCCAAACGTAGAAGCGAGTTAGCAACTGAATGTTAATGTAGCAGATGTGGTCCAATGTGGAGATAGAACATGGACAACACATATGGCGATGTGAAACCAAAGGGAAATATTTTAATGGTCATAGACATAGCTTATAATTGGATAAAATTCATATCGTTGGAAATATTTAAATAAGTAGTAGATTATCATGATCTTAGAAAAGAGTTTAAGGTGTTTGCAGGAAGAGGTTTTTTTGATAACCCCATTTCCTTAAGGTAACCAAGGATGTTGGGTCTGTACATTCCATACCTTCAAAAGGTATAGATGGAACTAGATGGTGTTTTATAGTGCTCATGGAAATGGATCTTCAAAACCATCACCAATGATGAATCCAACTCTTCCAACCTTGGGATTCATACAAAAATGGAAATGTTCATAAATCAAGTCAAGAATAGTCTAATGAGAAGGATTCATAGACCCTTCCTAGGCCCTTATACCAGTATACGTGTCCACTTAGGGGTAACCATGCCCCTACTTAACAATGCTTGATGAGTTGAAATACATAAAATACACATATACAACATAGCAAACCACATGAATAACTAACCACTCTTGCATTCTCAATGACCCACTAGCTTCTCCTTCAACTTTTCAGCTACTATCTACTTGGAATTTTCAAAACCTATACCAATCACCTTCAACATTTGATTGAGATATAATTTAATTCTCATGTGAGGTGGTAAGCAAAGCTTCAAATAAGAGGGTCAAGTTATAATGTCTTCCTCGCTTCCTCCCTCATTCACATCCAAATTCACAATAGGATATTATTGCAATATACCTAAGGTTTATTATTAGATCTATCATCATAATGTAATAATAATATCATCTAATGATAATCATATGACAATTATTGTAAATGTAATCACTAATGTGTAATAATAGTAAATCACACCCTTTGCTAAGGACAAGACATATCACTCCGTGTGTATATCTATATGCATTTCCATTGTATCTCAAGAACATTTCAATTAATGATCAATATTTAGTATTTGTCCCTTGTGGAATATATGGATTCATCCTTGTTATAATGGATTCTTAGATGAAGTGACCAAGAGGTTCAATCCCATTGGTATCCACTAGCATGTGGTCAAGTACACTTTGTTTTATTATTCCATGGATCTGTAATCAAGTTTTTTTTTTTCCGACAACATATTAAAAATACAAAGAAAAAGAAGAAGAAGAAAAGCTCTACAAATAATTTTTAGGCTCGTGGCCCAAAACACTTTGAAATAAATATAAAATAAAAATTAAGTTATCTATGTATTTTCAAAATTAAGAAAAGAGTGTTCTAGAGAGAGAGAGAGAGAGAGAGAGAGAGAGAGAGTGTGTGTTCTAATATCAAAATGCATGAAGTGTGTGTGAGAAAAATTAAAATAAAAAATTACAACTTGTGTTTGATATTAAGAAATATTTTATTGGTTTAGTAGAGGAAGATAATTTTCACATAAAAAATTTAATCAAGAGTTCATTACACAAATTAAGGAATTAAAAGATGAGAAACAATTGAACCAATAAAAAGTTTAAAATATAAAAAACAAACTATCAGAAAAAAAAGATGAAGAAATTTTACACCTAAAGAACCTTAATCATAGGTTGCTTAAACACATCAAAATGTTAAAAGAGAAAAAACCAAGGAAAGAGAATCGGGACTTACAAGCAAAGGATCGAGTATCAATTCGACAAGATGTTGGAATTCAATGTGACCAAGAATCTCAAGAGAAATAAATGCCAAGTAAAAATTTGGCATAATATTATGAAATAAATACAAGGAAATTAATTGTTTGAAGAATCATAATCAAATATTGCTTACAAAACTAAATAAATTAAAACATAAGGATATATTAATCTTGAAACTAGATAAAAATACAATCATGAATGTGAGTGAATAAATGAAGGTTTAAGAAGTTGAGATTGTAGACAAAGAGACCTTAACCGGTTCAATTGAAGCAAGAAAGTTTTTAGAATTTAATAACATAGATAAAGAGACCTCAACAAAATTGTTCGATGTCAACAACCAAAATATCATTAGTGATGGAGTATCATATCCATACCCAAATTACAAAAACCATAACTTTCTAGAATCAATGTACGCATGCGCACATTCAAAGATTTGTAACAATAGTCAACATTGTATTTACATATTAAAGCATTACATGATCTATATTCATTAGAGTCAATAACAAAGAAATCCAGATCCAAATTGTTATCATAAGAGAATTTAGGTAAGAATCAACCTCGAATGGATTGATCATTTTTTCATGCGATGATATTGGTTAAAGCTTTGAGCATCCTATTGTTTTGTGTCCTCAATCTTATCTAATCTATGCTAGTTTCAAAAAAAATGTTATTTCTATCATAAGAAGTTTCCTTGCCTATACTTTGAGGACAAAGCATTTTTAAAGGGAGAGACTTTTTATATACCTAAGGTATATTATTAAAATCTATTATCATAATGTAATAAATAAATATCACGTAACAATAGTCATAGTACAACTGTTATGTATTGTAATCATTAATATGTAATAATGACAATTCATATATTTTGCTAAGGACATGACATATCACTACCTGTGTGTATTTATATGCACACCTATTGTATCTCAAGAACATATCAATTAATAATCAATAATAACTATTTATCCCTCATGGAATATATGGATTCATCCTTATTATTGTGGATGCTCATGTGAGGTTTACTCCATTTATTATCACATGTTTCTTGGAATGGTAGGTACTCAATCTAACTTATAATTACACTATTAACATCAAATAAAAAGAGATATTAGTGTTTTTTTTTTTTTGTATGTAGAGGAATCAACAACTGGATTGACCTCGTACTCGCATGATACGGGGTTGATTTCGACAACTACCACTATAATTTCTAAGTGAACCCATATGCATCCACACACATTGCCTACATAATAAATCATGAGATTTGAAAATTGAACCTCAAAATTTTACAAAAACTTTATATCACAACGATCACTAATTAAAGTGCACCCCTCAAAATAAAATAAAAATATTAATATTAAAATAATATAATTATTTGATATTTAAAACCAAACTTAAACTTAAAACTCATTTTGTAAACTTTTATTTGAAAATAAAAGTTTAAAACTCATTTTGTAAACTTTTATTTGAAAATAAATTTATTAATATAATTAAAAAAATAGATTAGAGAATTTATCATCATCACATTTATAGCTATTATTTATTTAAGCTGTTTGATATATAACTTTATTGCTGTTTGATATATAACTTTATGGCAATATTTGTTGAGGCAATTAAAAGGTTGAATTTATCTCAAGTCTTTAAAGTTAGTCAAACAAATACAAATTATAAATTCATGATCTTTGTCACAAACCCATTCATAAAAAATCTAATTTTCTCATAAAAATATCATAATATCTTCTTGTTTAATTATAAAGTAGAAAAAGTCCAATATTCTTCTTTTTAGCTTTTAAAGAAAGGAATAATATTACTAAATCCTTGAGCATAATAAATTTTTCATCTCAATTTCAAGCCTCGACATCATTGAGAGAATATGTTCTAATTAATCAAGAAAGCTAGAATTTACAATTCCATTGAATGCATATGTCCATTTTATTAGCACGATCAATCTTGGAATCCTTTAGATGTGGAAGTGTTCTGTCCATATAATTGAGCGTTGTTAAAAATGTATTGTGTGGGCCCTTGTTTTGGCCAAGGTTTAAGAAATTCCAAGAGGATAAAAACATCTTCAAGATTTATGACGTACATGTTCCCTTTCATCCTTTCCTTTTAAAATTTAACTTCTAGTGCAATCCTTATCCAATCATATGAGGGTGACGGGTTTTGCACCCTTAAAATTTCATAGAATTTGTTTAATGGTGCAACGCTTATCAAATTTTAAAAAGGTGAGAGAAATGGTTAAAAACTAATGTTAGAATAATATGTTTATTATGAATTCAATTTATAATTTTTAAAAACTAAATTGGGATGGAAAGATAATATTTCATTTTAGAATTATATAAATTATATATTTTTGTAAATAAATATTTGTATTGTTTTTCAAAAGAGATATTACATGGTAATTTTAAACATTTTAGATAAGTTGGTTAGTAGGGAAGTTTGGTCATATCCAAAAATGTATTATTTTCAAGGACGCATATGATAAAATGTTGCTTGAAGAGTCAAAATTCAAAGTACATATGTCAAAGATCGAGCCTTTAAGGCTTTGAGAAAAAAAATAAAGCTAGAAATTGAAAACTAAAACCATATCAAGAGGAAATTGATTAGGAGAGTTCTTAATATGCGGTTGCAACTTGAATAGGCTCCTTGTTGTTGCCCGATGAGAAATCAGTAGTAGGAGGGATGCATATGTGCTTCTCGATGCACTCCAGTTGACAATCCAGGTCCACCATGTGCCAATGTAGGTGTTCCATGGAGAGGAGGAGGTCCTCCTGGTTTTCATGCCTGTCTAATAAGAGTTTTCCTAGCAAATACTTCATGTGCCAATATAGGTCCACCTTGTACATGTATTGATTGTATTTTCCACTTGTGTGACCTGCATTAGGCACCCAATTAGCCCATATATACTAGGACCTCTATATCTGAGAGAAGGCATCATTGATTTGCTATTTAATCCTCAACCTATGAGAGTTTTTCTTGGATAGGAGGTGAGGTAAGATCTCAAAATGGTGTTGCCAAACCTTTAGCTCTGAGCTAATCCCTTGTGTGCCCCTGATTTCCATGCTCCTAATAGTACATTTCCCTATGACAAACATGATCCCTGTGATAGGGCATTCTGGTTGCATGAGGAGAAGTTGTTCTAGTAGGTAAGGGGAGAGTTATAAGATATGGGATAAGGGTGGGAGGAGGGTGAGGTGTCTGTTATAGTCTATTTTGTCACATCTGGTCAATAGGCCTGCAAACCTGATCAATCAACATCCATGAACATGTTTTCATCATCCCTTCACAAAGCCTTGAGCATGACCTTTCCAAAAAGTCCGAGTTTCTGGGATTAATTGCTCAAAATGAATATTTTTAGCCCCATCGCACCCTGTCCCTTTAGCCACCTGTGTTCAGTGTTGGTTGATCCCTTTTGCACTAGCACTGACCAACACTAGTTGCTCCCTTCTGCAAGTGCACTGATTCTTGAAATTTAGGGAAATTAAAAAGGATTCTCAAGCTTCCTCTTCGAGAAGATTTCAGGGGTTGTTTTAACTATTTACATGGATAAGAAGCTCTAATCCTATTTGATCCTATCTTGGAGACTTCACTCTTATCCCTTGAGCTCATCCTTCCATCATATGTGGATCTCAAGCCCATAATGGTAAATCCTGAACTACCATCCTTCTCCTATAAATTTAGTGCCATCCATAGCATCAGGGTTGGATTTGGAGATTGATCATGCCCTTATGTTGCTGCCTTGAATCTAAAGGAGTCATCGTTTTCATGCATTAGGGTTGACATTAAAGTGTGTTTCATGACAAGGAAGGACAAGTCAACTTAGGGAGACTTCTACAAGATCAACTCCTATTTATGGTTGTAAACTCTGTCTTATTTCTATTAATACAAAGAGTATGTTTTCCTATATGTGTTGTGTTATTTTTACATTCATGTATTTCAATGCCTTGATTACTCATTGAATAGAATTAAATTATTTCACGTAGATGTTGTGGATCCTTTGATTATTTTAGTCATATGTGTGGGTTCTAATTATAGCATTCAGTGCTATGATTGGAGCTTACAAGCAATAAGGAAAGCAAAGCTAGCAACAAATTCCAAGTAGGCGTCTGTCCCATTCTTCAATTTCTCTAAGGAAAAATCTATGTTTTTTGTCTTTTGTTTTTCTAGACTATTCCACTAGGTCTAGGGAATTCACATTTTTCTGCAAATTTAAATTCCGCATAACAAATTGGAGACTCCACTAAGGAATGTTTTATTCCCTTAGTGGTTTCCTTGACCTTAGCACTTTTTTTACCTCTTAAACTGACCTTGATTGCCTCACTCAGCCCTTGATTGACCCTAGGAAAACTCTTCTCTGAGCTTGACTTGATTTTTTGTGTTGTGTTTTGGCTGAATCTGCCTCAGTGCACCCCCTGGTTTAGAGATAGAGTGCCCCAACACACTCTCTCCTTCTCTGCAACTGCGATGTAGAGCACTGGTGCATGTTCTGCACCTGCACTGATCCCTATAAGATGCAAAAAAATGTTTTTCTTGCCTTTCTCTTTGAATTTCTTTGGTCCAACTTATTTTCCTTTTGTCCCTAAGTGTGTCATTGTCTCTAAAAAGCATTCAATTTTTTTTTTTTTTTTTTGGTTTTGATAGCCTTTGATAAGTATTTATTTGGATTTTGCTTTGTTCATGTCATTTAGGTCATAGGAAAACTTTTGGCTTTATCATTGATTTCTTGAAGAAATTGATTTCATAATCCTCATTATGTGTGATTTCTTTCATCAGTGATTTAACAACATCTTAGTTTTCATTTCATTTGGAAATTAAGAGGATTGAAAAGAAAAATATCATTATTTTTCATTGTGCATTATCGTTAGGGTTTTGTGTGTGAAATTGGAAATTAGAAAAATTACATTAGGGAAATTGAGTTAACAAATCTTGTTTTTTGCATTTTGTATGTTGCATTACCCTTTGGTTTCTCCCTCTCGTACATAGATTTTCATTCAAAAGAAAATATTTCATTTTCTCATGTTAGATTGCATCTTTAGGATATTCAGGTTAAATTCGCGGTGAACCATGAAAACTAAAAATTAATTCAAGATAAATTTTAAAATTTATTAAACCAATCTTACGGAGAATTTGAAACATTAACGCAAACATCTAGAGGCTTAGGCTAGAGACGTGTTCTGACGTCTATAAACATTGGAGCTGTTTTTTTTTTCCTGCGTTGCATTCCGAAGGTGAAATCTCGTTCCACGTACATAAGTGTATAGGATATCCCTCCATGTATCTCCGAGTATATTGCATGAAAATTATATGGTAACGATCTCATCATACCATTACACATTAGACAACACTAACACGGACTACGCTTCCACGTACCTTTGGGTATATTTTGGAAGTCCACACTAGGTTGATATCCTCACCTCAAGTAAGCAAGTCAGGCGCCTTGTACACTGTGATACACCGAACACAACATTCGAGGATATTTCCTGCCCATACATAAATCCTCGGTTCTCCAAGTTGGTATATTGTAGTTCATAGTTTCTTGGTAAATTCTTTTTCCTAGTTACCCTTTTTTATTTATTTTTTGTGTTAATTTTTAAAATTTATTAAACCAATGTGGAAGAACAACCCCCTCAACCCTATCATTCGGATAGGATGCAAATTTTTCCTCCTCTTCCACCTAAGGCAACTCTTGGATGTTGTTAGAAGAACAAAAATATGCAAACTGTTTAATCTAGTACTTTGGGAGCTACCCCTTCTCGACCTCCCTCTAAAATTACTCCACCATAATCACCTCTTCATGTGAGTACTGAACCCAATATAACTTCTTTATTAATAGGTAAGACACAATCGAAACAAAAGCACCTCAAACTTTATTACCTGAGGTTATCAAACCTGAGTTTCTCTAATCAAACACATTACAACATGAGGTCATAGAATCTGAGGACCCTCAGTTAACTACACCTATTACTTTTGTCCCTTCCTCTTCTCTTCCTCTGTCTTTCTCTTAACCTCAATTCGTATATCTTGGACCCAACGGTGAATAACTTCCACTTGGTATTCTGAGTATTGAGGAGATTCCTCAAGAAGAGTCTCGACCTTCTTCTCTTGTTCATTTGAGAGGGATTCATGTTTATCAATTCCCTCCTCCTCATACTTCGACTCAAGCTCCTTTGTCTGATTCTCCTCTTTTAAACTCACCTGTGAGTTTTCCTCGACAATCCTCTTTGGGATATTTAACCATGACTGAGTCTACTATTGTTTCTCAACTTGCATTTGCTTCTATGACCGAGACAACCAATGTTGCAACAAGTTCTTCTATGTTTGCAACATCACAAGAGACACATCTAAATGGTGGCCCGTCTATCACGCCTCGTTACCAATCATTATCTAGTACCTTTTCTGGTGTAAAAACTAATCCATGGACTTCTCCCATCTCATTATTTTCTGGAATCCCATCTGACACTTATTTGATGAGCGCCACATTGTCTTCTCTTCCTCCTCCATCCCATCCTACAATTGAGCAACAATCTGGTTCATATGTTAGTGGGTATGGACACCTACAACAACCCAATCCATCTTATTTTGGGTACCCTCCTCCTAGAGGTAAGTTTCCTCCATATTCCCCTCTTGTTTCAGTAGGGGGGTAGCTTATTTTTGGGGTGTTCCAATCCCCTAGAAAAATATCAAAAATTGGTGCTTATTCCTATTCAAGTCCTCCATATCCAGGAATGGTTGTCAATTCTCGGCCACCTATATTTCCTGTACAACCTGGCTTGGTTGTGAATTAAGTGAAAACCTCTCAACCTATTACACCTACATCTAATATTCATGGTTTTCAACCTATATCTCAACCTGTTCAACCTCAAGCTCATGTAAGTCAACCTTTGCAGGTTGCACCTTTGACTCAACCCATTCCATCGGTATCTAGGGCCTCTTAAGCCCCACTTACCCAACCTCTTCAAGGTGTCTTACAAACTCCACCACTTGGTCAGGCTATTCCTCAAATACAAGTAGGTCAACTTGTATATGGAATTGCACAGACACAACCTAGCCAATATTGTGTTGGAATGTTCCAAAATCCCACAGGGAAACTATTTCAAGGTATCCCTCACATGCCTTACCAAGGCAAAAAAATGAAAACCCAACCATTTAAATATCTGCAAGGTTATTCTGGAACTAGACAACAAGGT
This sequence comes from Pinus albicaulis, assembly GCA_034641835.2. Taxonomy (NCBI): domain Eukaryota; kingdom Viridiplantae; phylum Streptophyta; class Pinopsida; order Pinales; family Pinaceae; genus Pinus; species Pinus albicaulis. Next base: position 184,847,663 of record CM076582.1, on the reverse strand, counting down.
TATCCTAGAATTGGGCAACAAGTTTATGTTCATCTAGGTTATCAAAATCCTCCCTATCCAGAAGCGGAAATACCTATTTCTCAAGCCATCCCATCTTACCCAGGATATCCTACACTAGACTTCAATAGGAAGTTTCCATTTGTGCAACTCTTGAATTTTCAGATCTTACTTGGCTTACAAATAGTCCCATTTGTCACTCTCCATGGTGGTTGATTATTCCTATGAAATTTTCGAGTGATATCCCTATGTTCAATGGAAATCCTAGATAAGGACCATCTCCACATGTTATGATGTATCATTTATGGTGTTCTTCAAACTCTTTAAATGATGACTCTATCCGTTTACGTATTTTCTAGCACACACTTATTGGTACAGAAGCAAAGTGGTATATTGAATTACCATGAGTTTTTTCAATAATTTCAGTGCCTTAGTAACTACATTCTTAACTCATTTCCAGTTTCCCACACAGTATGAGACTGGAACTAAACTTTTGACCAATTTCATATAATCTGATTCCACTCAAATTTCTAATCACATTCATGAGTGGCGACATTGTCGCCATTTGGTCAAGACCTATGTTCCTGGTCAGTTATTGGCTGAATGGCTCACTAAGTGATTATTAGCACCTATCACAGAAAACGTTGCTAAAGGTGGAGTTGTGACCAAAGAGAAAGTAATTTCTTGTGCCCAATATTTGGATCATTTTTATACATAATTTGACACATTTTACGATAAAATACCCAACGCTTCGCGACTTGGACATATTGTTCCCCAACCTTCCGGTAAATAATTACATGTCGATGATGGCATTATTAGTTTTTCTAGCCAACAGTTAATGAGTAAACCATCTAGTTCAACTCTTGCTATGGCTACCCAAAACCCCCCCTCTACTACTCCTGCAGATTATAATTCCGAGATCAATGTTGTTCAATCCACAAAGGGAAAATCTCAACAACCATGAAGTAAGAATAAAGGAAAAGGTAAAAATAAGAAAGATAATCCTCTACACGACAAAAAAAATAACCAATCTTCTGAAGAAAATCAGAATCCTAGTTATCCTTTATTAATTTGTAATGAGGAGAATTTCACTCGCGATTGTCCACATTGGGCAGAAGTAAATCAATTTCTTAAGTCATATGCTACACCCACTATGTTGACAGATACCTTTCCTAATCAAGAGACTAACTTGGTTACTCAGAATCCTACCTCCTCTTCCTTGGTTATGATGCTTTCCTCCACCAAGACAAAAAATGATGTTATGGTGGCGACCAAAAATAAGGACTATGGTAATTTGAATCCCTCAACTAGTTAGATGATCTAAAAAATGGAGGAGGTGTTCTCTTTCCTCTTCCCTAGAATCAAATAAACAAATAGGGTTTGTTCCAACGCTTTGCAAGGTAAAATGGGTCTCGACACAAAATAGGTTCTTCCAATGTCTCTTCAAGTCATGATTTAGTCTTTACATGTAACTTAACATAAGTAAAATAATAGCACATATCTCATACATGGATAATGAATATCATAACAAAATATTTGTTGACAAATTTCACCCCTCTCGGGCTACATCTTCGGGCCTGCCAACATAGATAGACCACTACATATATTTGGTATAGAAAATGGAGTACATAAAAGTTTGTTGATGGAAAACATGTGGCTTACCCTTACAAGGTAATGTTCTCCTGCAAAAAATATCTCACATAAAGTAGTGACACAAGGAATCTCCTACAAAGATCTCCTATTCCAACTAAAATGAGCTAAAAAGAGAATGTGAGCACTCCAATTCCACATTGAAGAGCATTGAAAAAACTTCCCTCAACATGACATAATGAGAAAAGAAAACTTGAGCTGAACCCTGTGAGTAACAATCATTGCAGTAGAATTATGAAGGTGAGAAAACCCCTACAAGGCCTTCTTCATGCTCAAACACCTCCCATAACTTCTTCAAAATTAAACATGAATGATCCATACAACCTTGGTCTTCAACTTGCAAAAATAATTCTTAGATGTGCTCAAATAAAAAATTAGAGGTCACCATTGGATCCATAACATCCAAAAACCCCTAATTGGACTCTTTATGAGCTCAATTTAGTCAAAAAATAAAAAAGATATGAGCTTCAAAGCTCTTCCATGAGTTTTATTGTTAACTGTCCTACAAATCGGACCAACAGTCTAACAGTCCTACAAATATTCCCTATTTTTCACTAGCAAAGTGAAATTTTCGCCCTCCGCTAGTGCATTTTGTAGGATGAATAAATTTCCCCATGACCCCTTATGGAGGAAAAATAGGGCCACATGGGGCTATGTGCTCGAGAGCCGAGGCTAACCGCCCGCCCCTATCAGCATAACTGCCAATTTGATGGGCCACGGTTCCATCGATCCATAAATCTCGGGGATGGCACCCAAATCCACACACCTGTATCCTAACAACTTTCGCTTGCGCCCAAGGTCCCGTGTGTCACCACGTGCCCCGGGGTTGGGCCAAATCCAAGCCCCTGCTCAACATACTCTGGTTCCCGACAGGTTTGGTCTTGTGGCGTATGTGACCATAGCTTAGGGCCTATCCATAGCCATCTTCTCTTTACCAACTATAGCGCCGAAATTCGTTTATGCTGTCATTTATTTGGTTGGATTCATGACTTTGGGTTGGGGCTAAGCTCTGAGACCTGGGCTCCTCCGCTTATAGTTTTGTGGGTGTCTAGTGACAAGGGTCTAGGGTCTTAGCCCCGACCATTTTCCCAAATGGCAACGAACATAAAAATTAAATATAAGTTTGGCGCTATACATAAAAAGCACCATCGTGTAGTCTATTCCTAGAAAATTGCGTTGTTATGTGGGAGTTCGTGGGTTCGAATCCCTCAGACCTCACCCGGACCCATGCCATAGTTTTAGTTGACCCCACGATGACACATGGCATCCCATGATTGGGCCACGTGGCACTATATTACTGGTCCAAATCAAAATACCATGAACTAATAAGAATGCGGAAAAACCAGTGAATCGAGATGACAGTTGGAAGCCTATGATTAGATCATACCCTGCACAGTCACTATAATGACTCACTATAAGGTCAACCCAGTCAATTTCCCTGTCAACAGACCTGCTAAATTTTTAGTTTTTGGGCCAAACGGTCAACATGTGATAAATTGAGCATACGATGTCGGATTGAGGTGAGACGAACATCATTGGATTCATAATGACGAGCACTTAGACTTGCCACTGGTTTTCAGACTTTTTGGGCACTTTCATTTTTGAGCTAAAAATTGATCACATGATCAGTAGGATACTGATAAACCTACTAGTTCTACATCATCTTCTTAAAATCCTACTCCAACTTCTATTCCTACTAAATTAAAAATTAAAACTCTGAAGGGCGTTATCCACAAATCCATGTTCAACCCGTGTACGAGAGTTACACAAAATTATATCATAGTTGAAGATCTAGCTCAAGCTTCTTCAACTATGTCAACTCTCGAGGTGTTACAAAACTGTCCCACCTAGAAGAAGTCTTTAATTTCCACAATTGGAGGTATTGATCCTTTGGATTCTAACCTTGTAGTTTTTAATCATGAGAATCATACGCCTAGACTTCCACTGCAATTAGCTTTCATGATTCTAGTTGTTGTTCAGAGTATGACCATCCATCGAACCATTTTGGACGAAGGAGCTTCAAAATGTATCACGTCACTTTATTTCTGGAAGGCCATTGGTTCTCCTCAACTTAATCAGTTAATAACTACTTTAAAGGCCTTTGATGGAAGAGGCTTCAAGCCTTATGGAATTTTTAGTTCATTACAAGTTGAATTAGGTGGCAAGACGGTGTTAGTTTAAGTCAAATTTATTAATGGAACATTAAATTATAACCTTCTATTGGGTCATACATGGGTTTATGTTATGGCTAATGTCGCTTCTAATTATTTCATAATGATATATTTCCCTCACAAGGGGGGCATAGTGGCCATTGATCAAATCACCTTCTTTTCCAATAATTCTTAAGTTACCAGAAGTATCCCTCTTGTGGGAGAAACACCACATCCATATCAGCATGTCAGGGTGGGATTGCTTAAGGATTCTTCCCTTATGGGAACCTTTTCCTTTCATCCTCCCCTTCCGTACCTCCATCTCGACAACTCGAACCTAGTTGCCTATGTCAACATGATATCTTCTTGAACTACTGCATCTGATCCCTAAATAGTACGAGATACACCTAATATTAATACCTTTGGTGATTGCATGCCACTCAGTCCTATTGAGCTTGAATATGAAGCCATCTATTCAACTTGTGAGACACACCCTGATTTTTCCTCTTTGATCAATTAGGTTGATCATTCCTTAGATTATGGCTCATCTTCCAATCCCTTCTCTGGTACATTCTTTATTGATGAGAGCGTCATGGAGATCATGATGCCAAATGATGCATCATGGGATGATAATCACCATCATTCCTCCTTGTGATATTTCTCCAAAGATAATCTTATTCATATCTATGTACCCAATGTTGTTGAGATATTTTTGAATTTCTTATCTATCCACAATGTCGATTCTGAGAATAATTTGTCGAATATTGAATAGACTATCCCTCTTGATATTTCGATCAAGCCCGAAATTGTCGAGAATGTACATATTGGTGCATCTTGATCTCTCGATGAGATCAAGACCTATAAATCCATTTTCCAGGAATTTTGAGATGTTTTCACCTAGTATTATAAATACATGCCAGTTATTGATCCAAACATTCTTATGCATGAAATCAAAACATATCTTGATGCTAAATTAGTGTCTAAATGCCTAAGTCCGGTCCATCCTAAGATGGTTGATACTATTAAGGTTGAATTTGAAAAACTTCTTCGTGCTAGTTTCATCTACCCATTACCTCTAACTGATGGGGTTTTTTCTCTCATGAAGAAATAAGGGACAATTCGTGCATGTGTTGGTTATCGGGACATCAATCGTGCTTGTCCTAAGGACAGTCATATTGCCCTGTTTATCGACCAGATTGTGCTGGTAGTGAAGTATTTTTGTTTATGGATGGTTTTTTTGGCTATAATCAAATCAACATCCTCCCATCAGACCAACGCAAAACTACATTTATTTTTCCATGAGGCACATTTTCTTGTCAAAATCTCCCTTTCAGATTGAAAAATGTTGGGGTAACTTTTCAAAGGGAAATGAATTATGACTTACATGACATTAAACACATCGTACAACCGTATTTTGATGACCTACCTTCTCACTCAAAACATCATATTGATCATCCAATGCATCTTAGGGCTATATTTTTGCATTGTCGAAATTATAAAATCAGGCTCAATCTGCATAAGTGCATGTTTTGTGTGCAATCCAATCGAATTCTCGAATTTGTTGTATCGAAGAAAGGGATTAATATAGATCCACTAAAAGTCTAGGCGATCTTAGATCTACTTGCTCCTTCCTCTCTTGTTCAAATTCAACGACTCCAAGGGAAGGCTAACTTTCTATAGAGATTTATTCTCAGTTATTCCGAATTGACCAAAGGATTTAATCATCTGTTGAAGAAAGGGGTTCCCTTCCATGGATAAACACTTTTTATGCTTTGAAAGATGTTCTGGTTTGGGCATTATTGTTGTATCCCCCAGATTATCAACATGAATAGTTCTAGTACCTCGTCACTGAAGTTACTACCATCGCTATGGTATTGTTCCAATAGGATGATGTAGGGGACAAACATCCTATTTATTATTTGAGTTGGAACTTAAACGATACCAAGATCAAATATACTCATGTTGAAAAGTTAGCTTTGGAAGTTTTCCAGGTTAGCTAAAGGTTTCGCCACTATATCCTGCTTCGCAAGACTATGTTGTTTCTGATTGCAACCCCGTGACATACATCTTGTCATGACAATTGTTGGGGGGAAGTATTCCAAATGGATTGTCATCCTTCAAGAATTTGATTTGGACTTTATCAAATCCAAGTCGAAGAAATCCTTAGTATTTTTTGAATTGATCTGCGACCTTCCCATTTCTGAAACTGAAACAACATATGACGATTCTATTCCAGAAGAGTCGTTGTTCCTGATAGATTCATCTGACCCGTGGTATGGATACATCATCGTATATATTTAGAACTAGACTTTACGACCTGATACCTCTCACTCTGACCAACGATTTATCTGATATTAGGCTAAAAACTATATTATAACTAGGTACACCCTTTATCGTTGTCGTATTGATACAAATTTTTGATGGTGCCTCACTCATGAGGAGGTCAAGAAAGCTCTAAATGAATGCCATGCTGGGGCATGTGGTGGACACATATCTCGTTATGTCACTGTACAAAATATTTTTGTGTGTTGGATACTTTTGGCCTACTATGCTTCATGATTGCATCCTCGCAGTCCAAAAGTGTCATGCTTTCTAAATATATGATTGTAAATCCCATTCTCCAACAACTCCTTTACACCATGTTATAGTCGTTGGAACTGTTATCACTCCCCAAAAATTCCCAAGGCTGAGAGTGGGATTGAAGGAAGGTAACCGCAAACCAGGCTTTATGTTAGGTAGCCAGCCCTACCAAGACCAGAGAGGGTTCTATAAATGTTACTTTACAGTTAATTAAATGATTGAAAATTTAATGATCATAGGCTAGGTATGTAAGCTCAGTAAATAGGGTTTTTGTTTGATGTTTGTCTGCTGGATATGAATGACAGTAAGGAGACTAGGTCTAAGGTTTAAGGTCCATATTCAAGATCAATTTGCAAATAATATGGACGAGCCCAGGTAGGTAGCTTAAAAGCATGCTTATTTTTTCATTGTGTATAGTATGAAATGATAGAAAATGTGAATGAGCACTGACGTGAATTCATTCATTTAGAAGAACATAGACATATAATGTAAATCTTTTTAAGACATAGCATGAAAAGGCATGATTTCTGCTTATAGAATGATAAGATAAACACATAGAAGCATGTATATGAAAGATGAAAACATATCATTCAACATGATAATATAAGCATACAGAGAAAGAATAAATGCTCCAAGACATACCATAGGATTCTCAACACAAATTCTGCAACACTGTCTTTGATTTCATTCCAAAATAATTGTACAATAGCTCCACTACAAAAAACAACTATACAACCCAAGAAATAACTAATTTGGGTCTACTTATAGAAAATATGAACAATGAAACCTCATAAGCTCGAAATCCCATCCAAAATGCATCATAATTACATAAGATGAGTCACATCCTAGAATCTAAGGAGGTTAGAAACCATTTCCTCAAATTCAACTAATGACTAGGAGTGTGTGTCCCCAACATTAAATTACATGTTTCCTCATGATAAGAGAAAAAAACCAACTCAATTACTCCAATTCCATCTCAAAGGACAACAAAACCTCGAAAATTTGACTTTTTCCAGGCTTGACAAGTGTCCTGAGGAATCCTATGCGGATGTGTAGCACCATTTTACAGATGCATAGCGCCATTTTATAGATGCGTAGCGCCACCTTGCAACTGATTTTGAGGGACGTTTAGGACTCCAAATCCAAATCTAGAAGATATTTAAATTAGCCCTATGTGTCTAGTTTCTAGAACATCTTGAATTTTGAAAAACCACCCACTATAAGGCCTCCAAAATTTGATTCTCCCAACCTTCCTCCAAATGCGTAGCGCCATGTCAAAAACAATGGCAGAAGCATATAAAATGGGTGGTTTTTTGGTTTTTTTTGCAAAACTAGAGCTTGTCATGCAAAAAGAGTTCATGATCTGTGATTTAGTCATCAAAATGCATCCAAACATGTAAGCCATTAATCATTTAGGTGCCCTAGGAAAAAGCGTAGCGCCTTGGCTCTACACATCTTTGGAGGCATAATTTCGAAATTTTCAAAAAAAATTCTACAAAATAGTGTAATATTCCAAAATGGAAAAGACAAGAATATAGAACATCTGCAACATTCCAAATAAATCCAAACAGGAATATAACACTAAAATCTGAAAAATGTTGGAAATGTGCTGCAACTGGAAATTACGCTATGACATCATAACCATGAGCAGAAAAAACTGAGTCATATCACTGTAATCAACAAAAATATAAAGTACATAGGTCCCTAAAGAAGATGCACTCAAGCCAACAAGAAGTGGCTAAAATAGCTCTAAATCCGAGCCTTGGAAATGTTGTTGCTGCTACTGCTACTGCTGCTAAGAACAAGAACCATGGGCGAGAGGGTGTTGGAGTGCTTAGAAAGATCCAATATTTTAGCCACAGGCTCTACTTGAAAAACCCAGAAAAAATTCAAAAATCATTTGGCCTAGTTTTGAGTTTTGAATTTCAGCCCTTTTGGGTTGCAAAGCACACTCCTGCTGGCTGACTTACGCATTCTTGTTGGGTAATTGTTGTGACAGAGTTGATATGAAGATAAAATGGCTGCTATAGCTCCCAATCAACTCAATGAATGAAGGGTTGATCCCCTCACCGGATTCCAAGCTAGGAAACTTGGATCCTTCCTCATCCTCTGAAGCTGCCACTATTGGATTGCACAATTTCAGAAGGAGAGTGCGCTGCTAAAAGGGGCAGTAGTATGGCTTGATGCCGGATGATGAGATACTGCTCTGGAATACTGAACTGCACTCAATGGGGTGAAGGGTTGATCCCCTCACATGATTCCAAGATGGAATGCTTGGAACTTCCTTCCACCTCTGAAGCTTCCACTACTGGACTGCAAAATGTTGAAGATGACTGCGCTGCCAAAGGGGGGAAAAATATTGGCCTGATTCTAGATAATAAAACACTACTCTCAAGATGATGAAATATACTCACAAGTGAAGGGATGATCTGAACACAAGATTCCAAGCTGAGATGCTTGGAACTTAATTCCTTCCTCCTCTCAAACCCTACCGCTGGAATGTGTAATTCCAGCAGGTGAGTGTTGCTGCATGGAGGGACAGAATGATGGCATGATGCCAGATGTTGAATTGCTGCTTAGAAATTACCTTTCCTGAGTGGGCACTCGAAGTCCCCCACACCGTGTGCTAAACAACACAACAGACTTAGATAAACAATTGAAGTGTATAGGAATTCATATACGACAATACAATATCTATATTCAGAATTCCTTCTATGACTCCCATCCCTTTCCTTTTACACTTTTGAGCCCTCATACCCTTCGCCCCACATAATAATAATGTTTCAAACTTGGCCACTAACCTCCATAATTACTGCGCTGTCCTCCACTATCTCCACTACCTCCATGATTGTGCTGTTGATTTGGTCATCTTGACCCCATCCACATGCACTTATCCACATTCATACTAAGAATTGGTTTATTCATCTTGATCCCATCCATATTTACTGATCCACATTCACACTAAGAAGTGTTTTATTCCTACTAAAGGGATTTATGGGTCCCTCTACCCTCTTATTCATCTACCTTATTAAGAAAAAAAAAAAATACTCCAATTAGCTAAAAGCTAATTAGGAATATTACAGTCCTCCCCGCCAAAAATTGCTTGTCCTCAAGTAATTCCTGAACAATAATCCTTTCTACTAGCACCCCCCCATGGTCACTACAAAATTTTCTAGGGTCCCAAATGCGCCAATGTATCATCCCTGGTCTCAACATCGACCTGATCTAAAGAGATCTATCAATACCAAGATCCCAAGCCATCCTATTCAATGTGAGGCACCCCTTGCTCCACTTGCTATCCAGATGGATACAAGTACCAGAGGCCCTCGACGTACCACTAGTATATAGAGCGTCATAATCATATAAAGTACTATCTGTCTTTACGTACAAATGCTCTACTAAGTCATCCATCTCATGTAATCCAAGGGTGGGAGTCTGAAGATAGAATATGATTCCTGTGGGAATATGTCCTTCCTTGCATGAACTCCTCCTGAACTCCCCCTGCTGATTATCACTCCATGCTGGTGAAGTTCCCCATGCCAACAAAGAATCACTAAAGCCCACTGGAAGATCTAAATGACCTTCCCCTGTAAGGACCCAAGACCTAACCACCCCTAAGTGCAGATGAACCATGAAATATAGTGACGCCCGGATCCCATGCCAGTCTCATGAGAGTGCCACCATGCTTACGCTGCACCACTCTGATTATGAAATAACACTCTTTTTCATAGGTCTAGACTTTGTGTCACAAATACATGCACCACTTGATGCCAATTCCATCAAGTACCCTAGGGAAGCCCACATGTACACATGCATCCACCACTCTGCTAGAGCATCCACCACAATGTGATCGACACATCCTCATCTTTCCAGGTACACCTAGGTGGTTCAACACCTCACATGTAATTAGGAGTAACGCTGCTAGTCGAACCCCAGTAACTCTAAGGCCCAATGCATCAATGAGAGAGCATTGTCTCCATATAATGATCTGTCCATAAGTATCCTTGGAGGCAACACCCTAAGTGCCTGCTGCACCGCATCATGGGTCACTGCACACCACCAAGTGTCTCTGCACTCCTCAACATCGCACTGTATGCTGAAACCTGCCACTGCACACCACTGGATACCTCCTGCTACTGCTGTACCACTATGTACCATCCCATGCCTTATCTGTGTCAAGGCACCGTATGGTGCCCTGCCAATGCCACCTCCTCCGATAAGCTCCTGCCAAAGTAGTCTAATTACCCTATGACTCCACACATGATTGATATGTTGAGATAGCTCCTGAAAAGGGTGTACCCTCCTACCGAACGATCCTATCACTAGGGATGTCCGAGATAGAGGTCTAAAAATGTGTGTGCGCCCAAACATACAATCCATCACGCAACTACTACCATAACCTACCAATTCTATGATGTGATGGGAAATCTCGCCTAGATCCCAGCATTAATCTGGCCCTCATGTCCCTCTAGTAATCCATAGACTCTGCTGAAATGTGGCCATGGATGTATCCAGCTGCCTAGCCTACTAAACGGGGCACCAACTCAGAATATCTTGCCATCCAATCCCAACATGTGGATGTTGCACCCTGCACAACTCCAATCGTCTCATCCTGCTATCCAACACTTCACAAGTGAAGCGGTCCTCAGAATACTCTACTAGAAACTGGGCCCTCCCGACTGCATCACTGCTAATCAAGGACAACGCTACTAGCCTCCATGATAATGCATCTTCTACCACCTTGTCTTCTCCTTGGAAATACTCAATCTCGAACTCATTGGCCTGAATTATGTTGATCCACCTTTGTTGCCTCTCCTGTAACTGCTGATGCTTAAGAAAATTTCGGATATGGTTGTGGTCAGTCTTCACCCGAAATATGTTGCCTACCAAATACTACCAAAATTTGGCCAAGGCATGCATAATGGCCAACATCTCTTTTCCGGTTCTTGAAAGCTATGGGATGGTCTCCCTATACCAGAACTGTGCCTATTCCCTCCTCTGAAGCACCACACTCCAACAAAAAGTGTTGTGTGAAATTCAAAAATGTCGACCTGGAATAGCTTCTCATCTCCTCATTGATCCTGTAAAGGGTCCTCTGTGCAATGATTGTCCCCTACTCCAAATCAACCATGTGATCCAACCCCTGGTCATGCGGCTGCCTTGGTGGCATGTCTCCAAAAATCTCCATATGATGTGTCGAGACTATCTAGGGTGGATATGTATGCATGCCTCAGATCGACTGATGCTTGGGAACACTTTGAAAATTTGCAAGAGTTCCTTCAACTGGTGCAAATGCTCCTTCTGCTAGTGGTGGTGGTAGTAGCTGATCTCCTCCTCATGCACCAGTGCTGGCATCTCCCTTTTTCTCCTCATACACTTCCTCTTCACCTTTACTGTCGGAGAATGCCCCAATGTATTGTTCCTTTGAGTTTCTTCTATCAAACCTCTCCATCAATCTTCAAGTGAACTCTGCATATGCAGTCACTCCCGCATGACCCAATCTGTGGAACCACCAGTCATGTGCTTCACCTTCAAGGTGCAGCGCTGCTATCTCGATATACTCCGCTTCTGCTACTTGTTGCAGCTGGAAAAAGATATCTAATTTCTCGACCCAATCATTTTCTATACTCTTGGATGACCCATCGAATGTAAGCAGAAAGAATCTACCCAAGGTATGCTGCATACCCTACATGTACCCTCCTTATCTACTGTTGCTGCGGGGTATCTGGTTGTCTTTGATATCGAAAAATGTTGGGAAAGTCATATTTTCTCTGAAATTCTATGTCTGAGATCGATACTCTACAATATAGTCACTAAGAGTCTCCTACTCCTGATGTCCTCCAGCCTGAGATCGGTACTATGCAAGATAGTCACTAAGAGTCTCCTGCTCCTGATGTCCTCCAGCTCCATTTCCTACTACTAGGAAGGTGGGAATAGTATGGCGTTGTGAGACTTGTTACACCATCGGTTGTTCATACCACTAGTGTGGAGTACTTGAATTCTCTCCATACTGTAACCCTTGTGGGGTTTCCATTTTCCTTTCTACTCTCATCTCTTTGATCTCTCTAGCGAGATCCTACATAGGTTTGAGAAGGAGTTTGGGAAACTCTTTCCCATCAATTTCTCCCACCATTGGAGGCTTTCTTCTATCTTGGTCTTGTCATAGAATGAAGGGTTTCCTACAAGCTGAGCCAAGATTATGCTCTGATTCCACTGCAATATTCCAAATTGGAAAATATAGGAATATAGAACATCTGTAACATTCCAAATAAAGAAAAACGGGAATATAGCACTAAAATATGAAAAATGCTAGAAATATGCTGCAACTGGAAATTAAACTAAGACATCATAACCATGAGTAGAAACAGTTGAGTCATATCATTGTAATAAACAACAATATAAAGTAAATAGTGCCCTGAAGAAGATGCACTCAAGCCAACAAGAAGTGGCTGAAATAGCTCTAAATCCTAGCATTGGAAATGTTGTTGCTAATGCTGTTGGGAACAAGAACCATGTGTGAGAATTTGCTGGAGTGCTTAGAAATATCTAATATTTTAACCATGACCTCTACTCGAAAAACCCATAGAAATCTATAAATGGTTTGGCCTAGTTTTGAGTTTGGAATTTCGGCCCTTTTGGGTTGCAAAGCACACTCCTACTGGCTGATTTACGCAATCCTGCTGGGTAAATGTTGTGACAGAGTTGATCTGAAGATAAAATGGCTGCTACAACTCCCAATCAACTCAATGGATGAAGGGTTGATCCCCTCACCAGATTCCAAGCTAGGAAACTTGGATCCTTCCTCCTCCTCTGAAGCTGCCACTGTTGGATTGCACAATTTCTGAAGGAGACTACACTGTTAAGAGGGGAAGTAGTATGGCCTAATGTTGGATGATGAGACACTACTTTGGAATATTGAAATACACTCAACGGGGTGAAGGGATGATCCCCTCATAGGATTCCAAGCTGGAATGATTGGAACTTCCTTCCACCTATGAAGCTTCCACTACTGGACTACAAAATGCTGAAGATGACTGCACTGCCAAAGAGGGGACAAACCTTGGCCCGATTCTAGATAATACAATACTGCTCTCAAGATGCTAAAATATACTCACAAGTGAAGGGATGATACCAACATAGGATTCCAAGATGAGATGCTTGGAACTTCCTTCCTCCTCTCAAACCCTACTGTTGGAATGCCTAATTACTCAGGTGACTATTGCTGCATGGAGGGAAAAAATGATGGCCTGATGCCGTATTTTGAACTGCTACTCAGAAATTACCTTTCCTAAGTGGGCACTCGAAGTCCCCCGAGGATAAGGGTGGTATTTCCACTTGGAAATGTTAGTGTCTCGTGAATTAGTAGAGTGGTAGACCAAATGCATAGGGTAACATGAAACCAGTCTTGGAGTCCTAGGACCTAGCCTTCCTAGACTCAGAGAGGTATGAACTTATTTGGTTAAGATGGTTGATTTTAGGCTAGTTGTTAAGTGTAGGGTTTTTTTGTTTGTTTTGGTTGGGTAAGATGAATTAGGTAGAATAGGTGGAGTGAGAGATTATCGAATCATTGGGCTATGGAGTCTATGAAAGTCATGGATATCTCAACAGTTAGTCAGAGTGCATCACAGGGAAAATCTAGTGTGGTCAATGGATCCTTAAGCTTTATGTGTGAAGTGAAATGGACATTAAGTTTGTGGAAACAAGGTAGGGCAAAGGGCAGTTAAGAATCCTTTGTCAAATACCCATAAACAAAAAGGTCTCAAATATTAAAAAGAAAAAGATAATAATCATGATATAGGGAAAACCATTTACTCAGTGACAATACTTAAACAAATAGACATTCAAGACAAACATTCCAATGAAATATAGAAAGTGAAAAACTCATTTAACTTCTAGTGATTTCACCTTCAAGCTTTAGAAAACATTTAAGATAACAAAATAACTTTAATCAATCAAAGAGGGAACTCCTAAACATTGTTGATCAAGCTACAAAGAAATTTGAGACAGACTGATAGGCATGGACAAAGGGAAATATCAGAAGATGACCTCCTTAGCTTAACCTAACAAGTAATACTTCAAAGAGAGATTTCAAAACAGAGTTTAGATAGCATTAAATAAGCAGGGCTTTCCATAAAACATATTTGGAAACTAGCATATTAATCCATTGATGAAATAAACAAGCTTAGGGAGTCTAAGGAGCAATCAAGAATTCCTTAAAATGTCCTAGCAAAGGAAAACATCAAGGCAATAGAAGGCAGGAAGGACTAAGGTGCTTCAAACAACATATCTTAGCCTATACTTTTCTGTTCTACTGCATATATAAGGATGAAACATAATGATAAACAAGAAAACATGAAAAAATTAGAGACACATCACCATTAACCAAGCTCAGGGATCCTGCAAGAAAGCTTCATCAAAATCAATCAAAGCAAATCGTCCACAAGCTCCAGAACACCAAATTTCTCTTCAACCTCAAAAAACCATGTATTGCTCTCAGAGCTCATCAAATGCCAAAATTTACAATGAAGCCCTCGTTCTCTATTTAACTCAACAAAGGAGGGAAAAAACCCTAGATAGGGTTGGAAAATGTCAAAATCACTCATAAATGTCATAAATGCCCAAGAGACCAT
This sequence comes from Pinus albicaulis, assembly GCA_034641835.2. Lineage (NCBI taxonomy): Eukaryota > Viridiplantae > Streptophyta > Pinopsida > Pinales > Pinaceae > Pinus > Pinus albicaulis. The sequence goes on along the minus strand of CM076582.1, from coordinate 184,832,656 downwards.
GCAAGGCCCAAGGCACAAAATATCCCATGAAATAAATGCCAAATAACTTCTAGCACCTAATTATAGACTTATTTTCCTTCAAAAACACTAAAATATGATTTTACAATAAATGAGTGTGTTTTTTTGACTTTTGGCCAAAAACACACTACATAGTCCATTTGTGCAGCGCGACCTCAGGCAGAAAATAGGTACTTTTGCAACCAAGTTTTGGACCCCTACCTGATGTCGAATTTTGCTCCGTGATGGCTCGTTGGATAGCCTGATGAGTCTACTTTCCAGAAATTCTTGTAGTTTCCTGATCTAGCTCCTGTAGCTTGTTCAAAATGCCAAAATCCCAACACTTCTATTAGCGCAGCGCCAGGTCTGAAATAGAGGCAGAAAGGTGAAAAATGAGGAGTTTTTTGACCTTTTGAGGGGTCAAAACTGCTCCAATTTCTCTGAAAGTTGGTGAGTATAATGTGATAGCCATGAGTAGTCTAAAAATTTCAAGTTTCCCTCTGAGGATGCTCCAGGGATTAGCATAGCGCCAGTGGCGCTGCGCTAATAGGCCTTCAAAATTAAAAAAACAAAAACAAAAAGTTGCCCAAATTCCTTCAAAATTGGTGGAAGCCTCCTTCAAGGGGTTTGGGAGACATGTTGAGAAGCTAAAGCCAGAACTCCAAAGTTAGCTTGGTCTTTTCCCTCTTTTAGTGTTTTAATTTCAATGAGGGCTTCCTTGAGTTTGGCACTAGTGAGCTTGTTTTTCAAGGCATAGTGTTTTGTCATTTTCTTTTGTAAGCCAAGCTCTCTTTTCATCTTCTTCATGTACTTATGCTCATTCTTGTAGTAATCGATGATGTATTGTGCCATGCTAAGACTCCTTTGCAGGTATTTAATCTTTTCTTTTTGGCTTTGAAGGAATATGCTATGAGCCCTTTCCTTGTCTTCATTCTCACTATCCAAGTCAATTATGTGAGGCTCTTGTTTAAGCTCTTTCTTACCTTTCCTACCTCTTTTCACCTTTTGTTTGCCTTTGTCAATCTTTGGAGCTGATGTGGAGGGTATGGTGCCTTGCCTTTTGGAGGCAGCAAACACTATTCTAGGCCCTCCTTGGTATGCTGATGATAAAAGAGCGAGTTTAGTCTTGTCAGTGTCTCCATCATGGCACTGACCCTTGCTACTGTGATCTTCAATTTGACTATGAGCCCCTTTACTATTTTAATTATCCTCATGGATGTTCTGAACCTTTTCTCCTTTTCCGTCTTACTCATCATTTAGGCTTGTTTCTGGGGTGTCTTTGTTGTCTTCATTTCTTGCATTGTCCCCACTGTCACCATCTTCATCATTTGCATGCTCACTGCCTCTTTCTTCATTATCTGCCTCTGTATTATCATTTTTTTCATTATCATTGAGAGGCTGATCTTTGTCATGACTGTCATGACTGTTTTCATGACTTTCATGACTATCTTCTTCCTTGTTGTTTTGATCTTTACTGTCTTCTTTCTTAGTGTCATCCTATTCCTCTCTGTCACTATTTTTCTCATTGTCATCTACCCCTGACATGGTACTAGGAGATGTTTTTGGACCAAGTAGGGTTTGGAGGAGAAAAATGAATATGGTGATGATGGAAACCTTTACAAATGAGTGATACAGAGTCAAGTGTATGACCGTTTTTAGAGCTCAAGGTGGCTTCCCTTGAAAATTAATTTGCAAACACCCCAACTCATTCTCTCTCAAAAGACACTTAGTTTGTTCAAGGAGGTAAAAACAGAGGATCACTTTGTATTTAAGACCTAGGATTTGCACAACTAGGTTCTGATAATTTCATAGACACAAAAATATGAAAATTGCGTGGAGGACAAGGGGGAGAGGCCACCTACCAACTTTAACTCTTCTGCAGCCCTTTGAATGCAACTTGGAGGATGAATTTTAGCCTTGGGGCAAGCTATTTCCTTGTTTGAGGAGCCTCTGCATTAGCGTAGTGCCGAAAGTTGTGCCTGTGGATTAGTGCAGCGTCGGGCAGTCATTCCCGTGGATTAGCACAACGCCAAAAAAGGGTCCACTTTCAGCCAAGTTGTGATGACCTTTCTGATGTTAGATTTGGGCCTGTGATAGCTCGTTGGAAAGCTTAACCTATCTAATTTCCAAATACACCATTTTTTCCCTGATTGGAATTTATTTACCCTTTCAAAAGTTGAGTTTCCAAAGACTGGTAAAAAAGTGTTGAGTGATGGTGCAGAAATGCAGAGTGCTGGTGCAGACCACTTTTGGATGCGTTCCTCAAATTCAAATTGAGCTCATGATCACTTATTGAAAAGCTCTTCAAGTCTAGTTGTCCTTTGATCCATAAAGAAAGTCATTTAGAAATTCAAACTATGAGAACACTTGATTTTCCCAAGGTCACTCCAGCAGTGCAGAAATTCTCCCGTGACACTTGTATTTTTGACATTGCTCCCAAACCATGATACCTATGTAAAAATTGAAGGAGGGTTTTCTTCTTTGACCTATGATGGAAAAAAACCTCTCAATTTTGTCAAATTAATCTCATGGAGGCATGATTTTTAGGAGTTGGTATGGATTTATGCTTGATGATATGCTCTATCATATGGATCCTTTACTCCTATGCCTCCTTTCCATAGCAAACCCTAGCTTAGTTGGAAGAGGAAATTAGGGTTTGGTGTAGGGGATTTAGGACTGCCTTGTAGAGGGAGGGGAATGAAGGGGTTAAGGTTTGTCTAAATTCTTGGGGAAATTTTGGGGAATAGGGATAGATGTCAGAGAGTAGGAAAAAGTGAAATTTCAAGAATTGAGTGAGGGGAAGGGGTCCAAAAAGGCAAAATACTAGGTTTTGTAGAAAAATGATGATTTTGAGGGATAGGAGTGATGGGAAGGGTTTATGAAGGTATATTAAGGATAGGGGAAGGTGTAAGAGCATCAAGATACAAGCCTTGTTGATGATTTAACCATGGAAGTCATGAAACCAAGAAAATTTCCCTCAAAAACCCTAGTTTTCCTGTCTCCCTTGCTGCAAGATGTCATCATTGAGTAGCAGACCTCTTACCTTGGCCTCTTATTGCTTCTGCAAAAGTGTCAAGATAGCCCATTACCTTATGTGCAGAATTTGAAGCTGAATGGTAGTCTTTTTTGGAGATGATGACCTTGAAACACATGAAACCCTAATTGACTTAGTGGGGATTCTTTGACCTCTCTTTGACTGAAAATTGGTTTGGAATATTCAAGTGTAAAAACAGATTATTGACAAAGTGGTGTATTGAAGATCCAAAATACAATGTACTTGATTTATCTAAAGAGTCTAAAAATATAGTTTAGAGACCATCAATGCTTGATGAATCTTGGAAACACAAGAGTGAGTAAGTTTATTGGTGATCCTAGGTGGCAAGTGGAAAAATTAGGTAAGACAAAAAAGAGTGCTAAGGTTAGGGGTGACAGAATATAGAAAAAATGAGTGGTATGAGCCCATGATGGGTCTTTTGGGATTGGTGAGCTGAGCATGACATGATGGGATAATGAAATAGTGAAAAATTTATCCCAAGGATAATGACGACAGTGATATTTCTAAAACTCACAATACTCATGAATTTTGTTTCTAGAAATCTAGGATAGGCATTTATTCATCTACAAATGCAAAAATTACTGATGAATAACAGTGGCTCCACTTGGGGAGGGCAACTCCTTTTCAGGAGGTGTCCAGAACTTCAGATTTCTAGTTTTATGGAGACCAGTGCCTCATCCATTTGGCAGATTTTTACTTCTGTTCATTTGTTGATGCTTCTTTGAAGTTTCAATTTCAATAATATGAAAACATGATTAGGTCAAATTCATCTTTACCTACCCAACCTACTTGCGTAACTTTATTTCTTCCTTGGGTGCACTTGAATTGGAAAACCCATGACATTCTTTTATTTTGAAAGAAAAAAAAAAACTATCTACTTCTATCTTATCACTTCCAAGAGTTCAGATTATGCTAATGAACTCGTTTTATTCTCTACCTAGACTAAATGACTGTCAAAATTAGGCTGTATGACATACTTCATTCTCTAAGCTATTTGACATGAAATTGAAAGCATGGTTTAAATTAGGATTAGGCAATATGACTTACCTGGTTTGTGGCATTAGGAAAAGCAGCACACAAACATTATTTTTGCATAAAATAAAACTAGAAAAATAAGGGTTGTGATATATCATTTGCCATGCATCCCCATATTTCTCCTTGGTTCAGTTTTGAGCATGTGGAACCAGTTTCTTTCACTCCTAATCTATCCCTTTTGACAAGTCAAGTTTGAATGTTTTGACAAGATCTTTTTCACTAACTTACCAACACAAAATTAAAAGCATGTTTCAGCCATGATTAGGCTAGATGACTGAAACATGATCTTCTTTTTGAACTAGCAGTGGAATTTAGGCTTGCACACTTTCAGTATTACTATTTTTTGGGTATGGGTCTATACCTCTTTTTCAAATCTGCCCTCTTTTTCCTTCTTTCTATGTTTTTGAGTTTTTTCTCTCTTTTTGGTCAAAACAATCTAAAACTAAAGGTAGAAAGATGCTCATAGTGCTGAGCTTATTTGCTTGTCTATCTATCCTAATCTAACTTATACATGATATACATTCAGCTGGTGAACTCTCTTTTCCAATACAACCAATCAAGAAGATGATTCCATGAGGGATCTTGGTTTAGCTTTTCGAGTGTTTTGAAAAAATCAAAAGGCCACTACCACTTCATTTGTGTTTGAACAATAGTGCCTAAAATGTTCTTGAAATTCTACATCAAACTGCTCTTGACATCTTTTACTCCCTCTTCAAATGTCTCTAACAAATTAGCAAAGGGATCTTGAAACAATATGTAAATGTGAAGATTTGGAAAATAAGCTTGATCTAGGACTGCTTCTTCCTCCACTTGGCTGAGCTTAGGACTCTTTTGTGAAAGAAACTCTTCCTATTCCTCATGATCATCTTAACTAGTAGATTCATCAGAGATTGCAATGTTTCCCTCTGGCACACTTGATATGTTCTGATAGAGTGGGCTGAAATTTGTGTGAAGGTCATCATATTGACGAGAAGGAGCACTCTTTGACAATAAATCTTCGCAAGAAGGTACAACTCTCATGTGATTATCAACTTCTAAGCCTTCATCTGCAATTTGTAATTCAATGGAACTTTGTGGGGGCAGATCTGGATCTAAGGAGGATTCCATGTTCCAAATGATCTCCTCAACCATTTATGGAGAAGGCTTCTTATTGAAAATTTTCTCAAAAAGTTCATCATCCTCCTCAACCTCAACATCAAAGCTGAAGTACTGCTGATTTCCAATTATGTGAAAATTATTTCTGATGGACTGAAGTGAAGTAGAGCAAAGAGTTAGAGACTCTTCACTTACCTCTAAACTTTCAAGGCTTTCTTCATCAGTGTCATAGGTGACCTGTCTTGGCTAATTACTTCTTTCAATCTGATGATAGTGAACTTCATCCCACAAATCAACTGCTAATGGATCTGTAAGGTTAGCTTCTGTTTGGAGAACATCATCATCATCAGACTGATCAAAATTTTGGGAATCATTAACATAAATAATTTCACCAACCAAACATATTGGATTACCAGTTTGTTCTTCTTTAAATTGATCTACAAGTTCACTTTTTGACTTATGGTAGATAGGGTTAGCAGGAGAATGAACATAAATATTTTGTTCACATGAAGGTTTAGAGGCTGGATGCATGTTTAGCATTTGGTTTATTTCCTCTTCAGTCAAAAGAGGAGTCATTTTTCTCTTTCTTTGGATAGAAGTACAACAGTTCTCTTTCTCTTGTGAAGGCTAATTTTGGGGCTGAATGTTTTCTCGAGCCTCACTTGGAAGAGATGGTGAATCATCACTTATGCCTCTAGAAATATCCTGTGGGTGTTCTTCTATCTCTTGATTGGGATCTTCCTCAACTAACTCCTCTAGGCTATCATGATAGCTACCTTGAGAATGAAATTGATGAATGGCTTCTAATAGATCCTCAAGATGCCAATTTCCTAAATATTCATCAATGTTTAAAAGGTATTGTATGAGATATTTAGATTGATCACAACAATTTTCAGCTAATGATAAAGATGAAAATTTTCTTTATAATGCTCATAAAATACCTTGTGGAAGTCTTTTAAAGAAAACAAACTACCAGGCTTCAACCATTCATACCATTCTCTTGCCTTACCCTCTAATGTTGCCATAAACATTTTCATGAGGCAGTCCTCGTGCGATTCAACCTTTAACCTCCATACATGTATATGAAATTTGATGAGATGTAACAAAGGGTCATCACACTTTTCATCTTGAAATATAGGCAAGTTTTTTATCCAATTTATCTGAGGCATTTTATGCGGAAATCCAGGGATATGGTCTCTATTCATTGGAGCATATCTCCTTTGTATCCTTGCATCCATGTTTGTAAATTAGAAAGGGTCACTGTATCTTTTCAACCAGTCTAGAGTTCTCTACCAGTGGAGCCTTTAGGTCTATTGAGGGTTGTGGAGTTGCCAGGTGGAAGATTTCAAGTTTTCCGTCCACCATCAACATGATTGGGATTTCTTAATGCATTCCCAGGGGAGTTTATGAGAACTAGTGGGGTCAACAGGGCTACTGAAGACTAGTGGAGTCACCAGATGGATGATGTTTACTATTTTAAGGATGTTCTTGTTGTCCATCATCAACAACTGAATACCAATCTAAGGATGTTTGTAGGTTTTTCGAGGTGCTAAGGAATACTTAGTTTGTCACTAACTCAGAAGTTCCCACCGTGATTGCTAGAATGTTAGTGTCCCACGATTTAGCAGATTGGTAGACCAAATGCACAGGATAACATGAAACCAGTCTTTGGAGTCCTAGGACCTAGCCTTCCTAGACTCAGAGAGGGTTCTCTCTGTTTGCAAAGGATATGAACTTGTTTGCTCTAGATGGTTGATTTTAGGCTAGTTGTTAAGTGTAGGGTTTTTTTGTTTGTTTTGTTTGGGTAAGATGAAATAGGTAGAATAGGTGGAGTGAGAGATCATCAAATAATTGGGCTATGAAGTCTATAAAATTCATGGATATCTCAATAGTGAGTCATAGTGCATCACAGGGAAAATCTAGTGTGGTCAATGGATCCTTAAGGTTTATGTGTGAAGTGAAATGGACAATAAGTTTGGGGAAACAAGGTAGGGCAAAGGGAAGTTAAGAATCTTTTGTCAAATAACCATAAACAAGAAGGTCTGAAATATTGATAAGAAAAAGATAATAATCATGAGATAGGGAAAAACATTTACTCAGTGACAATACTTAAACAAATAGACATTCAAGACAAACATTCCAATGACATATAGAAGGCGAAAAACTCATTTAACTTCTAGTGATTTCACCTTCAATCTTTAGAAAAAATTTAAGATAAAAAAATAACTTTAATCAATCAAAGAGGGAACTCCTAAACATTGTTGATCAAGCTACAAAGAACTTTGAGGCAAACTTGTAGAAATTTGAATAATAGCTGAATTATTCACCGATATTATCCTGATTACACACTATTTGAGCTTCATGCATAATACATAACCTCTTCTACAATTGATCATCAATTTGCGGAAATAGAAGTAGTCGCATGCGCACATTAAAACATAATCAAGCACACATATAACACAATATGTAATGGGGAAAGCATACAACTGAAAACCCCCAACTATCTGTATATTATAATGATAGAGAACATGTAACAATACATAGTACAAAATCCTCACAAGCTCTCAGCACTATCTCCAATTGTTACACACAAACTAGCTCAGATCTGAACAAGTCACAGGTTCAAATCTCCTCCACTGTTTGCCTGCCTCTACTGCGCAATCCAAGATGAGAATTAATGAGATCCAAGTTCGAATCCCCTTGGCTTGTACTGCACAATCCTCATTGGCAATCTCAATCAATGTGTGTGCAAATCTCGTGCACAAGTATAGTCACAACTGATAGCCACACTCACCCTTTCACCCACCTCTAACACCAGTCTCCACTGAACTGTCCATGCATTGCAGTTAACTGACGTGTTATTTAGTTGATTTATGAGTTAATAATTAGTGAATTAATTAATAATTAATTCACACCACTCATCACTAGTGTATTTTTCAGTTAGACTAAATACAACTAGTTCAACTAAGTTAAACCGAACACAACTCCACCAACTGTCTCATCAACTCCACCAAACTTTGCCACATGAGTTCTAGCTGAAGTCAACCATGCAATAGCTCAACTAACCCTTAGGAAAAGCATATTTCCTTACGTAAATTGCATGTGCCACATCCAAGCATACTGAAGTGCTCCTCGAGGATAAGATAATGTTTATAGTCTAAATATTATTAAGGGTTAATAATATTTGTTGTTCTATTTTGGCAGACGAGTCTAAAAATAGAAGCATCCCAATGTCTAAAAATAGAGGTCCATATATTTTTACCAACTCGACCAATCATCCATAAATAGCATCCTGCAACTCATAGACCATGATCCATATGTCTAAAAATAGCCATAGTCTAAAAATAGACTTTGCGACAAAAATCACCTGTGTGGCCCCCACCTAGTTTAGGTGACCACTTTCCAACTAGGATCAGGAAAGATGTTTCAGGATGCCTCCTTCACTGTTTCTTGTTGCAATCTTCAACACTCCCTCTCAACAAGAAAGGACTGTCTTTGCATGCGACATGCAACTCCATGCATTCGCCCTGCAACCTTCACAAGCGCCATGCAACTCCATGCATCTGCTCTGCAACTCTTCTGAAACTGAATAGGCTCCAAACAACTCAATCAATCTGATGCATCTATCATCAAAGTCTTCGACTTCTGTTGGTACCAATTGCACATGTCATCAGGAACCACTGCGCTGTTGAACTCTTGCACCCATGCACTCTGCACTTGCTGTCAACTTTGATTCGCGCTCCAGTATCCGACACTGTCACTTTGATCTGCCTGCATCAATCCAACTGATCATGCTACTACTGCACTGTGGGCTCCTCGTAGCCAGGTTCAATTCATGAGATCCACACCATCTCTATGAATCTTGCCCAGAAATCTCCTCTTGGGATTAGTCATGCATGTCGCCCCACCTCTCACCTGGTGGTATAGCTGCATGCACTCCCTCTGCCCATCTAGCACGAAATTTCTCTGCATGAGTGGATTCTTCCACTCCATGATCCTCATCTTGTGGCTGCTCCACATCCCGAGGTTCACTATTACCTGCATGCAAAACTTTCTCCCTCTCAAGCATCAATTGCATGTCTTTCTTGCACTTCCCAACAGTAGGAAGCTCCATAGACATCCCATCTACTTCAAGTCTGTAGAGATTCTTTGTTCGAATCCCAACCTTCTTGACTTGTCCTATTGCCTTGTGCCGAAGGAAAACTTTTCCTTCACTGAAGACAACTTCATACCCTTTATCCTCTAACATTGCGACTGAGATCAAATTCTTCTTTAAACCTGGAACATGCACTACATCTTGTAAAAGAATGAGTTTACATGACTCCCTCTGAAAGGTTATGGTACCAATGCCGGTCGCATTGTATCGTCCATTGTTGCCCAACTCAACATGCAACTGGAGATATTTCTCCACCAAGTCACTGAAAAGATTCACATCTCCCGTCATGTGAAAGGAAGTGCCACTATCAAAATACCACCCCGATCCCAATGCACTAGACACCATGCATGCGATCAATGAGAAGTCCAGCTCAAATTGCGAGGCAAGAGCCTCACCAGCTACAGCTCCAGCAGCCTGCTTGTTCTTCTTCTTCTGTGGACAATTCGTGGCGTAATGTCCATGCTCGTGACAGTGAAAACACTTCACTTTGGACATGTCACGCTCTTTACCATCCACACCGGATTGAGAAGCATTATTCTTGCCCTTCCCCTTCCTTGCTTTGGCAGCCAAAGCGCAATCCTCTTCATCAGATACCTTTGATGAAGATCCATCCCTGGTATTCTGCCTTATCTCCTCTTGCACAAGATCCGACCAAAGTCGCTCCCATCCTGGCAGTTTCTCCGGACCATTGACAGAGTCGTCATAGCTATGCCAACTCTTCGGAAGCCCAAGGAGAGCCAAGCTCACCAAGTCTTCTTCATCCACACTAACTCCTACACTCCCAAGCTCATCCCTGCAGTGGACAAACTTTGTCAAGTATACCGGAATAGTGTCATTCTTCTCCATCTTTATTTTCCTGAGTTTATCCTTGAGCGCCAACTTCCTCTGGTCGCTCTTTCTTTGGAATAAATATGTCAACGCTTTCCACATCAAGTATGGAGAAGCTTTTCCATGCAGGCTGGATACAATGTGATCCTTCACGCCCTCCAACAGAATCCTTCGACATTTCGCCATCTTCTTTTGCCAAGCTTCAACTTGAGCAGCATCAGTAGGCTTTGGGATCTCAGCATCTATGAACTCCTTCAGCCCGTTATCATCTAATACCACCTCCATTCTGTCCTTCCATGCAACATAATTCGAACTGCCCTCAAGGGCATACTCGAGTCGCAAACCGTTGAAAGACATTTCAACTCCGGCACCAAGAAAACAAACTGCTGCAAAATTCAAATTCCAAGCTCAAAACTCAACTGCTTCTGGATCTGTGAGAACAAGGTATTTCTAGCACAGAGATCGACTGTAGGGGCATTTATTGGATATATCACCTTTCAAAGGAAAGGATGGATCCAGAGGCTACCTGGCCCGCTTACAAACTCTGTCTACCGAAATAAATTGTAATCACTGTAATAGATTTGATGATCAATTCTTCCTCTAGCTGAATTATTCACTGAGATTATCCTGATTACACACTATTTGAGCTTCATGCATAATACATAACCTCTTCTACAATTTATCATCAATTTGCGGAAATAGAAGCAGTCGCATGCGCACATTAAAACATAAATCAAGCACACATATAACACAGTATGTAATGGGGAAAGCATACATCTGAAAACCCCCAACTATCTGTATATTATAATGATAGAGAACATGTAACAATACATAGTACAAACTCCTCACAAGCTCTCAGCACTATCTCCAATTATTACACACAAACTAGCTCAGATCTGAACAAGTCACAAGTTCAAATCTCCTCCACTGTTTGCCTGCCTCTACTGCGCAATCCAAGATGAGAATTAATGAGATCCAAGTTCGAATCCCCTTGTCTTGTACTGTGCAATCCTCATTGGCAATCTCAATCAATGTGTGTGCAAATATCATGCACAAGTATAGTCACAATTGATAGCCACACTCACCCTTTCACCCACCTCTAACACCGGTCTCCACTGAACTGTCCATGCATTGCAGTTAACTGATGTGTTCTTTAGTTAATTTATGAGTTAATAATTAGTGAATTAATTAATAATTAATTCACACCACTCATCACTAGTGTATTTTTCAGTTAGACTAAATACAACTAGTTCAACTAAGTTAAATTGAACACAACTCCACCAACTGTCTCATCAACTCGACCAAACTCTGCCACATGAGTTCTAACTGAAGTCAACCATGCAATAGCTCAACTAACCCTTAGGAAAAGCGTATTTCCTTCTGTAAGCTGCATGTGCCACATCCAAGCATCAAACTGAAGTGCTCCAAGAGGATAAGATAATGTTTATAGTCTAAATATTATTAAGGGTTAATAATATTTGACTGTTCTATTTTTAGCCCGGCAGTCTAAAAATAGAAACCGCCCAATGTCTAAAAATAGAGGTCCATCTATTTTTACCAACTTGACCAATCATCCATAAATAGCATCCTGCAACTCATAGACCATGATCCATATGTCTAAAAATAGACATAGTCTAAAAATAGACTTTGCGACAAAAATCACTTGTGTGGCCCCCCACCTAGTTTAGGTGATCACTTTCCAACTAGGATCAGGAAAGATGTTTCAGGATGCCTCCTTCACTGTTTCTTGTTGCAATATTCAATAAAAATAATAGGCATGGACAAAGGGCAAGAGCAGAAAAAGACCAGAACAAGACCTCCTTGGCTTAACCTAACAAGTAATACTTCAAAGAGAGATTTCAAAATAGAGTTTAGATAGCGTCAAATAAGCAGGGCTTGCCATAAAACATATTTGGAAACTAGCATATTAATCCATTTATGAAATAAACAAGCTTAGGGAGTCTAAGGAGCAATCAATAATTCCTTAAAATTTCCTAGCAGATGAAAACATCAAGGCAATAGAAGGCACGAAGGACTAAGGTGCTTCAAACAACATTTCTTAGACTATACGTTTCTATTCTACTGCATATAGAAGGATGAAACATAATGATAAACAGGAAAACATGAAAAAATTAGAGACACATCAACATTAACCAAGCTCAGGGATCCTGCAAGCAAGCTTCATCATCTTCAATCAAAGCAAATCATCCACAAGCTCCACAACACCAAATTGCTCTTCAACCTCAAAAAACTATGTATTGCTCTCAAAGCTCATAAAATGCCAACATTTACAATGAATCCCTCATGCTCTATTTAACTCAGCAAAGGAGGGAAAAAACCCTAGATAGGGTTGGAAAATGTCAAAATCACTCATAAATGTCATAAATGCCCAAGAGACCATGCAAGGCCCAAGGCACAAAATATCCCATGAAATAAATGCCAAATAACTTCTAGCACCTAATTCTAGAGTGATTTGCCTTCAAAAACACTAAAATATGGTTTTACAATAAATGAGTGCGTTTTGTTGGCTTTTGGCCAAAAACACACTAGACAGTCCATTTGCACAGTGCCACCTCAGGAAAAAAATAGGCACTTTTGAAACAAAGTTTTGGACCCCTTCCCGATGTCGAATTTTGCTCCGTGATGGCACGTTGGAAAGCCTGATGAGTCTAATTTCCATAAATTCTTGTAATTTCCTGATACAGATCCTGTAGCATGTTCAAAATGCCAAAATATCAACACAGCTATTAGCACTGCGTCAGGTCTGAAATAGAGGCAGAAAGGTGAAAAATGCGGGGGTTTTTGACCTTTTGAGGGGTCAAATTGCTCTAATTTCTCATAAAATTGGTGAGCATAATGTGCTATCCATGAGAAGTCGAAAAATATAAAGTTTCCCCTTTGAGGATGCTCGAGGGATTAGCGTAGTGCCAGTGGCGCTGCGCTAATAGGCCTTCAAAATCACAAAAAAGAAAAAGTTGCCCAAATTCCTTCAAAATTGGTGGAAGCATCCTTCAAGGGGTTTGGGAGACCTGTTGAGATGCTAAAGCCAAAAGTCCAAAGTTAGCTTGGTATTTTCCCTCTTTTAGTCTTTGAATTTCAATGAGGGCTTCCTTGAGTTTGGCACTAGTGATCTTGTTTTTCAAGGCATAGTGTTTTGTCATTTTATTTTGTAAGCCAAGCTCTCTTTTCATCTTCTTCATGTACTTGTGCTCATTCTTGTAGTAAGCAATGATGTACTGTGCCATGCTAAGACTCCTTTGCAGGTCTTTAATCTTTTCTTTTTGGCTATGAAGGAATATGTAATGAGCCCTTTCCTTGTATTCATTCTCACTATCCAAGTCAATGATTCCAGGCTCTTGTTTAAGCTCTTTCTTACCTTTCCTACCTCTTTTCACCTTTTTTTTTCCTTTTTCAATCTTTGGAGCTGAGGTGGAGGGTATGGTTCCTTGCCTTTTGAAGGCAACAAACACTAGTCTAGGCCCTCCTTGGTATGCTGATGAGAAAAGAGTGAGTTTAGTCTTGCTGGTGTCTCCATCATGGCACTGAACCTTGTTGCTGTGATCTTCAATTTGACTATGAGCCCCTTTATTATTTTCATTACCCTCATGGACGTTCTGAACCTTTTCTACTTTGTTGTCTTGCTCATCATTTAGGCTTGTTTTTGGGGTGTCTTTGTTTTATTCATTTCCTACATTGTCCCCACCGTCACCATCTTCATCATTTGCATGCTCACTTCCTCTTTCTTCATTGTCTACCTCTGTATTATCATTTATGTCATTATCACTAAGAGGCTGATCTTTGTCATGACTGTCATGACTATTTTATTCCTTGCTGTTTTGTTCTTTACTGTCTTCTTTCTTAGTGTCATCCTCTTCCTCTCTCTCATTGTTTTTCTCACTTTCATCTGCCCCTGACATGGTGCTAGGAGATGTTTATGGACCAACTAGGGTTTGGAGGAGAAAAATGAAGATGGTGACGATGACAACCTTTACAAATGAGTGATGCGGAGGCAAGTGTATGACTGCTTTTAGAGCTCAAGGTGGCTTCTCTTGAAAATGAATTTGCAAACACCCTAACTCATTCTCTGTCAAAAGACACTTAGTTTGTTCAAGGAGGTCAAAACAGAGGCTCACTTCACATTTAAGACCTAGGGTTTTCACAACTAGGGTTTGATAATTTCAAAGACACCAAATTATGAAAATTTCTTGGAGGACAAGGGGGAGAGGCCACCTACCAACTTTAACTCTTCTACAGCCCTTTGAATGCAACTTGGAGGATGAATTTTAGCCTTGGGGAAATTTCTTTCCTTGTTTGAGGAGCCTCTGCATTAGCGCAACACCGAAAATTGTGCTCATGGATTAGCGCAGTGCCGGGCAGTCGTGCCCGTGGATTAGTGTAGCACCACTTATTCACGCAGTGCCAAAAAATGGTCCACTTGCCGCCAAGTTTTTATGACCTTCCCGATGTCGGATTTAGGCCTGTGATAGCTCACTGAAAAGATGAACCTGTCTAATTTCCAAATACACAATTTTTTCCCTGATTGGAATTGATTTACCCTATAAAAATTGGAGTTTCCGAAGACTGGTAAAAACGTTCCGAGTGATGGTGCAAAAATGCAGAGCGCTGGTGCATACCACTTTTGGATGCCTTCCTCAATTCCAAATTGAGCTCATTATAGCTAATTGGAAATATATTCAAGTATAGTTTTCCTTTGATCCATCAAAAAAGTCATTTGGACACTCCAGCTGTGAGAAAACCTGATTTTCCCAAGGTCACTCCAGTGGTGCATCAATTCTCCCGTGACACTTGTATTTTTGACATTGCTCCCAAACCATGATACTTGTGTAAAAATAGAAGGATTTTTTTCTTCTTGGACCTATGATGGATAAAAACCTCTCTCACGTTTGTCAAATTCATCTATGTTGGTCAGAAACATAGTTTGACGAAAAACTAGCCTTAGGTGTGGAAAATGATTTGTCCTTTGGAATGAATTCTTGGAAAATTATGGAGGCATGATGTTTATATGGTCTATCATATGGATCCTTTCCTCCTATTCCTCCTTTCCATATCAATCCCTAGCTTAGTTGGAAGAGGAAATTAGGGTTTGGTGTAGGGGATTTAGGACTTCCTTGTAGAGGGAGGGGAATGAAGGGGTTAAGGGTTGTCTAAATTATTGGGGAAATTTTGGGGAATAGGGATAGATGTTAGAGAGTAGGGGAAAGTGGAATTTCAAGAATTGAGTGAGGGGAAGTGGTCTAAAAGGGAAAAACACAGGCCTAGTCTCAAAAGGTGTCAAATTGTGGCAATAGACTAGGTTTTGTAGAAAAATGATGATTTTGAGGGATAGGAGTGATGGGAATGAGGTATGAAGGTATATTAAGGATAGGGGAACGTGTAATATCATTAGGATACAAGCCTTGTTGATGATTTGACCATGGAAGTCTTGAAACAAAGAAAATTTCCCTAAAAACCCTAGTTTTCCTGTCTCCCTTGCTGCAAGATGTCATCATTAAGTAGCAGACCTCTTACCTTATCATTTTTTGTCATATCAAATGGTGGCTAAATCATTTTTTAGGCCTTCAAGAGACAATTTTTATGCCGAAATTGTTAGTTCTTAAAGTCTTATGAAGGTAACTTATCCTTGAGTTAATCTTCACTGCTGTTTCCCTTATAAACTTGAAAAATCCGCTGTTTTATAGAGGATAAAGACTGCTAAAAACCCATTTTTCCTTTTCATTTTACCCCTCATTTCACTCATAATTAACCTCCATTTTTACCCCTTTTTCCTCATGAAATTCCTCTATTTTCCCTCATTTTCCTTCCTTCCCTTCATAAATTCCCTTTTGTAAGGTTTAAAACTCCTTTTTGACCTTATCAGAAACTTTCAAAATCCTTTGAAAATCCTCAAAAAATCATAAAAACAGTCTTATTTTCATTAAGGCTTTAAGCCCCTTTGGATTTAGCTCCAACCCCTTTATCCCGTATAAAACCCGAAGCCGCAACCGGTGCTAAGGCCTAAACGCTCAATCGCAATCAAGCTTCCCCTCTTGTCTTGTTACCCTTTGCTTTTAAATTTTCTGATTGTGATTAAGTCCTTTGTATATAAAAACCCTTCCCGAAACAAAATTTCCTTTGTATTTTATGAAAAACCCAACTTTCCTATGTTTTGAAAAGAACCCGACGGTTCGTTGTTTTGGCGAATATCAACCGTTGATCTAAAACCGATCAATGATCGTCAGAATCTCGCATCGCAAGTGTTCATTGGATGCATTTAAATGGTTTATTTCCCCTCTCCGATTGCGACCTTGGGATTATTTCCCAACCGTCGATCTTCTCCATCATGCCCAGATCTGACAGTCCCCATCGCTCTGTTCCAAAGCCCACATGCCTGCCTTTGGCATCCGTAAATTAATCTCCACCGTCGATCTAAGTTTGAGATAAATGGCTCTAATTCAATCGCATCGTAAAAAATCCTTATGCCTTTCCTCTCTCCTCCTCCGATTGTGATAATTGTGATTCAATCTGGACCGTCGAATCCACAAGAACCAACGACTTAGATTAATCGCCCTCCGCCATAGCCCTCCGACATTAAAACCCATAGATTCATTCATGACCGTCGATCTCTCTAAGATTGAATGGCCCTCGTATAATCGCATCGTAATTTTTGTTGTATGCCTTCCTCTCTCCTCTGCCGATTGGCGATCCCGCGATCAGATTTGGACCATCCATTTCATAGATCCGACGGTCCATATTAAAGCTTGACACCCTTTTTTATTTTCATAAAACCCCGTTGTGTAAAGCTCTTCGATGAATACCCACCGTTGATCTCTGTAGATCAACGACCCACATTTCACCTAACCTCCACCCAAACTCTCTCCTCATATCCCTTTCATTGCTCCATCTTTCAATCTGGGCCATTCATTCTGAACATCCAATGGTCCAGATAAAACCCTAACTTCCTTTGTAATTTCACAAGGCCCCGCCATTCAAACTCTCAGGCGATGATCCACCGTTGATCTCTGTAGATCAACGGTCGACAATCACCCAATATTCGCCCGAACCCCCATCTCGTATTGTGTTCAATTCCCCAAGATTTAATTTGGGCTGTTCATATTGAAGATCTAACGGTCCATATTCAACCCGGTAAGCCCAACTCCTTTGGGACCTACCTCCCCATAATTAAATCCTGACCATCCATTCCCTGATCCAACGGCCCAGATTAAAACTTCCTTGACCCTGCCCCACCTTCTTCCGCCCACACAACTTGTCTTATAGCACTCTCATCTCCAACTTTGGATCTACCCACCCTTGATCCAATGGCCAGGGACCCATGTTGCGTATTCCTGAGTCCAACATTTAATTCCTAAAAATTACGCGATATGGGCGGTTTTTTAAGGACACGTGTCGGCTGGAGACCTATATCGCGTTTTTTTTGGAAATTTTGAAAACTGCCCCAAAGAAGCACGATACTAGTGGTTTTTATGGCCGAAACCACCTTACCCCATTTTACATTACATTCCCTCATTTTTCATCTCCACCGTTGATCTCTGAGATCTAACGGTCCCAGTTTAATATAACCATTAAACTATCGCCCTCCGCCATTCTTCCAGGAGACTTCATCTACGAATCTATACCGTTGATCTCTGTTGGCTGATCTAATCCGATGACCCAGAGTCTTTCTGAAACCCCAAATTTCATTCAAAACCATTTCCCTTCCACCAAAGGTTTTTGACCATTTTCCTTTGCAAATTTCCTCCATTTCATTATAATGTTGCCCCTCTACATTATATTTTCCCGATCAATCTCGACCGTTGATCTTCAACCACCGTTTGTCCAACCGCCTCCCCATCTGACCCCAGCAAGCAATCCTTGCCGTTAATGAATTTCATCTAACGGTCATGATCTAACCTAAACCTCCAAAGAAATTTAAACCTTATCCCACAAGATTTTTTATAATTTCGTTTGTTTGTGGAGGTTTTAAAGGTTTCTCCATGGTTTTAAAAGAAAATCAGAGGCCGGGGATGACGATCCCTCAGGCCATTATTCATAAGGAGGATTATTCCGCAGGGTTTCACATCGTGATTTACCGGTGCCTCATGAACACTGGCGACATTATAAAACCATCTGTAACACTTGCGCAGTAACAAAACACAACAAACATTAATCAAACAAAGAGTATCAGTGTTAAAGGATAAAATCACAACAGAGATAAAGAATTGAAGACTGTTAATGCAGTTTTGAGGGATTACGGCCTAAATCTGACTATCTAAAGCCTAATCCACTCAATTGAACACAGTTTGAAGAACAAAATATAGAAATTAGGCCTAATTAAGCCTAACACACATATTAAAGCAAATTAATAGTGTTTTAAAGAAGAATAATCAGATTTATCAGTCCAAGAAGCCTCCACTGCGACATTAGAGGCTAATTGAATCCTCTCCAGCTACCAAAAGCCACCTATAGCCTCGCAACAATCAAAGGAGGCATAGTTATTGCAGAACATAAGATATTTGCCTCAATACAGCTGAACAGTTATTTCAAATCAAAAGAACTTATTACAACTGTCAGCAAAGTTATTACAAGGATAACAAAGAGCCTTAAAGTCAAAAAATTCTCTTAAGTAGCTAAATACCTTAATGAAAATCAATTGATAAAGAGGAAATATCAGAAACACTTCTCCATTGAGCCCCTCAAAGGCCGAGAAGCATTAAACTGTATTAATTGAACCCAGAGATCTTTTCTGTCATCCCACCTCCTCATTTCTTCTATAAATAATCCTGTAGAAGATTAAACAAAGGTTGGTCTCTGAATATCTGATGCATGTAAATATTTTTCTGAAGCTCCTGTAAGCTCTGTTTGTAATTGAAGATACCTAAGTTGATATGAGAAGTTTGAAGCTGTAAAGGCCCACTGGACTTGAAGATTGTAACTGGTTTGAAGCATCAAATACAAGATGATTTATGGGATCCTGGTCTATGTCAATGGTGATGTTTTTCTTATTGTAACTTGTCATTTTGTTTCTGTTTCCATTCTGTCCATCTTCTATGATAAAGAACAACAATTATAGAGTTAGGATTTACTGTCAAAGGTACCCTGCTCTCACTGATAAGCTTTATCTACATGTTTTCTTCTAACTGTGTTGTTTAAGAATGATTTAATATAGTCCAAGCAGTCAAGATGTTGGTGTTCCCTTCTCTTACTGTCTAGATTTTAAACATTGTTCTTGAAAGTTATTTTCAGTGTCTGCTAAGTAAAGTTGAACTAGGGAAGTCTATGGTTAGCCCTATCCTCTAGTTTTATCTCCAAAGTTTGTCTGAAAATTTCCCTAAGAGTATGTTGAAAGCAGGCTAGGTTCAGAGTCCTTACCTGATCTTAGACTGTTCTTTGTTTATCTTAAGTGTTTTCTTGATGAGTTTACTAATTAAAGAATGAACTAGGGAAGTCTATGGTTAGCCCTGTCCTCTAGTTTTCTTCTCCAACAGTTGCTTTGAAAAGTTTCCCTTTGAATATGCTGAAAGCAGGATAGGTTCAAAGTCCTTACTTGATCTTAAGCTATTCTATCTTTGTTTTAAATGTTTTATATTGAAAGTTCATCGAAAGCAGGCCAGTTTCAAAGTACTTACCCGATCTTAGATTACTTTTATGTTCCTCCTTAAGTGCATGCCGAAAGCAGGATAGTTTCAAAGTACTTACTTGATCTTAAGCTGCTCTTTGTTCTTCATCTATTTAATTTCCTTTCTTATTGTTTCATTCCATTACATAAAATCAACTTTAAAGAGATCCTTTGACATAGATGACTTACCCCATGGACCACTCTTGAACCTTGTTGTTCCAATTAAATCCTATTATGACTCCATAGCCCAATGGATTGAATTTGTTTCTTGCCTATCTTGTTAGCTGAGTCAATCTTTCACTTTCATACACCTTCACCCTTCATTTATACTTCCTTCACCTTCATTTATCTTTGCCCAACCAAAAACAAACAAAAACCTTGTTCCTCATAACTAGCCTAATATCACATCTCAAGCCTTAAAAGGTAAATCAATCTTTGCACTTATAGAGAGATTCCTCTCTGGATTCAGGAGGGCTAGATCCTAGAATCCCAAAGTGGTTCCAATGTCCTCTCTGTAGTTTTAGTCTTGCCAATCTGCTAGAATTACAGGGAGCTAACATTTCTGGCGACTCCACTAGGGACTGAGTCAATTTAATATTAAAACACCCTTAGGACCTCAGAAAATCCCTTGATTCAAGAAAATTTGAGGTATCAAGTAGCTCTCTTCAAGCACTACCAAAGCAATTGTAATCATGATAGAATTTATTTGAATCAGTGACAAACTAAGTAACCCTTATGATTCTTATACACTCTTATCAAACCTTGAAGGAATCAACTAGCTAAGCCATAAGAGTAAAATTTCTTTGTCTCATCACTGTAGCTAAGTGTTGAAATAGCTTTAGGACACTCTTAGAACCCATAGAACTGAAAAAACTCAGAAAACCCAAAAATATGTCAGATTGGTATTCAAATAAACATGGTGGTGGACCATAAAACATTTTATCTCCAAAAGAGCTAAAAATTTCCACCTGGTGACTCCACAATCTTAAACAGACCTTAAGACTCCACTGGGAAACCCATTATCATCATAAAATTATTTAAACTCAGTTAAGAAGACTTCAAGGATTAAAGTTTTCTTATTTAAAGATCAGTTAGCCTCCTAAAGATTGTCATGACTGGTTAAACTTTTCTTGTTAGTTGGGTCTAAAAAAACATAGCATAGTGGCTCCTAGAAGGATTCATACTAGAGCCTAGCCTGACCCAAATCCTCCTGAGATAGGTTATAACCCTGAAAGAATACTTAGAAAGTCTCCTAAGGGTAGATCTTAAACTATTGTCAGATCACTCCATAGAGCTAATTCTATCCCAGATAATCTTACAGCTCTACAAAAATCACAAGTTGACTTAAGAAACCCATTTATAACCAGGTCGCTTGATGATATAATTAAGATAGACTCTGAATCTCCACTTTCATCCCAAGACAGAAGTGAGCGTCCTAGTAGCAGAGAAACTACACCACCTGATTTACATTTCCTTCATAATTTTGGTTTCTCTCATCCTAGATTTGCTCAACAATCTCTTGCTGGTCTCTCTACTTCTGTTACCCACACACCCACTGTCCAAACCACATCATTCCATCAAACTCCTCCCATTTCACATCCTCCACTTGTAAACCCCCCTCTTTTTCCACAACCTCCTATCATGGCAACATGGTATGCCCCTCTAGTCCTTCCTTTACCCTTAGTCAATCTTCCACAACACTATTAGTCCAAGATACCTTTGTATGATGCCAGTGGTGCTACTACTGCTTCACAACATGTGGATAAGATGAATGACTACTTTGAGAGAAATGAGATTGATGATGAAACTGTCAAACTTAGATTATTTGATCAGAGTTTAGGGGGAGAAGCAAGAAAATGGTTCAAAGGCTTAACCCCTCACAGTATTAATGATCTCCAAGCCTTCCATCAGTTATTCTTAAACAAATGGGAAGTTAAGAAAAACCCTCTCCAAATACTTTCGGACTACAAGAATCTCCAAATAAATACTGGGGAAAGTGTTCAAGCTTACTGCACTAGGTTCAATAGTGTGTATAATGCACTTCCCCCAGATCTAAAACCTCTACAAGGCTCAACTTTAAACAAGTTTCCTGAAGGATTTGATCCTGAAATGGCTTATCAGCTTAGAGAAAGAGATCCTTTGAATCCTGAAGATATGCAAAAAGGAGCTCTAGCTGTGGAAGTTAATTTAATGGAGAAAAGAGCTAGAATGAGAAATGAGAAGAAAGTGTCATTTAGAGAGGAATCCACACCTTCCACATCCAGCTCAAAGATGGAAAGAATGATGGAGGAGATGATGAAAAAGATGAGCATCCTTGAGAAAGCACAAGCAAGTCAAAATCAATCAGCTCCTCAAAACCGAAATCAAAATAAAAATCAGAATTTTAGGAGAAACCAACCTCAAAATAGACCAAGGGAGGATGATCAACACATTACACCTCCTTTTCACGAAAAATATGTGAGTGAGGTTGAAGAAACAACTGATCAAATAGAGGAAGATGATATAAACATGTTGGGAGTAGACAATGATGATTTTAATATTCATTACAATAGAAAACAAAGTCTATACACTCCTTATGATGATAAAAGAGTAGAAGATGAATATTGCTATCAAGAGTTGGAAAATGTCATCATAGAAACTCCAAAAGAATATGACCTTAGTAGTAAAAGTAGTCAGGAAACTCCCAACAACAAAACCTCTGAAAAATCTGTAAAAAACAGCCCTGTAAATAAACCCAAAGTCACAAAACAGAAAGACAAGACAGTGGCTGAAAATTCTGATAAAAACAAAGAAAAAGTCACTCAAATCAATGAAAAATAGAGTGCGGATCTTAGCAGCGCTAGTGCTTCAGCCAGTCCTCTTGTTAAAACAATTTTGACCAATGTAAATAGAATAAATCAGCAAACTGATTTTTCTAATAGAGTGGTAGTAAATAAGGCTGAAACAAGCGTTTTGAAAAATCAGATTCCTTTTAGTTTAGAGCAGGAAATTGCCAAAATCAAAATCTCTGTTCCTCTTACTGAATTAGCTACCCAAGATGTGTATAGATCCCAAATTTTGAAGGCTTTTAACATAGAAGAGAATAATGACACTGTCAATCTTAATGATGACCAACCAGAGCTTTTATTTGGTCCAAATATTGAAGGTAGATATCAAGAAGGACCAGTTCCTCCTTTCTGTGTTAGTTTACAGATCCATGACAAAATTTTGCACAATGCCATGCATGACTCAGGAGCCTCGAACAATTTAATGCCCAAAGCTGTAATGGAGAGCCTAGGCCTTGAAATCACTAGGCCATACAAAGATCTTTACTCCTTTGACTCAAGCAAAGTGAAATGTTTAGGATTAATCAAAGACCTCTGTGTAAACTTAGCACAAATTCTAGCCAAGTGTTTAGTGATGGATATTGTAGTGGCTGATGTACCCCCCAAGTATGGTATCCTGTTATCAAGATCTTGGGGAGCTAAGTTACAAGGAACAATGCAGATTGATATGACATATGCAACCATCCTTGTTTTCAATCAAACCAGAAGACTTTATAGGGAAACTCATATGCAATACATGGTTACCAGCCAAGATAGACCACAAAACTCTCCTCTTTATTCTGTCCACATAGGCCTTGATTCATTTATCCTTTTCAATGATGAAATATTTAGTGAAAAAGAAACCTTAGCTAAATTAGTGGCAGATATAGAAAAAGAGGAAGACAAGACAGAAGTGTCAAAATAGTTTGCTAAATCAGAAAATCTTAGCAAACGAATCACAGGTCTAGAGATGCAAATCAGTCATCTATTTCTTTGAAACCTTGAGAGTCAAGAAGAGAGTCCTCAACACAATGAAAAACATGAGGAACTAAAATAGACTCAACATGATGTTGATCTTCAAGAACAATCCAAAAACACACTAGATGAAGAGGATAATAACCAAACTAGTGAATCTGGAACTAGTCCTCTCTGGAGTATGCACTTTGATGGATCTTGTACTAAGAGTGATGCAAGTGTAGGAGTGTGGCTTCACAATACAATGAACAATCATACTGAAGGGCATTCTTGCAAATTAAATTTTCAATGCACCAACAACCTGGCTGAGTATGAAGCCCTTCTTTTAGGCCTACACTTATTGAAGAAATTAGGGGCCAAGACGATAAAGGTGCATGGTGATTCTGAACTGATTATCAAGCAAGTGAATGGGGAATATAGTGCCAAACACCCTAGAATTAGAGCATACAAGAATTATGTCATGGATTTATTGAAAACGTTTGAGGAATTCCAACTGATTTTTGTCCCAAGAGACCGAAATATCCAAGCCAACGGTTTAGCTTTTGCTGCTAGAACATGCCTTACACCGTATGAAACCAAACTATGTACTACCCAAATCAAATTTCAACTAGCTGTCCCTGACAATGAGAAATATTGGCAAGTGTTTGACGGAGACAAACAAATAGAAGACTTCTTACAGTCCATAAATGAATTTGAGCTACCAAGTTCAGATTCAAACTATGACATAGACTGTTCTAATGAAGAAAATATACTTGATGAAGAAGAAAACTCTCCAGAAATTGTTATTGTAAATCTGTTAGCTAATAAACTTGAACATAACACAGAGATTAGTGCAGATTTAGAAAGAGAAGACTTAGAAACACTGCAATCTGACACACAATATTTTCCAAAAGGACTGGTCCCTTTGGAAGATTTGTTTGATTTCAACGATGTGGCCAAGAAACCAAAGCTGGAGCTTGTGGAAACTGAGGTAGAAGAGTGTAATATAGGTAGTGAACTAAACCCAAAAATGATCAAACTGTCTAAGACTTTACCAGCTCACATAAAATTGAAATACATAGAGTTGTTTAAAGAATTTTCTGATGTTTTTGCGTGGAGTTATGAGGATTTGAAATTCTATGACACAGAAATAATTCAACATAAGATACCTCTCAAAGAAAACCAAAAACCATCTAAACAAAAACTGCGTAGAATAAACCCTGTACAATTAGCTTTGGTTGAGAAGGAAATCAAGAAAATGTATGAAGTTGAAATTATTGTTCCTATTAGATATTCAGAGTGGGTGTCTAATCTAGTGTCAGTTAGGAAAAAGACAGGAGAGATAAGGCTTTGTATTGACTTTAGAAACTTAAACAAAGCCTCATTGAAGGACAACTACCCTTTACCCAAGATGGATCACATCTTACAAAAGGTAGTGGGTTCTAAAAGATTTTCTTTTCTTGATGGATTTTCAGGATACAATCAGATATTAGAACATCCTGATGATCAACTAAAGACAACTTTTACTACACCCTGGGGCATTTTCATGTATGTGAAAATTACCTTTGGTTTAATGAATGCTGGTGCTACATTTCAGAGAGCCATGGACATTGCATTCTCGGAATAATTAGGCTACTTCATCATTATTTATCTTGATGATATCACTATGTTTTCCAAAACAGATGAAGAACACCTAGAACACTTAAGAATAGTCTTTGAGAAATGAAGAAAGTTTGGGTTGTCTTTAAATCCCAAGAAAACCATGTTTGGGCTCCAAGAGGGCAAGCTTCTTGGGCACATCATATCAGAAGAGGGAATAAAGATAGACCCAGCAAGGATTGATGGTATTTTGCAAATCAACCATCCAAGAATCATCAACGAACTTCAATCTTTCATTGGAAAGATTAATTTCTTGAGAAGGTTCATACCCAACTTGGCTGAACTCCTTAGAAACATAACAAACATGTTGAAGAAGGAACGAGGAGCCAAGTGGACCTTAGAAGAAAAGAAGTATTTTGAGCTGGTGAAGCAAGCATTAACCAAAACACCAGTTCTTATAAGTCCTGACTTTTCAAAATATTTTTTTGTTTGCATCGGAACACACAGTGGCTGTTGTCCTATTGCAGAAAAATTAAAAGGGACAAGAGCAACGAATTTCATTCTTTAGTAAGGCACTAAGAGATGCTCCTCTGAAGTACAACATTATGGAAAAGCAAGCCTTTGCCTTAGTCAAAGCCTTAAAAGACTCCAGATTTTATAGTCTACACTCCCATATAATCGTATTCGTGCCTAATTCAGTTGTATAGGACATTCTAACACAGGACCCAGATGGCAAGAGAGGTAAGTGGATAGCTGTGATACTTGAATATGATTTAGAAAACAAGCCCAATAAACTCATAAAAGGCTAAGGACTAGCTAGATTAATGGCTGAATCAAATTTTGAAGCTCTTGATATAAATATGATAAATGCATTAGATGAACAAGAGGAGTTGTCAACTCCTATTATTAAAAATAATTTCTTGAATTCATCTTGGTATGTTGATATTGTATATGTTTTGCTCAATCTGAATACACCTCCTGGTTTGACAAAAAAAAGGCAAGGTTTTTAAAGTTAAAAGCTGTGAACTACTGCATTTTAGATAAATGTCTTTATTGGAAAAATGCTAGTGGTTTATTGCTTAAATGTTTGCCTGAGAATGATACAGAGAGAATCAAGCATGAGTTCCATGAAGAAGAATGCGGAGGCCACCTCTATTGGAAGACAACTGCCAACAAAATCCTTAGAGATGGTTACTATTGGCCCACTTTCTTTCAAGATGTCCATAAGATGATCATTGCCTGCCATAAATGCCAACTCTTTGAAGGAAAAAGAAAATTGCTTCCCTTACCCTTGCATCCAATCATTGTTGAAGCTCCTTTTAAACAGTGGGGTTTAGACTTCATAGGAGAAATCCATCCACCATCATCTGCCCAACATAGATGGATTCTCACTGCAAAAGACTACTTCACCAAATGGATAGAAGCCATCCCTTCTAGGCAAGCCAATGACTGTTATTATAAAATTTCTTGAAACTCATATCCTATCTATATTTGGCTGTCCTAGGAAGATCATCACTGATAATGTTGCTGCATTTGGATCCAAAAAGATGGTTGAATTCTATCACAAATATCAGATTACATTGGGTCATTCTACTACTTATTACCCTCAAGATAATGGGCTGGCAGAATCCTCAAACAAAATTTTGGTGAACACAATCAAGAAGTTGTTGGAGGACAATAGGAAGTCGTGGCACACAAAGCTGGTACATGCACTTTGGGCTGACAGATTAACACTCAAAAAATCAATTGGAATGTCATCCTACTAGCTTGTATATGGAGTTGATGCAATTTTTCCAACCAGCCTTGGAGTGCCAGTCATGAAGCTAATCCAAGAAGTGCAGTCTGAAGACAATGACATGATAAGAAGAATAAATCAGACCATACATCTTCAGCAAACTAGAGAGGAGGTCTACAACAGAGCATTACAAAAGCAAGAAAGCATCAAGAAGCTTTTTGATAGAAGGACAAAAGCCAACAATTTCAACATTGGTGACAAAGTGTTAAAGTGGGATTCAAGGAGAGAAGACAAGGAAAACCATGAGAAATTTGATAACTTATGGCTTGGCCCTTACCTCATTCATTCTACTGCTGGTAACATTTTTTGCAGGAAATGAATGGAGCTGAACTGTTTGGGGGTCCTGTCAATGGCAGGATGCTCAAACATTATTTTTCTTGACCATATCAGTTTGGAAGCCTTTTTATTTTTTCTCATTGTGAATATCACACTCTTCATTGCCTTCAAAGTTAGAAAATGAAAAAATACAAAAACAATAGAAAGAGAAAAGAGGGAAGATTGTAAAAACAAGAAAGGTAAAACCCCATACCAAAAAGAGAAACAAAATCTGAAAGTGTGCAAGTTCAAATGCCACTCCTAAGAAACACACTCCTAGTTAGTCATACAGTCTAATCATGACTAATTAGTTTTCAATTGACTGCTGATAGGTTAGTGAAATAGATTTTCCAAACAACATAATCTTGGCTTATTAGTTAGGTAGATTAAGATAGAAAATAAAGGTTCAAACAAGCTCAAAATCTGAACCTATAGATTCCAAAAGAAAGAATGGCTCTAACTATATCAAATCTTGAGCTAAGGATAGAAGTAAATTGGTTCTGATATGCTCAAAACGTGAACCAAAGAACAGACAGAAAAACAGATCAAACAAGCTTAAAAACAGAGTTGAAGAAAAAGAAGGATGTTCTTAAAACTTTCAGATCTTAAGCCTTCACCATTTGATTTAATTTTCTGCAAAATAATAATCTATGTGCAGCTTGTTTTTTATGCCATAGATCAGCAACAAGTTAGACTGTTCAATCCTAACTTGTCTGCTTTTAAATTTTCTATTTTAGAATTTACAGAATAAAAATATGTTAGATAGTCTAATCCTAACAGATAGTAGATTAGGTAGAGAATTTTATGAACTCAATTGCTTAATCTGAGTTCATGGAGAAATAAGAAGTAGACTTAGACTATTTTTTTTATTTCAAAAGAATAAAATGTTTGTAAAAAGAGTTTGCCAATCCAAATGCACTCTGAAAGAAGAAAAAATGTTAGATCAGTAGGATTGGGTAGGTAGAAAGCTTGTTTTGATAGAATTCCATTGTTTTTCATGGCTGCTAACATTGTCAGAGCAAAAAAAGATTAGCAAAGTGAAGAAAGATGCAGCCCAATGGATGAGGCATTGATCAGCTCCCAGAGAATAAAATTCTGAATTTCTTGACACCTTCAAGAAGGTGCCATCCCCATGTGGAGCCACTGTTAGCCACCTATAAAATTTGTCATATCAAATGGTGGCTAAATCATTTTTTAAGCCTTCAAGAAACAATTTTTATGCCAAAATTGTCAGTTCTTAAAGTCTTACGAAGATAACTTATCCTTGAGTTAATCTGCATTGCTGTTTCCCTCATAAACTTGAAAAATCTGCTGTTTTCTTGAGGATAAATACTGCTAAAAACCCATTTTTCCTTTTCATTTTACCCCTCCTTTCACTCATAATTAACCTCCATTTTTCCCCTTTTTCCTCATGAAATTCCTCTATTTTCCTTCCTTCTCTTCATAAATTGCCTTTTATAAGGTTTAAAACTCCTTTTTTACCTTATCGAAAACTTTCAAAATCCTTTGAAAATCCTCAAAAAATCATAAAAATAGTCTTATTTGGTTAAGGCTTTAAGCCCCTTTGGATTTAGCTCCAGCCCCTTTATCCCGCATAAAACCTGGAGCTGCAAACGACGCTAAGGCCTAATCACGCAATCGCAATCGGGCTTCCCCTCTTATCTTGTTACCTTTTGCTTTTAAATTTTCAGATTGCGATTAAGTCTTTTATATATAAAAACCTTTCCCGAAACAAACTTTCCTTTGTATTTTATGAAAAACCAAACTTTCCTATGTTTTGAAAAGAACCTGACGGTTCATTGTTTTGGCGAATACCAACCGCTGATCTAAAACCGATCAACGATCGTTGGAATCTCGCATCACAAGTGTTCATTGGATGCATTTAAATGGTTTATTTCCCCTCTCCGATTGCGACCTTACGATTATTTCCCAACCGTCGATCTGCTCCATCATGCCCAGATCCGACAGTCCCCATCGCTCTGTTCCAAAGCTCGCATGCCCGCCTTTGGCATCCATAACTTAATATTCACCGTCGATCTAAGTTTGAGATCAATAGCTCTAATTCAATCGCATCGTAAAAAATCCTTGTGCCTTTCCTCTCTCCTCCTCCGATTGTGATCATTGCGATTCAATCTGGACCGTCGAATCGAAAAGAACTGACGACCTAGATTAATCGCCCTCCACCACAGCCCTCCGACATTAAAACCCATAGATTCATTCACGACTGTCGATCTCTCTAAGATCGAATGACCCTCGTATAATCGTATCGCAAGTTTTGTTGTATGCCTACCTCTCTCCTCCGCCGATTGGCGATCCCGCGATTGGATCTGGACCGTCCATTTCATAGATCCGACGGTCTAGATTAAAACTTGACACCCTTTTTTATTTTCATAAAACCCCACTGTGTAAAGTTCTTCGGTGAGTACCCACCGTTCATCTCTGTAGATCAACAACCCACATTTCACCTAACCTCCGCCCAAACTCTTGCCTCATAGCCCTTTCATTACTCCATCTTTCAATCTGGGCCATTCATTCTGAACATCTAACGGTCTAGATCAAACCCTAACTTCCTTTGTAAGTTCACAAGGCTCCGCCATTCAAACTCTCAGGTGATGATCCACCGTTGGTCTCTACAGATCAACGGTGCGCAATCACCCAATATTCGCCCGAACCCTCGTCTCATATTGCTTTCAATTCCCCAAGATTTAATCTGGGCCGTTCATATTGAATATATAACGATCCATATTCAACCCAGTAAGCCCAACTCCTTTGGGACCTACCTCCCCATAAATAAATCCTGACCGTCCATTCCCTGATCCAACGACCCAGATTAAAACTGCCTTGACCCTGCCCCACCTTCTTTCGCTCGCGCAACTTGTCTTATCGCGCTCTCATCTCCACTGTTGGATCTGCCTGCCCTTGATCCAATGACCAGGGACACATATTGCGTGTTTCTGAGTCCGACAGTTAATTCCTAAAAATTACGCGATATGGGCGGTTTTTTAAGGACACGTGTCGGCTGGAGACCTATATTGCGTTTTTTTGGGAAATTTTGAAAGCCACCCCAAAGCAGCGTGATACCAGTGGTTTTTATGGCCGAAACCACATTACCCCATTTTACATTACATTCCCTCATTTTTAATCTCCACTATTGATCTCTGAGATCTAACGGTCCCATTTTAATCTAACCATTAAACTATCGCCCTCCGCCATTCTTCCAAGAGTCCTCATCAACGAATCTCTGCCGTTGATCTCTGTTGGATGATCTAATCTGACAACCCAGAGTCTTTCCGAAACCCCAAATTTCATTCAAACCCATTTCCCTTTCGCCAAAGGTTTTCAACCATTTTCCTTTGCAAATTTCTTCCATTTCATTATAATGTTGCTCCTCTACATTATATTTTTCTAATTAATCTCGACCGTTGATCTTTGCAGATCAACGGCCCGGACTTAATCTCTACAACCGTTTGTCCAACCGCCTCCCCATATGACCCCAGCGAGCAATCCTCGCCGTTAATGACTTTCATCTAACGGTCATGATCTAACCTTAACCTCCAAAGTAGTTTAAACCTTATCCCGCAAGATTTTTTATAATTTCATTTGTTTGTGCAGGTTTTAAAGGTTTCTCCATGGTTTTAAGAGAAAATCAGAGGCCAGGGATGACGATCCCTCCAGCCATTATTCATAAGGAGGATTATTCCGTAGGGTTTCACATCGTGATTTACCGGTGCCTCATGAACACTGGCGACATTATGAAACCATCTGTAACGCCTGCGCAGTAACAAAACACATCAGACATTAATCAAACAAAGAGTATCAGTGTTAAAGGATAAAATCACAACAGAGATGAAGAATTGAAGAATTTCAACGCTGTTTTGAGGGATTACGGCCTAAATCCGACTATCTAAAGCCTAATCCACTCAATTGAACACAGTTTGAAGAATAGAAGACATAAATTATGCCTAATTAAGCCTAAAAAATAGATTAGCCTAACACACAGATTAAAGCAAATTAATAGTGTTTGAAGGAAGAATAATCAGATCTATCAGTCCGAGAAGCCTCCACTGCCACATCAGAAGCTAATTGAATCCTCTCCAGCTACCAAAAGCCACCTACAACCTCGCAGTAATCAAAGGAGGCATAGTTATTGCAGAACAGAAGATATTTTCCTCAATACAGCTGAACAATTATTTCAAATCAAAATAACTTATTACAACTGTCAGCAAAGTTATTACAAGGATAACAAAGAGCCTTAAAGTCAACAAATTCTACTAAGTAGCTAAATAACTTAATGAAAATCAATTAATACAAAGGAAATATCAGAAACACTTCTCCATTGAGCCCCTCAAAGGCCGAGAAGAATTAAACTGTATTAATTGAACCCATAGATCTTTTCTCTCATCCCACCTCCTCATTTCTTCTATAAATACTCCTGTAGAAGATTAAACAAAGGTTGGTCTCTGAATATCTGATGCATGTAAATAGTTTTCTAAAGCTGCTGTAAGCTTTGTTTGTAATTGAAGATACCTAAGTTGATATGAGAAGTTTGAAGCTGTAGAGGCCCACTAGACCTGAAGATTGTAACTGGTTTGAAGCATCAAATACAAGTTGATTTATGGGATCCTGGTCTATGTCAATAGTGATGTTTTTCTTATTGTAACTTGTGATTTTGTTTCTATTTCAATTCTGTCCATCTTCTCTAATAAAGAAAAACAATTATAGAGTTAGGATTTACTGTCAAAGGTACCCTGCTCTCACTGACAAGCTTTATCTACATGTTTTCTTCTAATTGTGTTGTTTAAGAATTATTTAATATAGTCTAAGCAGTCAAGATGTTGGTGTTCCCTTCTCTTACTGTCTAGATTTTAAACATTGTTCTTGAAAGTTATTTTCAGTGTTTGCTAAGTAAAGTTGAACTAGGGAAGTCTATGGTTAGCCCTGTCCTCTAGTTTTAACTCCAAAGGTTGACTGAAAATTTCCCAAAGAGTGTGTTGAAAGCAGGCTAGGTTCAAAGTCCTTACCTGATCTTAGACTGTTCTTTGTTTATCATAAGTGTTGTCTTGAAGATTTTACTAATTAAATAATGAACTAGGGAAGTCTATGGTTAGCCCTGTCCTCTTGTTTTCTTCTCCAACAGTTTCTTTGAAAAGTTTCCCTTTGAATATGCTGAAAGCAGAATAGGTTCAAAGTCCTTACTTGATCTTAAGCTATTCTATCTGTGTTTTAAATGTTTTCTATTGAAAGTGCATCGAAAGAAGGCTAGTTTCAAAGTACTTACCTGATCTTAGATTACTTTTATGTTCCTCCTTAAATGCATGCCGAAAGAAGGATAGTTTCAAAGTACTTACTTGATCTTAAACTGCTCTTTGTTCTTCATATGTTTGATTTCCTTTCTTATTGTTTCATTCCATTCCATAAAATCAACTTTAAAGAGATCCTTTGACATAGATGACTTTCCCCATGGACCACTCTTGAACCTTGCTATTCCAATTAAATCCTATGATGACTCCATAGCCCAATGGATTGAAGTTGTTTCTTTCCTATCTTGTTAGCTGAATCAATCTTTCAATTTCATACACCTTCACCCTTCATTTAAACTTCCTTCATCTTCATTTATCTTTTCCCAACCAAAAACAAACAAAAACCTTGTTCCTCATAACTAGCCTAATATCACATCTCAAGCCTTAAAAGATAAATCAATCTTTGCACTTATAGAGAGATCCCTCTTTGGATTGAGGAGGGCTAGATCCTAGAATCCCAAAGTGGTTCCAATGTCCTCTCTGCAGTTTTAGTCTTGCCAATCTGCTAGAATTACATGGAGCTAACACCATGTTCCAAATTATCTCCTCAACCATTTCAGGAGAAGGCTTCTTATTGACAATTTGCTCAAGAAGTTCATCATCCTCCTCAACCTCAACATCAAAGCTGAAAGACTGCTGATTTCCAATTATGTGAAAGTTATTTCTGATCGACTGAAGTGAAGTAGAGAAAAGAGTCAGAGACTCTTCATCAGTGTCGTAGGTGACTTGTCTTGGCTGATTATTGATTTCAATTTGATGACAGTGAACTTCATACCACAAATCAACTGCTAATGGCTTTGCAAGGTTAGCTTCTATTTGGAGAACATCATCATCATCGAACTGATAAAAATTTGGAGAATCATTAACATAAATAATTTCACCAACCAAGCATATTGGATTACCAGTTTTTTCTTCTTTGAATTGATGTACAAGTTCACTTTCTGACTTATGGTAGACAGGGTTAGTAGGAGAATGAACAGAAATATTTTGTTCACATGAAGGTTTAGAGGCTGGCTGCATGTTTAGCATCTGATTTATTTCCTCTTCAGTCAAAAGAGGAGGCATTTTTCTCTTTATTTGGATAGAAGTACAACAATTCTCTTTCTCTTGTGAAGGCTGATTTTGGGGCTGAATGTTTTCTTGAGCCTCACCTGGAAAAGATGGTGAATCATCACTTATGCCTCTAGAAAGATCCTATGGGTTTTATTCTATCTCTTGATTGGGTTCTTCCTCAACTAACTCCTCTAGGCTGTCATGATAGCTACCTTGAGAATGAAATTGATGAATGGCTTCTAATATATCCTCAGGATGCCAATTTCCTAAGTCTTCATCAATGTTTAAAAGGTATTGTATGGGATCTTAAGATTGATCACAACAATTTTCAGCTAATGATAAAGATGAACAAATTTCTTTATAATGCTCACAAAATACCTTGTGGAGGTCTTTTAAAGAAAACACAATACCAGGCTTCAACCATTCATACCATTCTATTGCCTTACCCTCTAATGTTGCCATAAAATTTTTCATGAGGTAGTCCTCGTGCCATTCAACCTTGAACCTCCATACATGTATATAAAATTTGAGAACCTCTAGGGATATGGTCTCTATTCATTGGAGCATATCTTCTTTGTATCCTTGCATCCATGTTTGTAAATCAGAAAGGGTCACTGTATCTTTTCAACCAGTCTAGATTTCTCTACCAGTGGAGTCTTTAGGTCTATTGAGGGTTGTGGAGTCGCTAGGTGGAAGATTTAAACTTTGCTGTCCACCATCAACATGATTGGGATTTATTAATGCATTCCTAAGGGAGTTTATGAGAACTAGTGGGGCCAAGAGGGCTACTGAAGACCAGTGGAGTCACCAGGTAGGTGATTTTTACTGTTTTAAGGATGTTCTTGCTGTCCACCATCAACAACTGAATACCAATCTAAGGATGTTTGTAGGTTTTCTAAGGTTCTAAGGAATAATTTGTTTGTCACTAACTCAGAAGGTCCTGCTATGATTGCCAGAATGTTATTGTCCTGTGATTTAGTAGATTGGTAGCCCAAATGCATAGGGTAACATGAAACCAGTCTTTGGAGTCCTAGGACCTAGCCTTCCTGGACTCAGAGAGGGCTCTCTCTATTTGCAAAGGATATGAAATTGTTTGCTTTAGATGGTTAATTTTAGGCTAGTTGTTAAGTGTAGGGTTTTGTTGTGTGTTTTGGTTGGGTAAGATGAAATAGGTAGAATAGGTGGAGTGAGAGATCATCAAATCATTGGGCTATGGAGTCTATGAAAGTCATGGATATCTCAACAGTGAGTCAGAGTGCATCACAGGGAAAATATAGTGTGGTCAATGGATCCTTAAGGTTTATGTATGAAGTGAAATGGACATTAAGTTTGGGGAAACGAGGTAGGGCAAAGGGCAGTTAAGAATCCTTTGTCAAATACCCATAAACAAGAAGGTCTCAAATATTAAGAAGAAAAATATAATAATCATGAGATAGGGCAAACTATTTACTTAGTGACAATACTTAAACAAATAGACATTCAAGAAAAACATTCCAATGAAATATAGAAGGCGAAAAACTCATTTAAATTCTAGTGATTTGGGCTTTAGAAAACATTTAAGATAAAAAAATAACTTTAATAAATCAAAGAAGGAACTCCTAAACATTGTTGATCAAGCTACAAAATAACTTTGAGGCAAACTGATAGGCATGGACAAAGGGCAAGGTCAGAATAAGACCTCCTCGGCTTAACCTAACACGTAATACTTCAAAGATATATTTCAAAAAAGAGTTTAGATAGCATCAAATAAGCAAGGCTTGCCATAGAACATATTTGGAAACTAGAATATTAATCCATTGATGAAATAAAAAAGCTTAGGGAGTCTAAGGAGCAATCAAGAATTCCTTAAATGTCCTAGCAGCGGAAAACATCAAGGCAATAGAAGGCAAGAAAGACTAAGGTGCTTCAAACAACATTTCTTAGCCTATAATTTTCTGTTCTATTGCATATAGAAGGATGAAACATAATGATAAACAAGGAAACATGAAAAAATTAGAGACACATCACCATTAACCAAGCTCAGGGATCCTGCAAGCAAGCTTCATCATCATCAATCAAAGAAAATCATCCACAAGCTCCACAACACCAAATTGCTCTTCAACCTCAAAAAACCATGTATTGCTCTCAAAGCTCATCAAATGCCAACATTTACAATGAATCCCTCATGCTCTATTTAACTCAGAAAAGGTGGGAAAAAACCCTAGATAGGGTTGGAAAATGTCAAAATCACTCATAAATGTCATTAATTCCCAAGAGACCATGCAAGGCCCAAGGCACAAAGTATCCCATGAAATAAATTCCAAAATAACTTCTAGCACCTAATTCTAGAGTGATTTTCCTTAAAAAACACTAAAATATGATTTTACAATAAATGAGTGTGTTTTGTTGACTTTTGGCCAAAAACACACTACACAGTCCATTTGCACAGCGCCACCTCAGGCAGAAAATAGGTACTTTTGCAACCAAGTTTTGGACCCCTTCCCGATGTCAGATTTTGCTCTGTGATGGCTCGTTGGAAAGCTTGATGAGTATACTTTCGAGAAATTCTTGTATCTTCTTGATACATCTCGTGTAGCTTGTTAAAATTCCAAA
This sequence comes from Pinus albicaulis, assembly GCA_034641835.2. Lineage (NCBI taxonomy): Eukaryota > Viridiplantae > Streptophyta > Pinopsida > Pinales > Pinaceae > Pinus > Pinus albicaulis. The sequence goes on along the minus strand of CM076582.1, from coordinate 184,796,465 downwards.
ATCCCAACACTGCTATTAGCTTAGTGCCAAGTCTGAAATAGAGGCAGATACGTGAAAAATGAGGGGTTTTTTGACCTTTTGAGGGGTCAAACTACTCCAATTTCTCTGAAACTTGGTCAGAATAACGTGATAGCCATGAGAATTCAAAAAATTTTAGGTTTCCCCTTTTAGGATGCTCCAGGGATTAGTGTAGTGCCAGTGGCGTTGCGCTAATAGGCCTTCAAAATCACAATAAAAAAAAAGTTGCCCAAATTCCTTCAAAATTGGTGGAAGCCTCCTTCAAGGGGTTTGGGAGACCTGTTGAGAAGCTGAATCCAAAACTCCAATTTAGCTTGGTCTTTTCCCTCTTTTAGTGTTTGAATTTCAATGAGGGCTTCCTTCAGTTTCACACTATTAATCTTTCTTTTCAAGGCATAGTGTTTTGTCATTTTGTTTTGTAAGCCAAGGTCTCTTTTCATCTTTTTCATGTACTTGTGCTCATTCTTGTAGTAATCGATGATGTATTGTTCCATGCTAAGAATCCTTTGCAGGTCTTTAACATTTTATTTTTGGCTTTGAAGGAATATGCTATGAGCCCTTTCCTTGTCTTCATTCTCACTATCCAAGTCAATGATGCCAGGCTCTTGTTTAAGATCTTTCTTACCTTTCCTACCTCTTTTCACCTTTTTTTTGCCTTTTTCAATCTTTGGAGCTAAGGTGGAGGGTATGGTCGCTTGCCTTTTGGAGGTAGCAAACACTAGTCTAGGCCCTCCTTGGAATGCTGATGAGAAAAGAGTGAGTTTAGTATTGCTAGTGTCTCCATCATGGCACTTACCCTTGTTGTTGTGATATTCAATTTGACTATGAGCCCCTTTATTATTTTCATTACCCTCATGGCTATTATGAACCTTTTCTCCTTTGCTGTCTTGCTCATCATTTAAAATTGTTTCTGGGGTGTATTTGTTGTATTCATTTCCTGCATTGTCCCCACTGTCACCATATTCATCATTTGCATGCTCATTGCCTCTTTCTTCATTGTCTACCTCTGTATTATCATTTTTGTCATTATCACTGAGAGGCTGATCTTTGTCATGACTGTCATGACTATCTTCTTCATTGATGTTTGTTCTTTACTGTCTTCTTTCTCAGTGTCATTCTCTTCCTCTCTGTCATTGTTTTGCTCACTTTCATCTGCCCCTGACATGGTGCTAGGAGATGTTTGTGGACCAAATAGGGTTTGGAGGAGAAAAATGAAGATGGGGATGATGGCAACCTTTACAAGTGAGTGATACGGAGGCAAGTGTATGACTGAGATTAGAGCTCAAGGTGGCTTCTCTTGAAAATGAATTTGCAAACACCCTAAATCATTCTCTCTCAAAAGACATTTAGTTTGTTCGAGGAGGTAAAAACAGAGTCTCACTTCGCATTTAAGACCTAGGGTTTTCACAACTAGGGTTTGATAATTTCATAGACACCAAATTATAAAAATTTCTTGGAGGACAAGGGGGAGAGGCCACCTACCAACTTTAACTCTTCTGTAGCCCTTCGAATGCAACTTGGAGGATTAATTTTAGCCTTGGGGCAAGTTATTTCCTTATTTGAGGAGCCTATGAATTAGCACAGCGCCGAAAGTTGTGCCCGTGGATTATCGCAGCGCCACTTATTCGCGTAGTGCCAAAAAATGGTCCACTTGCAGCCAAGTTTTTATGACCTTCTCGATGTCAGATTTGGGCCCGTGATAGCTCGTTGGTAAGCTTAACCTGTCTAATTTCCAAATGAAAATTTTTTCGCTGATTGGAATTGATTTACCCTGTCAAAAGTTGATTTTCTCAAGACTGGTCAAAAGTGCTGAGTGATGGTGTAGAAATGCAAAGTGCTGGTGTAGACCACTTTTGGATGCCTTCCTCAATTCCAAATTGAGCTCATGATAGCTCATTGGAAATATCTTCAAGTCTAGTTTTCCTTTGTTCCTTCCTCAATTCCAAATTGAGCTCATGATAGCTCATTGGAAATATATTCAAGTCTAGTTTTCCTTTGTTCCGTCAAGCAAGTCATTTGGACACTCCAGCTGTGAGAAAACCTGATTTTCGCAAGGTCACTCCAGCAGTGCATCAATTCTCCTGTGACACCTATATTTTTGACATTGCTCCCAAACCATGATACTTGTGTAAAAAATGAAGGAGGTTTTTCTTCTTGGACCTATGATTGGACAAAAAACTCTCTCACTTTTGTCAAATTCATCTCTTTTTGGTCAGAAACATAGTTTGAAGAAAAAATGGCCTTAGGTGTGGCAAATGATTTGTCCTTTGGAATGAATTCTTGGAAAATGACGGAGGCATGATGTTTATGAGTTGGTATGGTTTAATGCTTGCTGATATGATCTATCATATGGATCCTTTTCTTCTATGCATCATTTCCATAGCAAACCCTAGCTTAGTTGGAAGAGGAAATTAGGGTTTGGTGTAGGGGATTTAGGACTGCCTTGTAGAGGGAGGGAAATGAAGGCGATAAGGGTTGTATAAATTCTTGGGGAAATTTTTGGGAATAGGGATAGGTGTTATAGAGTAGGGAAAAGTGGAATTTCAAGAATTGAGTGAGGGGAAGGGTTCCAAAAGGGAAAAACACAGGCCTAGTCTCAAAAATTGTCAAATTGTGGCAATAGACTAGGTTTTGTAGAAAAATGATGATTTTGAGGGATAGGAATGATGGGAATGATTTATGAAGGTATATTAAGGATAGGGGAAGGTGTAAGAGCATAATTATACAAGCCTTGTTGATGATTTAACCATGGAAGTCATGAAACCAAGAAAATTTTCCTCAAAAACCCTTGTTTTCCTGTCTCCCTTGCTGCAAGATGTCATCATTGAGTAGCAGACCTCTTACCTTATCAATTTATTCTGTTGGTTGGCCTCTTATTTCTTCTACAAAAGTGTCAAGATAACCCATTACCTTATGTGCAGACTTTGAAGCTGAATGGTAGTCTTTTTTGGAGATGATGACCTTGAAACACATGAAACCCTAATTGACTTAGTTTGGATTCTTTGACCTCTCTTTGACTGAAAATTGGTTTGGAATCTTCAAGTGTAAAAATAGAGTATTGAAAAAGTGGTGTATTGAAGATCCAAAATCCAATGTACTTTATTTATTTAAAGAGTCTACAGAGATAGTTTAGAGACCATCAATGCTTGATGTATCCGGGAAACACAAGAGTGAGTAAGTTTGTTGGTGATCCTAGGTGGCAAGTGGAAGAATTAGGCAAGACAAAACAGAGTGCTAAGGTTAGGGGTGACATAATATAGAAAAAATGAGTGGTATGAGCCCATGATGGGTCTTCTGGGATTGGTGAGCTGAGCATGACATGATGGGATAATGAAATAGTGAAAAATTTATCCTAAGGATAATGAAGGCATTGAGATTTCTATAAATCACAATATTCATGAATTTTGTTTCTAGACATCTAGGATAAGCATTTGGTCATCTACAAAGGAAAAAATTACTGATGACTAACAGTGGCTCCACTTGGTGAGGGCAGCTCCTTTTCAGGAGGTGTCCATAACTTTAGATTTCTGGTTTTATGGAGACCAGTGCCTCATTGATTTGGCAGATTTTTACTTCTGTTCATTTGCTGATGCTTCTGTGAAGTTGTAATTTCAATAATTTGAAAACATGATTATGTCAACTTCATCTTTACCTACTCAACCTACTTGCCTAACATTTTTTCTTCCTTGGGTGCACTTGAACTGGCAAACCCTTGACATTATTTTATTTTGAAAGCAAAAAACAAACTATCTACTTCTATCTTATCGCTTCCAAGAGTTCAAATTATGCTAATGAACTCTTTTTATTCTCTACCTAGAATTAGGCTGTATGACAGACTTCATTCTCTAAGCTATTTGACATGAAACTGAAAGCATGGTTTAAATCAGGATTAGGCAATCTAACTTACCATGGTTTGTGGCATTAGGACAAGCTGCACACAAACATTATTTTTGCATAAAATAAAACTAGAAAAATAAGGGTTGTGATATATCATTTGCTATGCATCCCCATCTTTCTCCTTGGTTCAGTTTTGAGCATGTGGAACCAGTATCTTTCACTCCTAATCTATCCCTTTTGACAAGTCAAGTTTGAATTTTTTGACAATCTCTTTTTCACTAACTTACCAACACAAAATTAAAAACATGTTTCAGCCATGATTAGGCTAGATGACGGAAACAAGATCTTATTTTTGAACCAGCAGTGACATTTAGGCTTGCACACTTTCAGTATTACTATTTTTTGGGTATGGGGCTGTACCTCTTTTTCAAATATGCCCTCTTTTTCCTTCTTTTTATGTTTTTGAGTTTTTTCTCTCTTTTTGGTCAAAACAATCTAAAACTAAAGGTAGAAAGATGCTCATAGTGCTGAGATTATTTACTTGCATATCTATCCTAATCTAACCTATACATGATATACATTCAACTGGTGAACTCTCTTTTCCAATACAACCAATCAAGCAGATGATTCCATGAGGGATCTTGGTTTAGCTTTTCGAGTGTTTTGAAAAAATCAAAAGGCCACTCCCACTTCATTTGTGTTTGAACAACAATGCCTAAAATGTTCTTGAAATTCTGCATCAAACTGCTCTTGACATGTTTTACTCCCTCTTAAAATGTCTCTAACAAATCAACAAAGGGATCTTGAAACAATACATGAATGTGAAGATTTGGAAAATAAGCTTGATCTAGGACTACTTCTTCCTCCACTTGGCTGAGCTTATGACTCTTTTGGTAAAGAAACTCTTCCTCTTCCTCATGATCATTTGAACTGGTAGATTCATCATAGATTGCAATGTTTCCCTCTAGCACACTTGATATGGTCTGATAGAGTGGGATGAAATCTATGTGAAGGTCATCATATTGATGAGCAGGAGCACTCTTTGATAATAAATCTTCCCAAGAAGGTAGTGTAAAAAATATCATGTGATTATCAACTTCTAAGCCTTCATCTGCAATTTTTAATTCAATGGAGCTTGGTGGGTGCAGATCTGGAGATAAGGAGGATTCCATGTTCCAAATGATCTCCTCAACCATTTTAGGAGAAGGCTTCTTTTTGACAATTTGCTCAAGAAGTTCATCATCATCCTCAACCTCAACATCAAAGCTGAAAGACTTCTGATTTCCAATTATGTGAAAGTTATTTCTGATGAATTGAAGTGAAGTAGAGCAAAGAGTCAGAGACTCTTCACTTACTTCTAAACTTTCAAGGATTTCTTCATCAATGTCATATGTGAACTTTCAGGATGCCAATTTCCTAAATCTACATCAATGTTTAAAAGGTATTGTATGAGATCTTCAGATTGATCACAACAATTTTAAGCTAATGATAAAGATGAAAATTTTTCTTTATAATTCTCATAAAATACCTTATGGAAGTCTTTTAAAGAAAACAAACTAGTAGGCTTCAACCATTCATACCATTCCCTTGCCTTGCCCTCTAATGTTGCCATAAACATTTTCATGAGGCAGTCCTCGTGCCATTCAACCTTTAACCTCCATACATGTATATGAAATTTGATGAGATGTAACAAGGGGTCATCACATTTTTCATCTTGAAATATAGGGAGGTTTTTTATGCAATTTATCTAAGGGATTTTATGTGGAAATCTAGGGATATGGTCTCTGTTCATCAGAACATATCTTCTTTGTATCCTTGCATCAATGTTTATAAATCAGAAAGGGTCACTGTATCTTTTCAACCAGTCTAGAGTTCTCTACCAGTGGAGTCTTTAGGTCTATTGAGGGTTGTGGAGTCGCTAGGTGGAAGATTTCAACTTTGCTGTCCATCATCAACATGATTGGGATTGCTTAATGCATTCCCAGGGGAGTTTATGAGAACTAGTGGGGTCAACAGGGCTATGAAGACCAGTAGAGTCACTAGGTGGATGATGTTTACTATTTTAAGGATGTTCTTGTTGTCCACCATCAACAACTGAATACCAATCTAAGGATGTTTGTAGGTTTTCTAAGGTCCTAAGGAATACTTAGTTTTTCACTAACTTAGAAGGCCCCACTGTGATTTCCATAATGTTAGTGTCCCATGATTTAGCAGATTGGTAGAAAAAATTCACAGGGTAACATGAAACCAGTCTTTAGAGTTCTAGGACCTAGCCTTCCTGGATTGAGATAGGGCTCTCTCTGTTTGCAAAGGATATGAACTTCTTTGCTTTATATGGTTGATTTTAGGCTAGTTGTTAAGTGTAGGGTTTTGTTGTTTGTTTTGGTTGGGTAAGATGAAATAGGTAGAATAGGTGGAGTGAGAGATCATCAAATCATTGGGCTATGGAGTCTATGAAAGTCATGGATATATCAACAGTGAGTCAGAGTGCATCACAAGGAAAATCTAGTTTGGTCAATGGATCCTTAAGGTTTATCTGTGAAGTGAAATGGACATTAAGTTTGGGGAAACAAGGTAGGGCAAAGGGCAGTTAAGAATCCTTTTTCAAATACCCATAAACAAGAAGGTCTCAAATATTGATAAGAAAAAGATAATAATCATAAGATAGGGCAAAAAATTTACTCAGTGACAATACTTAAACAAATAGACATTCAAGACAAACATTCTAATGACATATAGAAGGTGAAAAACCCATTTAACTTCTAGTGATTTCACCTTCAAGATTTAGAAAACATTTAAGATAACAAAATAAATTTAATCAATCAAAGAGGGAACTCCTAAACATTGTTGATCAAGCTACAAAATAAATTTTAGGCAAACTGATAAGCATGGACAAAGGGAAAGATAATAACAAGACCTCCTTGGCTTAACCTAACAAGTAATACTTCAAAGAGAGATTTAAAAACAGAGTTTAGATAGCATCAAATAAGCAGGGCTTGCCATAAAACATATTTGAAAACTAGAATATTAATCCATTGATGAAATAAACAAGCTTAGGGAGTCTAAGTAGCAATCAAGAATTCCTTAAAATGTCCTAGCAGAGGAAAACATCAAGGCAATAAAACGCAGGAAGGACTAAGGTGCTTCAAACAACATTTCTTAGCCTATACTTTTCTGTTCTACTGCATATAGAAGGATGAAACATAATGATAAACAAGAAAACATGAACAAATTAGAGACACATCGCCATTAACCAATCTCAGGGATCCTGCAAACAAGCTTCATCATCATCAATCAAAGAAAATCATGCACAAGCTGCACAACACCAAATTTCTCTTCAAGCTAAAAAAAACCATGTATTGATCTCAAAGCTCATCAAATGCCAACATTTACAATGAAGCCCTCATGCTCTATTTAACTCAGAAAAGGAGGGTAAAAACACTAGATAGGGTTGGAAAATGTCAAAATCACTCATAAATGTCATAAATGCCCAAGAGACCATGCAAGGCCCAAGGCACAAAATATCCCATGAAATAAATTCCAAAATAACTTCTAGCATCTAATTCTAGAGTGATTTTCCTTAAAAAACACTAAAATATGATTTTACAATAAATAAGTGTGTTTTTTTGACTTTTGGCCAAAAACACACTACACAGTCCATTTGTGCAGCGCCACCTCAGGTAGAAAATAGGTACTTTTGAAACCAAGTTTTGGACCCATTCCTGATGTCAGATTTTGCTCTGTGATGGATCGTTGGAAAGCCTAATGAGTATAATTTCTAAAAATTCTTGTATTTTCTTGATACATCTCCCTTAGCTTGTTAAAAATTCCAGAATTCCAACACTGCTAGTAGCGCAGCGCCAAGTCTGAAAAAGAGGCAGAAAGGTGAAAAATGAAGGATTTTTTGATCTTTTGAGGCGTCAAAATGCTCTAATTTATTTTAAAATTGGTGAGAATAATATGCTAGCCATGATAAGTCCAAAAATTTCAAGTTTCACCTTTGAGGATGCTCCAGGGACTAGTGTAGCGCCAGTGGCACTAAGCTAATAGGCCTTCAAAATCACAAAAAAGAAAAAGTTGCCCAAATTCCTTCAAAATTGGGGGAAGCCTCCTTCATGGGGTTTGGGAGACCTATTGAGAAGATGAATCCAAAACTCCAAATTTAGCTTGGTATTTTCCCTCTTTTAGTGTTTGAATTTCAATGAGGGCTTCCTTGAGTTTGGCACCAGTGAGCTTGTTTTTCAAGACATAATGTTTTGTCAATTTCTTTTGTAAGCCAAGGTCTATTTTCATCTTCTTCATGTACTTGTGCTCATTCTTGTAGTAATAGATGATGTATTGTGCCATGCTAAGACTCCTTTGTAGGTCTTTAATCTTTTCTTTTGGCTTTTAAGGAATATGCTATGATCCCTTTCCTTGTCTTCATTCTCACTATCCAAGTCAATGATGCGAGGCTCTTGTTTAAGCTCTTTCTTACCTTTCCTACCTCTTTTCACCTTTTGTTTACCTTTGTCAATATTTGGAGCTAAGGTGGAGGGTATGGTCCCTTGCCTTTTGGTGGCAGCAAACACTAGTTTAGGCCCTCCTTGGTATGGCGATGAGAAAAGAGTGAGTTTAGTCTTGTTGGTGTCTCCATCATGGCACTTGTTGGAGCGGGGTCTCCTAAAAAGCTGCAAAAATGGTCCATTTTGATTACTTTTGATTATATTTAGTATAGCGCAGGGGTTTTGGGGCGGGTCAAAGCCCTGAACGCATTGTAATGGGTCAAAGGGTAAACTAGGGGTACGAAAACCATGGGTTGCAGACCATAGGAAAGTCGGAGCTACATTGTTATAAATAGAGATGTATTTTGTATCGAAAAGGATAGGAATTGATGAGATATTGATACGATCTATTGCTTAAGCGGTATTTTTTTGTTTTTGGGAACAGACTCCTATTGGCTGTGTGCGCGGAGATCCTAGTCCAGTTGTGTGCGGACCCTGCTGCTATGTGCGTAGGCTGGGAAGGGAATTGTAAGGAAATATTGATGAATGAATGCATGTGAAGGATTATTAGAGATCTGAATCAGTGAGTTCTATTATGTGAATTGCTGATAATTGCTATGTTATGTATTTTCTGTCTTTAAGATGCGAAAGGTCTGTGTACTGAGCTCTTGGATCTAGATCTATTATGTTCAGTTTATGTACTGCTATGCTGATGATATAATAAGCCTATAACTGTAGATCTAGTGCATTTTGATGCGAATAGGAACATAATTAACTATGTGCAGGACAAGGTAATCCAGGAATTATAGAAACAGGACGTAGCCCTGCTTGCCTTACCCATCCTTTCTCAGGGTGCGGAAACTTGGTTTGAGCACCCACCCATGCTAATTCGGGTGAGAATGTGACCTGTGAAAGAAGGTCACTGCTGAAAGGGCCAGTAGTATAGGGATTTGTTGGCAAACCTTGCACACCGAACCTGGGTTAGGACCCCTCAAGACAACAACACCGACCCTTGCTGCTGTGATATTCAATTTGAATATGAGCCCCTTTATTATTTTCATTACCCTCATGGCTGTTCTGAACCTTTTCTCCTTTTCTATCTTGCTCATCATTTAGGATTTTTTCTGGGGTGTCTTTGTTGTCTTCATTTCCTGCATTGTCCCCACTGTCACCATCTTCATCATTTGTATGCTCACTGCCTCTTTCTTCATTTTATGCCTCTGTATTATCATTTTTGTCATTATCACTGAGAGGCTGATATTTTTCATGACTATCATGACTGTTGTCATGACTGTCATGACTATCTTCTTCCTTGCTATTTTTTTCTTTACTGTCTTCTTTCTCAGTGTCATCCTCTTCCTCTTTATCATTGTTTTGCTCAGTGTCATCTGCCCCTGACATGGTGCTAGGAGATGTTTGTGGACCAACTTGGGTTTGGAGGAGCAAAATGAAGATGGTGATGATGGAAACCCTTACAAATGGGTGATTCAGAGGCAACTGTATGACTATTTTTAGGGCTCAAGGTGGCTTCTCTTAAAAATTAATTTGCAAACACCCTATCTCATTCTCTCTCAAAAGACACTTAATTTGTTGAAGGAGGTCAAAACAAAGGCTCACTTTGCATTTATGACCTAGGGTTTGAACAAATAGGGTTTGATAATTTCATAGACACCAAATTATGAATATTTTTTGGAGGACAAGGGGGAGAGGCCACCTACCAAATTTAACTCTTTTTCAACCCTTTGAATGCAACTTGGAGGATGAATTTTAGCCTTAGGGCAAGTTATTTCCTTGTTTGAGGAGCCTCTGCATTAGCACATCACCTGCAGTTGTGCCTGTGGATTAGTGCAGTGCTAGCCAGTCGTACTCGTGGATTAGTGTACTGCTGAGTAGTCGTGCCCATGAATTAGCGCGGTGTCGGGCAGTCGTGCCCATGGATTAGCGCAGTGCCAAAAAAGGGTCCACTTGTAGCCAAGTTTTGATGGCCTTCCAAATGTTGGATTTGGGCCTGTGATAGCTCGTTGGAAATATTAACCTGTCTACTTTCAAAATAAACCATTTTTCCCCTGATTGGAATTGATTTACCCTATCAAAAGTTGAGTTTCCCAATATTGGTCAAAAAGTGCTGGGTGATGGTGCATAAATGGAGAGTGCTGGTGTATACCAATTTTGGATGCCTTCCTCAATTCCAAATTGAGCTCATGATAGCTCATTGGAAATATATTAAAGTATAGTTTTCCTTTGTTCCATCAAAAAAGTCATTTGGACTCTCCAGCTGTGAGAAAACCTAATTTTTCCAAAGTCATTCTAGCAGTGCATCAATTCTCCTGTGACACTTGTATTTTGACATTGCTCCCAAACCATGATACATGTGTAAAACCTGAAGGAAATTTTTCTTCTTGAACCTATGATGGATAAAAACCTCTCTCACTTTTGTCAAATTCATCTCTGTTTGGTCAGAAACATAGTTTGAAGCAAAATCGGCCCCAGGTGTGGCAATTGATTTGTCCTTTGGAATGAATTCTTGGAAAATGATGGAGGAATTATGTTTATGAGTTGGTATGGATTTATTATTGCTGATATGATCTATCATATGGATCCTTTTCTCCTATTCCTCCTTTCCATAGCAAACCCTAGCTTAGTTGGAAGAGGAAATTAGGGTTTGGTGTAGGGGATTTAAGACTGCCTTGTAGAGGGAGGGGAATGAAGGGGTTAAGGGTTGTATAAATTCTTGGGGAAATTTTGGGGAATAGGGATAGATGTTAGAGAGTAGGGGAAAGTGTAATTTCAAGAATTGAGTGAAGGGAAGGGGTCAAAAAGGGAAAAACACAGGCCTAGTCTCAAAAAGTGTCAAATTGTGGCAATAGACTAGGTTTTGTAGAAAAATGATGCTTTTGAGGGATATGAGTGATGGGAATGGTTTATGAAGGAATATTAAGGATATGGGAATGTGTAAGAGAATTAGGATACAAGCCTTGTTGATTATGTAACCATGGAAGTCATGAAACCAAGAAAATTTCCCTAAAAAACGTTAGTTTTCCTGTCTCCGTTGCTGCAAGATGTCATCATTGAGTAGAAAAACTCTTACCTTATCAATTTCTTCTACTGGTTGGCCTCTTATTTCTTTTGAAAAAGTTTCAAGATAGCCCATTACCTTATGTGCATACTTTGAAGCTGAATGTAGTATTTTTTGGAGATGATGACCTTGAAACACATGAAACCCTAATTGACTTAGTTGGGATTCTTTGACCTCTCTTTGACTGAAAATTGGTTTGGAATCTTCAAGTGTAAAAACAAAGTATTGAAAAAGTGATGTATTGAAGATCCAAAATCCAATGTACTTTATTTATCTAAAGAGTCTACAGAGATAGTTTAGAGACCATCAATGCTTGATGTATTCGGGAAACACAAGAGTGAGTAAGTTTGTTGGTGATCCTAGGTGGCAAGTGGAGGAATTAGGCAAGCAAAAACAAAGTGTTAAGGTTAGGGGTGACAGAATATAGAAAAAATGAGTGGTATGATCCCATGATGGGTCTTCTGGGATTCGTGAGCTGAGCATGACATGATGGGATAATGAAATAGTGAAAAATTTATCCTAAGGATAATGAAGCCAGTGAGATTTATAGAACTCACAATATTCATGAATTTTGTTTCTATAAATCTAGGATAAGAATTTAGTCATCTACAAAGGCAAAAATTACTGATGACTAACATGAAACACCTGTGTGCTAAACAACACAACAGACTTAGCTGAACAGCTGAAGCGTGCAGAAAGTCGTAAACGACAATACAATATCAATATTCAGAATGCCTTCTATGACTGCCATCCATTTCATTTTATTATTGTGAGCCCTCACACCCTTGGCCCCACACAATAATGATGCTGCACACTTGGCCATAAACCTCCATAATGACTGCATTGTCCTCCACTATCTCCACTACATCCATGCAGACTGTGTTGTTGATTTGGTCATCTTGATCCCATCCACATGCATTGGCCCAAATTCATACTAAGAAGTGGTTTATTCATCTTGAACCCATCCATATGCATTGATCACATTCACACTAAGAAGTGATTTATTCCTACTAAAGGGATTTATGGTTCCCTAGACCCTCTTATTCATCTATCTTGTTACGAAAAACTAAAATTAATATTCCAATTAGCTAAAAGATAATTAGGAATATTACAAATAGGGATTAAAGATGGATCAATATCTCTCAAACCATGATGTTTTTTGAAAAATAAAGAATTTTTTTTGTTCTTTGGCATGTTATGAGAAAAACCCTCCATTTTTTCAAAATACTTTCCCATTTGCACAAAATCCAAGTTTGAAGTTGATCACTCAAAATATGCAGAAGCGTAGCGCACTCTGAGTAGAAGTGTAGCGCCTACTTTGAGAGGGATTTTGGAGGCATTCTTAGAGGATTTTGGGGATTCAAGTGGTACGTTTTGAAATTTTAGGATGTCTGCTACAAAATGGACTCATCAAGCACTGCAAACCCCTTCTCCAAACCCCAAAAAATTTGATTTGAAGACAACATGTCCAAAAGTGCAAAAAATGATCTAGAGAAACTGTATGTTGAGAATTTATCTCAAACCGTAACACTTGTGTAGACACTAAAGGAGGTTTTTGTTCTTTAGCCTATTATTGAGAAAAACCTCTTTCAATTTTGGAAAATTTATCTCCATTTCTTCAGAAACTGATTTTGAAGGAAAAATGTCCTTGTGTGCAATGTAAACCCTAGCAAATGATCACGGAGCTCTAAAAATGATGCCATGGGTCTGATTTGGCTCAAACCTGGAATGGTGGTCTCCCTTGTAAATCTTCTTTTCACCCTCCATAGTGCTTGTGAACAGGATGAAACCCTAGCTAGATGGAGTGGGTAGGGAAAGTGGATTTTGGGAAAATAGGGGATAGGGATAGGGTGACTCTAGGGGCTGAGATGAGGTGTAAGGAAGTTGAGGAAAATTTCAAAAAAAATTGATACAATAGGGTAATGTGTTAGCTTAAGGATGCATGTGTAATTAATTGAAATGGGTATGGGGAAGTGGGTCAAAATAGAAAACACATAGATTTTCCAGTTTTTCTATGAAAGTGTAGTGAGGAGTTAGGGTTTTGATGAAAGATGGGTAAAGGGGACTGTGAGTGATAGGATATGTTGGGGTAGGGTTTTTTAAGGGTTTGTGAGGGATGAGTGAAGGTTTATATGGTACGAAAAATGGTCCCCAATCGTTAAAACCAATCAAGGAAGGAGAAACCCTAGAAGGGAGGAGAGAAAAAAACTTAATGATAACACACACTCATACAATAGTGAAATGACTTGAAGAAGGATTTCAAATGCCAAATTACTAGTTTTTGAGGTCATATGAGGTTTGAATAGCAATTTTGAAGCTTGAGAAGTTGATTTAGAAGCCAAATTCCAAAAGCATAGCACACTCCAAGATGCGTAGTGCAGGTTTCCAGATGCATAGCAGAGCATTCCAGAAGCGTAGCAGAGCATTCCAAAAGCATAACACAACCTTCCAGATGTGTAGAAGAGCTCTCTTTAGAGAAATTTTCTTGATTTTATTCCAATCCTTGACAATTATGGAGTGAGCTGAAGGTAAGAGAAGAGATCTACCAAACATGAAAATAAAAAATGAGGTGAATAAGCCTTATTTACTCTTTATAATATCTTGAAATGACATTTTTTTCCTTTTAGTGAAACCAAAAATTTGAGGAAACTTTTGCCTCTTTGAAACAATTTGACAATGTAACAAACTTTTAAATTAGACAAACATGCTTACTTTATTTCCCTACCTATTCTAACTCCCTTTAAATGACTTGTATGATGAAAATAAAGTCTTGTTTTCCCTATTTGATGACATAATTGGAATTTTTAGTGGCGAAAAAAGGACACTTAGACATAGACCTAGATGGAAATGGAGTGACTGATCTATAACCGTAGATTTAAAATGAATGGCATGACCTCTGAGATGATTATATCCATGAATGGGATGAGGGGAGTAGCATTTTAAACCTAGAACATATTTGGTGACCAAAATTTATTTGAAAACTTGTTTGAAAAGACAAATTTTTGACCTAGGACTACTAAAAAGTAAACTAAAATAACATATTTGATCACTGAAAATATTAAAACTAACAATACCTTTCATGAAATGGGACTTTGAGTTATGAGATGTAACCTTCACTCGACCGGGGGTAATGGCTACATCATTGTGGAGGTAGACTATTTTACCAAGTGGGCTGAGGTGATTCCTACATATAATACCACTGACGAAACCACTGCTTTCTTTCTCTTCAATCATGTCATTACAAGGATTGGTGTACCAAAGGATATATATACAGACCATGGGAAGCATTTCTATAATCATGTGATGTATGATTTCACTGCCAAGTTGGGACTTCACCATGAAAACTCAACTTCCTACTACCGACGCAAGTCAAAGAAATCAACAAAGTCTTGAAAATTAAGCTTCAACGCAATATAGGGATCCACAAATCGGATTGGCATCTTATCCTTTATGCAGCCTTGTGGGCATATCAAACCTCTATATGGATTGCTACCATATTCACACTATTTCAATTGGTGTATGGTCTAGAAGCAATAATTTCTATTGAGTGAAAAATTCTGTCTCTGAAACATGTTTTCTAACTCCTCCCTGCCACTTCCATAGAAGAAGAGTGTATATTACATCTAACACGCTTAGATGAATCCCAACGTGATTCTACGATGGACAAGGAGTCCCATAAGAAACACATTAAGCACGATATGATCAGAATGTCAAGCCTCGTGCCTTCTCAGAAGGTGACTGTGTCTTGTTGTATAGCTAGGAATTTGATAATTTAGGATCTGGGAAGTTCGAGCCGATGTGGCTAGGCCCATGCATTGTTAAACATGTTCTTGCTAAAGGGGCCTACAAGCTTGTTGATTTTGATGGAGTTCCATTGTCGCAACCCGGAAATGGGATGTACCTCAAAAAATACTATGCTTAATTCATTTTTTCATAGTTCATTATGTACATATTTTCTATATGTGTGTTGAGTGTGTTTGCAATGTGTTCCCTTCAGATTTTCCTATTGTCTCTGTTAATATTTCTTTACATTCGGTTTACATATGTTGGTGTCCCTTCAACCATATTTTGGTTATGTTGATGTCACTAGTCATAGTACTCAGAACCTTTCCTTTGTAGCAGCATGATCCGAGTGGCGAGTTAGTGAGTTTGCAATGTATTTTTATAGGCCGCTGTACCAATAACATCGCTGAGTATAGTGCAGTGTTTGAACTGTTGTCTAATGCTATTTCTCAAGGTTGAATCACAACTTATAATACTACACTTGAATAATGTCTATTCAGTTAGAAGTCTGACTATGCTTCATATGTTTTTAAGGGTCTGCCTTCTGTAAATACATTTTTATTATATCCAATATCAACACATTCCTATTAGTCTGAGCACATTGACAAATGCATTGGAAAGTCATGTTTTAGACATAAATTTACGACATATGTAATTTAAATTCAATCACATCACATAAATTTAACAAGATAATATAATGCAAAAGAAACACCGATAGATAGATAATTGTATATATAAAGTTTTTTTTTACAAAAACATGTGCCCAAGACACATATGGCCACATGGCCTATCATATCAAAAAACATACATGTAGTTAAAATATGGCTATATAGCCTCCTAGTAGACTAATCCTGATGGTTCTCATGATAAAAAACAACCGCATGAGCTACTTTACGTAGTATCTTGCTAATACGCTCATACACGCCAATGGTATGGTGCTACAGTCTTATAGGGATCTGGTTGACCCTAGTCTCTGGTATGCTCTAGGTTAATCCCTACACATGTTTCTCAAAATATTTAATAGTCTCAGCCACATTGAGATCCTACAATACCTCTCGTCCCCTTGGAACAACCTAATCTCTAACCTGAGCCTGTTGTGGGTCTCTAGGATCTTGAAGATATGATGAACCCACTGGTCGAATGGGTCCAATTTCTGCATGTAGAAATCGATAATTATTCTTGGATACATGAAAAATATTGTTTTTTTGTAAAGATAAAAATAAAAAAAACAGTCAAAATTTTTCTTTACTTATAACACCCCATTTCTTGCCTTCAAAAAGCATGAGCTCTCGGTCTCCATGAAAATCCATACCGACATACATAAAATCCTCAATCATAATGATCTGCATGCACAAACATAAGAAGAAGACTAGTATGAAACTCATGGAAGATGGGACTGCATGTCTGGACATGAGATCCACCCATCGTCTCATCCTTGGAGCTCTGGGATTCGGAAGCTCGAGTGAGATATGTTGTGGGTGGAGTAATGGAATCTATTCCAAGTCGAATGAGATCAAAATAGAACCATACCAATCACCCATATCTTGCCTTGGTGAGTTGTTCTTTCATGTTTTCCAACACCCCCTCACTCTAGTTGAATATTGTCATCTATATGCACTCTAATGCATATTGAATTTGGGACCTGTTAGCTAAATGCAAGGTGATACTGCTGGCCAATCTAGAAATGATGAATAGGATTGTCCTGAGAGGCAAATGGGCCACATCCTTTATACTGATTTTCACATCCTTTGTTGACTAGGATCAAGGTCTACAATGTGCAACAATATAGTCCTTGACAGTCTCTTCACCCCTTGTCAAACTATATAGCGAGATAGGGGATCCTATCCTCGATAAACCTATCAAGAAGTGAATATCTTCCATTTTTATGCTAAGCATATTGATGAGCCCTGGTATTGCACCAAGGATGTTGTAACTCCCAAGGGCTTCTCAGCTTCAATTATCAACCTGGGGTTTGTAAAAACTAAGAGGTGATAGTGCTATATGCACAACATGTTAAGTTATATACATGTCACCCTCATTCATGAAATCATATTAAGGTGTTCAAAGACCACTCCTCCAACTAATTACAGTGAAAATTTCTTATGAAAGCATAAATGAACATGATTCTAACTACAAAGGTGAAAATTCCATTAATCAAATGTAAATTCTAATTGAATTGCATGAAATTAAAAAAGGCTAATCTATTTGCAGAAGTAAATCATGCTAATATACTTGCACAATTTATTTAAATCCATAGCCTACTTTATTTTATCATTTATCTAATTACACTTGCTTGAAAACAAGGAATCCAATCTTTAACATACCTATGAAGAAAAATACTAATTCTAACTATGTTTTGCTATCTAATGGTTGCAGTGATGAAATGATGAGGTTGGAGTGGTCCTAGAGTCTTCCTTAATCATCAAATCAAGTTGTGGGGGCCATTATTCAACTTCATTATTCCACAGCAAAAGTATGGAGAAAAACTGGTTGAAGAAAGAAATGATACAGGTTTGCTATAGGAGGTGCTACAGGAGGTCCTGTATTGCTATAGGAGGCCTTGTTTTTCTACAGGAGGGGATTACAAGAGCATTTTGAGGAACAAAATGGGGTCTTGAAGGCATAGGAATGTGGATGAAGGTATAAGGAGGTGAATTAAGGGTGTGGGATCCCCTTATACAAGCCTAGTACCCCTCAGAGGCCTATATTGCACCTAATTTGATGCGCACAATGTCCTTAATTTACCATAACATAGTGAATTCAAAGCTAGAATTTGGAAGCAAGGTGAGGTGCATAAGAGGAATATGAAAAGGTCTAAGTGGATGTGGAAAGGTGTTCCCACCCCTACAAACCAACACAGTTCCTACAACTAGCCAAGTACATGCATCAATTGATCATTATTGCAACAAAGTAAATAATCATGGAAAATATGAGTTGAATTTTATTGAAGTATATTCTAACTTACAACACAAATCATATTGCCAAACCAATGCTACCAAATCCTAAGTTACATAGATTAAATATGCAAATAGATTTCAATATAATACCTAACACTTTCCAAGAAATCATAAACAAATATTTTTGAATTGTTATTATGGATCTTTCCAATTACTCTTCCCACAAGAGAGGTGATAGGAAAGCTTGCAATTACAAGTTTTTATGATATAATTTCTACTAAAACAAGGAAATAATTTCAATACTGTGAAATAAGAACAAAAAATAAATGCAAGAGAGGGACTAAAGCCTACGGGTTGGGCCCAAACCTAAGGGTTTCAACCCTCCAAAAATAACTCAGATGCAGACCAATAGTAAACTTCTCATTAACCAAAAATGATAGTCACATACATCATGAAAAATAAGAACGATAATGTCAGGTACTAGGCTCACAGTAGCTACTCCTAGTTGCAACAAAAACTCGAATCCTAATGAGCCTCTTGGCTGGTTTATTTATACAAAAAGGTAACTGATGGTAGATCCCTTGAAAAGAGGAGTGATTCCCTCCAAGATCTCGAGATTTGTGGATCTGGTCCTCCTTGATATTCACATGTACTTAGAGTCCCTTGGCTGCTAGTGAATTCAAGCTATGAGTGAGTATTTTGTGATCTTAACCCGAGTTAGAGAGTTAATGAGGTGGACAAGCCCCCTATATTCATTCTTGGTTGTCTCCATCAAGCCCCTACATAGTAAATTCCCCCAAAAATGATTATTTTCTTGCAAATTAATCATATTAGGCCATACAAGATGACAAACACCCTTTAGTATTCCTACTATGAATATTATGGCTAAAAATGACAATTAATGTGATAAAAGAAGAGTTTTAAGGGTTGGAGGATAGTACAATGAGCTTCAAAATACACCTATTGATGGGACCCATCATCACCCCCCTGCTTAAGGTGTTGTTCACCCTCAAATAAACTCATGTAGAAATTATATACAAGATGCATGCATATATCTAGATTCTCCTGATCTAACAATATTTAACTTCTTGCTAAATACATAATCCTTCCACTGTTAATCTTTTGCGGAAATTAAACATTCAATTGCAAACACATGAAGAAATAAAAACAATCGCACAAAACACATTTGTTTAATGGGAAATCCTGAAGCTGAAAGCCCCAACTATCATATATTATGTATCATGGAGATCATGTAACAATATCATACAAAGCTTAGTACATCAAGCTCTCAGTACAATGAATCATCACACACTAATCAGAAGAAATATGCAAATCCATGCACCGATTTCCTACCAGCTGCTAGCCTACCTCCAATGTGAAATCCCTGCTGAAGAATAGCTATGAATGAATTCGAATTACACTTGCCTTGACTGCAAAATCCTCATTGGAAACTCCAATGTGTGTGTGGTGCAATCAATGCATCACTATAGTCACAATAGATAGTCCATCTTGCCCTTTCACCTATCTCTCCACTGGGTCTCCACTGGAACTGACATGCACTGTAGTTAACTACTGTATTGTTCAGTTGATTAATGAGTTATTATTTGTGAATTAATTAACTAATTAATTCACTCCACTCTCACTAGTGTATCATTTAGTTAGACTAGATACAACTAGCTCAACTGAGTTTAACTCCAATAATTGAGTTAAAATAAATAGCAACTCCATGAACTACTCTTCCAACTCTGTCATAACTTTTCCACTTTAGTTATAACTGAGTCCTCCATGCATGAACCACCAGTAAACCCTAGGAATTGTGTAATTCCTTCAACCCACTTATTTTCCAAATATATGCACTGAAACTAAGTGCTCCAAGAGAATAAGTTGTTGTTTATTGTTAGATTATTATTAAGAGCTAATAATAATCGACACTTCTATTTTTAGATAGACTTCGCCCAATATTCTAAAAATATAATTTCATCTATTTTTTCAACTTGACCAACCATCCACAAATAGCATCCTGCAACTTCTGAAATATGATCCCCATGTCTAAAAATAGACATAGTCTAAAAATAGACTTGCGCTGAAAATATCCTGCGGGCCCACTTAGTGAAGGTGACTCATTTTCACTAAGCTCATCATCTTGTTGAATCTCAACACTCCCTCTCAACAAGATAGGGATTATCCTTCACCCCGATCCTGCCTCTATGGTATTCGAATTTTCTCCTGGTGAGCGCCTTCATCAGAATATCTGCATCCTGATCTTCCGTAGGAATTTACTGAAGCAACATGATCTTCCGCTGCACACAATCTCTGATATGATGATACTGGATATCAATATATTTAGATCTATCATGAAACATAGGATTAATCGAGAGTTTAATGCAACTCTGATTATCATAGTGTATCACTGTAGGATCTAAATGTGAACCGAATAAACTGACCAGGATCTTCCTCATCCAGATAGCCTCACATGCAGCTTGACTTGCTACCATGTATTCTGCTTCCGCTGAACTGAGTGCCACAAATATTTTTTTCTTGTTGTACCAAGAAACTGTTGTAGATCCGATACTTAAAATCCCTCTTGATGTGCTCTTTCTTTCTGTTGGGCTACTTGCCCAATCTACATCCATGAAGCCATGCAACTTCACCTCATCCGTCTGTCTATACCATAAACCATACTCAGATGTGCCCCTAAGATATCTCAGGACATGCTTTCCTGCCTTCCAAAAGAGCTTGGTAGGCTTCACCATCGCTTGTGAAAGCTGGTTCACTGCATAGCATATGTCCGGTCTTGTATTAACTAAATACATGAGTGAACCCACCAATTGTCGATAAACATTGGCATCCACTACCTCTACCGATGTAGCATCCTCTTTCCTCCAATTTCCTGGAAGAGGAGTGTCGATAGGCTTGCAGCCTTGCATGTGAAACTTCTCTAGTATCTCCTGGGCATAATTTCCTTGAGACACAAACATGTCACCTTCCCACTGCCATATTTCTAATCCAAGGAAATAATGGAGGAGGCCCAAATCCTTCATCTCAAACTCCTTTGCAAGATCTGCCTTGCATGAGTGTATCAGCTGCACATCACCTGTTAGTATTAAATCATAAACATAAAGAACAATGATTAAAAGCTTACCCTACACCACAATTTGGTACATGTTTTCATTTGCCTCACTCTTGGTGAAGCCAAGTCCAGTGAAATAGCTGTCGATCCGAGTGTGCCAAGCACGTGGTGCTTGCTTCAGCCCATACAACGCTCTTTTGAGCCTGCACACATGTGACTCGCTGCTGAAGATCTAAAATCCTTTAGGCTGCTCAATGTACACCTCTTCCTCAATGATCCCATTAAGGAACACAGTCTTCACATCCATCTGATGAATGTGCCAACCCATCTGCACTGAGAGAGCAAGGATGGTCCTAATGGAATAATACCATACGACAGGTGCAAAGGTTTCTTCATAATCAATCCCCTCGATCTTTGAGAAGCCCCGGGAAAAAAATCTTGCCTTATAATTCTCGACGCTCCCATCAACAACTTGCTTTACCTTGTAGATCCATCTTGATCCTACAACTGATTTTCCCATCGGCCTTGGAACAATCTCCCAAGCATTGTTTCTGACAATGGAGTCATACTCCTCCACCATGGCATCTACCCATGTGGGCTCCTACACTTCTTCTTCAAAAGAAGATGGATCTTTCACTACACTTGCTCATCAGAGCCATGTATCTAGTAAATCAGTCAGGTGAATGTTTCTGTCTGCACTGTGATGTAGGGACTCCTGCATTCTGTTCCGCATCAAGCTTCAGTCTCTCAGCTTCTGTGGTCTGCTTTCTGCCTTGTCTGATCTTTGGTTCTGCATGAGTGGACTCCTCCACTCCATGAATCTCCTCCTGTGGTTGATCCACATCTAGAGGCTCATCTTTGGGAACAAGAAGTCCCTCCTCTGCATGCAGGTGTAGCTCCCTCTCAAGCGAAAACTTCATGGCTTTCACCTCATTGAATTTTATGTCTCGTCGCATCACAGTCATCTGACTGTCTGGAAAATACACATGATAATTATGGGGTGTTTCTGTGTACCCCACAAATATCCCAACTTATGCAGTCAGCTCCAGCTTCTTCCTGGTGTCCTTTGTCACATGAATGTAAACAGATGAGCCAAAAATCTTCAAATGAGAAATATCAAGCTTCTTACTAGTAAAAGCTTCTTCAAGTGTACTCATGCCAAGAACTCTATGAGGACAACGATTTTGCACATAAATCACAGTGTTGCATGCTTCCACCCACAAGTGCATCGGTAGGACCTGGTCATGCAACATCGCTCGTGCAACACCCACGATCATTCTGTTCCTCCTCTCAGTGACCCCATTCTGCTATGGGTTATGAGGCGTTGTGATTTCTCTTTGAATTCCTTCTTTGCTACATAGGTCTTTGAATTCGCTCGAGATGTATTCACCACCATTATCGCTCCGTAGAGCTTTCACTTGCTTCCTCGAATCCTTCTCCACCAATGCTTTAAACTCACAGAACTTTGAGAATGTTTCACTCTTCTTCTGCATGAAGAATATCCAACATCTACGAAAATAGTCATCAACAAATATAACATAATACCTGTGTTTTTCTATTGAAGCAACCGAGAAAGGTCCACACACGTCTGTGTGAATTCTCTCCAGGATCACCTAAGCATGGTTCTCCTTCTCATGAAAGGTGGTCTTCACAAAATTACCCAAATTACATCCCTTGCACTGATCTGACTGTGCAAGAGTACCGTTGGGAAGTCCAGTAGAAATATTCTGCAAAATCTTCAAAGCACCATGGTGAAGATGGCCCAATATCCTATGCCATAATTCACCCTCATCCCAGCTCACCACTTCTTCTTCCTTTCCCACCATTATAGCACAACCATCTACCTCCAGCTTGTATAGATTCTAAACTCGAATCCATATATTCTTGGTTTGACCAGTTTTTTAATGTTGAAGGAAGGCTTTTCCCTCACTGAAAACAACATCATAACCTTTGTCTTCCAACATTGCGACCGAGACCAAGTTCTTCTTCAGACTTGGAACATGCATAACATCCTTCAACAAGAATGGATTACCAGAATCCCTCTCAAAGGTAATGGCCCCAATTCTGGTCACACTGTATCGACCATCGTTGCCCATCTCTATATGCGTCTGGAGGTCCTTCTCCTCCAAGTCACTAAACAAATCCTTGTCTCCCGTCATATGGAAAGACGCACCACTATCAAGATACCACACTGATCCCATATAGCTTGAAACCAAGCATGCGATAAAAGAGAAATCAAGTTCAAATTTCAAGGCTAAGGCCTCTCCAAATGTAGCTCCAACACCGTTCTTGTTCTTCTTCTTCTATGGGCAGTTAGTGGCGAAATGCCCATGTTTGTGACAGTGAAAACACTTCACTTTGGAAAAATCCTTCTTCTTGCCTTTAGCATCGGATTTTGAAGGAAATTTCTTCCCCTTCCCTTTCCTTGATTTGGCAGCCAAAGCACAATTATCTTCATATTCATTCTTCGATGAAGAGCCATCCTTGGTACCCCGCCTTATCTCCTCCTACACAAGATCCGACCAAAGTCGCTCCCATATCGACAGTTTCTCCTGTCCATTGACAGAGTCTTCGTAGCTATGCCAACTCTTCGGAAGCCCAAGGAGAGCCAAGATCACCAAGTCTTCATCATCAATAGTAATCCCCACACTTCCCAGTTCATCCCTACAGTGGACAAACTTCGTGAGATATTTTGGAATACTATTGCCCTTCTCCATTTTTATTTTTCTGAGCTTGTCTTTCAGCACCAACTTCCTCTGGTCGCTGCTGCTTTGGAAAAAATCTATCAAAGCCTTCCACATTAAGAATGGAGTGGCTTTCCCGTGAAGGCTGGACACAATATGGTCCTTCACACCTTCCAACAGAATTCTTCTTGTCTTTGTTATCTTCTTTTTCCATGCGTCAAGTAATGCAGCATCGCTAGATCCCGGCTTAGGAAAATCGCTATCGATGAACTCCTTCAGTCCATTATCCTCCAACACCGCCTCCATCCTATCCTTCCAGGATATGTAATTCGAGCTCCCATCAAGGGCATACTACAATCGAAACCCATTGAAAGACATTTCAATGTATACTCCAAACTCAACAATTCTTCACAATTGCAATCTTCAAGAATTAACACTGCTTCAATACCATGTAGAAATTATATACAAGATGTATGCATATATCTAGATTCTCCTGATCTAACAATATTTAACTTCTTTCTAAACACATAATCCTTCCACTGTTAATCTTTTTTAGAAATTAAACATTCAATTGCAAACACATGAAGCAATAAAAACAATCGCACATAACACAGTTGTTTAACGGGAAAGCTTGAAACTGAAAACCCTAACTATCATATATTATGTATCATGGAGATCAGGTAAAAATCTCATACAAAGCTTATTACATCAAGCTCTCAGTATCATCAATCGTCACACACTAATAAGAAGAAATCTGCAAATCCATGCACCGATTTATTGCCACCTGTTAGCCTGCCTCCACTGCGCAATCCCTGTTGAAGAATAGCTCTGAATGAATTCGAATTACACTTGCCTTGACTGCGCAATCCTCATTGGAAACTCCAATGTGTGTGTGGTGCAATCAATGCATCACTATAGTCACAACAGATAGTCCATCTTGCCCTTTCACCTATCTCTCCACTGGGTCTCCACTGGAACTGCCATGCATTGTAGTTAACTGTTGTATTGTTTAGTTGATTAATGAGTTATTATTTGTGAATTAATTAACTAATTAATTCACTCCACTCTCACTAGTGTATCATTCAATTAGACTAGATACAACTAGCTCAACTGAGTTTAACTCCATTAACTGAGTTAAACTAAATAACAACTCCATGAACTACTCTTCCAACTCTGTCATAACTTTTCCACTTCAGTTCTAACTGAGTCCTCCATGCATGAACCACCAGTAAACCCTAGGAATTGCGTAATTCCTTCATCCCACTGATTTTCCAAATCTGTGCACTGAAACTAAGTGCTCTAAGAGAACAAGTTGCTGTTTATTGTCAGATTATTATTAAGAGCTAATAATAATCGACACTTCTATTTTTAGATCAACGATTTATAAATATACTTCGCCCAATATTCTAAAAATAAAATTTCATATATTTTTTCAACTTGACCAACCATCCACAAATAGCATACTGCAACTTCTCAAATATGATCACCATGTCTAAAAATAGACTTGCGCCAAAAATAGCCTGCGGGCCCACTTAGTGAAGGCGACTCATTTTCACTAAGCTCATCATGTTGTTGAATCTCAACAACTCAGTCACTGATATGAAGCTCATTCATGGCCCTGGTGGCCTCTATGAAATCCCAAGGCACCTCATATGGTGTGCCCTCCCATGGATAGAAACCTGCATTTGCCTCTATGTATGTCTATTATTTTTGTTCCTTTGCCTCATTTCTTCCTTCTTGTAGGCCCAATAGTAAAGGAGGACTGAGTTTGAGTCCTATCCATTTGATATTCAGTGTCTTCATGATTATTTTTTATAGTGGGGTTCTCTCCAAGGCATTCCTTAGTCTTTCTGGGGAGTGATACTGTGTGATTTGTAAACTGTGAGGTAGGGCCTGGCATCTTCTTTGGCAAGCCTGCAAAATTTTTTTCCCTACCATCCTAAATGTGTCCTCAAAATATAGGATGTATTTCTCTTGGGATGCTATGTACTTAGGTTCCAATGAAGGATCAGAGGAGATGAGATTGTGGCTGCTGATGACAGCCTTAGGGCTCACTAGTTATACTCTGATATATAAGGGCTTATTCTCTTCTTTTGTCATCACCATTTTCACTTCTTCAACCCTTGTCTCCTCATGGGTCATCTAGGAGGCTAATGGCATCAATTTCATGTCTCCTAACCTTGAGTTGAGGTCCCAGAAATTCATGTCTGTGAGGATCAGATTGTGCATGTAAAAATCAACCAGTTTGGCTCTATCCTCAATACTTGCTCCTTTTCAAAATTCAATGAATTTCATGTAGTCTTGGAAAGGCATAAAGCCATATTGGGCCAATGTATTAATTTGGAACTGCAACCATTGATCCTTGAGGGAAATTTCATAGGATTTGGATTGATTCGATAGATAGACTTTCCATAGTAGCAAGTTGTGTCTCTTTTTCTTGCATCCGCTCTCTTAGCCTTGTGTTTTCTGCCTGTAGTTGATATCTCATTATTGACTCCCTTAGTTTTAGATCATTCAATTCTTTTCCCATATCATTTAATTTCTCCTCCATAAGGCCCACATCTTCTACCTTTTTGGTTTTTTCAATTTTCATCCATTATTTTTTTGACCTCTTTCCTTCTCTAACTCAAAGAAGTGTGGGATGGCGAATTTCTCAGGTATAATGCTACCCCCCTCGACAAATTTATAGTAGGATTCCAAATTGTGTTATGTATCAGGCTCTTTGAGCCCTTGGATTCCTTTTTAATCTTCTTTTGGGATGGTTTCTCCATCCTGTAACACCTCCTGCTGCTCTTGTAACAACCCTTGTTTCTCCTTTAGTGGCCCCTATTTCTCCTGTAGCTTCTCTATTTCCTCATCTAGCTCTTATTTTTCTTCTTGTAATAGGGTAGGTTATGTCTTGAGCCTCTTAAAGGTGACTTCCTAGTGGTGGTCCTTCCCATTGGTAGCATAGGTTGCTTGGTTTTTTCCTTAGGAGAGGTAACTTTTGTAATTTTTCCCTGACTAGCTCCCAACTCTTCCTTCTTGCTTGCTGACTCATCAATAGTGATAGATATTTTTGAAGGAGTCTGAGGCTTCCCTTGCCTTATCCTGGTGCTCTTCCTTGTTTTAAAGTATAAGGGACGTTGCCTTTCTTACCTTCTTTTGGGCTTGACAGGTGTGCTCGATGTGGCCAATGTTACAGTCACTTCTTGCTCGATGTTCCCTGGAGAGAGACTTGTTTGTTGTACTTTTTTTCATGTCTCTTGAGGCTTGGAGGTCCCCTCAGGGTTCTCTTTATTTGTTCCTTGTTTCCTTCCATGGCTTGCCTCTGTTTTTGCCTCTGTTCTTCTTCCTTCCCTACCCCGCGCAGGGCAGCCATGATGGCTTGGGTTTCAATGAAAATTTCCCTGTCCATGTCTACAAAATAGTCCATAGCACAAGGTTCCTTAAGTGACAGAGAACATCCATAACAATAAGCTTAATGAGGCCATGGTGGGAAATATGCTGGTGCTTCCCTTCCCTCACTTGCTGGATCATTTCAATAATATATTGTAGGAGGAAATGGGGAACAATGAGTCTCTATGTAATAGGTAATTCTTCTTTGAATATTATCTCTTGAAGTAGCCTAAAATGATAAGCATATATAATTCAAAACCTCCCCTCACAAGATATGTATTTGAGGATGTGATAGGCCACTTCATCCTAGGGGTAAGGTAGGCTCTCCCTTCTCACTCCATTTTTATCTTCTACATGCTTTTCTATTAGAATGAAGAATTTCTTCTTGGATTTGACACTCACTGCTCCATTCTCCTTTCTCCTTCAAATTATTAAGGGTAAGGTAGCCACTCTGCTTATGAGTTCAGAATTTAGAGAGATGGAAATGCTTAAACAACAATAGTGGCATTATCTTCTCCCCAAGGATTTAGTGCCATGGAAAATTCTTGGGTTATATCATCATCATACCCCTTCAAATATTCAAAGAATCCCATCCACTAATGTATTATAAAAATATTTACCACAAGATGATGTTGAAGAATTATTTTTGTGTCTATGGGTTCTCTTCTGTCGAAACCTTCCCCCATTTCTCCTACTGCTCCTTCTCGGGGTTACTTGGGTGTATTTTTAATTTTAGCCTCAGAGTAGTCTCAAGTGCAGAGACAATGCCTTTTTTCTCTTTCAGAGGGGGAGAATGATGCTAATTATCAAGAAAAAAGTCCTATGTTCCTACCTTGCCTTCACATATAACAATTTTTAAAGGGGACTAGTGCATAATTGTTTGCTACATGGTACTCAGTTCAAGCAGAATTCTCCATGAATATGTATGGAAATTTAAGAGGGAGATATCCACTTACTCCTTTCAAGATAAATTTCATGTGCATGAGGGTTTGAGGGAAATTTGGGTAGTTTTGGCTACCTTTATCCCTTCAATTATCTCCTGTAGCTTCCTTTCAGGCCTCTTGTAGTAGTTCAGAGTCTATTGTAGCTCTAGCTCCTGCAAACACTGTTTGAAGCAAGTTGGTGGCACCCTAGGCAGTCTTTGATAGTACTAGCTCATCCTCCTATAACTATTTTCTATAAATGAGCGATTATAAAAATGAAGTCGAGCCTTGTAATTAATATTCCTTTTGTGGTAAAGGCTTGGAGCACTTTGGTGACATGGCTCTTGCACAAACTTCCCTTTTTTAACCATTTTCCCCACTACTTGTGATCATCACCTTGCTCCTCATGATCATCACCTCACTCTTCGTAATCACCACCTTACTTGAGTTGAATTTCCTATGTTGCATATGTGATTGAATGAACTTTAGTTTACTAATCAAAGGTGGCCAAGTTTATTGGCCACCTCCAACCCATAAAAAATTCCTTTCTTGACCATTAATCATTTTATCATCATATGCATAGGGAAGAGGTGAGGGTTGTCATACCTGAGCTTACCTGTGATTTTGAATTTGTAGAGAAGATTACATGTTGGAGATGGACTTCGTAATATGATGATATTGAAGGTGTTGATTTCCTTTACTTTCTTCTGCACAGGTCCTCATAGCTTAATGATTCTTTGAATGATAAAATTGTTGTGTATGTGTAGGTTTCTTCTCAGTATCTAATATGCTACTGGTGGAGTGGATGGATTGTTTGATGGTGTTCCCCTTCTCACTTCAAAAATGGCTTCATGATGGTCAAGGTGGTTGGATCGTCTACTCTATGGGTGAAAAAAATTGATGCCGATTTTTGTTGTAACTATATAGGCTACTACATGAGGAATATACTTCATGTAGAAGTCACTTAATTCTTCTTTGAGACCTTATATTACATGTGGAATTGATTTCAAGTCATATGAGGTATAAGTATAGGATTAAAATCATCAAGAGGTGGTGTAGGTGGTGAAAATTTGATGACAAAGCCTTTTCTATTTTTTTTTTTTATGTAGGGTAGAGTGGAATTTGAATATGACTCTTGGATAGATGGAGTGGATGAGTGATGCAAGTGATATGGGTAGACCTCTCTCAACATTTCCTAGAGAAGACATGACCTTTTTGCCCCAGCCTCCAATTAGATCTTCCTCCTGTAGCACTTAAAAGAGGAGGCAAAACATGATTCTATTGCTGGCTAGATGATGGAGAGAGGTAGGGAGGTGAGAGAAAAGGGTGAAATTGCAATGGATGGATAGAAAAATTGAGGAATGAACCTGTATAATATGTTCTGTAGGCATGGTTCTATTCACTATTTGGATTCCTGCAAAAGAGAGATGTTAGCAAAATTGGTGTAAGAACTCCTTGTGTTTTTTTCCTTTTTTTTGTTTTTAGACATGAAAGGTGCCTTTGCAGAGGTTTTCAACCTGCATGCTTTCCCTAGGTGCCTCAGAGGAGGTTTTCAATTGGGGATATTTTCATTTTTTTATATATATTTTTTCTCTTGGCCTGCCTCCGAGAGTTTTCAACCCTATAGTCGGCCTTAGATGCCTCATAGAGGTTTTCACTTAGGCCCTTTATTTATTTTTCTCTTTTTGTTTTTCTTTTATAATATGGGTGGATTGAGGACCATGACCCTCCAAATCACAGTCAATTATCGGTTGATTGAACTAATAAAATCTTCCTTGGATAGAGGTATTTTATATAACTTTAACCTATAACCATTGACATGTAAGGTAATCCCTTCCTCATCAATTGTTCTGATCTAGATAGACCCATTCTCATGAAATTTCTCTACTAGATAGGGACCCAACCATCTTGTCATTAAATTTCCCTTGAAATCATTGAATCTTGAATCATACAACACGACCCAATATGTTATCACCGTTGCAATGAAAATCACAAGGAGCTATTTCTGCGTGATATAGTGTCTGATAGATCACCAGAAATACAAAGGCACAACTAAGAAGATACAAAATATCCCAATCCCATATGATTCAACAAATGTTACACCAATTTTTGGTCATCTAACCTGTTACTATTAGATGGACTAAAGTACACCATGTAAGACCAACTTTACCATAGTAAAGTTGGTTTCACTATGAGAAATAATTTAATAACCCATAGTTTATTAAATTATTTATGGTCTAACATTATGAGAAATAATTTAATAACCCATAGTTTATTAAATTATTTCTGGTCTAAATAGGAAACCCCATGAGGAATAATTAAATAAATCCTTATTTGTTTGATTTTCCTCTAGGGATAAGTAACTAAACCACTATTTAATTATTATTCTTGGTCATATTTAACCCAAAACATGAGAATTGATTAGATAAATAATTATTTATCTTATTATTCTCTAGGAATAATTATTTAAATCATTATTTAATAATATTCCTTGTTAAATTTGACTAAATCATTTATAAATAATTGAATAAATTGTTATTTATTTAATTATTCCTTAACCTCATCCTTAAAATAATAAAGAAATCATTTATTTATTATTTCTAAATAAAGGGATTTAACCAATTCTAAATTCCTTTTCCCTGCACCAAAAATAATAAAATATTCCATGTAAGTTGGATATAGATTTGGTTAATAATATTTTAGGTATGCACCAATATCTAGACTAACTCAATATTTTTTTATAAATAGAAGGGTTTTCCATTTATTCACTACCTTTTTTTGCCTTGAGATCACCTTTTGATCTATACTTTTGGTCTGGCTTTGATCCTCCATCATTGTCAAATTTTTGCACTTTTTTCTTGTGAGCTCCCTTTGAGTTCCACTTTGTTTAGGTTTTCTGCACCATCAAGAGAGAGAGAGATCTCGGATATGAAGCGCTGAGGACATACAAGAACCCATCCCATTGAGGGGGATTGGTAACATCTTCTGTGTTCCCTTCCCAGGTGTCATAATACAAAAAAATATTTATAAATTCTTGTCTTGTCCATTGGATTCACGGAGCAACTCTTGCTTATTTTTGCTGTTTAATGTCTTTAACTGCATAGATCTAGATTTTTGTAGCATTTATTTTGATAACCTACTACAGATCTAAGGAAATTTACAGCCACATTTGATGTTAGGGTTGTTTGTTATGCACAGCTAAAGTGAGATTTTTTCGTACACTTGCGATTAGAATTCACACTAACAACAAGAAAGACACAATTTTATTTACACTATGAGGAAGAAAATGGTACCTTGCCTCATCGCAGTTTGCGGATGGATCTTAAGTTCATAGCCGAATTCTTGTGCTCCACATGGGCGATCTACTCCATTTTATCTTGATCTCAACACCTGCACACAATCACAAACATTCAAGTACGACAAGAGACATTCCTCCGAATATTGTTAGATAAACAACGATATAAACCAATCATAAGATATGAAACATAATTATGTAAGGGAGGGAACATAGATCTTCTTTAATCTCATGAAAATGATACAACACTTCTATACCTTTTTCTCCAACGTCTCCTATCCACGATCTGTTAGAGTTTCCCCACTAGATCCAATGAATGAGCATGAAGAGCACTCACACAAGACTAAGACCTCATAAGCTCTCTATATGGCAGCAAAGTGGCAACATAAGATCAAGATATCAGCTCATCAAAATAATGGATCTCCAAAAATCTAGCATGGCTCTCGCCCTACAGTTTTTTATACTCTCTCATACGATCTAGTATAAATAAGTAAATTATAGGTCCCGGGAGGTTGAATATGGATGTTGACGATGATGAGAAGTTACAGAAGCTTCTAATGGATGAGTCTTGGCCAACTCGAATAGGTGAGTAATGGAACTGATCTCATAGGGACTAAGTGCTTTTAGAATATTCCCTTGGCCGCAAACACAAAAAGGAAGGATTAGGGCCTTAACCATAGGCACAAGAGGGCTAGGTATTGGCTAGAGGCCTTTAGCCACATGCATGACCTATCGAGAGCTAGGGGTCAAACTGTAAAAAAAATGTGACCCCAAGTCAGGAAAAAGGCATCTAATTGTGAGGGCTAAGGGTTAGTGACACAGGGGTAGCAAAATAGGTTGATAACATATGTCTCCTAATGCATGAGGTCAAAATTAGAAGTTGATGGCCGAAATACATTATAATCAAAACCAAAGGTCAAAGTGATAGTGGGGAAACATAGCCAAGAACGTGGATCAGAAAACAATGAAGTTGAAGTATCAACTGTGCTGATAACATCCTCGAGGTAGGCACACCCATGGTTGGTCAAAAGAAAATATTGAACATGGCCACCAAACATACACTACAGATACATGACCTAAAGTGCTAGAACATTGCCACGACAGACATACATAGTGGATCCATGTGACTCAATGAAAAGAGAATAGCCACTAAGAAATTCAATCGTGGATCTATGTCACAATATATATCAGTAGGAATATAGACACATGAAAGACAAAAAAATGTCCCAGATAACACTCAAGGTACATAAATGTTACATAACTCAAATGCATCATGGGAAGGATGCCATATAAGAGTGAGATGTCCCTAACCTAGGGTCTTCGACATAACCTGAATGGTACAGATTTACACATGCGAATAAATGAGTTGAAGTCAAGGAAGGTAGAAACCGCTTCATTACCAGCCAATGAGGTAAACCAGTAAGAAATGCGAGGGAATCCACCAATGAGGAAAATGGATCCCAAGGTACCTAGTACAATCTACTACGTGTGAATAGATGAGTTGATGTCGAACACCAGTGAACTCGACCAATCAGGAGCCAGTGATGTGAACCCACCGTAGATCGCGAGGAAGACTGCCACTGAGGTCTGTAAGCTCCAAGGTACTACTGGTTTGTAGATCAAGCTCCTCGATAATGAGCTAAAGTTGATAGGAGAAGATACGTTGAAGGAGGGCCTTAATGTATCCCCCATCAATTGGCACAAAACAAACCAGGATGATGTGATGTGTGGATGAAGTCATGAAGCGATGAAGTACAATTAGCACAGGGATGGCCGACTCGAAAAGGTCAACAAGCTACTGCAGATGGCCGACACAGGCTGAGACTTCCCTTAAACACATGACAACACGACATAAGAGTAACTTCGCAGCATGACTAAATGAGCACCATATGATATCGTGCAACGATGCATGAGGCATTGAGGCACGCTCCATATGACTGGAAGAGTAATAAGTCGGAGGAGTAAAGAGACTCATATGGATGGTATGACTCCTAGGAAAGCTAAAACCCAATTGTAAGATAATGAAGAAGACAGGTGCCATTTTGAAGGGGATGCAACTGACGCTGCCAATGGAGGAAAAATGAAAATATATGCTCCCTCCCTTTGCTTTTTATAAGTTCATTTTTCGTAATGTTGTCCCCCAAGCTCGAAAAAGAGATAAAAGTATACAAGGGAGAACCTCTTAGCCATAGTAGACTAGGATATTGTTTTTTTGTAACTAGAATATCCCAGTTCGGAAAAGGGTTAAACTTATATGGGGTAGACGGCACTTCAGGTAATTTAACGAGCATCGTAGACAAGTTCACTCAGAAATATTTTCTAATTTAAGGAGTCTTAAAAGAGCTTAAAGAAAAATCCTCCTAGAGGAACGAGTGGTATAAAGGGTAGAACCTGGTTCTGGTAGTGGTGGAACTGCTCGTTACATAAATTGGACAAGAGGCTGGCTAATAGGACCACTCATCGTAGCGGTTCCTCCAAGACATGGTAAAACACCAAGTGAGTGCAGATGGTAGGAAAAGAAGATGATGATGATGGAAAATATAAGAAAAGGATAAAACTAGAGAAGTAGGCTAATAAAAGTGGAAATAACAAGGGATCGAGTGTGGAATCCTCATGGGGTATGGCCATAAATATGACGAAGAAGAGGCATGAGGCTAAAATTCGAAGTCATGGCAGATCAAAAGGAGGGATTTAGATAGATAACAAAAATGACTGCATGGACACCAATACGGAAAGAGGGTGCTAACTAGGGTATCCATGAGCGGGTAAGCTCTATGTCCAAGCTACGACATGCATACAGGAAGTGGCGAAAGTTGCAACTTAATGCGGTCAGACCTAAGGCACAAATAATGTTGACGGTCAAAATGAAAATTGGAAAAACTGACCTACCCCTATATGCCAGTATAAGGATCATACCTCAAGTCCAACGTAATAAATGGTATTCTCTCAAGACAAGCAAAAGTTGACTCCCAAGTCCTCCTGCAAAAGGTAAATTGAAAAACAGATCATAAAGCTCAAAAAACCCACTTTAACCCAAAAATTAAAAAAAGAAATATTCCTCAAGATGCCAAAAGGGTTATAAAGGGAACTCATACCTCCCTAGTTGGTCATTGTGAAGTTTTTGAAGAAAGGAAAAGAGATCTTCCAAGGGTTTGAGAGTAAGATCAAGGAGGAGCAAGTGGACATCTTTAAGCAAGTAGAAAATCACCTCTCTTTATGTCATTCCTACACTTAGATGTCAAGCCAAAGTGGAAGGGGAAGATAAAAATAAGATCCTCATAGAGGAGATAGAGGAATTAACCCTCTAGACACTAGCCTATACGGTTACCTGAGTAACATGATCTGTGGCACCCCATGCAGTGACAATTCCACAGTTTTATTTGTGTATACAATGTTTAGAACCCACCTTGTTCAATTGGTGTGATGGGATGGTGACCAGTGTGAAGGCTCAAATTACAATGCCATAGAGGAGAAGGAGTGACACTTGTGGATATGGGAGATTCTTGTTAAGCTTTTTCTTTGAGAGGATTGTAGGGATGAGGCCCCAAAAATTGGATTTTGCAACCTCTCCACTAGAAATACAACCCCATATGGCTATATGGTTGTTGGCTTGAGGGGTCCTGACCCAAGTTCAAATTTTATGGATAAACCAATAAACCCTCCAACTACTAGCCCTTTCGGAAATTACCTGCTTGTGCAGATCAAAGTCTCACCTGAAGCAGTATGGGGGGGTTTTGGAACCAGGTTTCTGCACCCTGAGGGAGAAAAAAATGAAGTGGCCCTCTAGGGACTTTATTAAACCTTCTTTCTTCTTCAGAATATGACACAAATTGATTAATGGAAAATTCAATGACAAATCCTCCCAAGAGACGATCGATCCAGTGATCTACCGCATGGGTAATATTATTGTCTAACTATTCTACTTGCTGGATCAATTCAGGAATCCACTCAGTGACTGCATCATATTTTATGCGGGTATTGAATTTAGCTAAGCGTGATAACCTCTCATGCAAATCATGTGCGAAAGAGCAAAAGAATATTTCATGCACTTTTATATAAATATATTTATGTACCAATTGTTCGTCAGATAACTTAGTACTTATATTCCCTTAGAGTGCAAATTCAAGGATCTTTCTATCCAGCCAACCTTGTAATTCGTTTTGCGAAGGATGCCACAAGTTCAAATATCCCTCAAAATGATCCCGATCCTGACAACGAAACCATTTGTTGGCTTGAGGGGTCCTGACCCAGGTTCAGATTTTATGGAGAAACCAACAAACCTCCAACTACTGGCCCTTTTGGCAATGACCTGCTTGCACAGATCAAAGTCTCACCCGAAGTAGTATGGGGGGGTGCTGGAACCAAGTTTTCACACCTCGAGGGAGAAAATATTGAAGTTGCATTAAGAAAATCGAAAGTGTCCCTAAGCAAATAGAATGTAGACTTGTATCAAACATAAACATATGTGCACAATAGAATAAGGCAGAATCACATAATGTGCACAATCCTTAACAAAATAAGAGAGAGTCAGAGATCCCTTTAGCATAGATAAATCATAATAGAACCAGATCCAAGTCTAAGCAACGTGAAATTACTTAAGCAGATTTATCAACCATCAATATGCATACATAACCATAACAGATATCCTCGCGCAATGATTAATAATCAAAACAATGCGATCTTAACAGAAACAATAGATAAATAACTGGAAGCAATAACACAACACATTTCCCAAAATTTGTCCTTTATATTAATTCAGATCCTTTCAATACATATCTGACTTTCCCTTACACATAACCCTTCCACTCACACAGCCAGTGGAGTACGCACACAACTAGGACTAGGTCTCCGCGCACACAGCCAACAAGAGCCTTTTTACATAACCCAGAAAAAACTCTTACAGAGTATCACAGATGCATAAACATCAATAATAGTTTTAAGCTGAACTGAACTATTTTCTTTAGACTTGTTCTATCTATTTATATTATTTTGGCGCGCAGATACTATGGTCTCAAACCACGGTTTGAGGCCCACATTATACCCTTAAACCCATTTACATAAAAAATAGGAACTTTGACCCACCCCAAAGCCCCTTGACTCATTCACGCAGCGTGCATATACAAACTTATACAAAATTACATAAAAAAGTGTGCCCTAGGGGACCCCGCTCCAACAATGGTGTACCATTTTACCACGAGATGACAAAGTGCATACTAGCAACAGGTACCCATACATGTATTGGAAATGGATGAGATAAGATACATTGCTAGTGGATGAGTACCCATATGATGGGGTGGAATTCATGGGAGATCCTACCATAATATTGCCCCCTAGTGAAGGTTTTGATTGGAGAGGTAAAAAATTTGGATTTTTTTTATGTTTTGTAATTTTTTGGGATTTTTGAAATATTTGATTTTTTTTTTTTGGTTTTTTAAAGTAGAGTAAATATTCACTAATGTTATGGTTTTTGACATGCATATGTGGCACTTGCACACCCATTTGGATATTCTCCATTGAGGAGACATGTACCACAAGCTTCGGCCCCAACAACGACATAGGAGATAGAAGATGAAGATGAGGAGCTACAAGAGTTTACTTGAAATGTCAAGGGACTGAGATTGGGGATTCCTCCGAGGATGTTGGATGAGACTCCTTGACACATGCATAATCACACCTTAGGGGTGGCCTCATCTCGTCATCATGGTCTACTCCATTGCATCCTGAATGCGATTATATGTTATCATGAGCACCACTGAGTGGGGGAAGTAGCACAGGGTTGTGCAATTTTTGATGTGTTAGCATATGTATGGCATAGCAGCCAAGGCCTTAGTTTCCTAATTTTGAACTATGTACTCAGACTTTTGATATAATAAAATAATGGCTTCTATGTGTGTTTTCTACTGTATATGTACAATAGATGTTTAGTTGTTCATGTAAATGGTTTAAAATGTTATAAATGTGACAAATGCCAATATAACACATAATTAGCTAATGAATCAACCAATTGTTTCTGCAAAGCCTCTATAAGGGAGTGAGGGTGTTGACATATGTACACAAAAGACCAAACACATAAATTACACAAAGAAACCAAGTAGATGCTAATGAAAAGAAGAAATAAATTGAACACATTCACATCTATATACATAATATATAAGCACGACATAGTCCAATAGGTGCCCACAGATGAGCACAGGCTAGCAGTTTCTATACGCGAACTTATGGGGAAGAAGATACCATATGGTGCACCAGTGTAAAACCATCCAAATAAAGTCAAACTTCCCAACCCGAAAAGGTTGACCATGCCAGGGAGGATCAGGACATAATGGAGGTATAAGCCGCTCGTCGACAAGTGGTGAGGGAAATTCGTTGGCAAGTTCAATAGTAGAAGCCCAAGACTTGACTCGGTCCATGGGTGGCACTTCGAAGGAACACTGAGGAGGTTCCCACTGGGTCAATTCAAGATTTATGTTTCCAAGATCTACTTGTTCCGAATCAAGGAGAGTAGAGGTAGAAATAGGCATAACCTCCCTATGATTATCAATGGATAGATCCATGACCTCCAAGTTGACTAACCGGGGAGGCTCATCATCAAGGGACTCATGTGGAACAAGCGGAGGGATGACCTGTTTGGGCGAAAGACACTGATCATATTCCATATGATGATGGAGTTTCTGACTAGCATCTGGAGGTACTAATGGGACTACCGAAGAGGAAATATCTTCCACAATAAGTGGCGGGGGGTTCTCAAAAGGTTGATCATCTTCTCTAATAACATGCGAAACCACCCACAGATCAGGAGGTCTATGGGTTCCACATGTGTAGAGGAGATCATATGCATAGGAGCAGTGGTAGGAGATGAAGGAGTGTTGGATGAAGTAAGTTGAGGAAAAAACCACATAAGAGATGAAATTTTAAAAAGTCCAGCGCCAACACTCTGAAATTGACCAGGGTGGTCTCCCACAAGTGGGACAATGTTCCCTATAGTGGAAATTTGGGCCGATGGAATGCAATAGTAAAGTTGGTCAATGGTGAAGAACTTGCCTTCATGAGGAAAGAAAAGTAAATGAAATACATACGAGACCACTGCGGCCATGGCATAAAACCAACTAAGGCCAAGGAGTAGGTTATAGTCTAAAGGAGTGTCAACAACTTAAACATTGAAATAGAAAAATTCCCACCCTAACTCAATGGAAAATGTGGGAGGACCCCCTTAGGAATGAAATTGTGACCATAAAATGTTTGGAGAGTGGTATTAGATGTTGCGAGAGTTGGAGAGCCAATATCCTTCAAAAAGGATATTGACATGACACATGTGGAAGAGTCCTCATCCACTAGAGTGTGATGGATATTCTTCTAGAAGACTCGCATGATAATTTGGAAATAAATATGATGGGAAAGACGAGAAGCAACTTTATCGACATTAAAAGTGATGATACCAAAGTGCGATAAATTAGCTCCACCAATTGTAGACAACTAGGCTTTGCATTGTTGAGGACAAATTTACAAGACCTCAAAGGTGGACATGGCACAAGGCACCTAGGAAATATCTTCAACAATACCATAATGCTGAGTAGCCCTGGAAAAATGA
The DNA here is from genome assembly GCA_034641835.2 of Pinus albicaulis. Classification (NCBI taxonomy): domain Eukaryota; kingdom Viridiplantae; phylum Streptophyta; class Pinopsida; order Pinales; family Pinaceae; genus Pinus; species Pinus albicaulis. The sequence continues at coordinate 184,757,432 of CM076582.1, read as the reverse complement.
TTGTGTTTCGTCTTACGAAGAACACCCTCAGGGGGGGCGATAGACAGGTTCCAGAGGCTTATCCAAAGTGAGAGGTCTAGTGGAACTGGGTGGAGCTGGTGAGTCCTTAGAAGGAGAACTAAACTCAGGAACATGATAGGATTTGGCTCACGTAGTCACATTGACATATTCCTTGCACATGAATACGGATTAATTGTGAGGGGGATGAGAAGAGGACCCCTTGGTTCCCCCTTGTAGAGGTTGAGAGGGTTGAGCAACCATTTGGTGTTAGGGTTGTGGAGGGAACATATGAGTCAAAACAACAGGCTGTTGAGTAGACTGTGGTGAAAGAAGCCTATGGACTTCATCCATCTGAGGACACTCATGAGTAAGGTGATCATCTTGACAAATTTTACAAGGGTACTTGAATTTTTGGCGACTCTCACTCATGCTCCCTCCCCGACTCTAAGGTTTGGGTGTAGACTCCAGGGAAAATTGGCTTTGTTTTTTATTTCTATTGTTATTATTATTTTTCTTACCACTTGATTGAGAGTTGGTCTTCGATTGAGTGGAATTCACCGTAAGAAAATCAGTGGAATTCTCAGGAGGGGGTGCTTTAGGAGAGCCAGACGCACTTGCTGGGGCTTGAGATATAACAATCAATTTCCCAAGGTGGGCATTAAGTTGGCTCTTGGAATCAGAAAAATACCCAATCACACCATCGGCATGTGGGCCAGGAACAAGTTTAGGAGGGTCAATAGAAGGCCTAGGGGAATTAAGCAACACTTCATACAACGTACTCGACTGTGAATATATGATATCCAACTTTTGGGTATCTAAAATATATTTCTCCTCAATAACGGCTTGGAACAAGGGCACATCCTTGGAAATATGAGGTTGGAGAGATCGAATAAACCATTTATGTAAAATCTCATCGGGTAACTTGGTTCTTACGAACTTCTTCTGACAACGCCACTCATGAATGTGAGCAGAAATTAGCGTTGCATCATCTTGTTTGAATTTGGACAAAAGGTGAGAGTCAAGATCATACTGAGTGGGCAACTAGAAATGTGTCAAGAAATTTTGAGCTAAAGAGGCAAAGTCACCATAGTATGCAGTGTCTAGCTTGATATACCACTTGGCAGCATCCCCAGTTAACATTTGTTGGAACAAGTGAATTTTAACGGAATAATTCACTAAAGAATTAGTTGAGAACCATAAATGGTAGGTGGTTATGTGGGTGGACGAATTCTCCCCAGGCCTCCCTTCAAACTTGGGAATATCAGATGGTAACTTGACGGGCATAGGTGGCCACCAGGAATCATGACGAATGGATTCATTAGTCAATTTAGCTAAATATGGTAAATCTAGAGAGGATAGAAACATATTATGAATTTGACTAAATGGGTCATATGTAGGAGAAACCCCTGACCAAACATGCATTTCCCCCTATATGGGTTAGATGTATGCACTTACTAGTGGAGAAAAGGGTTCGCCCTGACAAAAGGTTGTTGCGGTCTAGGATAACTGGTAGATGGATGTTGCCCCCTAGGGTTGAAATCTCCAGAGAGAAATGGAACCCCAAGAGCATGATTTCTTATGGGTTTGTACCCAGGGTTAAAAGAAGGACCACTAACATGTGTGGGCGATAGTACTAGCAGCGGGGTTTCCCCCAAGTAAAATAGCCTCTCCAGTAAAAGTCTTGGTAGGTGGGGCCCCTCCAAAGAGCAAACTATACCAATATTGTGACATACTAGAAGCTACATTGTCCCCAGGCTGACTAGGGACAACTGGCGATCCCCCACGTGTTTTCGGAAGTAGCCATGCCTAACTGAGGAACATGAATGGTTGGTTGGGCAAAGGTCGGTGAATAAATCGCTAGACCTATCAACTGCCTAGGTGGGGTACCAGAGTCGGCATAGAGGTAGGTGTGGGCATGGAAACATTCAAGAAAATAGTGGGAGCCATAGACGAGATTGGTGGAACACCTCAGGAAGAAATGATAGGCGTGGACGGAGGAGTAGGAATAGCCACACTAAGAGGTGGCACCGTTGACATGGAAACCGAGACTGCTGATGCAGACGGTAATAAGGTCTCAAAATCGACCATAGGGTGAATGGTAGAAAAAGGAATGTAAGTGTAGGCTGGTGTAGAACCGTTTGGGTTTAGTCGCGGTAAATTAGGCCCTAAAGGATCGGTCAAAGGTGGATTGACAGGAGCGTCATATTTTTCTGCCAAAGTCTCAATAGAGATTAGATCACTATCAGTCGGACTAGACACAAATTCCAACACTATGTGATGGTCTAAGTCTCGAGCACCAACAAATACTCTCCGTGAAGGAGAAATAATTCCACTTCGTTCAAGAAGTAAACCTTGAAGACGACGTGACCATCGACGAGCAAATTTAGCAAGGGTGATAATAATGAAGACATAATTATGTTAGGAAAAAACCCTAGGGCCAAAAATATGGACTCAAACCAAACAAAGCACTCTAGAAACGTCCTAAAGATAACACAAGAAAACATAATACAAAGAAGCTGGCAGTGGAACAATTATACTAGCGACCTGCTTCCCAACCCATTTAGCTACAAAATCGGCACAAGTGCCCCACAAGATGCAGACCACCCCCCGAGAAGATTGAGAGAGTATGACTAATACCTGTCCTAGGTACAGAGAAGACGACCCCAACCCTGCACCTGTGTTTGTGCCCTAGAAAGAAATGCCACTATGGTCACCACGTACAATAACATGACATGGGGGGATAGTCAAAGGACAAATCAACATACAAGAGCAGGAAAATTAACCCCAAAAAGTAGCCAAGAACGAAACCCCCTTGAGAGTTACCTCCCAAGTGGTCCCCAAGTGATAAACCACCATTTTTATGCATGTCAATTCTACTATTTCATGCCACCAAAAACTAAGCAAAATGGGTCATGTCACCCTCCTAGCCCAAGTGTGACCTCGTGATTAACCTTTTTGTGAGGAGGGATTCCCAGACCACATTACTGAAAATGGATTTTACTCCCTACGGTAAGCTACTAAGTTGATTTTGTGGTGTTGGAGCAGTTAACTCACACTCCTATCTCCAATATCCTAGCCTAAGCTAGTGTTGGTGTACTACTAGTAAAAGTAAAATATGAATCTAGTTAATTTTATTATTGCGTTAATTTTAGTGGCTATTGTTTACACAAGTAGGAAGCGGCGTGAAACTGAGATGGTGTGAAAGACTCCTAGTTAGTCACCCTAATGCAACTATATGCAATTTTCGTTTTCAATTCAATGAATACTAGCTACGAGAGAATAAGAATTTTTCAAAACACACCAATGCCTACAATAATGCACTACTCACTAAATCTTCCTGAATGTAAAGTATCCCAATAATTCGTGAGCTAATGACCCAAAAAAAAAAAACCAAAAAGGCAAACCAGAAAAAGAGACCAAAGCAAGTCCCCCAAGCAAGAATGCAAAGCACTTCAAAAGAGAAACAACTCGGGAAACAAAGACCAATAAAATAAACTCAAAGAAATAGAACACACCGAAAGCCAAAGTGAAAGTAAAAGAAGGCAATGTCAATCAAGAAATGGCTACAGTACAATGGCTCAACTAGGGCCAATTTTCTACAAAGTACTAAATCGAATCCTAAAGGAAAAGAGGCCTAAACAAGATCTTAATGAAAGTGATACAATATGACAAAGACTCTTTCAAAAGAAATTGATCAGCTGACAGCTGCACAACCGGTCTCATTGAAAGAGCTAGTTCTGTTGCAATGGAAATTGAAAGGAGTTGTTGCTACATGATCTAGTGTTCGATAGATTACTAAGAAAAAGGCACGACTAATAAGATACAAAAGATCTCAATCCCATATGATTCAACAAGCAACATGCAATTGGATTTACAATACAAGGAAGAAAATGGTACCTTTCCTCCTCACAGTTTGGGGATGAACCTTGAGGTTGTAGCAGAATTTTTGTGCTCCACACGAGTGATCTACTCCATCCGCTCTTGATCTCAACACCTGCACACAATCACAAACATTTAAGGATGACAAGAGATCTTCCCTGGAATATCGTTAGATAAACAATGATATAAACCAATGACAAGATCTGAAACATAATTATGTAAGGGAGGGAACATAGATCTTCATTAATATCATAAAAATAATACAACGCTTCTATACCTTCGTTCCAGTGTCTCCTCTCCATGATCCGACAGAGATTCCCCACTAGATCCAATGAATGAGCATAAAGAGCACTCACACGAGACTAAGACCTCACAAACTCTCTATATGGAAGCAAAGTGGCAGGATAAGATCAAGATCTCAACTCATCAAAATATTGGCTTTCTAAAACTCTAGCATGATTCTTTCCCTATAGTTTTTGATACTCGCTTAAACAATCCAATATAAATAGGTAAATGATAGGTCCCGAGAGGATGAATTTGGACGATCAGGACGACAAGAAGTTACAAAAGCTTCTAATGGATGAGTCTTGACCATATTGAATAGGTGAGTACTCAAACTGATCTCCTAGGGACTAAGTGATTTTGGAATATTCCCTTGGTCGCAGGCACAAAAGGGAAGGATTATGGCTTTCGTTGTGGGCACAAGAGGGATAGGTAGTAGCTAGAGGCCTTTGGCTGCAAACACAAGTCGGCTTGCCCACGGCTAGGGGTCAAATTGGAAAAGAAGGTCACCCCTAGTAAGGAAAAAAGTCATTTTTCTGTGAGGGCTAAGGGTCAATGACACATGGGTAGAAAAATAGGTTGTTACCAATCACATATAAAATGATCGCCTAGTCATGTCTAACTAGGTGGATCGAAATACACCACGTATGATTAATTTTACCATAGTAAAATCAATTTCACCATGGGAAATAATTTAGTAAACCATTTTTATTAAATTATTTTTGATTAAAAATAAAAAACCACATGTGAATAATTGAATAAATCATTATTTATTTAATTTTCCTTAGGAATAATTATTAAATCATTATTCGATAATTATTCCTTGTTAGATTTGACTAAATAACCTAGGAATAATTAAATAAATCACTATTTATTTATTATTCCTTAGTTATACTTTTGGAATAATTGTTAAATCGTTATTTAATAATTATTTCAATTTCACACCTTTCTTAATCCTCACGAAATAATGAATAAATCGTTTTATTTTTTAATTGTTTCTAAATAAATATATTTGACCATTTTGAATATCTTTTCCCTGTCCAAAATATATAATAAAGTATTCTTAACGGTTAGATATTGATTTGGTCAATAATATTTTATTATTTACCATTTTCGAGATCAACCCAATACTTTGTTATAAATAAGAGGGTTTTCCATTTAATTTTCACCATGATCACTATCATCTTCTAGCATTCGAGCTCCCACTTGAGTTCCATTCTTTGTTTTGGTTTTTTCACACATTAAGAGAGAATAGATCGCTGCAGCACAAGGACATCAAAGGACCCATCCCGCGGAGGTGGATTCTATAGACCCTTGTTGTAGATCTCTTTCACTACGTGCTATTAATAAAATATTATTCATTTTAAAATTCTTTCTCTATTGGGTTATTACATTGGATATTTCTTGTTGTTTTTTGTTTTGGATCACACACAATCTTTTTGCTGCAACATTTTCTCATTTTATTATTGTAGATTTGAAGCATAAAAAACCACATATTGTTGTTAGGGTCACTTATCACCAATGAATTAAGTGAAGCGTTTTTGGTACATCTTCCCAAAATCTTTACACTAACAAATGGTGACTCCCCTAGGTCTTTAGCTACACAGTCATCAAAAAATGGTGACTCAACTAGTGTAGTAATTTAGATCCTTGGTGATTTTCATTTTAGTGGTTGTTGGGTGCAGGAATTACACTTAAGAAAACTCCTCAACACTTAATTTGTCAACCCGGGGGATTCGTAAACTTAGAGACGAAACACAGGCAATGCCAGAGATGGTATGAATCTTTCTAATGTAAATTCGTACTTTCTTTAAAGGAAATATTGCAGAATCAAATCAATAGAGAAGAAGGCAACTTGAACCATCAGAAATAATCTAAGATTGGAATGAGGAAGTATGCATTTGCAAGAGAGAATTAAAGATAAAAGGCAATCACTCCCACTAATGGTTGTTTAATCTACTGAGTGTGTGTTTTCCCTTAGTAGAGACACTTTATCAGTCTCGTTAGATGGGCCCTTAAACCTACTTCCTTAGAGATTTCCTTCTTGCATTAATCTGTCTTGCACTAGTGCAGGATCAGAGATTTATGTAGAAGGTATAAATAGTGTCTTTACTGAAGGCTTTCTACTTCATGCAAGGGCTTGAAATTTTCAAGGTTTAGAGCACTCAGATCTTGTGGCAAGGAACTGGTTCTTGCACCAGATCAAAGCTTCCTGCACTTAGCTCTTAATCCTTAAAACAAGTGTTCAATTATTGCCAGTGATATTTTATTATCAAATCAAATCACACACATAAAAGTGAATGTTTTTGATCTTAACAAAATGCAGAAATAAATAAACAATCATTTATCCTGTCATGAACATTTAAAGAAAGAAAGAAAATTGTGGAAAGTAGACTAAGAAACTTGCTGCATCACACCAACGTGCACTGGTGCAGGTTCATTTCTCCTGCTTGGACTAGGCGGAAAAACCAATTAAACAGAATTGCGGGAAAATAAAATATCACACCAACGTGCACTGGTGCAGGTTTGTTTCTCCTGCTTGTACCAAGTGGATGAAAACCAATCTGAAATCAGGTGCAGAAAAGTAAATTGTAGGGAAAGAAAATGTATCTAATTCACACGATGGATCCATTTTCACTCAGACAGGAATACATGTGCTGAAAGTTAAATCACACTTTAATAATATAAACACAAATTACAGGAAACAGAAAATAAGGTAAACATGCTGGGTTGGATGGGCCCTAGCCAACCAACGCGTTTCCCTTTTAAGTTAAAATGTTGCTAAGTAAAATAGTCAATTCATCAGCTTAAAAACAGAAACAATTTCTGAAACATGAGGCTGAAAAACCTTTTATTAATTCATTGAGGCGAATACATGCGTTAATACAATGTCTAGCCCAGATTCGGGTGATAACAAAATGACCAGTTACCACCTATCAACTTCGCTCTAAAAAATCTATTCCAAATTACATTATATAGATCTGTTGGCCGAAGGCCAAAACAAATCGTTCAACTGATTCATAACAAAATGCATAATTTAGCATTCGGCTTTCAAAATTAGGCAGCTAACAAAATCGGCCGTAGCTAATCTCTAGTCTTCTCGCCTTTCACGGATTGGTCTCGGCCACCTTTGAATCATTCGTTGTCATGGCTGGAGTGGCTCAAGACGAGGCGGTGATTGAGGAGGTTCGGATCTGCCGCGAAGATCTATTGTGCTGGCAATGGTGCAAGATCCAATTCTGCACTAGGATCAGCGGTCACGATAAGCACTCTAACTATCAAATGACCATTGGAGATATCGATAAGTTACAAAAGTGATTTAAAAGTAAGCAATCACGTAATAAATATTTAATTAATGCTAAATTGAATTAAAACATGAAGAATAAAGGTTGATATGAAATATGTCACCATGCTTGGACTGGTGCAAGATGAGGGTGGATAAAGGAGGTGAAACAGAGGTAAATGGTAATAATTTAGGAAGGGGAAAATGGTAAAAAAAGAGCAAATTAGGGGGCTAACATGATCCCATCCCTACTGTTAGCCACCTATAAAATTTTTCATATCAAATGGTGGCTAAATAATTTTTTGAAGCCTTCAAGAAAAAATTTCATTGCCAAAATTGTTGGTGCTTAAAGTCTTTTGAAGATATCTTATCCTTCGGTTAATCTTCATTGCTGTTTCCCTTTTAAATTCTGAAATTCTGCTGTTTTCCTAAGTAAAAGACTGCTGCAAAAAATCCTTTTTACCCTCATTTTTCCCCTCCTTTCACTTCAAATTAACCTCCATTTTTATTCCCTTTTTTCCCATAAATTTCCTTTGTTTTCCCTTATTTCCCCTTTTCCCTTCGTAAAAACCCCTTTATAAGGTTGAGAAATCCTTTTTTACCTTATCCGAAACCCTCAAAATGCCTTGGAAATCCTTGAAAAATCATGAAAAAGAGCCTTTTGCATTACAGGCCTAAGCCCCTTTGGGCTAAACCCTAAACCACTTTCCCACCATATACCCTAGCGCTAAAACCAAGCACTAAACCCATCAGTCGCTTATCGCATCGGGGCATTTGTGATGAGCACAAGTCTTTTGTTTCAAAAAAGGTTCCGATGTCGATTGGCCCCTTTATATATAAGCCTCGATCCCTTGTTTCCTTCGCAAAACCGAAAGCCCCGCAATCGGGTGCTAAGCTTTATAAATAAACCTTCCCCGATGCAATATTCCTTTGTATTTCATCAAAAATCTGGTTTTTTCATGTTATAAGGGTTCCACCGGTTCATGGTTTAAACCAATCCTAACCGTTGATCTGAAACAATCAAATATCCTGCGCAATCTCGCATCGGAGATTTTCATCGGTCGCATTTGAAATATTTTACTGCCCCTCCTGATTGGCAACCTCCTGATGAATTCTCCGTCGTTGATCTCCCCCGCCACGCTCAGATCCGACGACCCTTATCGCTCCATCCCAAAACCTTTTCCCCCGCTGTGACCACCTCCGATTCATTCTCCATCGTCGATCTGATCCTCAGATTGACGGCTCACAATCAATTGCATCAAAAATTTTCATTGTGCCTTTCCTCTCTCCTCCTCCGATCGCAAGACTTCCGATTGAATCTGGGTCGTCCATACACCCAGATCCGACGGTCCAGATCATTTCTCCAACCTTTGTTACATTTATGAAATTCCGCTGTATAATGTTTTTGGGGAAATCTTGACCGTTGATCTCTGTAGATCAACGGCCCACAATGACCCTTTCCCCGCCTCATTTTTATTTCATTTAAACCTCGAGATTTGATCTGGACCGTTCATTCATCTAATCTGACGGTCCAGATTCCTCTCGACAAGCCCAACTCCTCTGGGTCCTACCTTCCTCCAGATTGAATCTCAACCATTTATTCCTCGATTTGATGGCTCAGATTGAAATCGCCCCACCTCTTTCTATCTGCGCATCTATCCTCCATCGCGCTCTCTCTCGATCGTCCGATTTGAGACCCCTGATCTGACGGCTGTCGTGCATTTTCGCATAGAATTAAGCCCGAAAGTTAATTCTCCAAAGTCTACGTGATATAGGTGGTTTTGAAAGGCCACATGTCGGCCTCTAATGCATATCGCGTTAAAAAAGGTGAAATTGCCTATCTGCCTTTTTGCTACGTGATACCGCTGGTTTCTTTGACCGAAACCACCCTTCCCGTTTACACTGCATTCCGTTGCACTTGATCTCCGTCGTTTATCTCTGTAGATCAACGACTCATATTCAATCTCGCATTTCTTAATTTCCCTCCACCCATCCTCCAAAGGCCTTCATTGATCAATCCCAACCGTTGATCTCCTTGGGTTAATCTAATCCAACGGCCCAGGATCGTTTGGAAACCCCAATTTCCCTTTCAATGAATTTTTTCTCCGCCAAAGGTTATTTAACCTATTTTATTCGCATTTTATTCTATTTTTCTATAAAGTGGCCCTTCTACATGATATTTCTTCGGTTGATCTCGACCGTTGATCAACACAGATCAACGACCCAGACTTGATCTCCCACCGTTTGTTCCAACCGCCTCCTTTTAACCTCTGCACGGCTGCGCTCCAAACCCAAGGCTCCAAAGCAGTTAACCCTTAATATGCAGGATTTCCCTAATTTCGTTTGTTTGTGCAAGTTTTAATGATTTTTATCAAAAGTTTTTAAAGAAAATTGAAGGCCGGGGATGACGTTTCCCCGGGCCTTTATATGTGAAGAAGATCATTCTGTAGGGTTTCCCTTTGAAGATTGCTAGTGTCTCATGAACACTAATACCATTATGAAGCCTCCGCGCACCTGCACATCAACAAGACACAAAAAAATTTAAATCAGGTAAAGAGTATTAGTGTGAAAGGATCCAACCACAGCAGAACCATGTTTGAAGATTTGTTAAACATAGTTTTGAGGGATTATAGCTAAGATCGATAATCAAAAGCCTAATCCACTCAATTAAACACAGTTAAAGAACATAAGATAGGAAATTAGGCCGAATTAATCCTAACACACATAATTAAAGCAAATTAACATTGTTAAAGGAAGACAATCATATCTATCAATCCGAGAAAGCCTCCACTTCCACATCAGAGGCTAATTGAATCCTCTCAGCTACCAAAGGCCACCTGTAGCCTCAAAGCATTCAAAAGAGGCCGAGTTATTACCAGAATAGAAGATATTAGCATAAAGACAACTCAAAAGTTATTCCAAGCCAAAGAGACTTATTGTGAAAATATCAGCAGAGTTATTACAAAGATGACACAGAGCCTTAAAGTCAACAAAATCTCCCTAGCAAGCTTAATACTTAATGTAAGCCAATTAATACAGAGAAATATCTATAATCTTCTCCATTCAGCCCCTCAAAGGCCGAGAAGCATTAAAATGTATTAATTGAGCCTATAGATCTTTTCTCTCTTCCACCTCCTCATTTTCCTATAAAATCTTCTTGAGGAGCTCATTGTAATGGGTTGGTTGATCACTAGTTGTAATACTGAAACTCTTTGAAATATACATAGTCTGTTGAAGTTGAAGAAGAAATTGAAGTCTTGAAAGCTCTGATGATGTTGTTGCATGCTTGTTCTTGAGAAGGCTCTATCATTGGATCCATGAGCTTGGCTGTTGGTGAAGTATTCTGAACTGTTTAATGTTTTCTCCTATTTTCATTTTGTTCCATAATTTCTTACTATAGTAGGATGAAATTTTTAGGCTAAGAAATGACTCTTGGAAGCACCTTAGACCTGTTTATCCTTCATTGTTCTATGTTTTCTTCTGTTGAGGTATTTTAGAGTCTTTAATCTCTCTCTTTAGTCCTCATGCTTGTTTATTTCTCTAATAGTTCGAATAGTTGGTTTCAACATGATTTATGGTTTTCCCTGCATGTCTGCTGCCACATAAAGGCTGTTATTGAAGTCTCCCTTTGAAGTATCTTTGTTTATAGTGAGCCAAGGAGGTCTGTTCTAATTTTTCCCTTTGTCCTTGCTTGAACAGTTGTCTTAAAGGTCTTTATAGTTGTGATCATAGATGTATTTAGGTGTTCCCTCTTCTATGACCATAATTATCAGTGAATCTTTTATGTGTTCTAAGTCATTTGAAATAAAATATTTGAGGAAATAGGGTGTTCCCCGAATCTTAGATTTCATTTTAAAAGTTGTTTTGAAGTCATTTTTGCTTAAAGTGTGATTTGTAGAATTCATGGTTAGCCTTGTCTATCAAATAACTCTTTATTGTTCAAGTTGTGCTTTCAAATTACCTTTGTTGAGAATTAAACTTCTTTTTTCTAACCATTAATTTCCATCTTATTCATAAACTAAAGGATCCTGTGGCCAAGTTAGATTTTCCCTTTGATATCCCATATCCATTGATAAGTTTTTCATAACCTCTTTTTGAATCCATTGCCCAACAAAACTAACATTTCCCCTTTCTATCTATCTTTCCTAGACCTTTTATGTTATGCTGTATCAATTCAACCAAACAAACAAACAAACACTTGCACTTAATAACTAGTCTAAAACCAATATTCAAAGCACACAAGATAAAATTTTGCAAAAAACAAATAATTTGAGAGATCTCTCTCTGAGAGCAGGAGGACTAGATCCTGTAACTCTAAAGATTGGTTATGATGTTGCCTTGTCTTTTGATTTTCCAAACTATCAAAACATGGGAGACCAACATCTACGATGTTGTGTGTCCTCACACAACTCTTTACCTCTGCAAAAACCTTCAAAACTTCAAGCGTTCCAACTCACTCCTGCTCTGGCATACTATCATCAGTCTGCAATGTTTCAGACTTCTTCTTTTTGCTATTTTTCAGTTTCTTCGTTACCTTTTAAAGTCATCTGAAACATTGTGAAGCATGGTACTTCCATACCCTAACTTCTCCTTTCTTTTTCTAGATCTCCGCCGTGAATTCTTCTTTATTCTGTTCTTTTTCCTCCTGCGCTTTAGCTACGAGCTGCTCTAAGTTCTGCACTTGAAGTTCTAGCTCGACTATTCGGGCAGCAAGAGCTATCGAGTCTTCTTCCTTTTCTGTCCTGACAGGGGCTCTATTTTCTTCAGGGACCTCAGTATCCCTCATGAATTTAGTAGACATTTCTTCCTCTTCCAGTTCTTCTTCTTATTCTTTCTCTTCCGGTTCTTCTTCTTCCGGTTCCTCTTCTTCTTGTACTTCTTCCAGTTCTTCTTCTTCTTGCACTTCTTCTGGTTCTTCTTCTTCTTCTTGCTCTTTTGGTTCTTCTTGTGCTGGTTCTTCTTGCACTGGTGCAGGTGGGGATTCAAAATTTTGTGGGGATTGTGGTTCTGCACCAGGTTCTTCATTCTTTTTCTGGGCCTTAATAAAATTGGCCAACAGAGTGTCATGTTCAACTTCCATACAATTTGCTGCATCCGCAAGGACTGACAAAAAATCATGTTCTTCGGGGGTCTATTCATGCACTGGTGGCGTTAGAGGAGTTTCTTCAACAGGTGTACCCGTTGTCTTCTGTTTCTTTGGAGATGGGCCCTTTTCTTCTGTTGATTTCCCGGGTTGTTTCCTTTTTGCACTGGTGCAAGAAGGAATTCTCTTTACACTTGGACCCTTGCTTGTGCTGGTGGGGGTCTCTGTTTTCTTTTCAGTAGCTGTCTTCTTTCCTGCAGAGGGCTGTTTATCTAGCTGCTTCAACAACTCCTTCTATGTCATGCCCTTAATTTCCAATTGTTCCTGGACCAAGATTTTGATCGGGCCGTGGTGATATAATTTCTTATTGGCCTGATCCGCTCGTGTGCCCTGCACACTCTTGGCCATCTTTTCTAAACTCTTGAGCAAAAAATAAGTGAAATCCATCCTCCACCGGACGTGCCGGCCGGGTTCGAAGTGTTGTAGCATCCTGAAATGATACACAAAGGTGAGGGAGTACCTTCCCTCATAAGTCACAAATTTCTGGAGGATAAAAAGGAGGTCTTGCCACTGTCCCAACAGGGCGCTGTGCAGAACTCCTTTCTTCCAGTCTACCTTCATGTCCTTATCAACAACGAAACACTGCCAGCTCTTCCTCTTGAGCTTCTAATTTTTAAAGTACTGCACACTAGTGTTTTGCAAGCCCATCACTGATGCTATCGATTTTTCCATGACTTTAAATTTTAGGGGCCCAATCTTTACACGGTCGTTTTTAAAACTCTTTGCACACTGTAGAGCCACTTCACTGTTGTGCCCGTCAAATTTCTGCAAAAACTAAAGAAAGCCTGAGTCTCGCAACAATGCAAGACTATTGCGAAACTCGGCAGTCTGATCTACCTCATTGAGGGACGAAGGTTCACATCTAACAGGTGGCATCTCTGCTAATCAGTTATGAACAGTAAAAAAATTGCATGCAATACCGGAAAATTTGGCTCTTTATAGATAAGGATCCAACCGTCCACCATCCATTCTGTCTTATCACCGATCCATCCCACCAAAATAGCCATGGATGCGCGACATATTTAGAATTGTGCGGGATTGGTACTTGCGGCGGCGTTTTTAACGGCTAAGTGAGGTAATAATGGCGAGTGAAGGGACATCTAGGATCATGGCGGAAAGGGTAATGATTTCCAAGCAATAGTTAAATATACCTGGACTGCTTCATAATTCAAAATAGAAACTTTAGCATTCATTAAAAAATTGATCATGATTCTTAACTAAAAACACTTTGTACTTTAAATAATTTTCTCATAGTTACTATGATAGCATAAGTACTCATCAAAAAAGTGAAAAAGGCTGCTTGTAAACTTTTATGACGACCACTTCCTATGACATATGCTCATGAGAAGAACAAATTGTACTATGCTTCTGTCAAGGTTCATGCTTGCACCGATCTGTTTACATTTGTTACTATGCTGTTATGATGGTACCATTCTGCTTGTATTATTATATAGGACGATATGCTTGCACTAGTGCAAGAATATTGTCTGAAAAAAGAACAGAGAATTTAAGTAACATAAAGGATGGACTTCTAACATGGCTTCCTCAACTGAACTGAAAATTTGCTTCGCCCTTTCTTGATGCTTCAGGGCATATTTTTGCTCTTTGTGTATGAGATCCTGCAATGAATTCACGAGAAGAATGGGAAGGAATTTTTTTACAGGGATTCCAGGAATAGTACCAAAGAGGGAATAAACAGAAGTGGGATAGGGAAAAAAATTCAAGGGTAAAGTGGGATTTTTACGAAGCGGGTAGGGTAAATTCAGAAGAATGTGGGAAGGTTAATCATTCTGGGATTTAAAGAATAAAACTGAGGGAATATTGTGAAATGGGATATGAAGAAAGGAAAAAAAATTTCTGGAAGGTCTACCTGCACTGGTGCAAGAAAAATAACTGCAGCGAGAATTAAGTGTTTCTTGAATAAAAATATCCATGCTAATTACCCCAATGTATAAAGGTTGGTCCTACTGAACCTGCTTTTACTTGATGGTTGCTAACATATCTAAAGATCAAGCAACATTGTCTTTTTATTATAAATTTTTGATCTTCCTGCCAGCAAGCTAGTTTTCAGGTCGATCCTTCTGCAATCATGTCAGCGAACTGATTTTCACAATTACAGGAAAATATTTTTTCTTTACTTTTTTATTATATTTATTATTTTTATTTTTAATTTTTTTTCAAGAGAAAGAAGGATTCATGTCTTCAAAAGGTTGGTATTATCATTTACCACTACCGTCCCGAATTGCTGTTGGACTTCCTGTGTAAAATCTTTCTTGGCAAGTGGCTGAAAATACTTCTTTAATCTATGTCCATTTACAAAGAATACTAAATTTTGTCCATCAATAGTTTTAACTTCTACTAATCCATTCTAGAATACTCGGATCACTTCATAAGGTCCCATCCAATGTGTATGGAAATTCCCTTTAAAAATTTTAAATCTAGAATCATAAAGGAGTACCCAATCACCTGGTTGGAACTATTTTTTCTGAATAGACTTGTCATGCCACCTTTTTCGTTGCTGCTGAATTAGGATGTTCCGCTGAACAAAATATCTACGAAATTCATCTAACTCATTTAATTAGAGAAGACGCTATTGTTGTGCCTCAGAGAGATCTAGTCCTAATTGAAATGTAGTTCTGAAAGTTTTGATTTGGAATTCAATTGGTAACAGAACCTATTTTCCATGTACCAGTTCATATGGTGTATGTCCCGTGCTATTTCTCCAAGTGGTTCTGTATTCCCACAAAGATTTTGGTAATCTTTCAGCCCAACATTTTTGATTCATTGACTGTCTTTGTAAGAATGGACTCGATCACTTTGTTTGTAGATTCCACCTGGCCATTTTTTTGCGGGTGATACGACATGGATTTCCTGTGCCGGATCTTGTATTGCTCCATCACACCCTGTACCAAATTAGAAATAAACTACGGACCATTGTCAAAAACAATTTCTCTAGGCACACAAAATCTAGTAAATATTTCAGTAAAAATAAAATCAACAACAAATTTTTCTGTAGCAAAAGAAACAACTTTAGCTTCTACCCATTTTGTAACTAAATCTGTACAAACCAAAATATGCTTTTTACTCAAGGATGTTGGATTTATTGGCCCTATGAAATCAATAGCCCATTTTTCAAATGGCTCAATCTTAACTTGGGGACATAAGGGCATTTCATTGGTTTGAATAGGCTGGCCCATTCGTTGACACCTATCACATCGCCTGACATACTGTTTGGCATACTTAAACAAGGAAGGCCAAAAGTAACCGGCACGTAACACTTTATATGTAATCCGCTTATTAGCGAAGTGGCCTCCGCAAGGTTCATCATGAGAATATTTCAATATGTCAAACACTTCTTCCTCTCTTACACATCTATGAATAATAAAATCTGGACCAGTGTAAAATATATCTCCTCGAATCCAAGAATATGTAGAACTTTTCTGAATAATATTCCGCTTTTCACGAGCGGACAAGTGAGGTGGTGTTTTCCTAGTAACCAAGTAATTAGCAATGTCAACAAACCACGAAGAATTTGTCGACATAGTAAAAATATGTTCATCTGGAAAATCATCATTAACAGGAGTTGCTTCACTAGGATTATCTAATCTAGAAAGAAATCTGCTACAACATAATATTTCCCTGGTCTATCAACAATAGTAACATTAAACTCCTGCAACAATAGCAACCACCTAGTCACCCTACCGCTTGTCAATGATTTTTTCATCAAATATTTAATCGTGGAATGATGAGTATGTACAAGTACTTCATATCATGTAATATAGTGCCTGAACTTATTAATTACAAAATTTACAGCTAAAAACTCTTTCTTTGTAACTATATAATTTAATTCAGTGGAAGACAAATTCTTATTAATGTAATAAATAGCATAGGATTGCTTATTTTATTCTTGTCCTAAAGCTGCGCCAATAGCCAAATCTAAAGCATCAGAGGAAATGTGAAAAGGCAGGGACTATTTTGGACCTCACAAAACTGGTGCCTGCACCAAATTTTCCTTCAATGTTTCAAAAGACTGTTGGCAAGCCGTGGACCAAGAAAATTCACTATCCTTAGCTAGAAGTTGGAAAAGAGGAGCAGCTATCTTTGAAAATTTTTCAATAAATCTTCTATAGTAACCATCATGTCCTAAAAAACCTCTTACTTCCCTTTGAGTTTTGGGTGCAGGAAGATGCAAAATGATTTCAACCTTTGTCGGATCAACCTGGATACCTTTGTCAGAAATCAAATGGCTAAGCACCACTCCCGCTTTGCACATTAATCTACATTTCTTGTCACTCAAAGCGAGATGGGCTTCTTGACAACGAAGAAGTAATTTCTCCAGATTTTTGAGAGCTTCCTGAAAAGAATCACCAAACAAAGAAAAGTCATCCATATAAATTTCTACAAATTATAGATCAGCAAAAATGGCCAGGACTGCCCTTTGGAAGGTAGTCGAGGCATTACATACACCAAAGGGAAGAACTTTATAAGCAAAGGTACCCCATGGACATGCAAAAGTAGTTTTATCCTGATCTTTGGGTGCAATCTGTATCTGGTTATAACCACTGAAGCCATCCAAAAAGGAGAAATATTTCTTCCCTGCAAGGGTATCAAGCCCCTGATCAATGAAAGGGAGAGGGAAGTAATATTTAAGAGTGGATTTATTAAATTCTCGATAATCAATACAAATACGCCACCTTGCATCTTTCTTAGGAACTAGCACTAATGGAGAGACCCACTGACTGTCAGAAATAGGATAGATAAAACCGACATCCAAGAGTTTCTGTACTTATTCCTTCACAATATCTCTTAGAGCTGGATTCATTCGCCTTTGGGGTTATCGGACAGGTCGGGTTCCTTCTTGAATATAAATATGGTGTGTACAAGTTTCAGGAGGGATACCCTTCATATCTTCATAGCCCCAAGCAGAGGCACTAAGATGGTTTTGCAACGAATTCACAAGCTGCTCCTGCTGAGACGAGTCCAAATCTGAACTGATATGCAAGGATTTACCAAGGCTAATCTCAACAAGAGTGGTATTAGGTTCAGGAGTACTCAAGGGAGTGGTCAAATGCAGTGGTACAGAAGAATGAGAATCATGATTTTCTTGAAAATATAGACTGAAAATTTGGCTCAGAGGCTCATAATTAGGCATAGTGTCTAGATTATTTAGAAAATCTTGAATCTCATCTTCCTGTGAAGACCTAGTATATTGATGGATAAATGAAATGGGCTGAGTCTCCTCATCACTGCTTTGATCTAACCATAAAGTATCTCGAAGGTCCTGAATGGATCTGGGAGGGGGGTATAAGGTAACTTTCTTCCTAGAATCTCCATGTGAAATATACATATCACCGGAACGACATCCAATATATGCGTCGGCCGTAGCAAGCCATGGTTGACCCAAGATCAAGGGATGTCCTCCTACTGGGTTCTTTGGCTGAAGCACAATGAAATCAACAGGATATTCCCAAGAACCTAATGAGATGATCACATTGTCCAATACTCCTTCTGGCTTAATTTTAGATCTATCTGCTAATTCAAGCACAGTGGGAGTAGGGCGAAGATGAGATAACCGAATTTGATCCATGGTTTGCTTAATCATGACATTAATGGCTGCCCCCAGGTCTATAAGAACATTAAAGACAAGGACATTACCAATATGAACTGTGACAACAGGGTTTCTGAGATTAGTATATTTTTCCATAGACACACATCCTGTCATCAACTCTGCTGCCCTACCAACAAATTGGATGGTCTGGGGTTCCAATCTCTTCCTCCCGGGTTTCTTGAGACAAATTTCCTTAATAATATTAGTAAAATGGGGATCTATTTAATGGATTGAAGCAAAGGTATCTTAATAAAAATATTCCAAAGCTCAAATGCCAAAATAGTCTCAGAAATAGGCTCACTTATTTCCATTACTAGCCTCTTTGGGAAGGGAGGCTGGTTGGAAGAAGATGGAAAGGATTAAGAGGGTGAAGGCTGCTTAGTGACAACTTTCGGAGAATGGTTAAGAGTTTCCTCTTCTCCTTTCTCTTCAAAAATCACCATAGGTTGTTTCTGATTTTCAGATGTTACAGTCCTTCTCGATCTTAATTGAATACCATGAACCCCAACTGGAATAGACTAGTATTCAAATGATAAAGGTGGGTTTGTTTCATAGATCATTTGCACTACTTTATTATTATTAGGATTGGGCATAGGTTGAGCAGGAAACTGAGGAGGTCGAAAGGGTGGAGGTAAAGGCAATGGTGGAGTGGAATGACTCGGAAGTTGAGGCATTGAATAAGGTGCATGTGTATATGGATATAACTACATAGGTGGCTGGTGGGAACATGGAAAATGAGTCGGCCCTTTCCAACCTTGTTGCCATGGTTGAGAAGGTTGCCCATGCTGATATTGATTCCCATACTGCCACTACTGATGAGAGTTAGGATAAGAATATGCATGTGAATTATAACCAAAATAGTGTGGAGAAAATTCAAAAGCCATAGCTGCACCTACCTGAGGCCAATTCCTTCTTGTTCCCATAGCATACAAGTATTCAGCTTCAGGCTGTTCCCCTGTAAATACAACTTTAAGTCCTAGTATAGAGGGACATTTTTCTGTGATATGGTATTCTGCACAAATAGCACACTTATTAGTTTCTTTCAAATTAAGAGGACACTCTTTAGGAGGATTCTCATCTCTACATTTAGGACAGAAAATACATAATGACTCTTGTTCCTTCATGAGTTTCTGCTGAAATTTTAAGGAGTATAACTATTTGGTAACAGTGTTCATTATATCAATTTTCATGTTTTCCATTTTATTTTCTAGTCCAATAATCATAGCATCAGTAGATTCAGTTTTTCTATTTTTGTTTCGAGTTCCTCTACCGGATCTATATTGATTTCTTGAAAATTTCCTGCATAATTCACAAATTTGTTCAAAAGTTTGCTGAGAAATATCACCTTGTCCTAACAGATTTAAATTGTTTCTAGCATTATCAGTAAGTCCTCTTAAGAAAAAGGTTCTAATAGTACTGGGATCGAACTTAAGTTTCGACCTTTGTAAAATATACAAAAATATTTCAAGGTAATCTTCAAGAGTTTCATCATCATCCTATATGATTGTAAAAATTTCATCCTGCATGTCCCAAGTTTTTCAATATTCTTGATATTTAGACAAAAACACTCTCTTCATCTGATCCCAAGAGGTTATAGTGTTTCCTCCTAACCCCATAAACTAGCGTAGAGCTGAGTCCTTGAGGGTAACAGGAAATAATCTTAACTTCTGAGCATCAGTTGCATAATCATAACTTCTACACAGAATATCAAACTCAAATAGAAAAGAGTAAGGATCTTCATGAACTTTACCATGGAAATGAGGGAGAGCTGATGGTGGAATATTCTTCCTTTGCGCCACAGTATCAGGATCCACAATTGGAAACACAAAAGTGGATTGTTCTCTACTTACCTGGTTCTCACCAGTCCCTTCCAAATGATATTCTTAGTCCACCATTGTTTCCCTTTTACTTGCACCGCTCTCAACAGGCTGTTCCACACCTGAGCTGTTGACACCAGAATCTAGGTGGATTGTTCCTGCGTGATGGGTTTGAATTGAATTGGGCTTCCTGCTTACAGAAGGAGACCCAATATGATAAAAATTCTTTTGGCCCTTAGTGGGATTCGAACCCTTACCTTTCCTAGGAATTCATTTCAAAAAAGGAATGAAAAAAACAAAGATAACAAAAAAATACTAAAAAAATGCTGACAGAAATCAATTAACACTAGTAAAATTATTTCAAAGAAACAATACTTCAAAAAATAAAGAAAAATTATCTCTATTGTATAATCATAAAATTCATACCAAATCAAATCGCCTCCCCAACAATGGCGCCAAAATGTTGGGTGCAGGAATTACACTTAAGCAAACTCCTCAACACTTAATTTGTCAACCCGGTGGATTCGTAAACTTAGAGACGAAGCACAGGAAATGCCAGAGATGGTATGAATATTTTGTAAGGTAAATCCCTACTTTATTTAAAGGAAATATTGCAGAATCAAATCAATAGAGAAGAAGGCAACTTGAACCATCATAAATAATCTAAGACTGGAACGAGGAAGTATGCATTTGCAAGAGAGAATTAAAGATAAAAGGCAATCACTACCACTAATGGTTGTTTAATCTACTGAGTGTGTGTTTTCCCTTAATAGAGACACTTTAGCAGTCTCGTTAGATGGGCCCTTAAACCTGATTCCTTAGAGATTTTCTTTTTGCATTAATCTGTCCTGCACTAGTGCTTTCACTAGTGCAGGATCAGAGATTTATGTAGAAGGTATAAATAGTATATTTACTGAAGGATTTTTACTCCATGCAAGGGCTCGAAATTTTCAAGGTTCAGAGCACTTAGATCTTGTGGCAAGAAACTGGTTCTTGCACCGGATCAAAGCTTCCTGCACTTAGCTCTTAATCCTTAAAACAAGTGTTCAATTATTGCAAGTGCTAGTTTATTATCGAATCAAATCACACACATAAAAGTGGATGTTTCTGATCTTAACAAAATGCATAAATAAAGAAACAATCGTTTATCCTGTCGTAAAAATTTGAAGAAAGAAAGAAAATTGCAGAAATTATACTAAGAAACTTGCTACATCACACCAACGTGCATTGGTGCGAGTTCACTTCTCCTGCATGGACTAGGTGGAAAAACCAATTAAACAGAATTGCAGGAAAAGAAAATATCACACCAACGTGCACTGGTGCAGGTTTTTCCTGCTTGTACCAGGCGGATGAAAACCAATCTGAAATCAGGTTCAAGAAAGTAAATTGCAGGGAAAGAAAATGTATCTACTTCACACGACGGATCTGTTTTCACTCAGACAAGAATACATGTGCTGAAAGTTAAATAACACTTTAATAATATAAACACAAATTACAGGAAACAGAAAATAGGGTAAACGTTCTGGGTTGGCTAGGCCCTATCCAACCAGCGCATTTCCCTTTTAAGTTAAAACGCTGCTCAGTAAACTAGTCAATTCATCAGCTTAAAAACAGAAACAATTTCTGAAACATGAGGCAAAAAAACCTTTTATTAATTCATTAAGGCAAATACATGTGTTAATACAATGTCCAGCCCAGGTTTGGGCGATAAAAAAATGATCGGTTACCGCCTATCAACTTCGCTCTAAAAAATCTGTTCCAAAATTCTCCTCCTAAGTCCTATTTACACTTTATATTATATAGATCTGTTGGCCGTGTTAGCCCCTTGTAAATTTTTGACAGGCAAAGTAGGGGGCTAAATTGTTTTTGAGCCTTCAATGAATGCATCTCCCCTGAAGACACATCATCCTTGAAGTCTCCTGTGCCTTTGCCTTTGATAAATTTCCCTCTGCTGACTACCTTTATAGGGTCTCATTTGCCCCTGGTATCCCTGCAAAATGTCCCATTTCACTCCGTTGTCCCTTTTTCTGAGTTTCCTTTCCACCCTCTTTTCCCCTTTCTAAACTTCCTTCATTAATCCTCTAATCCTCCCAAAACCCCGTTTAAACCCTCCCATACCCCTTGTTTGGTTTAATTCAACATTTACCCCTCTATCGTTCCCCTTCCTAACCTTTAAATCACATTAAAATGGGAAAAAACCCACTTTCCTACCTTATAATAAGGTCTAACCCTTTTCCCCCCTTTCCGATTGTAAATCACATTGTAAATCATTGTAAAACAAAAATGTGCGACTTATATAACCACTTCCCCCCCATGACCTGTGAAACTTTATAATAAAACGTTATATTATAAAGTCCCCACCATATAAACCATTTCATTGCCTATCAAAGATCCGCCATTCGTTTAAACCACAGATCAATGGACAGATCTTCATTCCCGCTTGGTGGTCCCCGCGCCCGCGGACACTATTCAGAAACAACCTGGTTTTCATCACACCGCCTTTGGGCGGAGGGTGGTATTTTACCATTGCGCAGCGATTCCACTCATCGATCGACGCGTGTCAGGCGCATTATTTCAAAACCGCTACCTCATCGCACGTTATCGTTCGTCCGTGGATGCATAGCAATATCGTTGTGAGCCATCCGATCTGGGGCAGCCCATCCAACGGTCATCGCTCAACGAAGTTGCGCGGGGTTTCATCCATGGTCTCCGTACCCCTGGCCCACTATCCATCACCCTCTGCCATGTTCCTAGCCATTGATCTCCTCCGAGATCGGACGGTCCAGATTCATTTGCATGGCCTGCCGTTGACCGGTCCCGCCACGTCATTTTCCACGTGTCTCCACTGTACTTTCGCCTGCCCCCGTTATATATATTCATCCCAAGGTTAAATTTCATTATTTTTACGTTAAAACGTTTGCCTCGACGTTTTCTCATGCATTCTCCACTGTGCGGTGCTTTCCTCCATAGTTGCCTCTGCAGTCATCATCCTCGCCCACGCCACGCTGCCACTCTCACATTCATCCATACCACCCTCCATACATGTTTTTAGTAACTGTTTTCATGTTTTGCAGGTTTATCAGGTGGTAAAACCCGCCATGGTCCATACGCACTATTATTAAGGCACAATGCATAGGAGGAGATGAATTTAGAGCCTGATTTCATAGAAAACTGTCCAGAAAGGTGTCTGCATCATAGATTTCATCAAAGAATAGAGTTTAAACTCTGCAAACCCTCTTTGGTGCCATTAAAGCTCGAATTGCACAGACAAAGATAGTACGGGAAGCAGCAGAGAGCTCGAGGCAAGAAATAGAAGACTTTTGAGCTTCTCCAGAGATTTTAGAAGGCAAAGGTACCAAAATCAAAGACCCTATGGATTGCTCAAACGGTCCAATGCACAGAAAACCATATTAGCAGGGTTTTAATATCAGCAAAACTTTCTTCCATAAAAGGACAAGGTGCCCATACATTTTTCATCGTATGCCGTGTTCTAGAGAGGCTTTCCAGACTTGACAATGGTCCTATGCCGCCAATGCATTAGTTATACAGTATGGCAGACCCCACAGTTGTTCATACACCTCGGTTTATTCACCAGAATTCTGCAAAAGGCTACGACAAGTACATCAAAGACATATCTTGAGTAAATTGTAGCCTGAAGAAGATCATTTTTCCACCTGAAAAGCGCAGAAGATAAATGCTCAGAATTAAAACCGAATGGAGCCTCGGCTCTCTTACTGCTTCAGAGTTTAATGCTGAATTTAAGTTTTCATCTACCCCTATTATGCTTTCCTCCTATAAGAATTCCCAAGATCAAATTGTAAAGGGTTGTTGTTCGGCTGCTGCCGTTGCAGTTAGAAGGGTTCAGTTCAACTGTTAGAACAGTTTGGGAGAGAGTAGCAGAGTAGTTTGTATTGTAGTAGACTGGGAGGATAATTTTGGATTGTAACAACCATTGAGATCAATGTATGTGACTGGTTTTGCATCAATTAATCAAAGCACATTTCACAGGATCCTGGTCTATTACTATTGGTGATTTTTTCCTAACTTGGTTTATTACATTTTCATAATGTTCATTTTGTGCTGGCTTGCATCAGAAATTTGGTATAGGATTTACCCTTGTTAGGTACCCTATGCTTCTGCTCTCCTTGCCTTCTATGTTTCTGCTAAACGTGTTATCTAAGGGTTGTTTTCAGTTAATTTAACCAATGTAGTAGTTCCTTATGCTGCTAGCTGATGTATGAATTAAATGAATCTGTCTTTAGATGTTCTTGTTGGGTTTAAGCTGGAATATTTGGGAACACTGGGGATTAGAGTTAGCCCTGTCCACTAGGATCCTTGTGCTACCAGCTGGCTTTTCTAAGATCCCTCTGTTAAACTTATCTCTGTTTTTCCCTTGGAGCATGCTAAAGTTGACTTGGAGTTAAATTACATCCGGTTTGATCTATAAGCTGCCCCTTTGTCCCTCTTTGAAAGCTGCCTTCGAGTATGTCCAAGTAGGTCTGGAGTTAAATGACCTGTGACCTGATCTATAGATAGAAATTGGGTTGCTTTCCTTCTTTCACTTTCTTTCCTTGATGTCCCATCCCACCATCTATCTAAAAAGATCCTTTAGTGTAGATGACTTGCCCTTTGGAAGCCTTGGCTAGTTGTTACAAGTAATTCCCTTTCATGACTCCATAGCCCAATGGATGGCACCCTCTTGACCTATCCCCTTTGCTGAAACATCCTGCTGCTTTGTTCCTTTTCTCCCATTACTTTCTCAGTCTATGATCTCATGACCAACCCAGCAACCAACCAACCAAATCATTTTAAAACCCCCCTTTGTGCTTCATACCTAGCCTAACATCTCATTTTGAGCTTCAAATATATACCATTCTTTGTTTTATTGGAGAGATCCCTCTCCGGGTCCAGGAGGGCTAAATCCTAGGGCCCCAAATCAGTTCTGATGTTGTCTCATCTTTTGGTCTTGCCAATCTAGCCAAAACATGGGAACCCCAACATAATGGCAACTCCGCTGGGGACTGAGTTCATTTCACCTTAAAAATTCTTAGGCAATCAAAGACCGAAGATCTTTGGTTAGATTGACATTAAATTGCTGATGGTGGACAACAGCTTGCTTCAAACATTCATATACATCCACCTGGCGACTCCACACTCCCTATGATCCAAAGACCTAATGACTCCACTGGTAGAAGACTCTGAACTGGTTGAGAAGATACAGTGACCTCTTTCTGATTTACAAACATGCTTCCACGAATACAGAGAAGATATGCCCCAATGAGTAGGGAGCATATCCCTGGATTCCCACACAAAATTCCTGAAGTGGACTGGTTAAAAAAACTGCCTACCTTTCAGGGTGAAAACGCTGATACCCTTTGCTACATCTCATAAAGTTCCATATACATGTGTGGAGATTTAAAGTTGAATGGCATGAAGACTGCCTAATGAAAATGTTCATGGCAACTTTAGAAGGAAAAGCTAGGGTCTGGTATGAATGGTTTGAGCCTCAGAGTTTGTTTTCTTTAAGGGACATGCACCAAGTATTTTACAAGAATTATAAAGGAAACTCTCCATCCTTATCATGGGATTTTTGTGATCAATATTAGAATATCATACAGTATCTGTTAGGTATTGATGAGGATTTGGTTAGTATGCCTCCTGAAAATCTATTAACAGCCATTCAAGATTTTCATATGCATCCTAGCTATCACAAGAACATAGATGAATCAGCTGAGGAAGAAAACAGTCAAGAGATTGTGGACATTCTTCAAGATATTCCTGAAAACTTGGATGCTGATTTATCATCCCTTATAGTTGAGGCTCAAGATGACATCCTGCCTCAAATCCAGTCTTCAGAGGAAACAGAGAGCTTCTACACTTCTGCACAAAGGAAGACAAGACCATATTCCCCTTTGACAGAAGAAGAAATAGATCAGGTCATCAATAGACAGCCAGCCTCTGAATTGTTTTACAGATCAGACATCCTTGTCCATTCATCTGATGATATTTGTTGTACAGCGTTGGAAAGCTCACATGTAAATCAGAGTGAAGAAAAATCTGCTGATAATACAGTATGTCTGATTGGCAGCATTACTTACATTCATGATTTTCCTATTTTTGATCTATCTGATGATGATGTTCTCCAAACAGAAGATGATCTTGCAGGGTCATCAATAGTAGATTTATGTGAGGAAAATAAGTTCCCTTTGCTTCCAGAAGGTAATGAGTCAGTGCAGGCTATTTATGATACTGATGAAGAAAGTTTTAAGAGTGTAGAAGAGGGTGAATGATCTCTAGATCTTGGCTTCACTCCATTACAACTCGTCAGTAATGGTTTTCACATGATTGGAGGTCAGCAGCCATTCATCTCAGAAGATGAAGAGGAAAACAAGGAAGCAATCTTTGAGCAGACTGAAAATAGGGAGTTTTCTCTTGAAGAAGAGGAAGAAATAGATCAAACCCCTGCTCAAGAATACATGGATCTCTTCACAGAGCTCAACACCTCAGAGAAGAATACATCAGATCTCCAAGAGGACAACACTGCCATATATGATGAGTTCTCCAGTTTAGAAAATGAAGAAGATGAGGGAGATTATCTTTCTCAAGAGAGTCTTATTCTTGATCCAGTGGAAGAAGAGGAAATCCTAGTTGAAGCCTTCCTACCAGATATTCATAACCAGGTATCATTTCATGATCCTTATGTACATTTCCTGCACACATTTGAAGAAGGAACAAAGGTCTTTTTGAGCAGCATGTTGCAAAAAAAAAGAATACTTTTCAAAACTGCCGACATTAAACAAAAAGAGTGGGAGTCGCCCTGCCTATCCAGCCTGCTTAAGGAGTTGAGCAAGAGAGACCAGCCATGGGATCATTTGATGGACTGGTTACATTGGAAGACAATGTTTGTAAGCTAGATTTGTAAATATGTAAAGTTAGTGTAGGGTAGGTAGGAAAAGCTCAAATAAGCTCAGTCTGCGAGCATGTAGTTAGTTTTTTTAATTTCTGCAAGGTCCAGAAAGTCATACAGTCTAATCTTGGCTTGGCTGTTTTCAATTTTTGTCTTAGAATGTAGAGAAGAAATCTGCTAGATAGTCTAATCCTAGCAGATAGTAGTGTAGGTAGAGAAGCATATGAGACCAATAGTCTAATCTGGTCTCATGGAGTTATAAGGGTAGAAATAGAATAGGTTTATTTTCTGTTTATAAAATAAATGATGTAAAGGGTCTGCTAGTCCAAATGCACCCTAAAAGAAAAATGCTAGGATTGTAGTCTGGGTAGGTAGATTGTTTGGGAATGTTTCTGTTGATATAATGTCTTCAGGATTTGTGGTGGTCTGAAAAAAAAGGGCGTGCAGCTGACAGGCATTTACTGAATTTATCCTCTGAATTCTTGACTCCTTCAAGAAGAAGCCATCCCCATGTGGAGCCACTGTTAGCCCCCTTGTAAATTTTTGACAAAGCAAAGTAGGGGGCTAAATTATTTTTTGATCCTTCAAGGAATGCATCTCCCCTGAAGACACATCATCCTTGAAGTCTTCTGTGCCTTTGCCTTTGATAAATTTCCCTCTACTGACTCCCTTTATAAGGTCTCATTTTGCCCCCAAGTATCACATAAAATGTCCCATTTCTACATTTCTCTAGTTGTCCCTTGTCCCTTTTTCTGAGTTTCCTTTCCACCCTCTTTTCCCCTTTCTAAACTTCCTTCATTAATCCTCTAATCCTCCCAAAACCCCGTTTAAACCCTCCCATACCCCTTGTTTGGTTTAATTCACCCTTTACCCCTCTATTGTTCCCCTTTCTAACCTTTAAATCACATTAAAATGGGAAAAAACCCACTTTCCTACCTTATAATAAGGTCTAACCCTTTTCCCCCCTTTCCGATTGTAAATCACATTGTAAATCATTGTAAAACAAAAATGTGCGACTTATCTAACCACTTCCCCCCCATGACCCGTGAAACTTTATAATAAAAAGTTATATTATAAAGTCCCCACCATATAAACCATTTCATCGCACTATCAAAGATCTCCCGTTCGTTTAAACCATAGATCAACGGACAGATCTTCATTCCCGCTTGGTGGTCCCCGCGCCCGCGGACACTATTCAGAAACAACCTGGTTTTCATCACACCGCCTTTGGGCGGAGGGCGGTATTTTACCATTGTGCAGCGATTCCACTCATCGATCGATGCGTGTTAGGTGCACTATTTCAAAACTGCTACCTCATCGCACGTTATCGTTCGTCCGCGGATGCGTAGCGATATCGCTGTGAGCCATCCGATATGGGGCAGCCCATCCAACGGTCATCGCTCAACGAAGTTGCGCGGGGTTTAATCCATGGTCTCCGTACCCCTGGCCCACTATCCATTGCCCTCCACCGTGTTCCCAACCATCGATCTCCTCCGAGATCAGACGGTCCAGATTCATTTGCATGGCCCGCCATTGACCGGTCCCGCCACGTCATTTTCCACGTGTCTCCACCGTACTTTCGCCTGCCCCCGTTATATATATTCGTCCCAAGGTTAAATTTCATTATTTTTACGTTAAAACGTTCGCCTCAACGTTTTCTCATGCATTCTCCACTGTGCGATGATTTCCTCCATAGTTGTCTCTGCAGTCATCATCCTTGCCCACGCCACACTGCCACTCTCACATTCATCCATACCACCCTCCATACATGTTTTTAGTAACTGTTTTCATGTTTTGCAGGTTTATCAGGTGGTAAAACCCGCCATGGTCCATACGCACTATTATTAAGGCGCAGTGCACTGGAGGAGCTAAATTTAGAGCCTGATTTCACAGAAAACTGTCCGGAAAGGTGTCTGCATCGTAGATTTCATCAAAGAACAGAGTTTAAACTCTGAAAACCCTCTCCGGCACCATTAAAGCTCAAATTTCACAGACAGAGATAGTACGGGAAGCAGCAGAGAGCTCGAGGCAAGAAATAGAAGACTTTTGAGCTTCTCCAGAGATTTTAGAAGGCAAAGGTACCAAAATCAAAGACCCTGTGGATTGCTCAGATGGTCCAATGCACAGAAAACCATATTAGCAGGGTTTTAATATCAGCAAAATGTTCTTCCATAAAAGGACAAGGTGCCCATACATTTCTCATCCTATGCTGTGTTCTAGAGAGGCTTTCCAGCCCTGACAATGGTCCTATGTCGCCAGTGCATTAGTTATACAGTATGGCAGACCCCACAGTTGTTCATACACCTCGGTTTATTCACTAGAATTCTGCAAAAGGCTACGACAAGTACATCAAAGAAATATCTTGAGTAAATTGCAGCCTGACGAAGATCATTTTTCCATCTAAAAAGCATAGAAGTTAAATGCTCAGAATTAAAATCGAATCGAGCCTCGGCTCTCCTACTGCTTCAGAGTTTAATGCTGCATTTAAGTTTTCATCTATCCCTGTTATGCTTTCCTCCTATAATAATTCCCAAGATCAAATTGTAAAGGGTTGTTGTTCAGCTGCTGCCGTTGTAGTTAGAAGGGTTCAGTTCGACTGTTAGAACAGTTTGGGAGAGAGTAGCAGAGTAGTTTTTATTGTAGTAGGCTGGGAGGATAATTTTGGATTGTAATAGCCATTGAGCTCAATGTATGTGACTGGTTTTGCATCAATTAATCAAAGCACATTTCACAGGATCCTGGTCTATTACTATTGGTGATGTTTTCCTAACTCTGTTTATTACATTTTCATAATGTTCATTTTATGCTGGCTTGCATCAGAAATTTGGTATAGGATTTACCCTTGTTAGGTACCCTATGCTTCTGCTCTCCTTGCCTTCTATGTTTTCTGCTAAACGTGTTATCTAAGGGTTGTTTTCAGTTAATTTAACTAGTGTAGTAGTTCCTTATGCTGCTAGCTGATGTATGAATTACATGAATTTTTCTTTAGATGTTCTTGTTGGGTTTAAGCTGGAATATTTGGGAACACTAGGGATTAGAGTTAGCCCTGTCCACTAGGATCCTTGTGCTACCAACTGGCTTTTCTATAATCTCTCTGTTAAACTTATCTCTGTTTTTCCCTTGGAGCATGCTAAATTTGACCTGGAGTTAAATGACCTCTGGTCCGATCTATAAGCTACCCCTTTGTCCCTCTTTGAAAGCTTCCTTCGAGTATGTCCAAGTAGGTCTGGAGTTAAATGACCTGTGACCTGATCTATAGATAGTAATTGGGTTGCTTTCCTTCTTTCACTTTCTTTCCTTAATGTCCCATCCCACCATCTATCTAAAAAGATCCTTTAGTGTAGATGACTTGCCCTTTGGAAGCCTTGGCTAGTTGTTGCAAGTAATTCCCTTTCATGAATCCATAGCCCAATGGATGGCACCCTCTTGACCTATCCCCTTTGCTGAAACATCCTGCTGCTTTGTTCCTTTTCTCACATTAATTTCTTAGTCTATGATCTCATGACCAACCCAGCAACCAACCAACCAAATCATTTTAAAACCCTGCTTTGTGCTTTATACCTAGCCTAACATCTCATTTTGAGCTTCAAAGATATACCATTCTTTGTTTTATTGGAGAGATCCCTCTCCGGGTCCAGGAGGGCTAGATCCTAGGGCCCCAAAGCGGTTCTGATGTTGTCTCATATTTTTGTCTTGCCAATTTGGCCAAAACATGGGAACCCCAACAGGCCGAAGGCCAAAACAGATCGTTCAACTGATTCATAACAAAATGCAGAATTTAGCATTCGACTTTCAAAATTAGGCAGCTAACAAAACCGGCCGTAGCTAATCTCCATTCTTCTCGGCTTTCACGGATTGGTCTCAGCCGCCTTTGAATCATTCACTGTTGTGGCTAGAGCAGCGTAAGACAAGGTGGTGATCGAGGAGGTTCGAATCTGCCACGAAGATCTGTTGTGCTAGCAATGGTGCAAGATCTGCTCCTGCACTAGGATCATCAGTCACGGTAAGCACTCTAACTATCAAATAACCATTGGAGATATCGATAAGTTACAAAAGTGATTTAAAAGTAAGAAATCACGTAATAAATATTTAATTAATGCTAAATTGAATTAAAACATGAAGAATAAATGTTGATACGAAATATGTCACCATGCTTGGACTGGTGCAAGATGAGGGTGCATAAAGGAGGTGAAATAGAGGTAAATGGTAATGATTTAGGAAGGGGAAAATGGTAGAAAAAGAGAAAATTAGGGGGCTAACATCCTCCCATCCCTACGCTGTTGTGTGTCCTCACACAACTCTTTACCTCTGCAAAAACCTTCAAAACTTCGAGCGTTCCAGCTCACTCCTGCTCTGGCATAATATCATCAGTCTGTAATGTTTTAGAATTCTTCTTTTTGTTGTTTTTTAGTTTCTTCATCACCTTTTTAAGTCGTCTGAAAAATTGCAAAGCATGGTTCTTCCATACCCTGACTTCTCCTTTCTTTTTCTGGATCTCTGTCGTGAATTCTTCTTTATTATGTTCTTTTTCCTCTTGCACTTTAGCTACGAGTTTCTCTAATTTCTGCACTTGAAGTTCTAGCTCGACTATCCGGGCAGTAGGAGCTATCGAGTCTTCTTCCTCTTCTGTCCTGATAGGGCCTGTATTTTCTTCAGGGACCTCAGTATCCCTCATGACTTCACTAGACATTTCTTCCTCTTCCGGTTATTCTTCTTCTTCTTGCTCTTTCGATTCTTCTTCTTCTTGTACTTCTTCCGGTTCCTCTTCTTCTTGCACTTCTTTTGGTTCTTCTTTTTCTTCTTGCTCTTCTGGATCTTCTTCTTCTTGTACTTATTCTTGTTCTTCTTCTTCTTGCACTTCTTCCGGTTCTTCTTCTTCTTGCACTTCTTCTGGTTCTTCTTCTTCTTCTTGCTCTTTCGGTTCTTCTTGTACTGGTTCTTCTTGCATTGGTGCAGGTGGGGATTCAACAATCTATGGGAATGTGGTTATGCAATAGGTTCTTCATTCTTTTTCCGGGCCTTAATAAAATTGGCCAACAGAGTGTCATCTTCAACTTCCACAGAATTTGCTGCGTCCGCAAGGACTGAAAACAAATCGTCTTCTTCGGGGGTCTGTTCATGCACTGGTGGCATCAGAGGAGTTTCTTCAATAGGTGTACCCACTGTCTTCTGTTTCTTTGGAGATGGGCCCTTTTCTTCTGTTGATTTCTTGGGTCGTTTCCTTTTTTCACTAGTGCAAGAAGGACTTCTCTTTACACTTGGACTCTTACTTGTGCTGGCAGGGGTCTCTGTTTTCTTTTCAGCAGCTGTCTTCTTTCTTGTAGAGGGGTTTTTATCTAGCTGCTTCAACAATTCCTTCCAGGTCATGCCCTTAATTTCCAATTGTTTCTGGACCAAGATTTTGATCAGGTCGTGGTGATATAATTTCTTATTGGCCTGATTCGCCCGTGCACCCTGCACACTCTTGGCCATCTTTTCTAAACTCTTAAGCAAAAAATAAGTGAAATCCATCCTCCACCGGACGTGCTGGCCGGGTTTGAAGTGTTGCAGCATCCTGAAATGATACACAAAGGTGAGGGAGTACCTTCCCACACAACTCACGAATTTCTGGAGGATAAAAAAGAGGTCCCGCCACTGTCCCAGCAGGCCGCTGCGTAGAACTCCTTTCTTCTAGTCTACCTTCATGTCCTTATCAATGATGAAACGCTGCCAGCGCTTCCTCTCGAGCTTTTGATTTTTAAAGTATTGCAAACTAGTGTTTTGCAAGCCCGTCGCTAATGCTGTCGATTTTTCCGTGACTTTAAATTTCAGTGGCCCAATCTTTACACGACCATTTTTAAAACTCTTTGCAAACTGTAGGGCCACTTCATTGTTGTGCCCATCAAATTTCTGCAAAAACTGAAGAAAGCCCGAGTCTCGCAATAGTGCAATACTATTGCGAAACTCGGCAGTCTGATATACCTCACTGAGGGACGAAGGTTCACATCTAACAGGCGGCATCTCTGCTAATTAGTTATGAACATTCAAAAAATTGCATGCAATACCAGAAAATTTGGCTCTTTATATATAAGGATCCAACCATCCACCATCTATTTTGTCTTATCACCAATCCATCCCACCAAAATAGCCGTGGATGTGTGGCATGTTTAGAATCGTGCGGGATTGGTACTTGTGGCGGCGTTTTTAACGACTAAGTGAGGTAATCATGGCGAGTGAAGGGAAATCTAGGACCATGGCAGAAAGGGTAATGATTTCCAAGAAATAGTTAAACATACCCACACTCCTTCATAATTCAAAATAGAAACTTTAGCATTCATTAAAAAAATTGATCATGATTCTTAACTAAAAACACTTTGTACTTTAAATAATTTTCTCATAGTTACTATGATAACATAAGTACTCATCAAATGAGTGAAAAATGCTTCTTGTAAAATTTTATGATGACCACTTCCTATGACATATGCTCATGAGAATAACAAATTGTACTCTGCTTCTATCAAGGTGCATGCTTGCATCGATCTGTTTACATCGCTTACTATGATGTTCTGCTGGTACCATTCTGCTTGTACTATTATATGGGACGATATGCTTGCACTAGTGCAAGCATATTGTCTGAAAAAAGAACAGAGAATTTAAGTAACATAAAGGATGGACTTCCAACATGGCTTCCTCAACTAAACTAAAAATTTTCTTCACCCTTTCTTGATGCTTCATGGCATATTTTTGCTCTTTGTGTATGAGATCCTGCAATGAATTCATGAGGGAACAAAGAAGTGGGAAAGGGGAAAATTTCAGAATGGGAAGGAATTTTGTTACAGGGATTCCAGGAATAGTACCAAAGAGAGGCTAAACAGAAGTGGGATAGGGAAAAAAATTCAAGGGTAAAGTGGGATTTTTACGAAGCGGGTAGGGTAAATTCAGAATAATGTGGGAAGGTTAAACATTCTGTGATTTAAAGAAGAAAACTGAAGGAATATTGCAAAATAGGATATGAAGAAAGGCATAAAATTTTCTGGAAGTTCTGCCTGCACCAGTGTAAGAAAAATAACTGTAGCGAGAATTAAGTGTTACTTGAATAAAAATATACATGCTAATTACCCCAATGTATAAAGGTTGGTCCTGCTGAACCTGATTTTACTCGGTGGTCGCTAGCATATCTAAAGATCAAGCAACATTCTATTTTTATTATAAATTTTTGATCTTCATGCCAACAAGCTGGTTTTCAGGTTGATCCTTCTGCAATCATGTCAGTGAACTGATTTTCACAATTACAGGAAAATATTTTTTCTTTACGTTTTTATTAAATTTATTATTTTATTTTTAATTTTTTTCAAGAGAAAGAAGGATTCATGTCTTCAAAAGGTTGGTATTATCATTTACCATTACCGTCCCGAATTGCTGTTGGACTTGCTGTGTAAAATCTTTCTTGGCAAGTGGTTGAAAATACTTCTTTAATCTATGTCCATTTACAAATAATACTGAATTTTGTCCATCAATAGTTTTAACTTCTACTGCTCCATTCTCGAATACTCGGATCACTTCATAAGGTCCCATCCAACAGGTATGGAACTTCCCTTTAAAAATTTTAAATCTAGAATCATAAAGGAGTACCCAATCACCTAGTTGGAACTTTTTTTCTGAATAGACTTGTCATGCCACCTTTTTCGTTGCTGCTGAATTAGGATGTTCTGCTGAACAACATCTCTACGAAATTCATCTAACTCATTTAATTGGAGAAGACGCTGTTGTTGTGCCTCAGAGAGATCTAGTCCTAACTGAACTGTAGTTTTGAAAGTTTTGATCTGGAATTCAATTGGTAATAGAACCAATTTGTCAATACCAGCTCATATGGTGTATGTCCCGTGCTATTTCTCCAAGTGGTTTTGTATGCCCACAAAGCTTCTGGTAATCTTTCAGCCCAATCTTTCCGATGCATATTGATTGTCTTTGTAAGAATGGACTCGATCACTTTGTTTGTAGATTCCACCTGGCCATTTGCTTGCGGGTGATACAACATGGATTTCCTGTGCCGGATCTTGTAATATTGCTCCATCACACCCTGTACCATATTAGAAATAAACTGCGAACCATTGTCAGAAAAAATTTCTCTAGGCACACCAAATCTAGTAAATATTTAAGTAAAAATAAAATCAACAACAACTTTTTTTGTAGCAAAAGAAACATCTTTAGCTTATACCCATTTTGTAACGAAATCTGTACAAACCAAAATATGATTTTTACTCAAGGATGTTGGATTTATTGGCCCTATAAAATAAATATCCCATTTTTCAAATGGCTCAATCATAACTTGGGGGCATAAAGGCATTTCATTGGTTTTATTAGGCTGGCCCATTCGTTGTTAGCTATCACATTGCCTGACATACTGTTTGGCATCCTTAAAAAAGGAAGGAAAAAAGTAACCAACACATAATACTTTATATGCAGTCCGCTTATCAGCGAAGTGGCCTCCACAAGGTTCATCATGAGCAAATTTCAATATTTCAAACACTTCTTCCTCTCTTACACATCTATGAATAATCAAATCTGGACCAGTGTAAAAGAGATCTCCTCGAATACATGAATATGCAACACTTTTCTGAATAATATTCCGCTTTTCACGAGCGGAAAAGTGAGGTGGTGTTTTCCTAGTAACCAAGTAATTTGCAATGTCAGCAAACCACAGAGAGTCTATCGACATAGAAAAAAGATGTTCATCTGGAAAATAATCATTAACATGAGTTGCTTCATCAGGATTATCTAATCTAGAAAGAAAATCTGCTACAACATTAGATTTCCCTGGTCTATCAACAATAGTAACATTAAAATCCTGTAACAATAAAACCAGGGCCAAATAGATTACTTATTAGGGAGCTAGATTAAGCCACACATAGATTAAGCCCACTTGGGCACCAAGGCCAAACAAATTATGTAGTTAGGTGTAGGATCAATGGGATATGCTTCCAATAAAACCCATCGATTACTTATATTAAGTCATAGATTTTTTTTATTAAGGAGCTTAAAATCCTTCACCATCCCACAGTCTAAAGCCGGAGTGCATCAGAAACCTGATTCAGAGTGGGTTAGGCGAGGTCATCGTGCGAGCAAATCTCCTCGGGGATACCTAACCCATGGTAGGGAATTTCATGTCGTGGCTAATTACCAAGAAGCTAAAGACTTGAACACCCTCATGGGTTGAAGGTAACCGTAGTGAATAATAATAGTAAAATGCCCTATAGGAATTACTGTGGGCAACATTTGGTTCTCTACCCCACTTTTCTTTGGACAACTATGCTTGCAGGGATCAGATTCCGTCAAGTAAGAACTCTTTTGGAAGGCCATATGAAACAATAGATTTAGGAATTGTTTGAGGATTTGGACCACCTATTGGCTAAAGGTTATTTTTCTTTGATAGGATGTGTTTTCTTGAATTAGAGTAGCATCTTAATATAGTTAGTTTACACTTGGCACCACTGCACTAGGAGTTTTCTTGTTGTTTGTTGCTCTTTTTCTCCTATCATCCTTTGGTCCTTTGAGTCATCACTATCTTTACATCGTTGCAACCCTATGAATTTTTCACAGAGAATCTGTGGCCTTCGCCCCTAGTTTCCATTAGGACATATTACTCCTCCCCTTCGAGTTAGAGTTCATCCTCCTAATCCTCCATCGACTCCTCATTTTGACTTAGGTTCTACTGATTCTTCCATTTCTTCCTCTGATTCTGCGTCTTCCCAACCTCATACCATCACCATGTCAGGGAACAATGAGGATGCAGGAAACCAAGGTGGTAACCAAACCACTAACCAAGGTAACCCCACAAGTGAAACCTCTACATGTATGGTCACTCCTACTCCATTGCTACCCTTTATGGATGGTTTAAGTCTCCTTGATTTTAGCCAACTTATCAACGAACCTCTTCTCCATGACCCAAATTTTCCTGATTCCTACCAAGCTTCCTTCTGACATACCCAAGTTTGAAGAAAATCCTAGAGAAGATCCATAAAATCATGTTTTATCATTTCATATGTGGTGCTCATCCAATTCTATCATGAAGACTCCATTTGTCTTCACCTCTTCCAATGCACTCTTAATGGAGTTGTTTCTAAGTGGTATGTAGATCAACCCAGGACCACTCATTCCAATTTCACAACTCTTGCCAAATCATTTATATCCCATTTCCAGTTACCTCTCTGTTATGAAATTGGTACCAAACTCTTGATTTATTTTCATCAAAATTCTACCATTCGTCTATCTGACCATGGTCAAGAATGGTGCAGAAGGAGGAGAATGTGTAGGGACCTGAATTCGAAGACCATTTTTACATGGATTGGTTCCTTAGATTTATTTTTGCCTCCATAGGTAAATATGTCTCCTCATATTTCCCACAGTCTGAGTAAGATGCACTCCACATAGATTTGAAATATGGCCTGATATATGCACTCTCAAGATATGTTTATACCATCCTTTCTGATCTGGCTCGTACCAGTGCTATTAATTCACCTGGGTAATCTCATGCCATGGATAGTATGATTGGAACCATTTAAAACCATCAACCTCCACCATATAATCTACCTCCAATGAGTTATGGTCGATCCTAAGGGGGGACCAATTCCTTTTACACTTATCCCCCTCCCAATCCTTCACATGGAAACACTTATCTAGGTCTCAGCACATCATATGCATATCCCCATTTGCATTAGCAGACTCTAGGGATATTTTTTTCCCCATCTATTTATCCTAATGTTGCCCCATCTCTGTACTATCTGTATGCACCCCCTAGTGCTCTCACCCTGTCGACACCAATGCCCCAACCACCCATGCCTCCTCTACCTATGCCACAACAACAACCTCCTCCTCAAGGTCAAGTGTATGCTCAATAGAGCACAAACAATCCCCCCAACCCCAAGAAAAAAAATAAGGGGAAAGGTAACTAGAACCAACAATCAAGGTAACCAGGGTAACCAAGGCCCACCACCTAATGCACCTAAGGGAAACCAGCCTAATCCCGTGACCCAACAACAGAGTGGACAACCCAAGAAAAGCAAGGCTCTTCATACGAATAAAACTTATGCATGTTGCGAGATATTTGGCCATTATACTCATGAGTGTCCACTTTTACCTCAAATGCACCAAGTATGGGAAGCTCAAGAAGTTGCTTCTAGAGGACCTCAACCCATTGCCCCACCTCCTCCCCCCCTGCTTCATCTCAATCGACTGTGCTTAATAATCCTTTTCTTCATCAAGGATATATTGCTGCTCAACCTACATAAGGTCATGCAACTCCCCAACCTTCGGAATCTGGTCACAATGATTATCATATCCTTATGATAAATTTCGATGAAGTCATTACAGAAAAAGTAAACCTTCAGACTCGATTTTGTCAATATGAAAAACCACCTACTAAGTTTGCGACTGATTCCCAACCTAAAATTTTCATTGAGCCTCTATCGTCATCCAATGGTACCTTAAAAATCCCTCCCCCTAAGGTAGAGGTTATCCCTAAGATCCCTATAGTTCCATTACGTCTAAATGTTGCTTTTGCTAAAGCCGTCCATACCTATAGCATATTAGATGACTTGGCATAGTCTCCCGCTGCCATGTCAACAATAGAAGTCCTCTAGACCTGCCCATCCTAATGGAAATATATACTCTTTGCTTTGAGAATTGTGTATCCCTTTGATTATCACATGGTTATATTTTATGTTGACAAATCGGAACATCCCCCCATTCCTTCATCCGTTTATTTTCAAATCATAGTATCCATAAGAAACGCCACTGTTTAATGGTGTATCATAGACAAAGGCGCCTCCACTTATGTGATGGCCATTAGCATTTATAAGAAACTTGGTTCACCTAACCTGTCCCCATCCACCATCACTCTTCGTGCTTGGGATGATCATCCCTCATAGCCCTTGGCTTATATTGCAACTATCCAATTACTGTTGCCGATAATATAGTGTCAATTGACATCAAGGCCATTGATGCCCCATTAGATTATAACATCCTCTTGCATCATAGTTACACCTACACCATGTGCATTGTTGTATATGTAGTCTTAAGCAAGATGTGTTTTCCTCCTAATGGAAATATCATCACTATCGATCAGTTGAATTACTACGATCCTAAGTCTCAGACTTACCCCTAGTCCTCTATCTCATCGATGGTTGGAAATAATATTGTATCGCCCCTAACCAATGTTTCACCCCGAGTCTACAATGATTCCACATTTCTTGGTGCTTATTATGGTCCATCGCCTACCCCCTCAGAGCCTAGCTCTTCCAGTGTTTGCATGCTTCGAGAATCACGTGTTGGAAACAAGCGGTCCGATATTCCTTCACAACAACCAACTCCTCTGCAACCTACTTCTTCCATGCCAACCCAACCTTCAGGTATAATTCCTCAAGGACCATTTCCTTATGTTTGTATCTCTCCTAGTCCTTTCTAGTTAGGAACTGTTCCCCCAGGTCTTAACCATCCAAGAGAAGTTCCTCTAGATCATTACCCTTATAATCCTTCTAATCATATACCTTCCTTATTCCCGCCACCTCAAATATTTTTTGTCCCTGTTATGGCTATGTTGAGTCTTCCTAATATCACCTTAGGGATCCCAGTATGGTACATTGATCCTCTTGCAAAAACCCCTTCTGATCAACTGAAACCTTACACTTCTTTGACCCAAGTCCAACCGGTTGTTCCTACCCCTTCCTTTGCTTCAATTCCACAACAATCACAACAGGAACTTTCTCCTCTTTCGAAAGCATCTGGTGAGGGGTGTAAAGCCCAAAAAAAGGAACTGAATACAAGGCACCCAAACCAACTCCAGCTTCTCTTAGGCCTCCAAATCCTACTCCTCCATGTGATTTGTGTGATGTTATTGGACACACCACTAATAATTGTCCCGAGCTCCTTCATATCAAGAATGTGGTATCTGATACCTTTCCTGACTCTAACATTCCTAAGGTCCATTTCACCTTCCCCAAGTCAGGAAAAAATAATTGATCCTTATGCAAGAATCACCCTTGTGCTTTGTGTGATAACTATGGCCATTATTCTCATCCATGTCCCCATATTTGAGACTTTCATGATACCCTTCAAGTCATTCACGTGTTAGATGTCGCTTGTAGTGAGTCCATTTCCCCTTTACCTGTGGGTTTTGGACCCACTATTTTACTAGAATAGGAGGTCTCTCAACCACCCATCGTGATCCCTCCTCCTGATGTCGAGATGGCAGATAATACCATCCCTATTCTCTACCTTTTTTCATCCATGGGATCGATGTATTATGACGCACTTGGAGTTTACAATTTTGATTTTGTCGAACCTTCTTCGGTAAATGCTTTGGTCTCAACATTGCCAGATGTCCCAAATACTAGTCATTAATATCTTATTTTGACGATGCGCATGTGAACCTTGTCTCTTGTGAAAATTCTCCTGGTACCTCCTCATCATGTGGTCCTTCTTCCTATAGTCCCCCCATATTTCATTCTCATGAAGACATTATGGAAGTTATGACCACCCCTAACTATCCTTGGGACGATATGCACCATCGCACGTACTTTCTTCCACAACAAACCCATGATCAATATGACGTGGAGTCCAAAGAATTCATCCATGGTGAGGTTTAATAGTTTAATCACCCTTTAATTCAACCCCATGCATTCAAACCACATCCACCTTGCGGGAATTACATTTCTATGCAATTTTTGGGTAAGGGGGCATCCATTATTAAG
Organism: Pinus albicaulis; assembly: GCA_034641835.2. NCBI lineage: Eukaryota > Viridiplantae > Streptophyta > Pinopsida > Pinales > Pinaceae > Pinus > Pinus albicaulis. The sequence goes on along the minus strand of CM076582.1, from coordinate 184,716,786 downwards.
AGTCCAAGATAAACAATTCTCCCCAACCCTAATAGTGTATCTGGTAGTGTGGAATCTAGTACCATTATTATTTCCCATTTATAATAATCTATAGAGTCTCATATCAATTCATATCACTCTAGGGATGATCTAATTAGTCATTCCTCCATCTTACAACAACAACCCAGTCCCTTAGAAATTATTGTTCAACCACCTTATGTTGGTGTGTTTAGTGCATGAGTGTACTAAAACACCAGTGCTTTATAGGAGTGATTGCTAACCTACAAGAAATGGTCAAAGGGCAAAACGATTTGTTAGATGGTTAGTGGAAACATACTAACATGTAGAAAAACTAGTTTATGGAACACAACATGCTACAAACAAGAAGAGGAAACAAAACAACAATAAAACATAAACACAAGCTCAATCGAGTCAAACGAGCTAATAATCCAAACGAAGAACTAATCCTATCTTATTAGCCACTAGTAGTAAAGAAGCAGTAAAACGTTACAAACTTGCAGTGAGTCCTTAGAGCTATGGAGCTCTAATACCCAAAGCAAGGAGGGCTTTCCCCTTGAACTGGTCTGCAGGCTTCTCTCTTCTCCTCGAACGAGTGATTGGATGTCAGACACTTGGTGAAATTCTCCTTAGGTATTGAGGTGTTGGATGACCAACAAATTAATCCCTTCACTCTATTGCTGCTGGGACAACACACTGTTGGTTTGATCATGGGAAATTCGGCTAGCATAATAATGTGTTCTCATTTTGTTCTTCTCATGGTGGCATTTTATAGGAAAAATTTCAAATCCTTCTTCCCTCTCTTGGTACAATTGTGCATAGTGACTCAAGAGTGGTGGTTGATTCCATTGTGTGCTCACTTGAGTTCTTAAGGTGGCTCTAGGCAGATGTCCTTGGGTGACCTCAAGTTGAGAATATTCTTCCTGAATTGTGCCAAGTGGTCCCAGATGGTGACCTTCCACCATACTCAAGACTGCACGACTTATCGAGGGAAAGCCGTGGAGACCAGTGCGAATATCGAAGAAAAATGCGCACAGATCACACTTTTCATGTGTCTTCTCTGTGAAATTTGATAATTTTGCACTTTGACCTTAGATATTTTTAAATTTTCCATATTCTCTAATGTTTCTCAGCCCTGTAAATCCTTCTGCTTGATGTTTAATGATGTCTTTTGCTTGTCCGATTTTCTAGTGATAACACACCTTGTCGTCTAGGTGAGCATCAATTCATTATATCCGAAGCCACTCTTTGGTATAGTGACACCATGTATGTGAACCCCCAAATTCAGTCCATTTGAATCCTATATGTAGTGTCAAATGAGATTGGTAATCCACCATTTAATTTTTCATACTGCACCCATCATACATTATTCCCGCAAGAAGACATCCATGCATAAAAAAATGGCACTCCACACATACATCTAGCTAAGGGGTATAATTTCCACTTGATCAGTCCCCTACATCGTCATATGTTGGGGGGAAGTATCCCATTCTTGGGGGCATGATTGCACCCATGAAAACCTTCTCACTCAATTAACATAAGTCTCAACCTAGACCCCAATGATCTAGGTACAGTCAATTATCCTTTCATTCCTTGGATAGGTTGTCCTACCGGCCTCTCTGGCGAGCCATATACACATTGCATATTGTAAATGCCTGATACCATATCTTCAAACATTATACACTATGTGATTCCCAAATTACCAATAGTTCCCCATTTTTGACTTGGGGGGAGGGGATGATCCTAGAACTTCTCTAGTAGTTCATTCTTATATTACTTTATTATTTAAATTCTTCACCAGGAACCATCATTCCAAGAATCATTAAGGCCATTTTTAGTTAGGTTGGGCCACCTACCTTCAACTTGAAGATCCAAATTCTAATGGTAAATTTTTCCACTATGATCTCCACAAGATTTAGGGAATTCTCCTCCTCTCAAAATTATCCAACAAATCACTATGAAAATGAATTGGATTTGGGGGAAGAATCCATTTTATAGGAAAAAACCTAGTTTTTCTGTCGCCTATTGCCACAAAACTGTAGCTATGTTTGATGAACTGTCAGCATTGTTGGAATGCTCTCACTGAGTTCTATAATGGGTATCCATTTTTTTGGTAATTTGACACTTCACCAGGAAGCCATTTTTTCCATGAGGTTTCACTTACCGCTGATTAAAATCAAATTCATTCATACGAGCTACCTATACTTTGGTACCACTTTACCTTTGTAATTATCGACTTATGTGTCTATTTTCGTCATGAGTAACCATAATTTATTCACTTTTTTATGGTCCCCTTGAGGCCTCCCCCATGTGGAAGCATCATCGAGTCACCCTTGTTAAGAGCATCCAAGATGAGTAACCCTTGCTTTCATAGAGTCTATTCCGAGTCCCATTGAGTCCAGTTACATTGTTCCATCCATATTTGCATCACATTCATCCCATTTTTCTCAGATTTTGGCTCTAGCTATACCACTCCATCTATGAAAATCCTCTGTATGAGTAATATATCATCCACTCTGGAATAGAATCAGTCACTTCCAGGTCAACCATGCATATTATGATATCACAAGGGAAGTCGTCAGCCCACCACTCATTGTATTTCCTTCCATCATCATCCCTGATGTCAGTCTATTAGTCACTTTACTATGATCCCTTCTGCCTTTTTTGAGGACTCCTCAATGCCTCCACTCTGATAGTTCCTCTTCTGTCGAATTCAACACATTTATTTTAGAAGTGTGGTCTAGAGGATGGTGTACCTTGGTTCCATATTTCATAATTATATGGTTCCTTAGATCAAGAAAATCGAATCATCATTTCCCTTTGACTTGGTTTCTTCTCTTGTGCTCGACTCTAGCTCATTATCACATGATTAAGAATCGTACAATTGGTGGTCTAGTGATCCAATAGATTGTACCCGTGTTTCCTGGGTGTCTGTGAGATGTTCCAGACCTCATGAGGGGGTGGATCTTCAGGTAACCTCCCACATGCCTGATGCCAGCCGATTGTTATCTAGCCTTAGATGAATTTATGCAAATTTGATGGGTTCGGTTTCAACCGCTTGCAATGCCCACAACATGCAAGCCTCCTTTAGATTATCCATTCATATCTTCAGAAGCCTTTCCTGTTCAGAAAGGTTTCTTTGGTTGTGATTCCCCCTCACCATGTCAGCTTGAGGGGAATTCTTTCTCATGTACCCAAATGTTAATGTATTCAATCCTGGCCTCTGTTTTTCCAGGCACATTATGTATATGGGGTCCATTGTATTATTTTCTAGCACGTTGATGCCAACATTTCATGTATCATGTATCATGTAATTTATATCTCAGTCCCACTATGATAGGATCACCATTATTATTTGTACTCATTTATCTCGATGGGTATGGGTATGCCTCCCTCGCCTCATTTGAGATCATGTACTCCAAAATAAAAGGATACTTCTATCAGATTCGTAGGTCTCACCCCTTCCATTCCTTCATCCTTCTGTGCATTGCTTCAGTTGTCTCTCTCTCTCTCTCTCTCTCTCTCCCCTTTAGTGTCTCATGGAAGTGTAACCTACAAAATATTTTAGTCATATGATTTTCTCCTAACACTCATACGTTGGGGAGCAACCTATTATCACCTAAAAAATGATCATGTAGCCATGTCTAACTAGGTGGATTGAAATACACCATGTATGATTAATTTTACCATAGTAATATCACTTTCACCATGGGAAATAATTTAGTAAACCATTTTTATTAAATTATTTCTGATTAAAATTGAAAAACCCCATGAGAATAATTGAATAAATAAATAATTATTTAATTTTCTCTAGGAATAATTATTAAATCATTATTTGATAATTATTCCTTGTCACGTTTGACTAAATCACCTAGGAATAATTAAATAAATCACTATTTATTTATTATTCCTTAATTATATTTTTGGAATATTTGTTAAATCACTATTTAATAATGATTTCAATTTCAAACCTTTCTTAATCCTCGTGAAATAATTAATAAATTATTTTAGTTGTTAATTATTTCTAAATAAATATATTTGACCATTTTGAATATATTTTCCCTCTCCAAAAAATATAATAAGTATTCTTAATAGTTACATCTTGATTTAGTCAATAATATTTTATTATTTCCCATTTTTTAGATCAACCCAATACTTTGTTATAAATAAGAGGGTTTTCCATTCATTTTTCACCATGATCACTATCATCTTCTAGCATTCGAGCTCCCACTTGAGTTCCATTATTTGTTTTGGGGTTTTTCACACATTTAGAGAGAAAATAGATCGCTGAAGCATAAGGACATCAAAGGACCCATCCCACAGAGGGGGATTCTACAGACCCTTGTTATAGATCTCCTTCACTAGGTGTTATTAATAAAATATTATTCATTTTAAAAGTCTTTCTCTATTGGGTTATCACATTGGACATTTCTTGTTTCTTTTTGTTTTGGATCACACACAATATTTTTGTTGCAGGGATTTATCATATTATTATTGCAGATTCGAAGTGTAAACAACCACATATTTTTGTTAGGGTCACTTGTCACCGGTAAATTAAGTGAAGCATTTTTGGTACATATTCCCAAAATATTTACACTAACACAATATCCTTCTTGAAATGTCTTCTCTTTGATGTGTTTGTCATTCCAAATCTTCCTTTGTAGCTGGATTACCTCAGTGTGAATGAGAGATTGCAGCCTAAATTCACTAAACCATTAAGTTGGAGAAGCCTCTCCTGTTGTTCTATAGTGAGGTCCATGTCTAACTGAGCTGCCATCCTCATGTTGTATTCAAATTCAATAGAAAACAAAGCCTTCTTCCCATAGACTAGTTCAAATAGAGTGAATCCAATGGTGGTATTAAAAGTAATGTTGTAGGCCCAAGTGGCTTCCACAATTTTGTCCGCCCAATATTTTTTGCTGCTGCTAACGACCTTGGTAAAAATTTTCTCAAGCACTCTTTTTGTGACCTCCAGCTTCCCATTTTCTTAAGGGTGATAGGCAATGGATGTTGATGTGGTGCTGCTTCATGAGATCTTCAATCATATTTGATGTAAATTGTGCTCCCTGATCAATCAATAATTCCTTTGGAAAACCAAACTTGTAGAATATGTTCTCCCTAAGAAATTAAACCAGATTTTGCTCAGTTATTTCCTTTAATTCTTGTGTTTCATCCCATTTAGTTAATTAATCATTGCATACAATGATATATTTCTTATTTCCTGATGGGTGATCAATAGGTCCAATGAAATCCATGCCCAAATTTTCAAATGGCTCTAGTGTCACTTGAGGTTGTAAGGGAATTTCATACTTGTGTGTGGGCTTACCAATCCTTTGGCACTGATCACACCTAGTGGTGTACCTCCTTGCAACCTAATGTAAAGTGGGCCAATAATAACCTGATTGTAGAAATTTGAAGGATGTCCTCTTAGGAGAAAAGTGCCCCCATAGGGTCCATCATGGCATGATGATAAGATGTCAAATACATCCTCTTCCCTCACACATCTCCTCAGGATCTGATTTGGCCCCAATCTAAAAATATCCCCCCCAATCCAAGTGAGTCAGTCACTTTTCATAACAATATTTATTTTCTCATTAAAGGATAGATTAGGAGGGAACCTACAAGCACCTAAGTAGTTGGATATATCAACAAATCAAGGAGAAAGCACCGATATGGAATTTGATCATCCACAATTTCTTCCTTTTTTGCAAGAAATATTAGTCTTGACAAGAAATATGCAACCACATTCTCTTTCCCTAGTTTATCAATGATAATCAAATCAAATTGTTGCAATAATAACAACCATCTAATTATCATAGTGTTGACATCAACTTTATTCATTAAATAATTAAAGGATGCATGATCATTTTGAACAAAATATGGACAACTAGTGATATAATGCCTAAATTTTTTTAAAGAATGTACCACTGCTAAGAGTTCCTTTTCAGTGTCTGTATAATTTAACTCAACTTTAGTCAGGATCTTACGGATTAAATAGATAGTACAAGGCAATTTATCTTCCACTTGTCCTAAGGAAGCTGGTACAACTTTGTTTGATGAATTTGTGTGTATATGGAAAGGTAATTCCCAGTTGGGACCCCTAAGGATGGGTGCATTGGTCAACTTTTATTTTAGTACTTCGAAGGCTTTTTGACAGTTGTTTTTCCAACAAAAATATGAATATTTAGCTAGAAATACAAACAAGGCTGAAACCGGTTTACTAAAGTATTTAATGGACCTTCTATAATACCCAACTAATCCAAGGAAACTCCTGAAATCTCTTTTTTTTAGGGATAGGGACCCTTTTGATGATGGAAATTTTGTTTGGGTCAACTTGTATCCCTTCCTTGGATATAGAATGGCCAAGGATAGTCCCTGCATTCATTAAAACTCACATTTCTTAGGACTCAATGAAATATTCATTTCAATGCATTTCTTTAATAATTTTCACATATTAGAAGGAGCTTCCTGGAAGTCATATCCATAAGGACTGAAATCATCCATGTATATCTCAACAGAGTCATAAACAAGTTCAACAAAGATACTTTGAACTGCCCTCTGGAAAGCAGTAAGGGCATTTCACAAACTGAATAGAAGGAATTTATAGGCAAAGATACCCCAAGGACATGTAAATGTGGTCTTATCTTAGTACTTAGGGTTGATCTGAATTTGGTTGTATTGAATACATCCATCTAGGAAGGAGAAGAATTTTTTTCGTGCAAGGCCATCTAGGACTTGGTCAAAAAAGGGAAAAGGAAAATTTCCCTTCTTTGTAACCTTGTTAAGTTCTTGGTAATCAACATATATCCTCCACTTCCCCTTCTTCTTGGGGACTAAAAAAAAAGGTGACACCCACTTACTATATTAAATGGGATATATGAACCCCGCATCTAGTAACTTCTGTAATTATTATTTCACAATGTCCTTAAGATATTGGTTTATTCTTCTTTGAGGTTGGCACACAGGCTTGATGTTATGAAACGAACTCCAAAAATAGAATAAAAGAGAAATAAACACCTTATAAATTAGCCACTTCGAGGGAGAAACCTCCTTTACATTACATAAATGAACAATTCTTGGATGATACAAATGACAAAACCTCCTTTCTATATATAAGAGTCCATGGGGTCACAATATAATCCTAGCTGACCTAACAATACTAATGTAAGGGCACAACAATAACAATAGTGGGATTTTATGGGGCACAATAATAAAAATATGGGGACTACAAGGGTACAACAATAACAACAAGGGGGATACAATAACAAGAATAGGGGGGATACACTAATAAGAATAAGGGAATACACTAGTAATATAGGGAACTAACATGCCCCTCTCCTTCAAAAAAGTGTTGTCCTAAATGCTTGAGTAGTTTTGGATGCTTCTGTATAGAATTCTCATCCTCCCATGTGGAATATTCAGTGGGTAAGTTATTCCACTTTATGAGATACTCTGAAATTGATCGATTTCGTAGCTATCGAGTTCTTGTTTCCGTGACTGCTTCAGGTTCCAATATGATTTTTCATTCCTCATCAAGTTCTGGAAATATTGTTTGAACTGGAAGTTTGTCACCTATAACCTTCTTTAAGCATGAAACATGGAAAACTGGGTGCACTTAGGAAGAAGGAAGCTCCAATTTGTATGCCATAGTACCAATATTTTGCAACATCTTGTAAGGACCATAATAATTTGGTGATAATTTACTATTCTTCTTAGCTTGCTTGAGGGACATTTGTTTGTATGGTTGTAGCCGTAAAAATACCAAGTCTCCTACATCAAAACTTATCTCATTGTGATGTTGATCTATTTGTTGTTTCATTCGATTTTGTGCCAAATTTAGGTTATCCTTTAAGAATTGGAGAACTTGTTGTTGATGCTTGATGTGATCTTCCATTGTTTGAACATTAATATTTTATCTTAAAAATGATGTGATGGAAAGTGGATGATATCCATAAAGTGCCATAAATGGGGTCATTTTTGCTGCAGTATGGAATGAAGTGTTATACCACCATTCAACCATAGGTAACCACTTGACCCATTGTGTTTGTTTATTAGATAAAAAACAACGAATATATCCTTCCAAACATTTTTTCACTATCTCAGTTTTCCCATCGGATTTAGGATGATGAGATGAGCTATGAGCTAGTTGAGTACCCAAACAAGAAAATAATTCCGTCCAAAAATTTCTAGTGGAAAGGATCTCTATCGCTTACAATAATATTTGGGTTTCCATGTGGCTTTTGAATTGTTTCCATAAATGTAGTAGAAACTGTACTTTCTTTAAATAGATGAGATAATGCACAAAATTGTGCATACTTGGTATATCTATCAACTACCACCATGATGACACTCTTTCCTTTAGACTTAGGTAAACCTGTGATAAAATCCATTGAAACCTCCTCCCAATGTTGACTTGGAATGGATAATGGCTGCAGCAGACCTGGGGTATTAATTGTCTCAACTATATTTTGTTGGAAAACCAAACGTTCCACCAAAAAATTTTGAATATAAGTTTTAAGGCCATCCCAAAAGAAATATTTCTTTACCTTGTGGTAAGTTTTTAAAAATCCTGAGTGTCCTCCTAAGGGACATGTGTGCAATTCCAAAAGAATCCTTTGTTTTAGTTGGGAATTATTACAAAGATATAAACGATGTTTGTACCATAAGGAATAATTTTTCGAACTAAATGTATCATATGTACTGGGATCTTGCTACAAATTTTGAATGAGTGTCCACACTTTTTCGTCATTCTTCCATTCCTCCCTTGCTTCAGTTATTTGGTTGGATAATGGAAATGGCACAAAGCAATGTTTCCACCTCCTCATCCTTTATGAGAGTGCATATGAAAACATTTAGCTTCCCTTTTTTGTAGATGATTTCAAAGTCATAACCCAACATCTTTGTGACCCATTTTTGCTTCTCTTCTGAAGATAGTCTTTGTTCCAAAAAATGTTTAAGACTATCATGATCAATTTTTACCTTGAAGTGTCTTCCCATTAGGTAAGGTCGCCATTTATTTAGTGCATGTAGTATTGCCACCATTTCATTTTTATAAATATATTTTTGTAAATACTTTCCTTTGATTGGATGATTTTCAAAAGAAATGGGTCTTCCTTCTTGCATTAAAACAAAACCAATTCCATTTCCTGAGGAATCATATTCCAAAATAAAGGTTTTTGTGAAGTCTGGCGTAGCTGAGAACGGTGGTTGGCACATTGCCTCTTTAATATGTTCAAAGGCCTTAGTTGCTTCAGGAGTCCATGAAAATGCATCTTTCTTCAATAATGTTGTTATAGGTGCTGCTATTCTCCCATAATTATTAACAAACTTGTGATAATACCCTGTTAACCTGAGAAATAATCACAACTGATTTATGGTTGTGGGGACTTTCCATTCCTTAATGGATTTAATTTTGTTAGGGTCTACCTTAACACCCTCCTGAGATACTATATGACCCAGATGTTCCACCTCTTATATTCCAAAGAAACATTTGGAGGTTTTTTCTTATAATTGTTTCTCCTCCAATAGTTTGAGCACCCTGTCAACATGTTGAACACGATCCTTCCAAGACCCATTGTAGATTTGTATATCATCAAAAAATACTAGCACAAATTTTCTAAGGAAGGGTTTGAAAATGGAATTCATCAACCCTTGAAATGTAGAAGGTGCATTGGTAATGACCCTCATGAGTTAGAAATGATGTTTTCGGAGTATCTTCAGTCTTCATTCTAATTTGATGATATCCTAAGCGAAGATCCAACTGGGTAAAATAAATTGCATCATGTAATTCATCAATCACAGGAATGGGAAATTTATCTTTAATAGTGATCTTATTGGGCTCCCCATAATATAGAAAAATGCACCATGATCCATCCTTCTTGTGCACCAACATTACTGGAGCAGAGAAATAACTTTGACTAGGTTGAATTATACCAACCTCTAACATTTCTGCAATAGTACGTTCAATTTCTCTCTTTTGGAAATAAGGATATCTATAAGGCCTGATGTTTGGAGAATTTTTTTTACTAAAATCAAATGAATATCATGATCATGATCATTAATAGGTGGGAGTCCTTTGGGATTTTCAAACACCTTGAAATGATTGTCCAAGACCTTTTGGAGATCTGGAGAAATAGATCATTTTGATGTTGGAACTTATAGTGAGAATAATTGTGCAATTATGCCTTGTTGTTCTTTCTTCAGAAGCTTTGTCATGACATTAGAGCTTATTATATTTCCCAGCTTCCCTACAATAAACCATAATTCAACTTGGTTTCTTTCCGAAAAAAATTTCTCGAAAATTTCTCAAAAATTAAAAGCTACCGTCCCCAAAGATTGTAACCATTGTACTCCTAGTACAACATCAACACCTCCCATTTGAATGGAAATAATTGGACTATTATATACATATTCCCCCATGGTTATCTTTATATTATGGCACTTTCCAGAGAAATTTATAGTTCCTCCTTTTGCAACCATCACTTGACACTCTAGTGTTGGGTATAGGAAGCAGTTCAATTCCTTGGCTACCTTACAATGAATAAAATTATGGGTACTACCCGAATCAATCAACACTATTACATTTTTATTCTTGATATGTCCTACCTTTAGAGTTTGAGGAGTGGTAATTCCTGCCAATGCATTACAAGATAGGGTCAGAATAATTTCTTCTTTCTTTAGGGTTGGTTTCTGGTGTATATCGTCTTCTTTTGAATTTTCTTGTTCATTTTATTCCTCCTCTTCACAATCTATGTAAAATAATTTCTTCTCAGCACACTTATGACATTTAGTGTATTTTCTATCACAACTGTAGCAAATTCCTTTTGCTCTTTTTTCTTCCAATTTTTGTGGTGTCAACCTTATAGGTTGTGGAAGTCTAGAAGTAGCAACACTTCCATCTTTATAGATGTGAGTGGTATGCTTCCTTGTCGTCATAATTTTGCTTTCAATTTTTCTTGACAATCTGAATGCCTTCTCTAATGAATCAAGATCCCAAAGGCGAACCTCATGTTGGATGTTATCCTTTAAAGTCCTTATGAAGACATCAATCCTGTGTTCCTATGGAATACTAGATACCCTTATATTCAAATTTTTGAAGTCCTGAACGTGCTCCACCATTGAACCCTTTTTTTTGAGATTTATTAGTTAGCTAAAGAAGGTGTTGCTCTTTGTATCCTCATAATGTGCTATCATTTCCTTCGTAAAAATTGACCAAGTGATAATTTTTTTACGAGAGAAAATCCATCGATACCATACAAATGTATTTTTTTCTAAATATAAAGTTGCAATGTGTACCTTTTGTGTTTTTTGCACATTATGGAGATCAAAATATTGCTCCATCTATAGTATCCATGTTACGGGATCATTTCCATCAAACTTCCTCATATCAATCTTTGGAATATGTTGGGTCTTCAATCCAACATTAGAGTTTAGGAAATCATGATTAACACTGATTTTTTTCTCATCATGAGTTTCCTCTACTAAATTTTTGCCATGAGGAATCATTTCTTATATCAAATTTGTCAAACCTTCCTTCAAACTTTCCATGTCTGCTTTTAGATCATTCTTCATGTCTTCCAAGTTTCCTTTCATTTTTTCATCGATCTTAGCTTCCATGTCATCCATCTTAGCTTCCATGCAATCCATCTTAGCTTCCATGCCATTCTTCAAACCATCCATCTTAGCTTCCATGCCTTTTTTCACACCATCCATCTTAGCTTCCATGCCTTTCTTCAAACCATCCATCTTAGCTTCCATTTCATTTTTTTTTTACTCTTTGCGAGAGCGAAATTTGTTGCACTTGGTCTTGTAATTTTGATATATCATGTTGCAATTCTTCCTCTTCATGAGTCAAAGTAGAGCCTTCTGAGGGATTAATGGGCATTGAATTACTTTTAAGAGCCATTTTAGAACCCAATACTGATATATATACTTCAATATTCCCTTATAATCACTTCAAATTGATTTTTCAAACAAGACTTATGCAATTAAAAAAAAAAATACACATCGTTTTATTGCTTTTGAGGAACTTGATATTGAAACTAATGTATCTCTATAATTTATGATCCCAAGATTTAATATTTTTTCCTTTAGTGACTCTCTGAATCTTCTTTCCAATGCCATAGGTCTAACTTGATTTGGATTCTTCAAGGAAAAATTATACCGAATATCCCACAATGACCTAATTATGGATTGATTTAGTAGAACGAACTTGTACGGTGTGCCACATGTCACTGTTTCCTCCTTCGCCTCTAAAATTGGTACAAAGGAAACTAAAGTCCGTGAGATTTCAAACACTTTTTACAGAATTCCAATCCGACGCTCAGAGAGAAAGTTATGACGATTTCCCAAGGTCACCTCTTTCAGATGAAATTCAGGAGCCTGCAAAAACCCTAACTTCCAAAAATCATATCTCTAAAAATATTGTGAATCAAGATCTGAAATTTTTACACGAAGTTCCTTAAGATTTCTTCGCAAATGGGTTTTTTATTTTTTTCTTCTGAACCTTCGTAGAAAATAAGTTATATCAAAAATTCCACGATGACCTGGTTGAAGCAGTGAAACCCTAGAATCCAAAGCTCTGATAACAAATGTTATGAAACAAGCTACCAAAATAGAAGAAAAGAGATATCAATGCCTTAGAAATCAAAAACTTCGAGGGGGAAACCTCCTTTACATTACATAAATGAACAATTATTGGATGATACAAATAAAAAAACCTTTTTTCTATATATAGGAGTCCATGGGGTCACAATATAATCCTAGATGATCTAACAATAATAATGTAAGGCAACAACAATAATAATAATGGGCTTTTATGGGGCACAATAATAATAATATGGGGACTATAGGGGTACAAAAATAACAATAAAGGGGCTACACTAACAACAATAAGGGACAACACTAGTAATGTAGGGACCTAACACTTGCATCTCGCTTTGATGTAAATATGATGAGTACAGACTAAGGGATGCACACCTTTCATTTCCTTATAATCCCAAGCAAAATCATCTAGGTGTCGGCTCAACACATTGCATAATTGTTCTTCCTACTCAACATAAAGAGAGGGTTCATATTTAGTGTTCTAGACAGGCCAATCTCCATAATCTTGTCATGTTCTAGGCTAGAGTCAACATAACACAAATTAGTCCAACGACTACTCTCAAATTATTTCATCAGTTCATAAACTGGTATAGTAGTGGGAGGATCATTCTGTAAGATATGGTAAAAAAGGTAATCTTCATCAAGTTTCCCCCCTCCTATAACAATGTATAGAGTGCAGACTGGGTAGAAGGATGTCTGATAGAATTCTTCATCTTGCTCATCCTCGAAACATAAGTATAAATCATGCTCAATAGATGGCTGAGCAGGTGGATACAACACAATTTGTTTTGATAAATGTCCATTCTTAATAGTCATGTTCCCAACCCTGCAACTAATGTAGGGATCAATAGTGGCTTCTTCTTAGGATGAGAGGATATCCATTAAACTTGGTTTTGGGTTGGAGGACAATTAAATAAGTGGGGTACTCCTAAGAGTCAATATAGATAATCACATCCTCAATAATTCCCTTAGTAGCTACTATGTATCTATCTGTCGGATGCAACACTATAGTGGTATTCCTCAAAGTCCTTTGGAGGTTGAGCTTCAACATGGCTTCTCTGGTCATTACATTGATTGCAGCCCCAAGATAAATCAAGGTATTAGGGACCATAATTATATCAATGTGCACATCCTCTACTGAGCTACCAGGATCCAAGTACTATGGAGAAATCACCCTCCCAAGCATCAGATCAGATAGTTGTCCAAAATAATTGATTGTGGGGGTATCTCTTCTAGGGATAATTTTAAGGATGGAAAATTATCTTGAAGTTTAAAAAATTGGCGAATCTCACTAGTCCATAATATGCAAACTATAAAATGTTTATTGATGTATTTGAAAAATTATTCAAATTTATAATGATATTATATATATTTTCTATATAATGTTGGCGATTTTTGACATAAAATAATTTTATATTGTAAAATTTGGGCAAATAGTTTTTATATAAAAATGGAATTTGGCGAATCTTTTTTTTGGAAAAACCATGGAAAATTAGCCCACCTACGAATATTAGCCCCTAAAATTTTCTATATTTCTCTTCTTCTCCCGGGAATTTTGAAACATTACTCCTTGAAAAGCTTGTTGTAAATGGGAACATCTTTGATGGCCTAGAGAAGGCGTACCTTGACACATGATTTATTCAATTCTCCTATAAGTTTAACCTCTTCTGGGGTGTACTGTTTAGGGTCGAAGAAAATTTCAGGATAAGGAGTTGCATTGAATCGAGGGACACTTTCTTCCTTCTATTACTCAAGATCTTCAGGTGGAGAAGGTGGGTGATTATTTGGGAGTACCTTCCCAGACCAAAGGTTGATCTCTTGGATTTACACAACATAAGTAGGATAGGATGTATCCCCACTGTAAACCTATTGTGCCTACTTATTTCTTGGGTTGAGCAGGCATTTGAGGTTTCTTAGGTGGATCTTGGTGAGGAGGTTGTGATTGAGGTTGAGGTGGAGGTAGTAAAGAAGGAGTTTGGGTTATTTTAGGCCTCCACCTTGGTGAGGGGTTTCCATATTTGGAAGTTTGGGGTGGATATGGCTGAAAAGGAGGGTCGATAGGCTGAGGAGGATATTGAGGAGCATAAGAACAAGGAGGAGGTGAAGACTATGATGGATGAGTTGAAGGGTACCAACACTAGAAAGGTGCATTCTAATTTGGATTATAGTGAGGATAATGTGCAACTTGCATGCCTTGTTGATATGGTCGAGGACATGGGGGTTTCCTTTAGTTAATGAAGAAAAAATTCTCTGACCCACCTTCTACCCCTCCCTATTATACAACCTTTAGGCCTATCAGAGGGACATTTATCTGTTGCATGATTCTCTTCACAGACTAAGCAAAATTCTATGATATTCAATGGGAATTCATTCCTAGGATGTCTTTTAATACATCTAGGGCAGAAGATAACTAGTGCCTTTTCTTCTTCCTCTTGCCTCCTTTTGATTTGCATAGTATCCATTTGCAAGGCAAAGGTATGCAACATTTCACTTTTAAAATATTCAAACATACTTCCTATATCATGCTTGATGGTTGTTGTAGAGGGAGAGGAACTATCCAAGCTTTGGCTAGACCTACTCTTCTTCCTAGCATCCCTTGAGTGATTCTTGAATATGATTCTGATGTCATCATAAGGTAATTGGTAGATATCTCATCCAGATAGCATGTTGAGGGTTTCTATTGCATCCTCCTCGATTCCTCAAAGAAGAACTAGCTTGAGTGTCTCAAGATCAAGGGTACAGTTGGCCCTGCTATAATTGAGTTGAAATCTTTCCTCATAGTCCTCTAAAGATTCATTAGGTCCAAGGGTCATCCTAAATATTTCCTCCTTTGTTTATTTATACCTATATTAATCCTGGTATTTTTCATTGAAGGCTTGCTGCATTTAGGCCCAAGTAGTGATGCTGCCTCTAGGTAGACTCATAAACCAGTGAAAGGATGCATCTTTGAGGGTATAAGGAAACGACTTCAACTTATGCTCATTAGAGTCATAGTCATAGGTCCTACAGACAACAACAAACTAAAAAATGAAGGTGTCAGGGTCCTCAAAGGTTAGACCATGGAAATGTGGAAGGGAAGCAGGGATTATATTTTTCATTCTAGCATCTCCATTGGTTTCTCTGATAGGGAAAAACTCACTGTTCCTGTTTTCAGCCATAGTTTGGGTAGGTGAGATAGGTTCTTCTTCTCTTATATTTTCTTAAATTTTTTTAGGTTTCTCACATAGAGGGTCTTCTAACTTCCCTATAGTCAGAGAGGGAAGTTCATAGTCATCGAAGAATAATGAAGGTTGAATTATTTAGGGGGTGGGGGGTTTTGGTAAGAATTTCCCTTAGTTGTCCCTACTCTTATGAGGCATGAAAGAAAAAGTTTCTTTTTGAAATTTTCACTTTTTTAAAAAGCAATAATACTGATGAAAAACATAAAAAACAATCAATTCTTAAGCGGAAACACCACCTAATTAGACACCTCCTTGACAACGATGCCAAAAAGTTATGTGCTGTGGTATTGCACCAAGTATGTTGCAACTCCTAAGGGCTTCTCAACTTAAATTATCAACCTGGGGTTCGTACAAAATTTGAGGTGACAATGCTATATGCACAACAGGTTAGGTTCTACTCATGTCACCCTCATTCATGAAATCATATTAAGGTGTTTAGAGACCACTCCTCCAACTAATTACAATGAAAACTTCATATGAAAGCATAAATGAACATGATTCTAACTACAAAGGTGAAAATTCCATTCATAAAATGTAAATGCTAATTGAAATTGCATGAAAGAAAAAAAAGATAATCTATTTGCAGAAGTAAATCATGCTAATATAATTTCACACTTGATTTAAATCAATAACCTACTTGCATGCATCATTTATCTACTCACACTTGCTTGAAAAAGAGGAATCCAATCTTTAACATACTTATGAAGAAAAATACTATTTCTAACTCTTTTTTTCTATTTGATGGTTGTAGTGATGAAAGGATGAGGTTGGAGTGGTCCTATAGTATTCCATAATCATCAAATCACAATATGGGGGGAATTATTCCACTTCATTATGCAAAAGTCAAAGTATGGAGAAAAACTGGTTGAAGAATGCAATGATACAAGTTTGCTATAGGAGGTGCTACATGAGGTCTTGTATTGCTACATGAGGCCTTGTTTTGCTATAGGAGGAGGGTCCAAGAGATTTTTTAAGATAGAAATGGGCAAAGTAGAGGAAGGTGGATGAAGGTATAACGAGGTAAATTAAGGGTATATGATCCCCTTAGACAAGCCTAGTACCCCTCTAAGGCCTATCTTTCACCAAAGTTTATGTCCATGGTGTCATTCATTTACCATAACAGAGTGAATTCAGAGACAAAATTTGGAAGCAAGGTGAGGTGTCTAGGAGGAAGATGGAAATTTCCAGGTGGATGTGAAAAGGTGTTCTCACCCTTGAAAACTAGCATAGTTCCTGCATCTGGCCAAGTACATGCATAAATTAATCATTATTGCAACAAAGTAAATAATCATGGACAATATGATTTGAATTTTATTGAAGTATATTCTAACCTAAAATAAAAATCCAATTTCAAAACCAATGGTACAAACTCCTAAGAGATTAAACATGAAGAGAGATTTCAATCTATTACCTAACACTTTCCAAGAAATGATAAACAAATATTTTTAAGTTTTTATTGTGGATATTTCCAATCATTCTTCCCACAAGAGATGTGATAGGAAAGCCCACAATTACAAGCTTTTATGATATAACATCTACTGAAACAAAAAAATAATTGCAATACTATGAAACAATAACAAGAAATAAATACAATAAAAAGACTAAAGCCTATGGATTGGTCCCAAACCCAAGGGTTTCAACCCTCCAAAACTAAATCATATGCATACCAATAGTAAACCTCTCATTAACAGAAAATGATATTCACAAACATCATAAAAAATAAGAATGATAATTTCAAGTACTGGGATCATAATAGCTACTCCTAGCTACAACAAAAATTTGAATCCTAATGAGCCTCTTGGCTGGTTTCTTTATACAAAAATGTAGCTGATGGAAACTCCTTTAAAAATAGGAGTGATTCCCTCCAAGATCTCTAGATTTGTGTATCTGGACCTCCTTGATCTTCACATGTACTTGGAGTCCCTCGAATGTTAGTGAATTCAAGATAGGAGTGAGGATTCTATGATCTCAAGCCGATTTAGAGAGTTAATGAGGTGGAAAAGCCCCCTATATTCTCTCTTGGTTGTATCCACCAAGCCCCTACATAGTAAATGCCTCCAAAAATGATTCTTTTCCTACAAATTAATCACCTTTGGCCATACAATATGACAAAAACCCTTTAGTATTCCTACTAAGCATATTATGGATAAAAATGAGAATTAGTGTGAGAAAAGGAGATTTTTAAGGGTTGGAAGATAACACAGTGAACTTCAAAATATACCTATTGATGGGACCCATCACATATGTGCTCCAAGCCTGAAAGCTTGTGCCTAAACATCCCATGTCCGGATAAGATACTCCAATAGTTCCATATGTTGTCTCACCCCACGAAGCCAAGAGAATTTTATAAGCCCACAATTTCTCAATATTTGAATAGTGGTTGGGCCATTGGAAGAATCCATGTATTTTTATTCATGTTATTTTTCTTGCCAAATCAGAGCCATTTAGTTTCGATGGATACCTAAAACATGATAAGAAATATCATTAGAATCAATCCCATGCAAAAATATGAGAGAAATTTTAGTGAAAAAAGAAAAACTATTTTTTGAAATGTACTACCCAACACATCCTACTAGAGGGAGACAGTGCGCTACAATGCTCTCCACAATTGTATTTTTTATTGGCCCAACACACTTTTCGACATTGCTAGGGTGTGCTAGACCTAGGGTGAAAAATTAAATCCCTAAGTCACCCAAAACTTGAAAAAGTTTGCATTAAATGACAAACCAGTACCGTGAAAAGAAATAGGAAGCTAATGTCTCCTACCTGGAAGCGACGACACCGAAAATGATCCACTGGATTGGCCACAATGAGCTGCTGAATATCGAGGGTAAAATGCACTCAGAGCTCACTCACCAAGAGGTAAAATGTAAAATGGTAAAAATGAAATTTCATTTCACCTATTTGTGGTCATTTTTATGATTATTTTATGATTATTTTATTATGTTGACCTAAATTTGACCCAATTTGACCATGTATCACAATTTTTTAATCTTTTGGTGGTGTTCTGAGCAGGTCAAAAATTGTTTGAAGGAATTAATCACATGTAAAGTTGCAAGAGATCATTTTGATGAAAGAGACTACTTTGGTAACTTTTTTAGGCTCTATAAACTTACAAAAAAAGAACCCCTTTCGAGTCTTATTTTAGATCTTTTTACACTCCCAAAACATGAAAATATTTCCGAGCACTTGTATTTCTTGAGCTCATTAAAGTAACCGAAAATAAGTCTACTCAGTATAAGTTTAACCCTTTTCCGGACTTAGATAGACTAATTATGAAAAAGGAATACCTTAGTTGAACATGGCTAACAGGTTATCTTGAGTATTGTTTTCTACCTTTTTGGACTCAAGAGACTATTTATGAAAATGAACCTTTGGAGTTTTATTTTTCACCTCTTTTTTAAATTCCCTAAACATGAAAAATAAGTCGAGTTACACCTTTGATGGACTCGTAAAAGGATAAAAAATTATGGACTCGTTGAACATGACAAGTTTTAACCACTCCTTCTTAGGGTTTGTTAAAAATACTTAGAGGGATTCATCCAAAGGATGAATTTAAATATCAAGCGTATGTTATCCTCCTCAAGCTTGTCAAAAATAAATAGGTGCTCACTAAAAATGGTTGGGGAAATTGGGAAAATGGGATGCTTCACCTATTAATGGTAGTGAGTCGCTCTTGAACATGACACTCTTTCACTTCATCTTTGTGACTATTGGGTTGGGACATTTGCTTGTATTTTTGGTTCAACATACCATTTCAAAGCCTCCGCAGTCAGTTTCAGGTCAATGTTGCCAACTCCATTAAGTGTATGTTAGGTGCCTATAATACTAGTGTAGCCTCCTTATTGTTAATTTTGTGCCCATGTAGCCTCCATATTGTTATTGTTGTGCCCTTACATTATTATTTTTATGTAGGCTCTTATTATATTGTGACACCTTAGACTCCTATATATACAAAGGGGGTATTTTCATTTGTATCATCTAATAAATTTTCATTTATGTAATGTAAAGGAGTTTCCCCCCTCAAAGTGGTTATTTCTCAAGTCGTTGATCTATCCTTTCTTCTATTTTATGAGTTTGTTGCATAACATTTGGTATCAAAGCTTTGGATTCTAGGGTTTTGCTTCTTAAAAAAGGCCATCTTGGAATTTTTGCTATAAATTGTTTCTACGAAGCTTCAAAATTTCTGAACCTCGTGTGATGAGTTTCATATCTTTGTTCGCTATATTTTCGGAGATATGATCCGAGGAAGTTAGGGTTTTTGCAGGCTCCAGAATTTAGTCTCAAACAGATGACCTAGGGAAAATCATCATAACTTTCTCTCCAAGCATCATATCTGAATTTCATAAAAAGTGACTCAAATTGGATAGATTGTAGTTTTATGGGTATCATTTTTAGTGGCGAAGGTTGAAACAATGACACATAGCGCTCCGTAGAATTTCACTATATTGAACTGATCTATAATCAGGACATCATGGGAGATTTGGAATAACTCTATATTGAAGAATCAAATATTTATCTGACTTGTGGTATTGGAAATAATATTCAGAGGGAAACCACAGGACAAGATTTCAGACCTTGGAGATCCAAAATTACAGTGTTACAACCATTTGAATATCGAGCTCCTAAAAGCAAGAAAACGGTGTGTATTTTTTTAAAAATTGCATAAATTTTGTTTGAAAAATCAATTTGAAGTGATTCCAAGGGAATACTGAAGCATATATATTAGTATTTGGTTCTAAAATGCCTCCAAAAAAAAATAATTCCTCACCCATTAAGCCCTCATAAAGCTCTAGTATGACGCATGAAGAGGAAAAATTGCATCATGATATATCAAAATTACGAGACCAAGTGCAAAAAATTTTGCTCTCACAAAGAGAAACCAAAGATGAACTAAAAGGGGACATAGATGGTTTAAAATAAAAAATAAAAGGTGACATGGACGGTTTAAAATGTGACATGAATGGTTTAAAAGAAAACATGGAAGGTTTGAAGGAAGGTTTGGAAAAGTTGCTAGAAAAAGGCTTCTCAATGGTGGCAAGGTAATCGATGAAAATCATGATGAGGACAAAAGGAATATGAATCATGATTTTAGAGACTCCAATGTTTGGTTTAAGAACCACCACATTCCAAATATTGATATGAGGAAGTTTTATGGCAAGGATCCTGTAACATGGATACTAAAAATTGAGCAATATTTTGATCTCCATGATGTGCAACACACACAAAAGGTACACATTGCAACATTAAATTTAGAACCCAATCAATTTGTATGGTATCAATGGATTTGTTCTCATGAACCACTTTTCACTTGGTAAATTTTTATGGAGGAAATGGTAACATATTATGAGGATAAAAAGAGCAACACCTAATTTATCCAATTGATAAATCTCAAACAAAAGGGTTCAATAAAAGAGCACATTAAGGACTTCCAAAAATTAAATATCAAGGTAACTGATATTCCAAAGGAGCATAAGATTGATGTCTTCATAGGGAATTTAAAGTATAACATCCAAAATTAGGTTCGCCTTTGGGAACCTTATTCATTGGAGAAGGCATTCAAGGTGGCAAGAAAAGTTGAAAGAAAAATTATGTCAACACGGAAGTCTACCACTCACAACTATAAAGATGGAAGTGTGGCTGCTCCTAGCCTTCCAAAAACTACAAGGTTGACACCACAACAATTGGAGGAAAAAAGAGCAAAAGGGATTTTTTATAGTTGTGATAGAAAATGCACTAATGGTCATAAGGGCACTGAGAAGAAATTATTTTACATAGATTGTGAAGAGGAGGAAGAAAAGGAACAAGAAACATGAAACAATGATGATAAACACTAGGAACCAACCCCATACAAAGAAGAAATGAATCTGACCATATCTTGTAATTCATTGGCATAAATTACCACTCCTCAGACTCTCAATATAGAAGGATATATCAAGAAGAAAAAAGGCAATAGTGCTGATTGATTCGAGTAGTACCCATAATTTTATTCTATGTAAGACAACCAAGGAATTGAATTGCTTCCTATATCTAGCATGAGAATGTCAAGTGATGGTTGCAAGTGGAGGAAATATAAATTTCTCTATAAAGTGCCATAATATCAAGATAACCATTTCCATTCCAATGGGTGGTGCTAATGTTGTAATAGGAGCCCAATGGTTACAATCTTTAGGGACGAAAAATTTTAATTTTCAAGAATTTTTCTTGAAATTTTTTGGGAAAAGAAAGAAAGTTGAGTTAAGGGGTATCACAGGGAAACCAAGAAATATAATCAACTCTAATGGCATGGCAATGCTTCTAAATAAATAACAATGAGGCATAATTGCACAATTATGCTCACTAGAGGTTCAAACATCGAAATCATCTTTTTCTCCAGATATCCAAAAAGTATTGGACAATCACTCCAAGTTGTTTAAGACTCCCAAAGGCCTCCCACCTATTCGTGATCATGATCATGCTATTCATTTGATTCCATGAAGTTTTCCTCCAAACATCATGCCTTACAAATTTCCTTACGCCCAAAAGAGTGAAATTGAACGTATGGTTGCAGAATGCTAGAGGTTGGTATGATTCAACCTAGTCAAAGTTATTTCTCTGCTCTAGTAGTATTGGTGCATAAGAAGGATGGATCATGGTGTATGTTTCCAGATTATAGTGAGCTCAATAAGCTCAATATTAAAGATAAATTTCCCATTCCTGTCATTGATGAATTGTTGGATGAATTACATGGAGAAATTTTCTTCACCAAGCTAGATCTTAGTTCAGGATATCATCAAATTAGAATGAAGACTGAAGACATTCCAAAAAGAACATTCAAAACTCATGAAGGTCATTATGAATTTTTGGTCATGCCTTTCAACCTTACTACGGTCCTTACGTGGTGTTGCAAAATATTGGTACTATGGCATACAAATCGGGCCTACCTTCATCTTCTCGAGTACACCCAATTTTCCATGTTTCATGCTTAAAGAAGGTTATCAGTGAAAAGATTCCAGTTCAAATAGTGTTTCCAAAACTTGATGAATAAGGAAAAGTCATATTTGAGCCTCAAGCAGTCATGGAAACAAGAACCTGACAACTAAGAAATCAATCAATTTCAGAGTATCTCATTAAGTGGAAGAACTCACCCACTGAAGATTCCACACGGGAGGAGGATAATTTTATACAAAAACATCCTGAACTACTCAAGTGTTGATGAAAACACTTTTTTGAAGGAGAGGAGCATCTTAGGTCCCTATAATACTAGTGTAGCCCCCTTATTGTTATTGTTGTGCCCATGTAGCCCCCATATTGTTATTGTTGTGCCCCATAGAATACCATTATTGTTATTTATGTGACCTTACATTATTATTGTTATGTAGGATTTGATTATATTGTGACCCCTTAGACTCCTATATATAAAAAGTAGGTCTTGTCATTTGTATCATTCAAGGATTGTTCATTTATGTAATGTAAATGAGGTTCCCCCCTCAAAGAGGCTATTTATCAAGTTATTGACCTATAATTTCTTCTATTTTATGAGTTGGTTGCATAACAATGTCGCTGGTATGTTCAAGAGAAGTCCTTTAATTGATATCTGCTACAATACTCTTAAGCCTTCATTCATGTCTGTTGTTCCTGAACCAAATCTACATCAAAATAACGCTATCTCAAATATTGATACCCGTTTCGTGTCATTGATGGGGGTTACATCAAGAGCCTCCCACGATGGGTCGCTTCCTGTCGACATCAGCCCATTATCCAGGAAGTTGACTTAGAAACTCCCTTTGGTACCTTGGAGCTTGCATACACCAATGTAAATTTTCCTCATTCTCAACAATAGGCTCTCATCCTTGGCATTCGACCAAAAAATTATGTGTGGTGTTTGAATTTAGCTCATCTATTCACACCATACGGATTGTACTACAGTACCTTGTGAGCCATTAACATCATCGGTTGTTTCTCTCATGTCTGTTAATGACTTAAATCATTGGCCAATAATAAAATGGTTTGTACCATGTTTGACTTCAACTCATTTATTTGCATGGTTAGACTCGTACATTGGAAGACTAAGTGAATGAGATAGAAGACCCCAAATCTAGTTTCATCCATATGAGATATGATTTCAGGATTAATACAAAGATTAAAAAGTATGATGGCTATGATCATACAAATAGTCGTCCAATCATGGATCCTCTCTTTTTCATCAGTGGAAGAGACTTCTTGATCATTGTACATGTAATGTTAACTTATGTGTTGAGCATGGGTATGCCTACCTCAACAAAGATATCATGATGAAAATGTATTGTAATAGATGATGATCTTGACCAGTAGTTCTTGATCTCGACTTGTTGCAATGTAAAGCACTTCAGTCATCAGGTGTCGCTTATAACTTTACACTTTAGGGTGTGATCTGTTATAAGCCATTTTGTTACATATGTTCAATAGGCCTACAAACTGGATCAATAAACGTCCATGAACATGTTGTCATCATCCCCTCACAAATCCCTAAGCATGACCTTTCTAAAAAGTCTGTGTTTCTAGGATTAACTGCTCAATATTTTTAGCCCCAGTGCACCCTATCCCTTTAGCCACCTACGTTTAGCGCTGGTTTCTTCCTTTTAGACCAACATTGACCAAAACTATTTTCTCCCTTCTATAGGTGCACTGATTCTAGAAATTCAGGAAAATTAAAAAGGATTCTGAAGCTTCCTCTTCCAAAATATTCTAGGTTTTTTTTTTACCATTTACCATGGATAAGAAGATCGAAAACTATCTGATCTTACCTTGGATACTTCACCTCTTATCCCTCGAGCTCATCCTTCCATCATATTTGGATATCAAGCCCATAATGGTAAATCTTGAACTGCCATCCTTCTCCTATAAATTTACTGCCATCCATAACATCAGGGTTGGGTTTTGGAGATTGAACATGCCCTTATAATACTGCCTTGAATATAAAGGAGTCATCATTTTCATATATTAGGGTTGACATTGAAGTGTTCTTTGTGACAAGGAAGGAAAATTCAACTTGGGGAGAATTTTACAAGATCAACTCCTATTTATGGTTGTAAAATCTCCCCTATTTCTGTTAATACAAAGAGTATATTGTTTTCCTATATGTGTTGTGTCATGTTTACATTCATGTATTTCAATACCTTGTTGATTCATTGGATAAAGTAATTGAATTATGCTACGTAGATGTTGTGGATCCTTTGCTTGTTTTAGTCGTATGTTCAGGTTATTATAGCATTTGAAGCTACAATTGGAGCTTACAAGCAAGGAGAAAAGAAAAGCTATCAACGAATTCCAAGTAGGCTTCTTTCCCATTCTTCAATTTCTCCAAGGAAAACTCTATGTTTTTTTTTCTTTTGTTGTTCTAGACCGGTCCACTAGGTCTAGGGAATTCACCTTTGTCTGCAATCGTAATTTCCACTTAACAGTGTCCAGAAAAGGGTGGTCTTGAAGTGAGGTCCAATATGGAGGGGAAAGCTCAAGAGATGGCTTGAGAGGATGTGAAATCATCAAGATTGGTTGAGTCTAGAAAGATGTAACACCCCAAAAAACTGAGTACATTGAGAGCATGAAAATCCAACAATATTGGATAAGAGATGAAATAGACGTAAGAAAAGCAAAGCTCAAAAAATTGATTATGGGGAGAGTTGAAACCGAACCAAAGGAAATCCAAGTAACAAGAATTAAACTAAGAGAGAGGAAGGTTAACCTATGAAGAGGAATGGGTAGCCCACAGGTTAGATAACTATCCATTTCATTGAAGCCCGAGTGACAACTTAGAAATGCTAAAATTTTCTCAGCCCAGAGGTGAAGCTCAACTGTTGACTCGAAATGTGGCTTAATGCCAAGAATAGAAAACGTTAGAGTAAATAAATAAGGCTTATCAATGAGTTGGATTTCTCCATTGAGAAGTCCACTAAGAGTGTTGAGAAAACCAAAGACTGATAGTGACAGAGAAGGTACATAGTTTCATTTGTATGGTGCATGGGACTAGGCAAGCTCGATCTTGGAATTGAGGTCCCAACTCCTCTGCAAAAAATGTTGTCTAATTCCCATAGTTTTCAATTTAACTATGAGAAGCATCCTACGTAGACAGATAACTTGTTGCTCAATTTTGCTGCTAGAATTGATGTGGGTGGTGGCCATAAACCTGGTAATTAAGTCTCTCATCAATGGCTTCTGTAGTTGACCAATCACATGAGGTAGCTAGAGCGGGTGAGGAGGTGGGAGAATCTGCTACCAAGGTGAGTAGACCTGTCGAGGAGTAAAAGTGCAGGGTAGGTATGTTGTGTTCTGGGGGCTAGACAATGACATAGGGGCATCCCCCATGCCTCGTTCCAAATTGATAATCAAACCATTAAGGTGGCATGTTTCCACGTCCCATGGTCATGTAATCAAGTGGGATGAAAACAACCCTCCTCCTACCTTCTTGTGTGCGAAACACTCCAATAGGAGGATTATATAAATTATATTTAATTAACAAAAGCTTATTCAATATTGAAAAAAAGAAGATACATACCATTTATTTTATGGAAACAAATTCTTCCCCAAATCACTCTAGCTAAGATCACAACCAAACTTTTTATTAATATCAAAACACTAGCCTATTCCTTAAAAAAAAATTCCAAAAAAATCACAAAATAATCTATTTTATGAAATTTTTGTAACTTTTATTTTATATTAAAAATAATATATAAACTAAAACAAAAATGGATTAAAAATATAAAAAATAATGATAACGCTAAAAGAAAAAAAAGGAGAGGATATCATACAAGTTGCTCCACGTGATCATATCTTCAACAATAGACCACACGATTGTGAGGTCCAGCATGAAACTTTTTGAAGTGGGGAAGGCGCACACCATGCACTTTTTTTAGTAGTTGTTTTTATATGTTTAACCTCTACTCTTTGTCGGGGAAGGTGACACCATATTTTGACTTTTATATTTACTATATGAGGCAACTTTTCATTTTTTTTTGGTTGTCCCACTCGAATATCATACCATAAGAAGTATAAGATTTTATAATTTAATGTTCATTTTTATTTTGGTTGTCCCACTCGAATATCATACCATAAAAAGATAAGATTTTATATAAATTTAATGCAATATATATCTTCACAAAGTATCTAGAGTTTCAAAAATCCAATTTTGACTCTATTATTTTCTTTTGACTTTGAAAATTAATTTTGTAAATTATATTATTTTCCTTTGATTTTAACCACAGAATATAAATGTTTTGATTTTAAAAGTTTTTAAAAATTATAATGAGAATATTTACTGAGATTATTTAATTTTAATTTTTTAATATTTTTAAAATGTTAAATCAATTTAAATATATTTAAAAATATAATTTAAAAAATAAAAAATTATCATTTTAACAATAATTATAAAAAAATAAAATTTATTAAATTTAAATAAACCATTAAAATAATATTTTATTATTTTATTTTTATTTTTAATTTTAAAAATCTTATTTGATAACTTAAAATAAATATAAAGTATTTGAATGTAAATATTAAACTTATTAAACTGTTTTTAAACTCACTTTAAAAAATGAAAAATAATAGTTCAATAACAATTATACAAGTGAACTTAATATTTAATAAATTTAGAATAAGCAATAGGAAATGGAAATTATAAATTTAGAATAAAGAATGAAGAGTGGGAATTAATAAATTTAGAATGAGTGATGGAGAGTGGAAGTTTTATCATTTTTATTTAAAATTTAATTTTAATTATATGATTTTTGTTTAATATTTTAAAATAATTATAATGTTATTTAAATGTAAAAATTGAAATGAGTACTATTTTAGATATATTTTAATTTTAAATTTATGAATTATTAAGAGGGATCAAATCTCTTTTCACTTTAAAAGATCTTTGCATCTCAAGAGATTTGATCTTTCTAGGCTTTTGGTAGATCCAAAGTTAAGATGTATCTATGTTGGTTTAATTCCCCTTTTAAATAGGCTACATTCCACATGAATACCATGGGTCAATAACATGGGTTCTCAATACCATGGGTAATTTTTATTTTTTATTTTATTTTTATAGGATTATTTTCATTTTTATTTTGATAGAGTTAAAATGACTTTAATATTTTTATTTAATTGAGTTAAAATGACTTTAATATTTTTATTTAATTGTATTTATTTATTTTTATTTTTATTTGTATGTAATTTGACTTAATAAAAATGTTAAACATTACATTACAACATCTCTACCATACTGGGTTGGAGAGCGCCTCTGGGAGCAATAAGGAAAGGTGTATAGCTTGGTGAGTTAGTTTTAAGTGATTCAATCATTCTTGATAAATTTTACAATATAAGATTGTTATGATTTTTTTTCCTCCTTTAAAGATGGCTTTCACACTTAATCCTCTTCCTATAAAGTTCAAACCTAAAATTTTATGAAACTAAATACCACACAAATTAATTAATTTATGCCTCATGAATTAATATAAAATAAATTTATACCTCGATTTTGAGCGCCCTCACGCACTTCAATGGCCAACAAACTTCTCATGCTAGCACAATCTAAGGCATTAATGCCTTGGGTTGGGTAGCAATCCTCTATTGCTTGTTCAACTAATGACATTTATTGCATAGTGGAAGGTGGAAAATAGACAAGGACATGACATTCAAACCCTACTTGGGACATGAGTTTTGACACTACACTTCAAAAGGACATTCATTCTCATCTTCAAATTATTTTTTAGGTGGTTGGCCATTGTTTTCACAGACAATGAGGATCATAGAGCTTAATGCTAAGTGTAGAGAATTTTTCCACCTGATCACCATGGGCCACGAACAAGGACATGCTAGAAGAGGCAGGTGAAGACAAGGCCATCAGCCTCCCCCTTAGCACAGTCAAAGAGAAGATTTATTTGATGAAGACTTGCCTCTGCACATAAAACGCCTAGTCAATGCCATCGAAGCAACAAGCTCAAGAACACTAGAAATGGTCATTGGGAAATCAATAAATTTCTTGGTTGCCATCTTAGGGACCAAGAAGAAGTCCCGAGGGTCGTGAAAGGTATAATTGTAGACATAGATCTCCAAACTCTGTCAACGTTGAGAGTTTCGTAGCCTTGGGGATTCAATTCCCTCCTCCTCCCCCACCTCCGGCTTCCTCCAAATACCCAAACAACTCATACGTTACAGTCTTGATTCATTAAGGCATAAATCCTCCCAACCCTGAACACCCTAGGTCTTAGAAAAGGAATGAAAAACTTCCAGATAGTTTTGATCCTTTCGACCATGCAATGCAGGAATAAAATTATACCAACCAAACAACAAATGCATACATTACAAATGGAGAAACCTCTCCATTAGTGGCCAACACCAGCATAGGGGGAGTGTTTGCTAAGTGGGAATTACTCACTTTGTTATGCGGAATTATGGATTACGGATAAAACACATTCCCTAAATGTGGTGCTATGCATTTAGAACAACAGATCAAAGAATTTACAGAAACTTTATCTAAGAATAAATAGACACACAGAAAGATGGGGAAACTTACTTGGAGTCCAAGTGCTTCCTATTCTCCTTCTGTCACTCTTGTTGTAGCTTCCAATCCAACTTTGATCGCCAGATTAGTTCCTACAAGTATGAACACTAAAAAGCAAAGAGATTACAATATATAGATGGCTATTTATCTTAATCAATTAAATCAATGAAACACGAAATATATACATCAGATATGAATCCATAATATGAAAGATAGAAGCTTATATAGATACATATGTGGGAAAATGAGAAGCAATCTTTATTAATGGATAGCAGGGGGAGGTTACAACCAACGATTGATTTTATGTCACCAACTCCAGCATCATCCCAGCCTCATGTCAATGAACATATCTCCATCAGTATATCACTCAAATCAAATACTCAATTGAGAATTCAACAACATTTCTTTACCAAATTTCTTCCTTCTCAAGCACTAGGATCTATGCTCAATTTATAGATCAACTGAAGGTAGTTTCAAAATAAATGAATTTCTAATAATAGGCAATACATGTTCCCAAGTTCAGAGGTGTTAGATGGACACATGGATTCGAAGTTTGACACATATGGACTCTTCTAGAAGGCACTGCCCATGTGGAGATTCCAGAACAATGAGAATTTCGCTCCCAATTGACCAATGCACTCTTGAATGTCGGGAAGTTCTTTGCAGAGCACCCTTGAATGGAGGTAACTGCATATGCAAAGAAGTTAGTCCCTTGAGAGGCTGTGTTGGTGAGCTCATAGGTGATATAACATGTACTTCAAATCTTGGAAACCTTGCAATGGAAGTTATGGATGATTTGTTCTTGTTCTTTGTCTTAGGGCATGTAGCAACTGAAATGATAGGGGATGATAGGCCCTATTCATTGGTTTTGGGGATAATGTCCAGTTTAACCAAGTCATTGGGAATGGTGCCCAAATTGAACTATAACAGATTCCCCCCTAAAGCATGAAGTCAGAATAATAACAATATTTTTTGAATGAGATGCTTTACACTGTGATGGGTTGGAAATGAAGCGGAGTGGTGACCTATATCAAAATTACAATACATTACATCATGATATATCCTCTTGATCATGAATTGCTAAGGGAAGGCATTCCCATGCTCAGCAAATAAACTATCTAATAACATATACATAGTGCAGAAAGTTGTCTACATTGGAATGTTGCCCAATACAGACATGCCTACAGATATAGGCCCATGTTCGGATGACGATTTGTATGTAAGGTCACCATACAGATGATGTGTATGACAATCCTGAAAACGTAGCCTAGATGGATGAAACTAGATCCAGGGTATTCTTATCTCGTTCACTCGATCATTCCGGTACAAGTTTAGCCATGCGAATATATGATTTGTAGTCGAACATGGTAAGACATCATTTGATTACCAGCCAATGATGTGAGCTATTAACAAATGTGAGAGAACCATCATTGATGTTAATGGCCCTCAAGGTACTGTAGTACATTTCGTAAGGCGTGAGTAGATGATTTGATGTCGAATGGAAAACAAAATATTTTGGTCAAAAGTCCGAAAGCGAGAATCTTGTTGATGCTGTAACAAGCCTCATGGTACTAGAAGATGATGTTTCTAAGTAAACTTACTGGATGATGATTTTACATCGACAGGAAGCCACTTTATTGCAAAATGGGAGTTACTAATTTTAAAGACAAAATATGACTTGATATGGCAATGTTTAGGGATGACTGTCATGAGAATGAAGGTTTATGAGTATTGCAGAAGGATGAGTATTCATTGGATGGGTTCTCTTGAACATATTTGCGACATTGAGATGAGTTGGCAACATTGACACAAAACCAAAGTGAAGGTATGATGAACCATAGGTATGAATGGACTGTCAAGAAGATTACCCAACCCAAACAATCATAGTGATGGAGTGAAGTGTCATGTTCAAGAGTGAACTGCTACAGTAAAAAGTTTCGTTCACTTTCCCTAATTTTCTCAGGTCATTTGTCGACCAGTACCTCATTATTTTTTAACAAGCTTGAGGAGGGTAACATATGCTTGATCTATAATTCAATCCTTAGAGTGAATAATGTATTGCTATTTAATAATTTAACGAGTCTAGCGATGAATGAAACTCGATTCTTGTCATGATCGACAAGCCCATCGCTATTTTATGTTTTAATGATCCTAACGATAGTGACAACACGATCCTTTTTCATATTTAGAGAGTTTGAAAAAGAGGACGAAAGAAAAATCCTTAAGTAATTTTTCACAAATTTGTCGCTCAGATCCGAAAAAGTGTAAAATAATATCTGAGAGAACCTCCTAGCCATGTTCGACTAAGGCATTTCTTTTTCGTAAATAATCTATCTCATTCTGGAAAAGGGTTAAACTTATATTGAGTAGATATCAATTCATTTACTTTTACGAGCTCAAAAAGACAAGTGCTTGGCAATATTTTCACATTATTGGAGTCTGGAAAGAGCTAAAAGAAGACTCCAGGGGTTCCTTTTTCGCTATTATTGAAGCTTGAAAAAGAGATAAACGTGCGATTCAAGTCATTTTTCATTTTTATCAAAGCTCGAAAAAAAAGGATAAAAGTATTCTTTGTGGTCAAATCATTCTTGAAATAAATATGCACGACTAATCTGCTCATCATTTGCAAAACCTGTTCAGAAAAACATAAAATGGATTAAAAATACCCGTTTCATGGTAAAAATACAGTTTTCATCGCTGTTGGATCTGGGATGATGCCATAAAACCTCTCTTTCTTTCAGTAGTCAATTCATTTCCTTTCATTGAAATTTTTTAGGGATTTGGGCCCCTTAGGGTAAATTATTTTTCCAAAGAGGGAAACGCATCCTTGAGCATCAAAAAATGTGTTGTGGAGCACCTAAATTGAATCCTAGATGCATATGCAATGCACTGTCCCTTATTCAAGATTGCGTTGGGCAAAATTCACATTCTTGATTCTTGAATTGTACCCAAAATTTGCCTAATTTTTTGCATGAAAAGGAGTCTAATGAGTCTTATGGTTATGTTTCAAGATTTCATCGAACTAGAATGAAGATTACTTGGAGAGAAAGAGAGCATGAAGAACAAAACATGATTGCCCTAAATGATCCGGGTACAGTAAGAGCCCTAAGAGATTGTGGGTTATTAAAGTACTTCCGCTTGTCAGGGACGAGGCAAAAAATAGAACTCCTGGAGTTCCTAGTTCGAGCATGGGATTTGACTATTGAGGCATTTCACATTAGGAACAAAGTGGTTCCTATTACAGTGGAGGATGTATATTTTCTTACAGGCTTGTCGAGGAGAGGCTTTCCTATTTCTCTCTCAGGGTTTGCTCTCGGAGGAGAGACAATGAGAGAATATGTTTTGTAATATTGCTATGTAGGGGTAGAGCCAAGCAAGGATGGGAAAATAAACATTTGCGACATTCGTGATTTTCCTTTGAGAACCATTCTTTTCACAATCGCAAAGCTTTCCGACACCGTTACACTACATGTAGCGAATAGATCATATATGCAGTATGTACTAGAGTGCATGGAGCCAACTATCTTCAACTGGTCTGAAGATGTAATTTCTCAGATAAAATAACAACTGAACAAGGCAAAGGGAGGAAGGAAGAAAAAATTCATTTATGGTTCAATCCTCATTTCATTTTCCTTAGAGCGGATTCCACTGATGCAACCTCAGCATGTGACACTAGGTGTGTCTAACCCTAGAGATCCGAGGATGTAGAGATGGGTAGAACTAATGGCTAGGCATGCAAGCCAATCATCCATTGTTTTCTCGATTGCATTCTTTTCCTGGTTCAGGCGACAAGTCATCGTCATCGATGAGTATGCATATGCAGGCGTCGATTTCCGATGAGATCTAGACTTAGCTTTACCAGAAGGCGCTCAGTGGGGTGTAATAGGTAAGAATTTTTTGACCATGTTTTTTATTTTTCTAAGGTTTATACAATTTTTTTGTATTTTAATGTTTTCCCAAGGCTAAAATAAAGTTTTAATGTCACGCATATGTTGGTCGATTTCTATCGGTGGAGGAACCAAATAATGGAGTGGATGAGCCAGCAGAGAAGGCTGTCTGGAGAGCAGTCCTTCAGGATTTAGACATGGATGAGACTCTGTCTGAGCTTTGGCAGCACATAGGGGTTGACCTTCGGGATTCCGGATTTCCAGATCAAAGAGTTACCCATGCGACTACATTGCCATACTATAGGCGTTCCTAACTGCTGGATGTGTGTAATATCCCAAAATGGGGATGTAGCAATACATGAACACAATAATGAAAGAGCAGTGATACATCAACACATAAAATGTAAGAAGATCAAAATAACCATCATATTAATATGATAACATCAAAATGTATACAAGTCGTTGACGAAATGATCACTCAGGATAGGCAAAACAACCTCAAGAGAACGTGTACATAAAATATAAAGACCACTGCTACACCAATAATGCCCAAGGCTATGAAAACGTAGTTTTATTAGAGATAACTGCTGCTAAGAAGTGTCAATACAAAAATCTGAAATTATATGGCTCATACAATGATGGGAGTGAAGATCTAAGCTCCCAAACACAATTTCAAGACAATCCTAGAAGGATTGGCAGAAATATGCAAAATGGATAAAAATCTGGAGTTGCAGTCCTAAGACTGAGTAGCAGCTGCAACTCAAGAACTAGATGGAGATGGCTAAAGATGCTGCACCAGATAAATAGATCTCCTCCAATGGATCTTCCAAGTGAAAGGCTGATCCTAACACTGAATATCTCGCCCTCCAACAATCATTGCAAACCCTCACTGCAAATACTCACTGAAAATAACACAATCACTGAGGGATACTGCACTGTAGGTGAAAGAAAATGGGTTGGCCAAGTGCCAAGATCTGAAATATTCTCCAAGGGCTTCCTAACTGATCTCCCAAAGGAAGGAAGCTTCCTCCTTTGAAAAATAAGCTTAGGAAGTGGTGTTGGGAAACCTCCACTGCAACACCCTGCAACACAACGCTATACTGCTGCAGAAATAACATTGTAGCTGAAGGAGGATGCTTGGCCTCAAGCCTGGATGTGGAGAAATGAAGTACAAGATCCCTCAAGAGGCCTCTCTTGGAAGGAGAAGGAATTCCTAAATAGGAATGCCTTGTGCTAAACATCACAACAATCTTAACTAAATAGTTGAAGAAAACACAATAGTCATAGAGACCACAAATTCAATAATCCATATCATGTCTTGCTATGGCCTTCTTGCCATCCTTTTATACAAATGGAAGCCCTCTCACCATTGGTCCCACTCATTAGGGTTTCCTCCACCAAGGAATATTCCTCCCACTATCACTGTGCTGTCACCAAAAATGATCTCCACCTCTTATCCCAGTGCTGTTGACTTGGTCAAACTTGACCTTATCCACATGCAAATGCCCCTTTTCACACATGAGGGTGTGAAATACAGCTCCTATGATGATCCCTTTTCACATTATGAGGGATTTTATTACTATTTTTGAAATGTATGGGCCCCCTTACCCATTTATTCATCTCCTAAGTGTAAACAACAAAAATCAATATTCCATTTAGCTGCATACTAATTTTGGAATATTATAGTCCTCCCCTCCCAAATGTTTCTTGTCCTTAAGAAAATGCAAGGATAGAACTGAGAAGTATCCCCTCCTCCTATTGTAGCATCATCATATGATAAACTCCTCCAAATAATGAGATGCTATCTCATCAATAAGTCTCCATATTGCCCCTCCCAAGCATGCAAGCTAGCTAAATAGCTATCATCATCAAGAAGTAGAGTACTCAAGGAGGAAATAAGGTGTTGTCCAGAGGTCCTTCCGAGGCATGGGATCTGAAAAGTATTGGGAATCATCATTCCCATGTGGATCCTCCATCCCCAAGCTATCATCCATACAAAATGAGTTATCTCCCAGCATGGCAACTCCTGAAAATCCTCCTCCATATTTGGCTCCTACAATGTAGGTGGACTGAAAATATGATCATTGTAGAAAAAATAGCCTACCCCACGCTGTCCTCCTCTCCACTTCTGATAAGTGTAGAGTATCTGCTACTCTTGGGCTGCAAAAATGTTTCCTCCAAGTGGCCTGAAGAAAAATGGATCTCTAAAAATCTTCCCTCCAACTTTGTGAATCATGCTGGCCCAAACCATCCCATATATGATGAATAGGAAATCATCATCATATGGCATCAAAGTGAGTGGAATACTGAAGGTTTCATGTAGATATGAAAGGTACCAAAAATTTCCCAAGTGGTCACAACACAGTTTTCCTAACTGTTGTTGCACAACATGACATGGCAACTCATAGAAAAGTTTCTCCCAATGATTTATGAGAGTAATAGCCCAAGTGCTCCAATCAATCTCATTGCCCACCTCATGAAGAAACAAGTGTTCTGCTGTGGTGGCCATATCACCTCCCATGCTCCCCTTAGAACATGTAATGCAAAAAGTGTGGGAATCCTCTTCCCCAAAGGACACATCCAACCAATGGGTCTCTCCCCCAATCATGCTCCCAATAAAAATAAGAACAATAGCAACGTAGGGAACTATAATGAGAATCATACTTGCTTCCATATGTAGCAAGGGAGAAGGAAAATGGTCCCTCAAATGCAACCAACGCATTTTTATTCTCAACTGCAATATAGAATGATATAATGTGTGGCTCCTCAACCACTTGCTTGCTGCCCCAATCTCCTCACAAGTTTGGAGAAAGTGTATGGTGTATGGTGCAAAGTAAGCATGTTCTCCATAAGATATCTCCTCCCCAAATCCTCCTAGGGAGTGGCCATCAATACTGCTCATGGCCTCAAGTATACCATGAGATCTAGAAGGAAGAGTGCTCCTCCCTTCAGCAAAGTCCTGCACATATATGGTTAAGGAATGCACATATTCATTATAAAAATCATTATGCAACCAAACAATATCCTTACCATATGTTTTTCTCATGTAAATGGAGTGACTCATAGATGAATCCCCTCTCATCCTCAAAGAGAATATAGGTGGCTGTGATAACTCCCCCAAAGAGTTATGTATCTCCTCCATATCTACATGATCCATGCATCTCCTCATATGGTGATATATCTCCTCCTCAAAGCCTTCCCAAAAGTACCCCTCCACGATGGTGTGGTATGCTCTCATAGAATAAGTGTGGCTGAAAAGGAAATCTTCATGAGCTGTTTGTAGAAACTTCCCCTTGAGCTTGGAAGATCTAGATAAGAAGATCCTACCATGATAGTAGATGACCTCATCTCTGACTGAGTATCCCTTTTCATGCAATTGGCCATCCAATATCATACAAGTAGAAATATCCTTGGAATAATCCACCAAAAATTGGGATTTCCAATATGGATCTATCCTCCATAGTGACAGCGAGGATGATCTATCATAAAGAGCATATATCATATGGATTTCCTCCTCTTTGAAATCTCCCATGCCAAAGATGAAAGTTGGAAGGTTGCTATCCTTCCCCTACTACTCCTGCTACAGCGCAGAATCTGAAGTGAGAGTGGGTAATGATGATGTTGGGAGAATATCTCCTTCCTCCTTGAGTCTACCCAAGACTCTCAACACTGTAAAATGATCTCCCAAGGTCTCCACTCCTTTGAAATTAATGAGTGGTGCCTCAAAATGTGAAGCATCTCTCATCATCTGTTGATCTGGTGGTCTCCTTGGTGAAATGTCTCCATGCAATGAGACATCAAAATCAAGAGTAGACTGCATATATGAATGGACAGATATGTCCCTGCATTCACTGCGTAATCCAGTCTCCCTCTTCTGTGCATCAACCCTCTGAAGTAGATAGGGGTGTGTACTTCTCATCAAATGATGCTGGAATCCTCCCTACCTCCTCCTTGTAGCTGCATGGTTTGACAATCTGTAAACAATGGCACATGCTGATCATGGGTTGTGCCTTGATCTCCACATATGAGATCTTGGGGAATTCTGTGCAATGATACAAGAACCCCTCTAGTTGGAGCATGTGCTCCCTCTACCTCTGCATGAGGTGCTAGATCTACTCTAGACATGACAACACTGTTGCCCTCAACTGTTTCTTCGTCTCCAATATGAATGTGCAACCTCCCAAGAATTGGATCCTCTTTTGAAAAAGGGATCTCCATGCCCTCTTGTTCAAGAATATGAGATAGAGGTCTTGCCTCTAACAAAGTGTTATGCAAGATATCAGCCTCCTTATTGGTTTTCTAAAGTGGAGTTGAGTTTATAGTTTCCTCCAACATATGCAAAATTTCTGTTTGTTTTGGCTTGTTTGGTTTCACCAAAGATGTATTAGAAAGTTCTCCATCAAATATTTCTACTACCCTATTAGTGAAATTTGCATAAGAAGAAGTATTTTCATTTTTCAAAGAAAAAGACTCAAATTTCCACCATGCATAGGCCTTACCTCCAAAATGCAGTGCTGCAACTTTGATGGCTTCATCTTCAGAAATTTGGTGCTGCTGTAAGTAGGTGTCTAACTCCTCCACCCAAGCTCTAGCTAAACATGTAGGTGAACCATCAAAAGTAGATAGGAAAAATCTACTCCCATTATGCTACTTTCTTCTCTCCACCTTGATCTTGCAAAACTCTGGAAAAGTGATATGATCTCTAAACTTCTCAGTTTGAGATTCATATTCTTGCAGTAAATCACTAAGAGTTTCCCTCTTAGGCATTCCTTCTTCTTCTATCTACCTCATAGAAAATCTGGGCATATGACTGCGCTGTGCATCATGATGTGTGGCCTCATGCTCACAGTCATCATATGAAAATCTAGAGTTTTCTTCAAAATCAAATTTTCTTAGAGATTCTCTACACATCTCCTTCCTCATCTCCTTGAGATCTCCTTTAATGCTCTCTATAGATTGAAAAAGAAGCTTGGAGAACCTCTCTTCCTTCCTTCCTCCAAATAATGGAGTCTTATTTTTGTATTTTCTATTCATCTTCTCTTCTTCTTCTCTTCTTGATAGCATATTGGCTTATATTCCACAGGCTGAGCCAAGATTATGCTCTGATACCACTGTAATATCCCAAAATGGGGATGCAGCAATACATGAACACAATAATGAAAGAGAAATGATACATCAACACATAAAATGTAAGAAGATCCAAATAGCCATCATATTAAGATGATAACAACAAAATGTATACAATTCCTTGAGGAAATGATCACTCAAGATAGGAAAAACAACCTCAAGAGAACATGTACATAAAATATGAAGACCACTGCTACACCAATAATGCCCAAGGCTATGACAACGCAGTTTTATTAGAGATAATTGCTGCTGAGAAGTGTCAATACACAAATATTAAATTATATGGCTCATACAATGATGGGAGTGAAGATCTAGGCTCCCAAACACAATTTCAAGACAATCCTAGAAGGATTGGCTGAAATATGAAAAATGGAAAAAATGTCAGAGCTGCAGTCCTAGGACTGAGTAGTAGCTAAAAATAAAGAACTAGATGGAGATGGTTGAATATGCTACACCAGATAAAGAGATCTCCTCTAATGGATCTTCCAAGTGAAAGGCTAATCCTAACACTGAAGATCTCACCCTCCAACAATCACTGCAAACCCTCACTGAAAATAACGCAGTCACTGAGGGATACTATGCTGTAGGTGCAAGAAAATGGGTTGGCCAAGTGCCAAGATTTGAAATATGCTCCAAGGGCTTCCTAACTGATCTCCCAAAGGAAGGAAGCTTCCTTTAAAAAATAGGCTCAGGAAGTGGTGTTGGGAAACCTCCAATACAACACCCTGCAACACAATGTTATACTGCTACAGAAATAATGCTGTAGCTGAAGGAGGATGCTTGGCCTTAAGCCTGGATGTGGAGAAATGAAGTACAAGATCCATCAAGAGGCCGCTCTTGAAAGGATAAGGAATTCCTAAATAGGAATGCCTTGTGCTAAACAACACAACAATCTCAACTAAACAGTTGAAGAAAGCACAATAGTCATACAGACCACAAATTCAGTAATCCATATCATGTCTTGCTATGGCTGCCTTGCCCTCCTTTTATACAAATGGAAGCCCTCTCACCATGGGTCCCACTCATTAGGGTTTCCTCCACCAAGGAATATTCCTCCCACTATCACTGCGCTGTCTCCAAAGATGATCTCCACCTCTTATCCCAGCGTTGTTGACTTGGTCAAACTTGACCTTATCCACATGCGAATGCCCCTTTTCACACATGAGGGTGTGAAATACAACTCCTATGATGATCCCTTTTCATGTTATGAGGGATTTTATTCCTATTTCTAAAATGTATGGGCCCCCTTACCCATTTATTCATCTCCTAAGTGTAAACAACAAAAATCAATATTCCAATTAGCTGCATACTAATTTTGGAATATTACAATGCGGTTACTGCGTAGGAT
The DNA here is from genome assembly GCA_034641835.2 of Pinus albicaulis. Classification (NCBI taxonomy): domain Eukaryota; kingdom Viridiplantae; phylum Streptophyta; class Pinopsida; order Pinales; family Pinaceae; genus Pinus; species Pinus albicaulis. The sequence continues at coordinate 184,677,099 of CM076582.1, read as the reverse complement.
AGATAGATCTATAGCATGTTACCATGAGCATCACTAGTTTACTTTTGTCATGTTGCATACATTTTGAGGTTAGATGATCAATGTGTCTTGGGCACAAATTTTTGTAAAAACCTATAACTATCTATCTATTTGATTTCAGTGTTTTCCTATGTTTATTGTGTAATCCTATTCAATTATGTGAATGTATCTTTACATGTGTTGCAAATGTCTGCCTATAACATGATTAGCTAAAGAATCAGTTAATGTGTTCAATTTTCTTAGGAGAAAATGATGCAGTGTTGGATTTCTAACAGTATAAACACTAGTAAGTTGTAATACCACAAGTTGTGAGTCTAACATTATGATGATGTAGTTAATACCAAATGAAATGGCATCAGAGAGAATTTTGATCAACGCACTATACTCAATGATATTGTTTTTTGATATACCGATACAAATCCCTTGAAAAATCACTAACTCGACGTTCATAGTGAAAATGGCCCACGATGCAGAGGATAGATTCTGCGTACTACGACTAGCATCATCAGCATATCCAAAAAATGGTTCCAAATATTCAGACATCTGCGATGAAATTAAAGAAGATTACTAATGTCAAGAAAACTCTAAAGAAAAAATTAAGACGTTGAATGAAAATCAACATCATATATATATATACACACAATATAATACAAAAAATTACTATGCTCATGATTAAGCATAGTAACGTTTCAGATACAACCCATTTTGGGGCTGCGCCGATGGAATTCGATCGTAATCTACCAACTCGTAGGCACCCTTAGCAAGAACTCTTTTGACAATATAGGGGTTGTGCCATAATGGCTCAAATTTCCATGTACCTATTACATCAACTTCTTGATCATAAAGAAGGACCAAGTCTCCTTATGAGAAAATGTGAGGCTGGACATTTTTGTTGTATTGCACCTTTATACGTCTCTTATGCGCTTCGTTGGCCAATTGGGCTTCACGATGTGTTTCATGAAGATAGATGAGGTTAAAAATACATGCTTCTTCATCTGAGGTGTTAGGTAACAAGTCGATTGTGAGTTTTAACGACGATATTTACATTGTATTGGAAAGATAGCTTCCAGACTATACACCAATTGAAAGGGAGTAAATCTGGTTGCGTTTCTCACTGAGGTTCGTTACACCCACAAGGCTAAGTACAGGATCAAATGCCAGTTTCTTTTACAAAATTGTATCATTAGTTGAAGCATACATTTAAGAATCTTGTTGATAGCCTCAAATTTTCCATTTGATTATGGATGATAAGGAGTAGAATTACCATGTGAAAATCCTAACTTGGTAGTCAATTCAATCATCGTGTGTGTAATATCCCCAAATTGGGATTGCTAGCAAGGCATGCCTGAAAAACACATTTTTCATGAATGTATGCTACAGAAAAAAATATTAGCCCCTAGATCTCTTATATTTGATAATATAAGATCCAAATCCAAGAGTAAATCAGAAACCAAGCAAACTAAGTGATATAAACAAGCCTCTCACACCTAGAATGGCTGGAAAATTCCCAATAATGGGACTGCGGCAATATGTAAACACAATGCTGGAGCTGCAGCAAGCTATTCATCCATGGAATGTGCCAAGAAACACTTCAGCATCAATTTTATGTGCAGCAACAAAAAGTATGATCCATTCTACCCACAAAAGATGGGGAAAAGTAGTTATTTTAGCCCTAAAAACGTTAAATTCAGAGATTTGCGTAAACATAAGGGAAAATGATGGCGGGATCCCATATATTAGGTAATAAGAGACTTACATATCAAATTTCAGCCGAAAAAAATGACTATAGCTATGTTAAACATATCTACCACTCCCGATATGGCTTAAAAATGCCGAAATCCCATGACTTTTACTAAACTGAATTTTACTGAAGAATGTAAAACGTCATTTACAGAGGGTTTCTGCTAAAATATGATGCCAACATCTGATATGGAGTTTTATTGCTCAGAACATGAAGAAAAATGGATATCGAGCTCCTTTACACATCAGGAAGATAACCTGGCAAGGGTTTCTTGAAAGTACAAGTGTAAGAATGACAGATCTGCAGAATATGGATCTGGAAAAAAATTTTTACTGCATATTTATAAGAAAATAGCTGAATAATACATGATAGAGAAGAAGAATGATGTACAATTATTTTCCGGGAGAAGGGTTGGCCCTTCCTCCAAGGAAAAAGCTCACAAGCAAGGGATCAAACCCTGCTACTGCAACACTCTAGAAAATGATGCAGTTTCTGAAGCTAACTGCACTATAGATGCTGATAAGTGAGTTGGCCACATGCCAAGATCTGAAATCTGAAGCTCAAACAACAGATGCACTCTTCCAGGAGGTTAAATGACACACTCATTGAGAAGAGCCACCAATACAAGCTAGATCTGAGCAAATCTAGTCTCCACTTGCTGTAGCTCATTGAAAAAAGTAAATCAAAACAAGATTTACACTGTCTAAAGGAAATGGAGCTTGGCCAAATTATTGATAGTGGAAGAGAAGTACAATGCCCTCCAAGAACTACTCAATGGAAGGAGAGAGAATCCATAAACATGAAATCCTCACAATTCTTTGCTAAATAACCAACAGAATGAGATATGTCTAAGCAGACAATATACTCAGAAAATATAATATCATGAGCAACCTTCTCTTGAGCCTTTCCCTTCCTTTTATAAGATGAGAGCTTTGGCAAACCCTAAACCACCTTGAGGAATTATCTCCTTTCACATGAGGGCCTCCTTCTAGAACTGCGTTGTCCCTCCATGAGGTGCATTGAATCTAGACTGCGTTGTAGATTTGGTCAAGGTTGACCCAGTCTCATAGCTCAACCCCATTCACACCTGCAAGTGCAATCAATCCAGCTCACAAATGTCTGCCTATGCTGATCCTTGTTCACATTGAACTGGTTTTATCGATGATCTCTTCTTCTTCATGCATGCATGTTGACTTAGTCAAACTTGACTATGTCCTCATCCATTTGCCCTTGTTCACACCCATAAGTGTAAAATGCAGCTACTAAGATGATCCCATTTTCACATTATAAGGGTATTTTATTGAGACAACCCTAATTTTCCTCTGTTCACATTGGGCATTGATTTATTTTAATGTTTTTAGGAGTTTACATGTTCTCCTTTACATTTTATGCATCAATTTAGAGAATCAAAACAAAATGAAACATTCCTATTAGCTTGGTATAATTATGAATATTACAATCCTCCCCTCCAAAAATGTTTCTTGTCCTCAAGCAACTGCAAGGATAGAACTGAAATGGATTGGGAAAACTTCTTTCCCCAAGCAATCATCCATACAAGATGAGTCACCCTCCAACATGGCAAATCATGAAATTTCTCCTCCACCTTAGGTTCCTGCAAAGAAGGTGGGCTGAAAAACTAAACATAGTAGACAAAATTGACTACCCCACACTGTCCTCCTCTCCACTTAAGATAAGTGTAGAGTTCTTGCTGATCTTGGGCTGCAATGACATTGCCCTCAAGTGGCAACATGAAGATTAGATCTGTAAAGATCCTTCCTCCAATGCTATAAAACCAGTTGGCCCAAAACATTCCACATGTGATGGATAAGAGAGCATCACCATATGGCATCCCATCACACATTTGGCCCACCTCCAAGAGAAACAAATATTTGGCTATGGTGGCCACAAATCCTCCCATATTCCCCTTAGAACATGTACTACAGAAAATGTGGGAATCTCCTTCCAAAAAGGACACATTCAAACCATGTGCCTCACTCAGACATCATGTCTCCCATCAAGATAAAAACAACACCAGCAAGTGGGATCATGATTGGCATCACAACAGGGGAATTACTGTTGGTTTCATAAAGTGCTGGAAGGTACCAACAGTTTCCCAAGTGGTAATAGCGCAGTCTTTCAAACTGGTGCTTCAGAAAAATACATGGAAATTTTTTTCTTGATACATGTTTAATCATATGCATCAACTTAACATACATGTAATCAAAAAACATCTGCCTAAGGCCACATAAGAGATGACTGTCTCCATCATATAGTTTGGCCCAACATCGGTCATGGAGAAAAATCAAGAGCTTGCTTACTTTTAGAGAAATGCACTGCCAAGAGATGGTAAGAGCATGCAAATATTGTGTTGCACAAACAAAGCTCTCACCATATGTTGGAAGTAAGAAGACACATGGATCCATTAATATATCCTCCATAGTAGTTTGACACACTTTCATGAAGAGAAATGAACCAAGTGCTGCCTGCAGATCCTCTCCCTCATGCTTGGAAATCCAAAACAAGAAGAGTAGATCATAGTAATAGATGTCCTCATCTACTACCTCATCTTCCTTACCTCCTCTTTTCCCATCAAGTGCATCAAGTGTGAAATTATCCTGGGGATACTCCATCAATAAAACCCAACTCCAAAGTGGCAATGCCATTGGCCTATGCAAATAGGCTCCTTCCAACTCATGGATCCAATCTTTGACATGTAGAATGTCAAAGGCATCTCCCATAATGCTGCTACACATAAGAAGTCTCTCCCATGGGGAAAGTACCTCTTTAACATATATGGCCAAGGAGTAGCCCCTTTGCACTGTGATAGTTCCATATCCTACTCCTGCAACATCATGAAAACTGTGAGAGCAAATCTGCCCTTGCTCTCCCAAGAACATCCCAAGCAACAAAATATTTTGCTGCCTCCTCATACTTCCATCATCCAAATCATGTAGTGAAAACATGGTGATTGACATGAAGAGTGTTATGTCAACAAAATGTGTCCATAATCCTTGCTGCCCCATGATGAAAGAATCCTGCCACATACCCTTGGAAAGAAGATTATGACCAAATTCTTTCAAGAGTAACCAACGCAGCCATGCCTCCTGCTGTCCAGTATCATAGATCTGCAAGTAGCTCACTAGCTTCTTGCTCTCCATCCACATCCACTCAACCCATTGTGGATGTCTCCTTCCATCCTCCATCTTGGTACTCCTCCCATGAAGGTTTCCATCTCCCAAGTCATATTTCTACTCTTGCATTTCATGGGATGTTGAAATGCAATCTTCTCAAGGATCCATTTGACCCCATAAGGATCCAAATAGGTGGTAGGAAAAAACCTCCCATCATGATGTGGATGGCTCAAGAAGTGTCCAACACACACATGAGAGATTTTATCCATCCAAAGATGTCCTCCATCATCTATCTGTTCCTCCTTGAACCCATGAAGATTCAAGTGTGAGAAGGAAAGAGCCTCCTCAGACTGTTGAAGAACTTTGCACTGCATGAAATGTTGAAGTGCACCTTTCATGGGATATCTTGATGAGACCTCCTCCTCATGCATGGTCTTCCAAAAATAGTGAGGCCTTAGAACTACTGCAGGTAGAAGTTTCTCTTTCAGCTGGGGAGTGCTCATTGAGAAAGTGTCGTCTAGAAAGGAGAAAGGGTTTCTCACTTCAAGATGTCTACTATCTACCATTTCTTCCTCCTTTGCTTCATGAATGAAGCTATCATGTGAATGTTCCGATAAGAAATTGGTCCTCTTATCTTCATCACTGCCTTTGCATAGCGCAATGAAACTATGTTGCTCTAGATCAACAACATGCAAAGATGTAAATCCCTCTTCCTCTAACTGAATGAACTGAGGTAAAGCTAGAGTCTCCTTGGAGGCTCTAGATTTAGCTTTGTATTCACTTAGAATATCAAATTCCAAGTGTCCTCTATGCCTCTTGTCTTATCCTCTTTGAGAATAGGAAGTGCACGACTCTTCCTCTTCTTGAAACCCTCTAGGAGTTTCATTGCAACTCTTCATATTCTTAACCTCCTGGGGGAGGTCCTTTCTGGATCTGAAAAATTATGAGAGAAATCTCATCTTCTTCATCATTCTGATCTTCTTTTATCTTCTTGGGCTGAGACTTACAGATTGAGCCAAGAAATATGCTTTGATACCACTGTAATATCCCCAAATTGGGATTGTTAGCAAGGCATGCCTGAAAAACGCATTTTTCAAGAATGTATGCTACAAAAAAAAATATTAGCCCTTGTATTTCTTAGTTCTGATAACCTAAGATCCAAATCCAGGAGGAAATCAGAAACCAAGCAAACTAGGTGAGATAAACAAGCCTCTCACACCTAGAATGGCTGGAAAATGCCCAATAATGGGACTGCAACAATATGTAAACACAATGCTGGAGCTGAAACAAGATATTCATCCATGTAATGTGCCAAGAAACACTTCAACATCAATTTTATGTACAATAGCAAGAAGTATGATCCATTCTACCCACAAAAGATGTGGAAAAACAATTATTTTAGCCCTAAAAATATTAAATTCAGAGATTTGCGTAAAAATAATGGCAAAGGATGGTGGTATCCCGTAGCTTAGGTCATAAGAGACTTAAATATCAAATTTAAGCCCAAAAAAATGATTCTAGCTATGTTAAACAAATCTACCACTCCCGATATGGCTTAAAAATGCTGAAATCCCATGAATTTTACTAAAATGAATTTTACTGAAGCATGTACAACGTCATTTATAGAGGGTTTCTGCTACAATATGATGCCAACATCTGATATGGAGTTTTATTTCTCAAAACATGAAGAAAAATGGAGATCTAGCTCCTTTACACATCAGGAAGATAACCCGGAAAGGGTTTCTTGAAAGTATAAGTGTAAGAATGACAGGTCTGCAGAATATGGATATGGAAAACACAGTTTACTGAAACTTTATAAGAAAATAGCTGAATAATACATGAGAGATAATAATAATTATGTACAATTCTTTTCCGGGAGAAGGGTTGGCCCTTCCTCCAGGGAAAAAGCTCACAAGCAAGGGATCAAACCCTGCTACTGCAACACTCTAGAAAATGACGCAGTTTCTGAAGCTAACCACACTGTAGACGCTGAGAAGTGTGTTGGACACATGCCAAGATCTGAAATCTAAAGCTCAAACAACAGATGCACTCTTCCAGGAGGTTAAATGACACACTCACTGAGAAGAGCCACTAATACAAGCTAGATTCGAGCAGATCTAGTCTCCACTTGTTGCAGCTTACTGAAACAAGTAAATCACAGTAGGATTTAAATTTTCTAAGGGATATGGAGCTTGAATAAATGCTTGATAGTGGAAGAGAAGTACAATTCCCTCCAAGAGCTACTCAATGGAAGGAGAGAGAATCCCTAAATAGGAACCTCACAATTCTCTGCTAAACAGTCAGCAGAATGAGATATGTCTAAGCAGAAAATATACTCAAAAATTATAATATCATGAAAAACATTCTCTTGAGCCTTCCCCTTCATTTTATAAGATAAGAGCTTTGGCAAACCCTAAACCATCTTGAGGAATTATCTCCTTTCACATGAGGGCCTCCTTCTAGAATTGTGCTGTCCCTCCATGAGGTGCATTGAATCTAGACTGTGCTGTAGATTTGGTCAAGGTTGATCCAGTCTCATAGCTCAACCCCATTCACACCTACAAGTGCAATCAATCCAGCTCACAAATGTCTGCCTATGCTGATCCTTGTTCACACTGAATTGGTTTTATCGATGATCTCTTCTTCTTCATGCATGCATGTTGACTTAGTCAAACTTGACTATGTCCTCATCCATTTGCCCTTGTTCATAACCGTAAGTGTAAAATCTAGCTACTAAGATGATCCCATTTTCACATTATAAGGGTATTTTATTGAGACAACCCTGATTTTCCTCTGTTCACATTGGGCATTGATTTATTTTTATGTTTTTAGGAGTTTACATGTTCTCCTTTACATTTTATGCATCAATTTAGAGAATCAAAACAAAATGAAACATTCCTATTAGCTTGGGCTAATTAGGAATATTACAATGTGGTTGCGAAAATGCTTCCCATGATCTGTAACTATAGCATGTGGGATCCCAAACCATGCAATGACATGATTAAATAAAAAAAATGCAGCTGTTTGTGCTCTACTATTGAATGTAGGCATCGCTTCGACCCACTTGGTAAGTAGTCTACTGCGACAATACTATAACCATGCCCCCTAGACGAATGAGGGTTACAAGTCATGAAGTCAATGCCCCATTTAAAAAATGGTCTCACATAGACAACAGGATGCATTGGAATTGGCAGTTTGCAGATTTTACAATCAAATATCTGGCACGCATGACAACTTCTAACCGCAACAATGCAATAAAAAAATATGGTAGGCCAAAAGTAATCGGTGCGGAGTATCTTCTACGTGATAGCATATCCAGACAAGTGTCCACCACAAGCCCCAACATGACAATCATTTAAAACCTTTTCGGCCTCCTCATGAGTGAGGCACCTTCTTAAAATTGTATCGACACCATGACGATAAAGTGTATCGCTGACGATCATATATTATTTGGCTTGGTATCAAATACGTCGCTAGTCAGAGCAAGAGGTATTAGGCTGAAAAGTACGGATTTGGAGATAAATGATAAAATACCCATACCAAGGATCAAATGATCTGATTAGATATAGAGACTTGTAAGGAATAGATGGTTCTGACGTAGTAGCAGTACTATCAGAGGGAAGGTCATAGAGAAGCTCAACCAAAACTAAAGGCTTCTTTGACTTGGATTTGATGAAGTCTGTTAGGAATCTGTAATTTTAGCAGATTGGTGAGACTAAAACTGCAGAAGCAACATTATTTCAACCAAATTTGGGATTTTAGGATCTAGCCCTCCTGAATCCGGAGAGGGATCTCTCCAATGAGTACAAATATGGATTTGTCTTTAAAGTTTGGGGTTATGATATTAGGCTAGTTATGAAGGCCAAGGGTTTGTTTGTTTTTTGGGTGGTTGAGCATGATTATTGTTTGAGGTGGAAAGTTATAAATGCGAAGAGTTTCAAAGGTGAGAAGTTGCAAGCAATTAGAGTAAGCTTCGGCCAAAAAGATAGATAATTGCAGGTTTTAGTCCATTGGGCTATGGAGTCATAATAGGGTTTAATTGGAATAGCAAGAGGCAAGAGTGGTCCATGGGGAAAGTCATCTATCTCTAAGGATCTCTTTGAAGTTTGATTTATGGAATGAAATGATACAATAAGAAGGAGAAATAAACAGATGCAGAAAAAGGAGTAGTCCAGGATCTGGTAAGTACTTCTAAACTAGCCAACCTTTGACATAGACTCAAGAAAAACATAAAATCAAACTAGGATCTGGTAAGTACTTCTAAACTATCCAGCCTTGATACACTTTCAATAGAAAACATTTTAAAACCAAGGGAAACTTGAAGGCAACTTTTGGAGTAGAAACTAGCGGGCCAGGCTCACCACAAATCCTCTTCTAGCTCTGCTTTACTTGGTTACTTTCAAGACAAACACAAAGATAACACAGAATGGCCTAAGATCTGGTAAGTACTTTTAAACTAGCCATCTTTTAACACATTCCAAGGGAAACATCCAGATAGTTGTGGGGATAAAACTGGGACCAGGGCTCACCATATCTTCCTCAGTTCATCTTCACAAAACATATACTGAAAATAAAATTTAAGAATAACATTTAGCTAAGGCAATAAGATGAGGGAACGCCAGCATTCCTATGCTTAAACTGAATTAAATCATTCCTAAATAACACAGATTGGAAGAAAACATATATATAAATATTTTCAGTTAGAGAAGGTTACTGCTGTACAGTAGGTCCTAACTCTATGCATGCTGTTATTTATAAGAGAATATGAAACATAGTGAAAACATAAACAAAATAACAAGTTACAATTAGAGAAACATCACCGTCAACATAGACCAGGATCCCATAAATCAACTTGTATTGATGCTCCAAACTAGTTATAGCTTTAAGTCGAGTGCTTTAGTTTAGAAACCATCTACACGTCTTAGCCTAACTTATCTATTACAAGCAGAGCTCCAAGAGCCAGTGAACACTATTTACAATCAGAAATTTAAGCTCAAGTGTATATCAAAGTTCTACAACCAACCCCTCACTCATCTTCTGCAGAAGTATATATAGAAGGATGAGGAGGTGAGATCTGATAAAAGATCTCAATTAAAATTAATACAGACTTAATGGTTTCTAGCCTTTGAAGGGCTCAATGAAGAAACTTACATACATACCCTCTGTATTAAATGATTTACATAAATATTTAAGCTTGATGGGAGAATTTGTTGACCTTTGAGGCTCTGTGTGGCGTCGAAGTAACTCTGCAGATGTTTGCCATTAATTTCCTTGGCAGAGTTTCCTTTTTGGCTGCATTTTGAGACAAACATCTGATACTGATCAATAAATTCAGCCTTTTATTGAATACTTTGAGGCACAGGTGGCATCGTGGTACCTAGAGGGATCAATTTGCCTCAGATGTGGTGGTGGAAGCGCTCCTGTTGATAAAACCCTTAAGATTTTCTTTAAACTGTGTTTTAATTGGGGATTAGGCTTTTGATAAACATTCTTAGCCGTGATCCCCACAAAATATGTCTTTAATCTTCTGCTCTGATAAATTTTGGTCTTCGTCACTGATACTCTTTGACTGTGCCCAATTCATGGTTTTTTGCTGGTATGCAGGGCTGCGCAGGGTCATGTGGCATCAATGCTTCATGAATAATTGATGAAAACGTGGATTCAACCCCTGTGATGATTTTATTTGGTGAATCGAAGGTAGGAAGATCGTCATCCTCTGCCTTCGAATTTTCTTCAAAAATGGTGAGAAAACCATTTAAACCCTGCAAAATACAAACAAATATTAAAAAATCCTGCATATATAGGTTTATTGCTGCAGAGGACACGTGGAGGAAGCATGGCCGTTGGATGGCATCATCCAACGGTCGGGATTGATCGGGAGAAGGCGTAGTGAAGGCGGAAGAAATGTTTAAATCAGAGCCATCGATCGCGCAAAGATCGACGGTCGGGAGCAGAAACGGGAAGTCAAAGAAGAAAATGTTGACTGGGCAATCGAATCAGGGCGATGGAATATGGACCGTCGATCTGCAGATTAGATCGACGACGGATATTTATTGAATGCTGCGCCGTAGCCTGGTTAACTGTCAGGCATCTTCGGTGAGCGATAGCTGTTGGATGGGCGGCCTCAGATCAGACGGTATGCATCAATATCGCGTCGTGTCCTCGTTCGAACGTTAACGCGCGATGGACGGTGGTTTTATGAACAGTGTCCAGGACACATGTCAACCGATGAGTGGAATCTCAGGCGATCGGGAAAAAACCGCCGTCGCCCAAAGGCGGTGTGATGAATACCACGTGGTTTTTTGGAAAGGTGAGTGGAATGTGGGGACCACCGGGAGACGAACTCCACACCGTCTGATCTTCAGATCAGATCGACGGTGCGGAATGGTTTAAAATTTGAACCGGCAGAAAAATAATAAAATAAAATAAAATAATAAAACCAACGATTTTTAATATATAACCAAGGTTTTAACTTTGGCCGAGAATTATTTTATTTGAAGCGGATAGGCGCCCGATTGCGGGGCTGTGGGCGCATGGGAAAAGATGTGAACAAAGGTAAATGGGAAAAAGGGCTAGGACCCATATATGCCCAAAATGTGGGTTTTTATAGTTTTTCAATGATTTTCAAAGGGTTAGAGAGGTTCAGATAAGGAGAAAAAGGATTTTTCAACCTTTTCAAGGGGTTTTGATGAAGGGGAATGGGAAAAACATGAAAATGATGGATTTTCATGGGAAATAGAGGGATAGAAAATGAGGTTAGATCTGGAAAAGGGGAAAAGGGGGAAAAGGGTATTGCAGCAGTATTCTTTCTTGGGAATCAGCAGGATTATAAAAGGGGAATAGGCACAGTAGTGAAGATTTGAGGACAGAGGCAGGAGGCCTTCAAGAGTTTTCAAGAGCCAACACTTTTTAGTAATAAAATTTGTTCCTTGAAGGCTCAAGAAGTTTTTTAGCCAGCATTTGGTATAACAAATTTTATAGCTGGCTAACAAAGTCCAAATCAAATTCCTTCAAAATGAAAATCCATTTTGAATACTTGCCCCCCAGAAATTGACGTGATAAGATATAAGTCATGGGGTTTCAATCCGAAATGACAATGGTCTTCTGGAACAGGATATAGTGGCGAAATATTTAGACAACTTGAACACCTTCCAAGGCAAGCTTTTCTACGTATGAATACTTCACTTCCGTATCATTGAGATTATGACTCAAATAATAGATTAGATGTTCTATCCCATTTTATACTTTGACCAATACCATAGTAATGGTCGTGTCAGCTGCAACGATAGATAAGAAATAATCACTCTGATAATTGGGGGGATACATTAATGATGCCCAGACAAGAGTATCCTTGAAAGCATCAAAATAAGCTTGCGCAACTTGGTCCCAATGGAAAGAAATCCCCTTTTTCAAGAGCCGAGTGAATCCTTTAGCCATTTTGGAGTAGTTGGATATGAACCTCCTTAGGAAGTTAGCCTTTCTTTGAAGTTTCTGTATCTAAAGTAAATTGATAGCGCAGGCAAGTCAAGAATGGCTTGAACCTTCAATGGGTCAATTCAAATTCCTTCTTTTGAGACGACAAATCCAAGAAAATGACCAGAACCAACACAAAACACACATTTATGTGGATTGAGGTGTAATTTGTAGTGTCGGTAGCGTAAAAATATGGCTCTCAAATGCATCGGGTGATCAGTCTGATTTCATGAATGCACGGGTAAATAATATAGATAGGGTTGAACAATGTGCTTGATTTCATTGAAATCATAATCCATTGCTCTTTAAAAAGTGGCCTCAAAGTTCTTTAAACAAAATGGTAGTTTCCGATAAGCAAATGTGCTCCAGGGATAGATGAATTCTATCTTATATTGATCCTCTGGGCGGATATTGATTTTATTGTAGCTGGAAAATCCATCCATGAACGAAAAGATTTCGCATCCAGCATAATCGTCAATAATCTGGTCGATAAAGGGAGTAGGATAGTTGTCTTTTGGACAAGTAAGATTGACATCCCGATAATTGACGCACACTTTTATGGTTCCTTGTTTTTTCATAAAAGGAATGATGTTGGAAACCCACTCAGTTAGCGAAACAAGGTAAATGAAACCAACACACAAATTTTTTTCAACTTCTGCTTTAATGGCAGCGGCCTTCTTCGAATGAACAGGATGAAGGTGTTGATGTATCGGTTTGAAATCAAGGTACATATTAATAGTGTGTTCAACGATACTAGTATCTATTCCTAGAATTTCCTCGTAAGAACAAGAAAATACATCACAAAATTCATGAAAGAAAGAGCGATATGTTTCAAGTTCTGATGGAGAAGCAGATATGCCGACATGAATGTTTTCTACAACACCAGGTTTGGTTGAAATATCGATAGAAATGGTTTCTTCAATATTTAAATTTTTTTTCTATGAATCAATTGCATTAATAGGAAAATAATTCAAAAAGAAAATTTTGATCGATGGGTGATATAGTTCACTAAGATTACTTTCTTCATAATCAGGAAGATGGGAATGATGATGATAATATTCCCATGGTTCTCCTTCCGACGTCATGGTTTCCAAAATATTCTCATCTGTCAAGAAAGTCAAGGAAAAAGGATAACACAAAGTACCAAAATCTAAGGAACGATCAACCCAAACAACCAGCGATGATGATTTTGGATTTTTCGCCCAAGCCAGATAGACTAATTGCTATGCTAGCTCAATAGAGCTGGGCGACAGAAACTCATCCAACGTAATGAATTCAGAATCACACATACTCTTCCTTAAACCAGATGGAGTGGAAGAGATCATGTAGCAGGTCTCTATACTTGCAATTTTTGTTGACGTCATAGGCAGCGGTAATGCAAAGGTTCCCATGAGACTGTAATCCTTTAAGAGTCATACACCAATGTTCTGAAGTATGAGTTGGGGCACGTGAACAAATAGAACACTTCCAGTTACCTAGGAACTAGAGGAAAAGAAGGATAGCTGATTGATGACTGTGATAACACCTTTATATGGAAAGGCGATCATTCTAAAATAGGTAGAAACAATTGCAGTCATAACATATACCCATGGCCTTCCAAGTAAAATATTGTAGTTGAGGGGTCCATCAACAACCTCAACACCAACATTCATTGTTTTTCCTCCTAGTTCTACATGCAGGTTATTGATAATACCACAAGGATTATATGTACGTCCGTCAAAAGCCTTCAACGTCGTTGATGATTGAGATAAGTGCGGTGAGCCAAGTGACTTCCAACAGTTTAGAGACATAATTCACGTAGATTCTCCCTCATCAATAATAGTACGATGAACACGGTGATTGAGAACATTTTCTTGGATGGAGAATGCCAATTTTTCTGGTAATTGCGGCACATATCCCGTATGATTAAAGACTACGAGATTAGAATCAGTCGGATCAATTCCAATAATTGCTGACAACAAAGCCTGTTTCTGGGAGGGAAAATTTTGTAATACCTCAAGAGCTGACATAGTTGAAGGGGCTTAAGCCAAAGCTTCAACTATATTATAATTTTTAGCAGCTCTTGCTCGAGGATTATATGTCAATTTATGAACAACTCCCTTCGGTGGCTTGATCGTCAATTTAGGAATAGCAGGTGGTGGTACCGATTCCGTAGACGGATTTGTGGTTGAGGTAGTAGGATGATCAGTGATCTAACTACCATAATATTTATTACGCATTGACACCAAAATATCTGTTGATGGGTTTGTGACAGATAGCATAAGCACTTGGGAACTAGAAGCTGGATCCGTAGCAATCAAATTTGTGTCCATATTCGGAAATGTCAACACAGCTGGCGTATGTGAAGTCTTAATAAATTTTGAGAATTCAGCATGATGAGGAAAATCCAGAAAAAATGTTCATCATTACAAATAATGCATGGATAACGAGGTTTCCTATTTCCTGATGTTTGATTAGATGATCTTTCCTGCGGGTTAGAAATTTTCTTTTTCTTTGATTTCCCTTTTTTCTTACTTCCGGGTTGCTTGTCACTTTTTCCTTTGTCAAATGACACAAAAATAATTTCGGAAGAAGGTGCAGGATCAGATGCAGTAGTATGATGTGTTTTTGCAGTACCAATCATATCATCTCCGGCATGAGAGTCCTTTGATGGAGGAGGAACAGTAAAATTAGATCTCAACGCATTAGGAATTTTCTCGTAGAGCATGCTAGACTAAGTATAAGTCAGGTCTAAATATTGGGCACGAGAGAAAACCTGCTCTTCAGTGATGATGCCACCCTTAGCCACATCCTTATTTATAGATGGTAACAGGGACTTAATGAACCACTCAGCAAGGAGCTGATCATGAACAAATGTCTTAAGCATTCTATGACGACGACGACGCCACTCATGAATATGATCATAAATGTGAGTAGCATTAGTATGTTTAAAATTAGTCAAGAGTTCTGTTCCAGTTTCATATCATATGGGTAACCGGAAGTGATTAAAAAAGACAGTAGCTAGGGTAGTGAAATTATCAAAAGAAGCTCTAGGTAACTCAATGTACCATTTTGCAGCCGGACCAGTGAGCATACGCTAGAAAAGACGTAGTCGAATAGAGTCATCATTTAGGGTGTTTGATGAACACCACAAATGATAAGTCATAACATGAGTTGATGGGTCTTCTCTAGGGTTTCCATTGAAATTAGGAATATCTGAGGGTAATTTGTGAGGTATCACCAGCCACCAAGGAGCATATTTGATTGGATCATTGGTGAGCCGATTTAAATATGGTAACTCTAAAGTTGCAACAAAGGGAAGCTGTCGATTGAGGTCAGGTTGAGCATAGCTAGGTATGATGGAATTTCTTGGGAAATAGGCTGTTGAGCACCAGCATAAGGAATCCATTGCTGGTAACCCAGATAGGGGTTGTTTTGATAACCAAACGCTTGAGGATTTTGTTGACCAAAACCTGGGTACGATACTTTTTTAAATGAAGGTTGTGGCATTTTTTCCTGAGGCTTCCAAGGGGTCTATCCACCAATGTTATAACCCAAATTAGAATAACTTGGATTTGGTTGACAATAGGTATAACCTGGTTGTGGCTGTGGCATCCCATAATATGGTAGTCCAACTTGTGAATAAATGATTCCGGGTATAGGTTGTTGTGAATTGGCCGAAGGAGTTGGAGTCTAAGGGCCCAATACTTGAGGGTATTGAGTTGAAGGACCCACCTAAAATGGTTGTCGTACAAAAGTTTGAGTTTGTAACAGAGGTAAAGATGTATTAACAAGTGGAATTGATGTGGGTGCACTAGGTTGAACCGGTTGATACAAGTGTACAACCGTTTGTGGTTGGATAGGAAGAGTGGGCTTCCATTGAAAAACATTCATTTAGACATTAGGATGACCAAAAAATGATGAAGTATTGTCAAAGAGGGTGACCATAGGTTCCCCCCAGCATGAGGAATATAATAAGAAAAAAAATATTTTTCTCCAAATGTAGAGAGTCCAGTTAAGATGGTACTGGATGGAATAGACCCAGATGGACCAACTTGATATTTCCCTGATGATGGATATAAAGGATCAAGCCATTCAGTAATCACTATAGGTTTACCATTTAGAATACCAGACGATGACATTGGTGAAGTCCATGGGTTTAAAGCTGCACCAGAGAAAATTCCAAATAAATATTTATAACTTGATGAGACCATAGGGCCACCATGTAAATATGACTCTGGTGAAGTTGTGAACATCAACAAGGTAGCGAGAGTAGGTTATGACGTAATCAGAACAGATGGTCCAACTGAAGATGTTGGTTCAGGCATGGATACTTGACCAAATGTATACCCTTTTGAATCAACGAGAACTTTAATAGGTACATGATCAAAAAAATTAGAGGTAGGCGACTGAGGAAAAGACTCGTATAGGTAAAGATCCTCCCCAAAATGGGTTGGAGTTAAAGGTGTTTCGTCTTGTGGGATTTCTTCAATCTAAATTAAACCAGGCAGAAGGATTTCACCATTAAGCCCAAAGTATATTTCAGGAGGTTGATTGCGCGATATGGGAGACTCGATGGCTACAATAGATTGTGGATCGACCGATACAAGAACACATTTCGGTTGTTCGACTTTGGGATGCAGATGTTCTGGAAAAAAAGAGTCATGATCTAGATCAAATTCCAGTTGAACAATGTCGGGTTCAAGAGGTATGGTCTCACCGATTGGATGGATTGTGACCACATGTAGCTGTGAGGACTTCGTCTCGACAACAGTAGATGAACCAAGATTTGTAGAAATAATTTTTGCTAACTCTGGTATATGGGAAGATGATTCTTCACTAGAGGTACTGATGGTACTGGTTTCAATAGAGCAATGTCGCCTTTGCCGACCAGAAGTAACTTCCGGTGGTAAAGGTGGTTTCAATGAAAGTCTACGCAAACGACGGGGAAAGGGATTTTCTTCTTCCACAATGAATGATTTATTTTATGACCAAAAACAAATAAAAAAAATAAAAAGGTAATGCTAGGAAATTTTTTTACCAAGAAACTATGAATTGCAGAATACCTCCTAGCAAACCAACAAGTACGGGCACACAATCTCCCTGAATGCCGTGTTCGGTTTATCACAATTTACAAGGTGGCCAACTTGGTTCACTATGAATGGATAGCAAACTAAATTTGTCCTCCCAAAATATACCCGAAGGTACGTGGAGGCCCAAGTCCGTATTAGTGTTGTCTGATGTGAAACCACACAGTGAGAGCACCCCTTTATAGTTTTCGTACTATAACACCACCCGATATACCTGAAGGTGCATGGACGAGCTATGATATACTTACGTACGTGGAGTGAGGTATCACACTCGAAATGTATCACATAGAATTAATGACAACTACTGTTATCACAAAATTGCACTTGATTGGCTGATAATTATACAACTTCATGTAACTATTTCAAACCAACTTTTGACTGAAGCTTAGCCTCTTTAGTCTGAGAGGGCTCTCTCAAAAATGGTTATTGATATTTGATTATAATGAAACTAGATGGCTAACTCTACTTGGAAAATAACTTGCTTGTGATGTGTGTAGGTTGAAAAGAGTATAAGTCTACAATCATTGGGCTTATGGAGTCAACAAGTTCAGTAGTTCAGTGGTAAGTTCACTTGACATGGAAGCTGAGGCAGGTAAAAGTTTTTAGAAAAGGTAAATCACACATGAAACATGAAATAACACAACCAATTCATCAGTAAAGGAAGTTAAAGCATACACTTATGGATTCTGAGTATTAAAGATGAAAACCACTACAAATGGTACAAATAGAAAGTATAGATCAAGTAAGCACTAAAATCTCCATGAGAATATTAAGTTGGTCAAGTAAAAATCCTCTGTATTACTAAAAATAGTCAAGTTACATAAAGCTGTAGTATTGCCAAAAAATCTCCAACCCCTTACAAATTCAAGTATCTGCCCTTTAATAGACTTGTTACATGAGAGATGATCTGGCTCTAGGCTAGATTCATCAAATTTTTACTAATGAAACCTTGCATAACAGAAAAACATATCATTTAATGAGAAAATGACAACTACACTACAAAACAATCCTTTTCCTAATAGGACTCAAACTGTTCATTATTACATCAACTACCTTATCTCCTAAAACAGTTACATATTTGACAACTATTGCTTCACATGTTTGAATAGGCTATGATGGAACTCATCAATACATGACATCTTAATTAGTTTCCTCCAAATCTGGAAACAAACCCTATTTTTAAGGAAAACTGGTCCTTATCTTCAAAAAATGGTTTGGCTGATGAGTTGTCTTCATCTCATAGTCTTCAAGTCTTGGATGACTACTGAAATAATCCTTTGACCCTTTGAAAGTATCTACCTATCTAAAACTTCCCAAAAACCTTCTCATTAACCTTCAAAATAGCACGCTACGAAAGTATGACAGTTTCGCAGCGTACTTTCGTAGCATACAAAAAATGACCTCTGCCATCAAAATTTTTGCTTCTTGTCTTTTTCATTATCTTCATCATGCCTTGAAACATATTCCATATAATTTTCACCTCTTGGAATCTTCCCAAAATGGTTTTAAATGCAAAAATAAATCTACAGGTGGTTTCGTAGCGTTTTCCTGGCTTCAAGCCTAGGAAACACTATGAAAATGTTGAAAACAGTGAAAATTTCAGATTTTTGCCTAACTTAAAAAATATGCCTTCGAGCTGTAAAAACCTTGTTTACAACATGCCATTGATATTTCGAAACATAAACCAGCTCAAACTATGAGTCTTGAGGTGTTTCTTCCTCATTGATGATGAGTTGAGCTATTGGCTCTTCAACTACTGTCATTTTTAGGCCTTTCTTCTCCAACTCCTCATGGATTAGTTCTAGTTGTTATTGGAGGTATTTAACCTAATCATTCAGCTTTTTGTTAGTATATTTAAAATGCAAGCTCATTCTTCTAACATGTTTCACCTATTTTCTCAATGGCATAGTCCATTTGATTAACTGTTGTGTGTTGTCTAGGGTCTTTGATACAATGTCAACCTGCTCTTCCAAAACGTCTTTCATCTTTTCAAACTGAATCTTCTGGATATTATGTTTCCTTACCTCCTTCTTCATGAAAACTATTTCATGATTATCCAACTTCAATCGTTCTTCAAGGAGTGCAAACTCTGTTTTTTCAATCACTTTTTCTTTTCCTGTCTTTGGCTTGCTAACTAGATATTTCTCTGCAAGTGATGAAAGATCAATGATGTCTTGTGGTGGCTGGACTGTGTCAGTAGGTGGATGAACTAATTTACTACTCTCCAATAGCTTTCTAGCATGTATTTCATGGGCTTCCTAGCCTGAAACATAAAACCTGCATCTTCACCTTCAAACTCTAGGTTCTTTGCAGATTTAGCCTTCTTGAGTTTCTGTCCACCTTCATCTATATCCTCAGCCTGAACTATAGGAGTCTCATCAATATCAATGGCATGTAGTATGTTTTATAAATTGCCTTTGGCCACTGTTTTGTCTTTTAAATCCACTGTTTGAATCCTTGTAATGCTTTTGCTTCCTTTTTTACTCACAAATTGTTCTTGTTTTGCAGGTTTGATCACTATTGACTTTTGTTTTGCAGGTGGAATAGTGGGTGTATCAAAACTCTACAACTGCTCTGTTTCAATCATGACTCGTTCACTTTTCTTTGCTCTTGCTGGTTCACTTTGTTCTGCCACTAAAGGTGATGGGATACCCCTATATTTAGGAGTTCTTTTAGGGGTAAGGGTATCCATTTCAAAACCACTGAAAAACAGGAAAGAAGTCCAGTCTCTACCTAGTCTTTAGAGCTCATCTAAAACCATCAACTTTATTAAACCATGACGAAACTATGAGGGTTCACTTCCTTCAGATTTTGCTTGGACCTTATCTGCCATTTTTGCTAAACTTATATGTAAATAGAAAGGCAGATCAAGAGATATCTTACCAACAAAGTGTAGGAGAAGCTTGAAATGGTAAGAATAGAATTTATGGTATCTCCCTTCACAAGTGAAATATTTCTGGATGATAAGCAACAACCTTGAGAAATTATCCTTCAAGTAGAGTCTTGGAATGGCATTTGTAAGGTCCATTTCATTGTTTTCTGGCTTGATAAACTCTTTTCACTCCTCCATGTTGAATTTGAACCCTTTTAACCATTTATCTTGTCCCATTGGAATCCCTGTTGCTGTTGCAATTACCTTTGGTGTAATGGTGAGATTTAGCATCCCCATTTTAGTAGCTGTTCCACTGAAATTTAGGGGAAATTCTTTGGAAACCTGTACATGGCAGCCTTGTAGTCTCTCACAAAAATGTAAACATCCTATCCTTTTGAAGACCTATACAGCTATTGGGTCTTCATTTATCAGGTTCATATCTGAAACATTAGCCACCCTTATTTGTCTTTATTTTTGTAGCCATAGTTTCTTTAGTGTCTTCCCTGCCTCACTTGATAGTTCTATGGCTCGCTTTATCACTGATATCTGCATACCTTTGAAAATACCAGCCACAACTTTGGATTAATGAAATAGCTCTCCAGAGCTTAATATCACGCAAAGAAGGAATGAAGAATGAGAAATGACTTAATTTGGAAAGATTTTGAAGTTCTATGCCCACTCATAACACAATGATGACTCATGCATGCTTAAAATGGTGATGATGACTTCAGCCCTGACCATGTACCTTGATATTTACCCTAAATGACTCAAATGGCATCTAACTTGTTCTTTTCAAATAATTTTATGACACCTAATAGCTAATTTGACATGACAGACATGAAACCTCACTTTCATAGCATTCCTAGTGTATTTCTGGGCATTTTCGCTACGAAAGCATCAATAGTTTCATAACGAAAAGTGAAATTTCTTAGTGTATTTTGCTACGAAACTGTGGTTTCTTGGTTAAAACGACCATTTCAGTGTTAAAACCTTGGGAAATGAAAACTGTTAGAAAATTATGAGTGATGTGACATGAGGGGATTTGAAAGAGGGTGGGTTTAGACCTTAGGGTAAGCTTAATAAGAAAAATAAATTTTTTTCCATGGCCAAGTAATGAAAAATGAATCCTATAACCCTAACTTTGACACATGAACCTATATGAATTTGAAAAATGATGCTTCCTTTTTTCTGAGTGATAACAGATCCCATCAACCACAACCCACTCTAGCCTCCATTACCACACAAGATGCCGTCTGATATCCCTAAATTCGACGGGAAACAAGGGGACGATCCGGCTACACACATCACCACCTTTCATCTATGTTCTGTTTCTAACTCCATGGTGGATGATAGTATCTGGCTTTGACTCTTCCCCCACACTCTCACAGGCAATGCTGCCAAATGGTACATTGAGTTACCACGTGGGGTTGTCAACACCTTTGGCGCCTTAGATACAAAATTTCTTAAGAACGTCCAATTACCTATTAGATACAAAACCGACACAGAAATATTAACCTCACTGTGCCAAGACACCACCACCCATATCTCTGATCACATTCATGAATGGAGACATAGGAGGAGGCTAGTCAAAGTGCCAGTCCTGGATCATCTCTTATCCAACTGGTTTTGTAAGTCACTCTTACCACACCTAGCTAAGGATGTTTGCTTGTCTGGTGCGGTCACGGAAGACCAATCCATCCATCATGCACATCATTTAGATCTAATCTATTCGCAATCTGGCACGCTGTGTGATTTACTCCTCCATGCCCCTGGGAATCTGAATCTTCCTGCTACTCAGAAACCCGAAGTGCACACAGATGGCCTCGTTGGTGTGATCTCCGACGTAGCCATAAAATAGCTTAGTGGGGAAACCTCCCAGCCATCTTCAGCTACCACCGCCCCTAACCAATCGACTACTCTTCCTACCGCTGAGGTAAATTTTGTGCAGTTTTCACAAAAATCTAGCGGCAAGAACAAGAAGAACAAGAAAAATACATCTTCTTCTGAATAGTAGTCCAATACTCAGAATAATCCCAATTAGAAAAACACTGCTAAGAATGAAAAAGGAAAGGAGAAACCCATGAAATTTCCTTGCATAATCTGTGTGGAGGACCACTTGACATACAAATGTTGTTGACTGTAGGAATGCATAGATTTTATTGCAAACAAGGAATCTGGGAGGGCACTTGCCGTTCTTCATAATCCCTTCCCTAATCCACAGAAGCAATAAAAACACATGGTTGAAAACCCACCACAACCCTCGCAAAGGGGAAACTATGGTACCCATCGTTTTGGTGAAGGATCATCCGCCATTTATGGCGTAGAAAGTGTTGAACTCAAAACACGAGCCAAAATTTATGGAAATCCTGTCATTGATGCTGTTATCACAAAATCAGACTTGATAGGCTGCCAATCAAATCAATCTTATGTAACTATTTCAAACCAATATTTTGATTGAGGCTTAGCCTCCACAACCTGAGGGGGCTCTCTCAAGGGTTAATGATTTTTGATAGAAATATAGATGTCTAAGTCTATGTGGGATAATAATTAGATAAATAATAGAAATTGGTTGTAAATAAAATTAGCAAGTGCACGTTGGGCTTATGGAGTCAAAATAGCTTCAGTAAAACAAAAAAATCTACTTAGCATGGAAGTCAAGGCATATCATATTTCTAGTCCTGAGAAACACATGTGAAATTGTAAAACACACAGTCAGTTTGTCTATGAAGGAAGTCATAGCATCAATGATGAATTCTGAGTAACATAAGCAAACACCACTACAATAGGATAGTAAAAGGATGTCATTAGAACAATAACACACTAGAACTCTTTATGAATCTTGAGTTGGCTAAGTAGAAAACTCTGTATTAAGATGAAAACCAGTCACCTACAATAAACACAGTCTTTTTGCTAAAAAATGTCCAACCCTTTACTAATTCGACTTCTTGGTCTTAAATAGACCTTTACCACATGAGATGAACTCATCTTCTACTAGATACTTCAAATTCCTAACTCTTGACACCTTGCATAACCATATTACATGGGATTTATTACAAAAAGACATCTAATCTACTACACAGTCCTAATACAATAGGATTCAGACTCTTAATCACCTATATATAACCACCTTATCTTAATTAAGTTACATCACTTTCCAAGTTTACTAACACATGGTCAAATCCATAGGATAGACTTCAACTCTTCATGACCATGACGTTGACCTCCATCAAAATAGGAACAATCTCCTATTTTCTAGGCATAAGGTTCCTTGTACTTCTTGAAACATTTTGACCACCATGAACTCATTATTTCGAGTTCCTTTGCTGTTGGAAACTGAAATAACACCTGCAAGAATCCTCCCTAAGCTCCAGGTGTCCAAAAGCCATCATTAAACTGTTCAAATGAGCCGAAATAGACTACGCTACGAAAACAACAAAGTTTCATAGCGCCTTTCGTAGCGTTTCTTTTTAACACTTGTTTCTTAAAAATTTTGATTTCTTTCCTCAAGGATTGTGTTCATTATCTATTACTACATCTTCCTTAGAAATTTTAGATGACAATTCAAACTTTTTCCCTTCAAAATTTGATGAGAAAGAGTGAAAAAAAGCTGCTACAGCAGTTTCGTAGCGCTTTTCGCTCTTTTTGCACTGTTTATGCTACGAAACTGCTAAGTGAGAAGATTTTTTTATAGATTCCTTCAAAATTTGAAACAAAAATGCACCAAAACTCTAGAATACTACTGGCTTCATAAAAAAAAACAACCATATTAACTAAAAACACAATTTTCATGAGGCTTATTCTTAATTTTCCGTTTGTTTTAGCTTTTAACTTTTTTGATGAATGTCATTTTGTACCTCTGTTTTTTAGCTCATCTTGGGTCAATTTTAGCTGCTGCTCCAAGTCCTCCACTTGACCTCTTAGTCTTATATTACCGGCTCTCAAATTATTATTGATCACTCTGACAAATTTTGCTTCCTTGATGGTTGGAACTGTCCATGTAAAAAACTGTTCTACACTTCTTGGAATCTCAGACCTAGAACCAAATTGGCCTTCCTATACCGCTTTCATTATTTTGAACTATGTTTTCTCAACAATATGCTTTCTAGCCCTCTTTTTCATCATTGCAATCTCTTGGTTTTCTAGCTTCAATCTCTCCTCAAGATTTTGACACTCTGTCATGTGTTCTTTTCCCTTCATTGTCTTGCTGGCTGCATGCTCCACTATTGGTGATGAGAGATCAACCACCTCTTTAGGGACTCTGGTTGTTTCAACAGTTTCTTGGACTTCCTTGCTACCTTCCTTGAGATTCTTAGCATGCCTTGTTAAAGGCTTCCTTGCTTGAAAGATAAAGGCTGCATTTTCACCCTCAAATTCAATTTTCTTAGTTGACTTAGCCTTTTTCTTTTTGTGTTCATCTACTCCAATGAAATCAGCTTGCATGATGGGTGTCTCTTCTATATCAATTACATGAATAATGTCATCTAAATTTCCTTTAATTATTGGGCCGTCCTCTGTACTTGAAACAACTATTTTTCCCTTTGATGCAACTGCTTGGCTTCTTGTCATTCTCTTGATTTCCTACTTGCTGGAAACTTGTTTCTATTTTGCCTCTTTGACACTTTTTGACCTTTGTTTTGCAAGTGATGGAGTTGCTGCAACAAGAACTTGTGTCTTCTCTGTCCTTTCCTCGATTATCTTCCTTGGTTTCAACTTTACAAACCTCTTTGACTTTACAACCACAGGCTGACTAGATTATTCTACTGGTATTGAAGGAGTTCCTTTAGGTTTAGGGTTTCTAGTTGGGGTTAGGTTTTCCAATTCAAAACCATTCATAAAAAAAGAAGAAGACCAATCCCTAATTATTTTCTGAGGCTCATTCAACACCAATAAATTTATCAAACCATGATGAAACAAAGATGTTTCACAACCATCAGACTTGGCTTCTACTTTATCAAACATTTTGGCAAGGCTCCTATGCAAGTAGAAGGGAAAATTTAGTGATATCATACCTGTGAAATGCAGAAGTAGCTTAAAATGACAAGTATAAAATTCATGGTACCTGCCTTCACATGTAAAGTATCTTTGTATGTTAAACAAAAACTTGGCATAGGTGTCTTTGATACAGCTTCTAGGTATTGCATTATTCAGGTCCATATCTACATACTCAGGTTTCATGAATTCCTTGCATGGTTCCATGTCAAAATTAAAACCTTTAAAACAATTCTCTTGCCCCCTTGGTATTTCTGTCATAGAAGCAATGATCTCAGTAGTAACTGTCACATTTAACATCCCAATGTTAGTAGTTGTTCCACTGAAGTGTAAGGCAAATTATTTAGACACCTGAGTGTGGCAACCCTGCAGTTTTTCACAAAACTGGAGACAACCTGATTTGCTCAAAGCCTCCATCACTGTTTGATCTTCAGTTATAGCCTTCATATTTTCAGGCTCATATCTTAAGCAATGTCCCCCTCTATGAAATTTCTTCTCCTCTGCCATGCTTCTTTAGAAAAACCTGTCACCTTCTCTTGAATATGTAAAATAGCCTTGCTTGCATATATGATCAACCTCACTTGATTATGGAATAGCCTCGATTAAGAATATGGAAGACAACCTTTGTATAGAACACCCACAGGCTTATCTTGACAACTTCAGAGCTTATACACTTGTATGGAAGCAAATGAAAACGACAATGACCAAATTAGGGAAGAATTTGAATTTAAGATGTCATCTCGTAACTGAATGATGCTTCACTGATGCCCTATCATGACAATGATGACTGTGAGATAGGTAAGTACATTGAATCTAATCTCTAACTGACTCACCATACCCCTATCCTATCATTCCCCAATGGATTCTGACAGATTTTGGCTTAATTGACAAGACGATTAAGAAACCTTGCTTTCATAGCATCCATGGTGTATTTTTCATAGTTTGCGCTATGAAAGTATCAAAAATTTCATAGCGCAAATTGTTGGGTGTGGAGCCTGATTATCTTGTTTACTTTGTACCACAACATTGGACCCCTGTACCTTAAAAGGGGCGGAAACACCGCCCGTAATTAATCGCTACCATGGGGGGTCCAGGGGGGGGCGGCAGCGCTTTTCGGAGCCCCCCCTGGCGGGGGTTCGGGGGCAGCGCCCCCGAAGCTAAAAACAGATGTAAAATTTCCTTGTAAAAGTATAGTAATTTCTAGTCAATCTGGGCCGTTCACTAGGCAAATGATCTGACGGTAGAAGTTATGTTTAGATTAGGGTTTTTTGCCCTAGAAGGCAACCCCCTTGTATATATGAGGGCATTGTATTGCGGCTGTGCATTATGTGGGTATTCTCGGTGCGAGAAACATAGAGGGAGACTGTGAGAGAGAACAGAGGATATTACAGCGGATCTGCTGTAGGTTTTGTCTCTTCATTTTTGCTGGATAATAGAAAAGAAGGACTGGCTTTTCGGGGTGGACGTAGCCCAAACTGGGTGAACCACGTATATCTGTGTCTCTCTAGTTTTATGTGTTTTGTGTGCTTATATTTTTCTGCATATTTTATGTGTTGCATTGCTCCATAATATATAATTTTCTAACACAAATCCTCTTTTTTGAACTAGCGGCACTATGAAACAGAGGATTCTTGGCTAATTGCATAAATTTAACCTAAATCCTTATGGAATGACCCCTAAATGGAAAATGTGAGTATTTGATCATGGAATGGACCTCTAAAGACTTTATTTGAATTCAATGGTGACCTTTAAATTTATAAAAACTCTAACCTACCCTTAACCAAAACCTAAAATTAATTTCAAACCCATTTTGAGACCATGATAAAAAACAGAGTTGACACAATGATGTTTTGAATTTTTTTTGAGTGATAACAGATGCTCAGGAACCTGGTACCAGTTCGAATCCACTGCAGCCCAATGATTTGCATATCAAAAGGCCTGCTGTTGACCCTGCGATTCATCCCCCCAAAGGGACACTTCGACATACGACTCATAACACCTCTGCATGTGTTGCCCAAAACTACAATATTGTAGAAGATTTTGCGCAAGCATTGTCATCCATGTCTACACTCGAAGTATTGCAAACTTGGCCAACACAAAGGAAAGCTTTGCTTTCAGCCATTGGAGGAATCACCCCCAGGATTCTACGCTATCCATCTTCGACATGGATAAATATAAACCTTGCTTCTCACACCAACTTGCGTTCCATGTGCAAGTTGTGTCGAAAGGGAGACCAATCCATCGCACTGTCATAGACTAAGGTGCTTCGACTTGCATTATGTCAACTGCATGCTGGCTCGCTTTGGGTTCTGCTACTTTGTCTCTACCGTTGAATTCCCTTAAAGCTTTCAATGGCCACACTTTCCTCCCAAAAGGCTACCTTACTAGCTTTCCCATTTCGCTTAGTCGGAAACAATAATGGTAGACATAGAAGTCGTATATTGTCATCTCGACTATAATCTATTGCTAGGTCACAGTTGGTCTTACGCAATGACTGCTATTATCTCTTTGGTCTTCCAAATCATCCTTTTTCCATTGGATGGGAAAATAGTCACAGTGGATCACTTATCCTTTTGCACCCCCGATTGTTCTGTGTTACCAAATAGCACTGTACCCCTAGTAGGAGGCGTTCCTGACTCGTACGTCAGCGTTGGTAGTGGTATTCTGAAGGCATCTTCCCTGATGGGTTGTTTTCCTCTCCTGCCGCCTGAGGTTCCACATACAATTGCAATGATATCCACCATTTTGGAAGGCTCTATCAATCCATGGATCCTACCGGTGCGTTCAGAAATTGATTCCTACGGAGATCAGATGTCGCTATCACCGGCAGAGTTGGCTTATCAAGCCATCCAAATAAGGTCTGTTAGGGTCCCTTGATTTGGCTGATTGGCAAGCCAAATGACAGGGTAACATCAAACCAATATTTGGAGCCCAAGGACCTAGCTTTCCTGGAATTAGAGAGGGCTCTCTCTATTTGTGTAAGGGATATCTATGTGTTTTGCTTCTTATGTTTATGATTTTAGGCTAGTTGTGAAGTAGGTTTTTGGTTTTGTTTTTAGGTTTTTGAGGGAGGAATTGATCAAAGACTAAATAGATAAAAATATTGTTAGATCAACTGGGCTATGGGGTCGAAAAGGTCAAGAAAGCCTCAGATGGTGATACAAGGTATGTTGAAGGGCCGATTTGATCAAAGTAAAATGGATCTTTAGGTAAAATGAAGTGGGATGGACACTAATTTTGTGAAGGACAAAGGCTTTCAAACATAAATAGTTCAATAGCAGACATTTATATGGTAGGGCTAACCATTAATCATGATAAATGTAACTTCAAACTAATAAATTCATAGAAAGAAACATTCAAGCAATACATAGAGATATATGACTCTCTAACTTTAGGAAATTGCCATCAGACTTTGGGGAAAAACAATTAAGACAAACAAATAACTCAAGCTACTAAGAGGGAACTCCTAGACATAGTATTTTGGGTTATTGGGCACTTTGAACTAAGATTGCAGAGCTTTAGGCAAAGGGCACGATCGATACAAGACCTCTTTGGTTCAACTAGGACAATCAAACATTCAAAGAAAGGTTTCAGAGGTGGAGCTATGACTAGCCATGAGTAAGCAGGGTGTACCGTGAATCATACTTAGCATGCATAAAACCATAAATGAAACAAGAAAACAATTTCTTCAGTGATCAAAGAGTAGTTAAGAATTCTTTGATATGACTAAGAAGAAAGAAAACATAGAAGCTGTAATGAAACAGGAAATCTGAGGTGCCTCCATGGACATGTCTCAAATATATTCTCTACTGTCTTATAGCAAGAAAGAACATGAAATATGTATGAAAACTAAGAAACATAACAGAGAGGGACACTATACCATTTTTCCAAGTCAAGGAATCCAACAATAGTCCTTTTTCATCATCCAAAACATTCAAGAAACTATCCCATGCATGAAACAAGTATTTCTTCCAAGCTTGTATAACCATATATTGCTCTATATCATCAAGTTTAGCCTTGTTTACAATGAAGTCTCTTGGAATATATAGGCCAAGATGAAGGAGAACCTCCTAGTGCAACTAGCAAGCTCATTGGCCCATCAAAAATATCTAATTTTGTCCTTGAGGCTTTGCAAAGCCCAAGGCACAAAATATCTATAAAAATATCCTAAAAATGCTAAAAAAGGAAATTAAATTGACTTTTCCCAACTGAAAATGGCCAAAAAAGGCTAAACGCACATTTGGAAAAGCCACTTCAGAAAACTACATTTTTACAAAAATACTTCAGAAATATAGCAGTAGAAAATTCCCTGTTTTGCAGGCAACCTTTGGAGGACTTTCTGATGTCAAAACAAGGGCTGTGATGGCTCGTTGGAAAGCCCTAGATGTCTAGTTTCTGAAAATTCTTTTTTTTCCCCAAACTGATCACTGGAATCCTGTGAAAATCTGACCTGTGTGGAAAAACCAAGAAATTAGCCTTTGCTGATATGCGTGGTAGAGTGTTGAAAAAGGGACTATTTTTCGCCACTTTGGGGGACCAAAACATATTCAATTGATCTGAAATTTTCTGAATAGATGCCCCTAAAATTATGGCATCCAATGATACCATTTTCATCCTTTGAGTATGCTTCAAACAAAAATGGCGATGCCCATGCTTTTTTGCAAAAATCCCAAAAATGTCAAAAAACCAAAACTTGTCCAATTATGCCCAATTTTGGTGAGCATGATCCTCATGGGTTTTCAAAAGCATGCTAAGAAGTGAAGGCCAAAATTTCAAGTCTTGATATGCCTTTCTTCACTTTTTGTGCCTGCGCCTCTTTCGAGCCTCCTTCAGATTTTCTTGTGTAGCCTTCAATTTCCTTCGGGTGAATTGATTAAGCTTCTTATAGTGCCTAGTCATTTTTATTTGAAGGTTCAAGTCTCTATTGGCCTTTTCCAACTTATTCTCCAAGTGTTCATTTACCCTTTCAAGCCATGCTTCTCTATTGTTTTCTATCTCTTGGGTGAATAAAGTAGTAAGAGGAAAAGATTGGAAAAGGGTAGTCTCTTCCTCTTTTTGCTTCTCCAAAGCTCTTTTGAGTCCCATAGTCCTTGGCCTCTTCCTCCTTGGCTGATATTATTCTTCACTGTCATTGAATTCGCCCATGAGTTCTTCCAAATTAATTTGCGCTTTGGAGGCTTCTTTTTGATACTTGATAGACCGTGTCTCATAAATTTCCATGTGGACATTCATTTGCTTGTTTTGTGTTTGCATAAAATGAATGAGGTTTTTAGACCTCTCTAGATCCGCTCTTAGATCATGAATTTGTTCTTCTCTATTTAGCAAGAGAGACTCTAGGATTCTGGCCTCATTGTCACTGTCATCACTGCTTATCTAAATTATGTCAAAATCCCTTTCTTTCTCATGGCTACTTTCCTCCTTCTCTTTTCCCTTGCTTTGGGTGGTCTTCTTGGTCCTCCTCCTCTTTGGTAATTTGAAAATTGATTTCTTTGGAAACTTCTCTTTGCTTCGGAGTGCTCTAGTAACATTTGGAGTTACAATTTGAGCCACTTTCTTTCTTGATGTTCGGGGCTTTGTTACCTTTGGAGAAGAAAGCATGGCCCCTTGCCTAGGAGAGGCAGCTAGCACATGCTCTATTTGGTCTTTGCCTTTTCTACTCCCATCATCATCCTTGCTGGCTGGTGGGCTTTCCTTTCTTTCAACCAAAGTGTCCCTTTGAGGACTATTTTGACCCTCCTCATGAATGCCTTGATTGTCACCTTGCATGTCTCCTTGAGGGCTGCCTTGTCGACTTTTGTCCCTGCTTTCTTTAGGAATTTTAGGCTCTGTATCCTCAATGTTTAGTGCTTCATACTAATCATGCTTGCTGCTGTGAGGGCTACCAATAACTTCCTCTTTGTGACTGTTGTGTTCCTCATCAAACTGTTCCATTTCTGCATCATTCCCCTCTTCACTGTGTTGCTATTTCTTAATGTGCTCTTCTTCATCACTGTGCTGCTTTTTCTCACTATGCTTTTCTTCATCACTGTGTTGCTCTTTCTCATTAAGATTTTCTTCACTTTTCTTCCTTTGAATTTGATCCTCTTCACTGTTTTTCTCTTTATCACTATACTCTTCTTCATCACTGTGCTGCTCTTTTTCACTGTTTCGCTCTTCCTCTTGATCAATCATAGGATATTTTTGCTTCTTAGGAGTGGGTTTACTAGAAGAAGGAGAAAGATTATGAATGGATGGTGAAGGAGATGCATGGGATGAAGAAGCAGTGGCGAAATTGGGATGTAAAATGAAAGTGTCCCAAGAAATTCCATTTTTCTCAAGTTGATGGAGAATGACAATCTTGATAAGGGAATGATGGAAAAGACAAGCTTGTTGCTGAGAGGAAAGCTTCTTTTGAACAGTAGAAACCATCTTTTCAATACTTCTATAGAGGAAAAATGGTAGGTTTAGCAATTGGGTTCTTGTGAAGTGCATGAGTAGCCTGATATGGTAAGCATAAACCCGGGAAAACCTCCCTTTGAATGTGAAATATTTCATGATTATCTTCATGAGGGGAGCATAGCTAGTCAAAAAATAGGAAAAAGGAAAGATAGATGGGCATGTATCCCAATGCTTTGGTTTCAAGAAGGGTTTGTATTGATATGAATTTAGGTAGCTCTGATTAAACCATTTTTCTTTGACATATGGAATTTTGGTAGCTCTGGAAATAGATCTAGGAGAGATTTTGAAGTCCGAGCCTGCTAGATGAACATGTTTCCCTTGCAGCTTTAAAGAAAACAGATGTGTCAAGGGAAGATAAATTTTTACCTCCTGAACTTTTTGACAAAACTCCAAACATCCTAAAGGATAGGCATTCACTTCCTCAGTTGAAAAAGGTTCATACCTCTTGTGAGGACCACTTCTGCTATCTTTCCTGGGAGGCATTTTGATTCTGAGATATTTTGCTGATTCTCCAAGGCAAAGTGTCTCAAATGTTCACTGTGATCAATATTCAAACAACACACCCTTTACCCTTGAGAAAAACCAAGTATGTTTTTAGTTAGCCCATCAATTTGTTCAAATGAGGCAACTATTTTGATCATGACAATATGAAATCCCCTTCCTTTGATTGACTGTTTACTGTGGTTTTTTGGAGAGATAAAGATGTCCCTTTGAAAAACAATGTCTCTTTGGGTAGCACTGTTTCAAGTCACTGATTTAAAGCATAGACTATATTCTCTTGAAAATACTATGTTTTGCTTTGGAATAAGACTACCCTCTTTTATGTGAATAACAAACCTCCTAAAGAACTCTATCTCTCCTTAGATCACTGTCTTTTGTAGTTCATTTGAAACAAGAAAAAGGTCTTCTGAACTTGCTGTCTTAAGGGACTAATTTAAAACAAAGGACTCTGCTTTTTAGAAAAAGCACTGTAGTTTTCCTTTGAATAAATTTCCCTTCTCAGATGTTGTTTCCTCTCTTAAAACAAAAACAATCTTCTTCTTGTGGAGTGACCCCTTTAAATTTGCATATTTGACCCCCTTCCCTTTAACCACAGTTCATTTTATGAAATCACAGTAAGAAGAACCTTCTTTAACTCCAAATTTGACCAAGAAGTGAAGAAATACCTTGAAAATGAGTTTGTGTACTTTTTTTTATCGTTGGAGTAGCGTTCAAAGGATTTTTTTGAAGACTGGTGGATGAGTGGGCCGTTTATAGGAGAGAGCACCACGCAGAATGGTGTCGGGTCGAATTTGGGCGTCCGGTGACTGCAGGCACAGGCGTGCCGTGCGTAGCTATAGGCACGCCACGTCTCTGTGCAAATCATGTGTTCGGGCACCTACAGGCTTGCCGCGTAGGTTTACAGGCACGCTGCGCAGAGTTTAAGCTCAAAAAATTCAAAGACTTGCCCGAGGAACATTTCCTTCTGCTGTGGGGGAGCTAATGAATGCATGCTTCATGTTTTGAAATTTGATGAGGGCCCTTTTAAAGGCTCTTCCCTCCTTTAAGATTTGAAAAAGCTTTAATTCTCTTTGCAGCTAGTTTGGAAGGGTTTTGATGCCTTTTGAGAAGGCTTTTTATAAAAACATTAATCATTGCCTTCAATATTATATCACTTTTTAAAGTACCATAAAGACCTATTATTCGAAAAAGGGCTCATAGAAATAATGCTATGGCCAGCTCCTTTGAAAACAATCATATCTATGATTTTTTTGAAGTAAGGAGGCCTCCTTTAAAACAAGATCTTTCTCACTACTTTTCATTAAAGAAATGATTCTTAAAACCACTAATGCACTTTATAAAGAATATGTCTTTTCTTGCCTTTACTGTCTTCTTTGTATGCATATGCAGAGGCTACCGTTAAACCTAGTTAGATACTCTCTTTCTTTGGATATTTAGATGAAGGTCCTTAGCCCAAGTTTCATCCTTATCACAACTTGGAGGGGGCCTCTATAAACAGAGGAAAAAGAGATTTTCAACATCAAAATGCCATCTTTGTTTGA
Source organism: Pinus albicaulis (assembly GCA_034641835.2). Taxonomy (NCBI): domain Eukaryota; kingdom Viridiplantae; phylum Streptophyta; class Pinopsida; order Pinales; family Pinaceae; genus Pinus; species Pinus albicaulis. The sequence continues at coordinate 184,643,326 of CM076582.1, read as the reverse complement.
TGTGAAATAGGTTTTTAACCTATGAAATCTTATTGTTTTGTCATTGTTTGTCAAACCTATCCTTCAAAAGGAAAGTTTCTCAAAAACAATATCAAAAAATGCTAATGCATCCTTTGCCTATCTCTTGGAAGGAGGTGATTGACCATTCTAGAAATCACTTTGACAATTTAACTCTCTGCCCTTTTTTCATGAAAGAGTTTCTCATCTTATTTCCAACCATCTACTTTTAATGAAAGAGGTTATATTGATCTTCTAACCATCTGATCTTCTAAAGGAGGAGGTTTTTATTGTGCTCTTAACCATCTGCTTTAATGAAGGAGGTTAGCACTGTAGACAAGATATTTCACCTATTCCCAAAATGTGTTACCTTTCTTCAAATCACATGTTTATGCTTAGTGTCATGTCAAATAGGCAATAATCTGCTCTATGAGATGTGTTCTGAGATATGTTTTCTTTGTAAAAGATCTTTGTGAACCTTTAGACCAAAAATCACCTGACTTGTGTATGCAGATTATTTTCTTGCTAGACATAGTTGACTAACTTCTCTTGATTGTGTTTGCAGATGCCAGTTGAAATTTACCTTTGGAGGAGGTGTTAAGAATACTGCTGGTTAGCCAAACATTAGCTCTTTTCATTAATAGGACTTGGAGGCTGCACTTTGTTTCTTTAGATAACTCTGGCTTTTAGACTACAACCATAGTAGCTCCTCACTTACTATATTTCACTTGTTTTACTGAGGACAAGCTAGTTCAGCATGCAGGACCTCTTTGACTTTGTTCTTTTGCTCCTTTACACATGGATCATTGATGCAATCACACGCCTGCAGAGATGTAACATTCAATGAATTTGAACTCTAAAGAACTTCCTTGGGACCTGATGGAGATTTTGCTTGACCTTAAGCATGCTATTTTGGACAGTGAACATACTTATCTTCTTCTGTTTCTGGATCTTTGTAGAATTTCTTCCAGACTGAGACAACAAGACCTCTTAGTGGCCCGACCTATGGGTGTATCAAGATTTGTTTTTTGCAGATTAAGCGCTAATTCAGGGCTGGCTAGTATTGAACAAAGGCTTTTGGCTCAGGATTTTTTTGCCAAGGAAGGGATTCCCTAAAGCGCCACTACCTAACTTATGGGCGATCTTGACAGATTTTGAGTATTTTCTTTGGTATGATTCGATCTCAAAATGACATATGACCAGAGATAGGGTGGCAGACATTTTATCAACAGTTGGATAATGAATGACTTGGGAATGAGGATAAATGACAACATATAACCTTTATTTATGACAGCTCATGGACAGGATTATATGGCTGAAACTAGATAGGACTTGGCAAATAAGTTTTTTCTCATCATAGGCTGACTAGAATGGGTAGGAGGACAAAAATTGTTTAGGGGTGTTTTCTAGATGACAGATTTGACAAATTGGAGATCAGCTTCTAGGAAAATTGGCTTAAGAAACTAGTCATCATCCACAGGTGAAAAATACTGATGACTAACAGTGTTTGAACCCTTTTCTACTTTGGTTTCGACCAATGGTACCACCATGTCGCCCATCACAGTTCATTCTAGGGATCTCCTCGATGAAGTCCGGCCTATGGATGAAGCTATTCGAGATATCACGTCTCTAGAAAAATGACCTTGGGGAGAGTTCCATCATCGCGCTTCAATGTTTGATTCAGACGTAATCACTACTCAAATCTCATCTTTTGAGCCACCTAAGATTGTTCCCTCTGCTTACATGAATGTTCAAACTATCGATTTAGAAGGGAACATGGGCAATCTTTCCAAAACTATGCGCATAGATATCTTGGTCAAAATGGGTATCGTGGAAAACATTCAGATTGGAGCCAATTGAAATCCAAAGGAAATTTCACGCTTCACATCCCTTTTTAAGGAATTCCACGACGTCTTTACTTGGTATTACAAGAAAATTCCCGACATAGATCCTTCTATTGACGAGAAAGAGATCAAGAAATTACGAGCATTCATTTTGTGGTATTTTTCTCACTCATTAATTTGAAAAACCTCGAGCTCTCTTCTTCGGGCTCATTAAAATTACACAAAGAAGCATCGAGCATTATTTTTATGGTATTTTTCTCGCTCGTTAATTTGAAAAACCTCAATTCCTCTTCTTCGGGCTCGTTAAACTTACATGAAGAAGCAAGAAGCTTTATTTTTAGGGAATTTTTCTAGCTCGTAAAACTGAAAAAACCCCGATTTGCCTTCGTCGGGCTTGTTAAAATACTACGTCGAAGAAATATGAGCCATTATTTTTCGTATTTTTCAAAGTTCATTAAACATAAAAAGTAACCGAGTTTTTCTCTGCGGGACTTGTTAAAAATTTACGGAGAGCATCGAGTTTTTCTTCGTCAGAATCGTTAAAATTTCATGAAGAACATTGAGTTTACTCCGTCTCCTCATACTCATAAGAAAATGAGGCAGATGTCCATTGAACATAATTTTCTTACTTTTCTGGATTCAATGGACTAACTCACGGAAAATGAATTGTTTTGGGCTTACTATTCTCCCTTCATTGTGCCCGATATCAAACTTGACAAAGGTACCCCCTAGAGTTGTCTTTCACAATTTTTTTCAGACTCTCTAAATATGAAAAGATCACCGAGTTTGCCTGTATGGACTCGTTAAACTTAATCAGGCGGGGAAAAATTTGGACAATTTGGATACTTATTCTGTTATATTTCAAAGGTCGATTTGGCAGCACAAAATATTGAACATGGAACTTCCCAGAAAACTCACTTGCATTTAGCTGAACCCTACCATCTACGAGTTTAGCCTTTTGTTGTAGCTGCTACAACACCCTCCAAAATTTTTCTCTCCTTAAAGTTTTGAGCCCCTAATACCTGTGAAAAAGAGAAATCAGACCCAAGATTCACCTTTGTTGAACCTTAGGTCGCTAAGTCGCAAATTTGGTTAACTTTCCTAAGTTGTGACCCCCATAGGTCACCAAGTTACTGGGTTGCACATCAGTTCAAAGTCAAACATCAGTGACCCTATGACCCCTTAGGTCGAAAGGTTGCAGAGTTGGAAGGTCGCACATATAATTAACGTAGCTCATTTGCAACCTTGCGACCCTCATTAATTGTCCACACGTGTGAACCCTTTATATATAGAAGGGTCGTATAGGTCGCATTTGACTTGTGGGAAAGAGAAAAAAACACCTCTGACAAGCCAGATGGAGCACGATTTTCCCAGGTAAGTGCCTGATCCTCCTACTATTTCTTTTCTAGGATAGTTGTTACTATTTTTCCCTCACCCTAGCCTATTTTAACCCTATTACAACCTTGACCAAAGCCATTAAAAATCCTTCTGCAAACCTACCCTCCTTCATTTTTTTTTTGATCTTGTGTTAAGCTTGCCTGCCCCTTCCCCCTTCCCTAGGACCTTGCCTAACTCACCTATGAAGACTCCTACAACCTTGTACGATGATTTTGTGGAAACCATGTGTGTTTTCTAAGCATTTTTCCACTACGTGTCCGCAAAGCCCTAGAGCGACCTTGCGACCTTGCGACCTCATCGCTAAGTCGCAGAAACGCTAGGTTGCATATCGTGAAAAATATCGAGTGACACGACCCAACGAGTCAGCGACCTTGCGACCCAGTCGCGAGTCACTAAGTCGCTAGGTCGCAATTCCACAAAGTTTCCAACCAACCTGACCCTACGACCCTGCGACCTAGTCACAGGTCGCTAGGTTGCTAAGTTGCCCTTCTATTGAGTTTTAAGCCAACGCGACCTAGCGACCCTGTGACCCAGTCACAAGGTTTCTAGGTCGCAGGTTAACCCACCACCTTGAAAATAACTAAGCAGATGTAGAAACAACCCACATATTTAAAAATGATGGCATCTATCTTATCATGGGATTATTTTATGAGTATGCCAGGGGATATTGAAGCCGAGCTAGAGTGTGTATCCATTTCATCAGCGTCAAGTGACATGGGGCCACTGATAGTTCGCAAGAGGAACAAAAGTCTCAAGATAGAAATCTCGGAGGAGGAAAGACTTGTTTTTCTTCCCCCCATCTATGGGGACACAACCTACATCTTCAGTAAGGGAGACAGTATGAGCTAGTACCAGATCTACAAAGAGTTTACTCAGACTAAATTTTCGGAGGACGTCCCTGACCGACAGATATATGTTCAAGTTAAACGATTCAAATTGCACTACGTAGGGGCCCACCTGCCGACGTTCCCATGCGCCAAGCTGATTGAATGGATCCTACAGAGGGTCGACCCTAAGATCTGGGTCATTCGGGACCATGCTAGGAAGACTTTCTCCAACCTAAAGGGACAAGATGCAAAATTCTACTATGCGCTTCCCACCCGTGATTAGACCTTCAACAATGAATGGGCCACTACTCATTCAGTTCCCATATCTGAAACATTGTAAGGATGGTGGGAAGACCTAGAAAAATTCTTGCTCAAGAAGGATCAAGAATATCAGACAACGGGTCTCAGAAAAGTTTATAAACTCGTAGCCGTGATGTTATGCAGGATGTATGGCTGCCCGGATGCCACCCTTTTTCAATGGCGCATGGGTTTCTCTAATGCACACCATCACCGTGTACGGTACCCGTTTCAGCTGGGCCAACATGATAATAACAGCTCTCAAGTCAAACATATCTGCGGCTCTGGCACCAATGAAGGGTATGCATCGAAATTTTGCATGGCATCTTATCTCCTAGATGCAGTGTGTGCCAGGTGCCATTTTAAGGGGTGGTCACATAACTGGGACTTAGAGAATGACAGTCCAATTCATAAATACCTAATGGTGTTTTAGGATTCCAGATATAATCAAGACATGGAGTCAATAGCATGTAGCTTCATCCCCGCCCTCTACGTGAAGCTGTTCAGAAAATACCCCCCATGCATGTCCGAGCGAGCCATGGGTACAATAATTCAGGTGGCCCACTAGTTTCTAGACACTAATAGCGCCTTCCTCTGAGTTTTTGGGTCAATCAAGGCTCCCCATGCATTGCCTTGCTTCGTAACAGACAAGCTTCTCCTCCAAGAAACTTTTTATCAGATGTCAGGCAGTTTATCCAAAGTTCTCACTAAAGGTAAAAAGAAACCATGGCCAACCTTGCCACTCACCATTGGCACTTACACAGTAAAGGACTTCAAAGAAGTAGAAGCAGAAGCTGAACAGATAAAGGGATTCCATCTACCTCCCTTGGCACACCGTACATATGATATCAAGAGAATCATCCCTGCACACTGCAAGCAGGCCAAATTCAAATGGAGTTATCAGTATACTAACTGCTCGGCCAAAGATAGAATAAAAAACTGGTACAACAAGGATAGAGAGGCATCTCTAGCAGAATCAAGCGATTAGGAGGAACATGACAACCAGAATATGGAGGAAAGAGCTAATACACTAGGAGGAGCCTCATCCTCCAGATCTAAGAAACCAAGGACTGGTACAACCCTCAACCCTTCCGCCCAACAAAGAGAAATGGAAGCCAAATCTAAAAAAGAGGCTGAAAAGAGGGCAAGAGAAGAGGAGGCCAAGGAAAGGGAAAGGGAAGAAGAGGACAAATGAAAGAAGCAGATGAAGGAAGAGAAAAGGAAGAAGCGGGCAGAGGAAAGCCGCAAGAAAAAATAAGAGGAATAGAGGAATAAGGAGGAGGAATAAAAGGTGGAAGCCGAGAGCTAGTTGAAATTGAAACAGGATAAGGTAGAGGACGAGCATCAGGAGCAAGCCAGAATAGAAGTTGAGTGCCAGCTAAAAGACGAGCAGGAAAAGGTAGAAGCAGAGCACCGGTTGAAAGAAGAGCAGGATAGGGAAAAAGTAGAGCATCAGATGAAGGAAGAGCAGGATAGAGAAGGAGCTGAAGGGAGTAAGACACCACATTCAGAAATAGAGGGAAAAACAGAGTTGCCACCCATTCAGGTAACTCAGACAACTCCTGCCCGTTTCACCCTCTCAGAACTGGGTACCTCCGAGGATCTAGATGAGGGAGTGCTTGATCTCACTAGACTCACCTATGATCAATTCACACATAAGATCAGGCAGGAGAAGAGAAGATTTTTGGCACGGGACCCTGCAGCACCCTTTGTAGTCACTCCAGGGAAGGACATATTCTTGGACACCAAGACTAACCCGGTCATGATTGCCTTAGCCGATACCGCTTTTGCAGCAGCTACCGAAGATAACGTTAGTAGAATGAGCAGGGAAATTTTGTCCTTACAGAATAGACTGCAGGCCTCTGAACTCAAGATGAACCAAGTAGAGAAAGAAAAGAAGGCACTTCAAGAGGAGGTCAGAAAATTTCAAGCTAAAGATACACCTGCAAATGAAATGTCACTCTCTATACAGGGAGAACTAGTCACCTTGGAGGCCTCTATGATGAAGGTCTATGAAGAAATGTATACCATAAAGCAAACTGTTATGCCCCTACTAAGGGCACAGGTCGAAACTAAAAGGAGAAACACACAGCTGAAAGAAGCCTCTACTGCATTGGACAAGATATTGCAGTGGTCTAATAGGTATCCACAAGCCCCGGCCACATTGCCAAGAAGAGATTGGATTGCCACCCAGAATGAAAAAGTTCAATTTCGGATGAAGGTAAAATCCAAGGAAAAGCTCATCAAGGATCTGGAGAAGGTAATCTCATCATATTAACATTTTAGTAGTGGCATCGACTCAATGGTCGAGGTACACCACATCCCTTCCCTGGGTGCACTTGGAGAAGAGAAAACATGGGAAGAAGTTTCCACTCATATTCAAACATTTTTTAAGGCAAGTAGCTGCCTCGCAAGACCTGTCGGCGTCGAGAGAAAACATGGTTCAATTCATTGTTACACCAGTCCGGATATATACTAAACTGGCCTCCTTATCAAATCAAATCACAGTCAAGAGGGGAACTCTGATTCCAAATGCCCTCAAATGTCTTCACTAGTTAAGAGAAGATATGCCTTAGGTCTCCCCAGTAGCTGTGGATTATAGAGCTTGGCAGAACTACCTCAAAGAGAAGCAACAGATAGATGTCCCGAGCCTCTCAACCACCCAACTTCTTCCATGATCAAGTCACAAATAGCAACAAGAAGAGCAGGTCGCAGGTCGCAGCAACTAAAGGGTTGCAGGTCGTAGCCACAGCCGAGGTCGCAGGTCGCAATTTCCCTCGAGTCACAAAGTAAACCAACGGTTAGGAAGGAAAAAAGTTAGGGATACCCAAGGGTCAATTTTGTTTTATAAATACTCCCTTCTGGGAATTGTAAAAGACCTTTTTTCGAGCACTCCAAAGGAGCAGCGATTGTATAGCATTGAATGCACTCTTTATGAATGAATAAAGGCACTTGTTTTGATTCCACTCTTGGATTTGATGGGAGTTAATGTGTTAATATTGTGAATATTTTTTCCTCATGCATCTTTTATATTTCTAATTAAATCACCCTCATTTCCCACTTATATCATTTATACATTCAGCTCACTAAATGTTGTTAATGATGTTAAGTTTTTTATATAGAAAATGTTAAGCAACTCTGTTACTAACATGTATCTCATCGCTGGAAAATGCTTAAGGAAGTGAAGGGCACTCTAATCATAAAGAACTGTTTCTTCTGTGGTTTGAATGAATTTTCCTTACAAGCATGACCTTGATGATGTGCTGCTAACAGCATTTCCTTAGACGCATGTTTGTTTAATTCGTCTTGCTATTCATAGTGTGTTATTTTTGTTAAGGACTCATCAACCATTTGCATTGTACCATCCGGATAATCGTGTATTCATTGCTTTGCAAGGCTTGTCCATGTCCGAGAATTGGAGTATTCAACAGTAGTCGGACCCACACCCCGGACGAGATCCCTATCACAAATGGTTTAGATTCTAGTTGGGACTTTACACCAGGGAGATCCCTTACTGTTGGCCGGACATATTTTTGCGTCAACATATTTGGCACTAGAAGGAGGGCCTGAATGGCAGGCTCCCAGCACACAAGTAACATCCCATTACAAACTCCCGAAGGGGAGATCATGTATCAAAATACCGGTCCTCCACCCTTAGAAAATTCCCAGGAGGAGGAAGCCCCTTACTATGAGGTTACTTTAGATCAGCTAAGGGCCCTGTGCCCTATCGCCCACAACCTTGTCAGGGGTTTACAGCGAGCCTCGGTCACTATTTCCTTGGCTAATCCTAGAACTCCCACAGCTAACCATACTCACCAAGGAACCCTTGTCAACTGCCTACCTCAGCTTTTGGGTCTTATGATCGAAGATTATGTAGATGCAGTTGAGCGGAATTTTGAAGAACCCCCAAACAACCCTAGGGAGGTGGAAGAGGGTGGCCCCAAAATCACCGAACCACAACCCAATGCCAACCCTCAACTAGACCAAACTTTGAATGATAACACTCAACCGAACGACCCACCTGGGGGAGGATCCGGGAGGGGTCGAGGTAACAGAGGCAGGGGAGATAAAGGCCGTGGACAAGGCTGAAATGTCGGCCACCACCAGCACCACCAAAACTAGAATAGATTCCCTTTTCTTTACAACTGGAGAAAAATCAGCAATGTAGGGAACCATGGAGAAAACTAAGATATGCAGTCCCACCATGAGGGCGAGGCCTCCGGGTCTGGCATGGGTAGCGAATCCGAAAGTGAGAGAGAACATGTATACATACAACGCTACCAATGGGCTAGACGTGTACAACCTTTGGCTTGGATGGCTGAGTCCCCCTTAGGTGTCCAAAGTCCCCTCCATGACATGCCCCAGTACCCTGAAAATCATCTCCCTAAGTTCGACCCCAAGAAAGGTACTTTGGCCGAAGACCACATTAGCAACTTCTACTTGGCTTTACAGATGATGAGAATGTAGTATGACGACGTAGCATGCCGAATTTTTCCTCATACTCTAGAAAATAAAGCAGCTACGTGGTATTGGTCTCTCCCGATTGCTTCCATCCCTTCGTGGGAACACTTCCATCGTACCTTCCTACAAAAGTTATCGGAAGATAAAAACCCCTCGATGCTCCTCACAGAGCTCAGTATGTTGAAATGTCAGAAGAAGGAGAAGGTAAAAGACTTCAATGAACGTTTCACCACTATATTGAACAAATTCCCTCCAAACATGGCCTTATACGATTCCATTACCATTGACTATTACACAAGAGCCCTCCCACGGCACATTTCCGTGTTTGTGAAGCGCGAGGCCAGAGCTACCTTGGCAGCAAATTACACCACTGCCCTTGCTGTCGAAAAGGACATGCTGTCCATAGGTACCATTGACCATGAAGGATGAGATGATCAAAAGCCAACCACAAAGAGAGCCCAATCCTCAAATCATAAATCCAGAGACAAAGATAAGGACCCCTTTGATTTCGAAAGTATCACAAAATCCCTCAAGTTGTTAACCAAAAAAGTCTCCGATTTGAAGAGGAAGAACAATGATTCTATCCCAGTTGCTAAAATGTAGAAACCTTTCTTCAAAAAGAATAATCTCGCTGTGAACTGGCCCCCATAAAACTCGAGTGCTGGTCTCAACATTGAAGAAATTGGCAAGGAAAAATTTTGTTCTTTCCATCAAGCCTCTCACTCAGAGAAAACTTGCCCCCAATGGATTAATAGCATGAACTCCATGGTGAATCAACTTTTGGAAGACAAAACCCTCAGAGATCTAAAAGAGGAGGCTATTTCAGACAATGAAGAGGCCTCCCCCCTAGGTGAGGATATAGTTTCCACTGTCCTCACTTTTGAGGTCATCTGCAGAGAGTCTCTCTCTTCCACGTCTGGGATAAACTTGGTCGATGACCCTAAATCTAAACCCCCTCAAAACTATAGTTTGAGGAGCAAAGGCTCAGTCCTTGAACAATAATTCAAAGTAAAAAGAAAAGCTTTTTTAAGGAAAATCCTGCCACCAAATGCAAAAAACCAAAGCAAGACTCCTGAAAAATTTAGTCCAACTAACCCCAGATAAGGCCCCAAGGCTAAAGCTTCATCGGTTTCCCCTAAAACCACCACCGAACTTGCCTCACACACAGATTTTGGTTATAACGTTATCGAGGATATGAAGAAGAATCGAGCCAATATTTCTTTCTACGAGCTCGCTCGCTTTGATAACCAACGAGAGCTTATCCTCAAGGCATTTCCCAAAATACCGGCAACCAAACCCATGTGCATCACATTTTCCCAAACAGCTTCTAGTCCCAAATCCATCATAAATGCCATAAACGCCAACTCCAAGGGATCCACACCACCTTTCCTCCTCTCTTTTGAGATATTTAACTTTAATGTCCATAATTTCCTGGTCAATTCTGGTGCATCCACGAATGTTATGCCCTTATCTGTGTGCAAGAAGTTAAACATCTGCCCTGAGAAAACTGATGCCAGGATCATCCAACTCGACAGATATCAAGTCCCAGTAGTAGGAAAATTGAACAACATCATTATACGCCTATCCTCCAATTCTAGAGTACGTCAGTGCATCGATATAGTAATCGTGGATATCCCCGAGGCCCATGGCCTTCTGTTGAGAAAATATTGGTTTAGCTAGCTGTAGGGATACTGTTCCACTGATTTGTCCCACCTTTGGCTCCTGTACAAGGGCAAGGATAACCAAATTTGGGTCGAAAGTGAGCCGTACATGAAATATACTGTGACTGACCTGGACACAACTAATGAACTAGTTAGTTTCGCACAAGAAGAGCTCGATATGTGTTTCTTAAAGTCCATATTTGGGTGCTATCAAAATCCCCAATCTCCGGTCACTCAAGACATCCAGTCTGAGCTACTTTTGGTTTCTGAAAACTCCTCCGCCGCAACAAAAGATCCATTAGAAATTGCTGCCCCGAGTACATCCCCAATGTGCTCGGACAACATTGTCAAATAAGAAGATGAAACATGGAACTTGTACTATTACGGTTCCAAAACCCAAGATGGGGCTGGTGCAGGCTGTATTTTGCTGGACCCTCAGAAGAACAAGTTTCTAATTTCCTTCCAGTTAGAGTTCCAGTGCACGAATAATATAGCCGAGTATGAGGCATTGCTACTCGGATTCAAAAAGGCTATAGATCTAAAAGTTCGTTGTTTAAAGGTAATTGACGATTCTAATATTATCACTTGTCAAGTACGTAACACCATCCATTTCTTGTCTCCACATTTGAAAGGTTACTAGCAAGAGGTATGGCATTTAATTTCTGCTTTTGATTCCTTCGCTATTAAATCTGTACTTAGAATGCATAATGCAACAACCGATACACTCGCCAACGCTGTCACTAGGTTCACCCCAATTAGAGATGGATTTTCTATTGAAGTTATTTACAAGCCATCCATACCAGATAATGTTACTAATTTGTGCGTTTTCAATGATGACCAACAGGTACTGGATTTCATGCTCAATACAGACACATTCAAAGACGCGGTTATAGAAGAAGAGGATCATGATCGAGCTTTGCAAGAGGAACTACGAGATTAGAAATAAAATCCCATACCCAAAGGGATTGTGTCACTCAAAAATTTGTTCGACCTACAAAATCGTTTCCGAAGGCCCCCAAACATGAAGGTGAAAATTTCCACGTTAGTGCACCGAAAAATTAATCTTGGGACAGAAAAGGACCCCAAGCTCGTCAATTTGGGTAATGAGTGCACCCCTCAGGAGAAGCAAGAATTCACCAAATCATTTAAGAAATACTGAGATTTTTTTTCCTGGAAATATGATGAGCTACGAACTCATGATACAAGGATCATCCAGCACGTGATATCCATGAAGGAAGAAGTAAAGCCTTTCAAACATAAATTGAGAAAAGTACACCCCGCCTTAGAATCGATGATCCGAAAGGAACTAAAAAATCTCTTGGATGCACAGATAATTTTCAAAGTTAGACATTCAACCTGGGTGTCAAACTTGGTCCCTGTTCGCAAGAAATCTGACGAAATCCATTTGTGTGTAGACTTTAGGAATTTAAATAGAGCCTTCGACAAGGACAACTATCTGGTTCCTCCTATGGAGAAAATCCTTCAAGCTGTATCAGGGTTGGAAATGTTCTCTCTATTGGATGGGTTTTCAGGGTATAATCAAGTACTAGTGGCTGAGCCCGATTGGCTCAAAACCACATTCAGAACTAAATGGGGAACATTCGCATTCAGACGCATGCCCTTTGGCCTGATTAATGCTGGTGCCACCTTCTAAAGAGCTATGGACATCACCTTCAGAGGACCCATTTGGAAAAGCATGGTAGTATACCTTGATGATGTCACCATTTTTTCAAAGCATAGATCTGACTACCTACACCACCTCAAGCAGATTTTTGAAAGGTGTCGGAAATACGGGATCTCATTGAACCCGAATAAAAGCATTTTCACCGTCACTGAAGGAAATTTGTTGGGGCACCTAATAACTCGAGACGACATAGTAGTGGATCCAAAACATGCGAAATTCATTGCTCAAATATCGCCCCCAAGTGGTAAGAAAGCTATGCAGTCTTTCCTTGGCAAAATCAACTTCGTCCGCAAATTTATATCAGATTTCGCCCAAATCATAAAATCATTGCAAGGCATGATTAAGAAAAATGATAAATTTAAATGGAATCCACCTGAGAAATAAGCATTCAATAACATCAAATGAGCCATCGCGGAAGCACCCGCTCTTCATAGTCCAGATTTCAACAAAGGCTTTATCTTGTATACCTTTGCCTCAGATTCATCTTTGGCCGCCGTCCTCACTCAGAAATATGACAACAACGATGAGTGGCATATATCATTTATGAGCACTGGGTTACAAGGCGCCGAGCTGAATTATCCAGATATTGAAAAACAAGCTTACGCGGTATACAAGGCGGTTAAACACTTCAGACCATATAATTTTAAGAATCATGTCACAATATTCGTGCCTCACCCAACTGTTCGCTCACTATTAGTACAGCAGGAGCTGGGTGAGAGATGAGGCAACTAGATGACGTGCCTCCAAGAATACGACCTGGAATTCAAGCCAACACACACTATAAAGGGCCAAGGATTATGTCAGATGGTCACAGAGGTAGTAGACTCATGGAGCAGTGATGAAGAGAATTGGGAACAAAATATCGACATGTATCAAGATGATAGCACATCCCGGCAGGATACCTCCTTATGGTACGTATATCTCCAGCAATATCTAAGACACGGTACCATGGGTGCTACTTTAACCACTCAGCAAAAATGCACATTGAGATTGAAAGATGTATCCTACCAGCTGGTGCAGGGTAAGTTGTTTCGAAAACACCACAACGGTGTCTTGCGACACTGTTTGGAGTATGATGAGGAACAAAAAGTTTTGGCGGAACTCCATGATGGTCCAACAGGTGGAAACTATGCGGGGGATACCACTGCTTAGAAGATCATGCGTGCAGGTTTCTATTGGCCTACTCTATTCAAAGATGCGCACACCTATGTTTGGAAATGCCAACAATGCCAAAAGTTCACAAATTGAGATATACGGCCTTCTGAACCGTTATAGTCTGTCACAGTGGAAGAACCATTTCAGTAGTGGGGGCTGGACGTGATTGGGGAAATCTTTCCGCACTGTTCCAAGCAACATAGATACATCCTCACTGCCATAGACTACTTCACAAGGTGGGTTGAAGCGATACCATTGCGTCAAGTCAATGATCAAGAGGTAATAGCCTTCATCACCTAATGCATCATGATCAGGTTTGGCGTTCCAACCTCCCTTGTTTTTGATAATGCACCATTTTTTTCGTCTTTGAAATTATATGATTTTTCTCTAGAAAATGGTATAGTGCTGAAACATTCTGCAAATTATTACTCTCAAGGAAATGGGTTAGCCGAGTCAACTAACAAGAACCTCATATGCATCATCAAAAATACTTTTCTGTCCCAACAACACAATTGGCATAATGCTCTTCATAATTCCCTATGGGCTGATTGAGTCACACCCAAGCCATCCTTGGGGACCTCCCCATTTTTTCTTGTGTACGACAAAGAAGCTATTCTTCCTCCCAACTTGTCTCTCCCAACCCTTCAGTTATCCCAAGAGACTCATGGCACCCCCTGTCCTACCTTGCAAGCCTGAATAGACACATTATTGAAGCTGGAGGAGGAAAGGTTGAAAACCTGGGAAAAATTCGCCATCCACCAAAGTCGAATAAAACGATGGTTTGACAAGAAGTATGCCGGAAAAAAATATTTAGAAGTAGGTGACCTGGTCCTCAAGTGGGAAAAAGCTCACAAGGATAAAGGAAAACACTCCAAATTCTAGGCCCTGTGGATAGGTCCCTTCCAGATTAAAGAAAAAATCGGCTGCCACACCTACAGGCTACAGACCCTTGAGGGGAGAATTGAGGTCCTCTCGGTAAACGGGCACAAACTTAAACACTATTTCACCTAATAGCTCTCAGGGGCCGTCATCATACCCTGTATCATATTTCTATTTTCATTTTTTTTCATTTTCTTTTGTGTTATTTTTTCCTTTGTTCTCAGTTTCTACCTTGTTTTCAATAAATTGCTTGTTCCCAGCAGGCTCCCATTGACCCTGTCCCCTGTAGCATCCCAAATGTTGAAGGAACACCCCTGAGACTCTAAAGCGACACAAGCTTGCCTGTGATATGAATTCAGTGGGGAAAACATAGCTAAGTCCCAGGAACCAAGCACAGGTAGCCTACCTAGCATGCTAGCCCGGGGAATTGCGATACAAAAGAAAGTCTTGGTGTGTTCGGTCACTAGATGGGAAAGGGATAGAGCTAACCGAAGGGGACAAAATGACATCCCGGAAAAACCAAAAGGTCCTCATATAGACCAGGAGCAACCTGTCTTGCAAGCAAAATAAGTCGGGATCCCTCATCCGCCCTAGGAAAAAATGCCACTATTAAATAAGTGCCTTGAGCACAGTCAAATAAGTGCCCCAAGCACATTTTAAATAAGTGCAAACTAGCACATGAATAAGGGTAAAGGATCTAGAAAGGCTTCCTACGCAGAGAGGCGATGCGATGACTCCGCCGCGGTACTGACCAGGCTCACTGGCAGCGGAGTGATGTCCGTGACTCCTAGGCAGTGACTCCACTAGGACCATTAGGTTCTCTAGCAGAGGAGCAACACAATGAGGAAAAAATAATTATACCAGATCTTGGAAATCTTTGGGGTGACTCCAACCTTTTCTGTCCACTAGTCTCCTGGAATGAATTGTGATACGCTCGCACCTTAGGACATGCAGATAGATGGAGCATACATGCAAGGGCCAAAGACATAAGTATTGGGACCAATGAAATGAAAGGATCATCAGGCTTGGCCCCACCCCCCACCTGATGAAGCACCATCACAGATCCTGGGCTCTACCAGTGAATCGCCATTTGTTGTAGCTGCTACAACATCCTCCAAAATTTTTCTCTCCTTCACTTTTTGAGCCCCTAATACTTGTGAAAAGAGAAATCAAACCTAAATTCACCCTTTATAAACCTCAGGTCGCTAAGTTGCAAATATGGTTAACTTTCCTAAGTTGCGACCCTCCAGGGTGGCTAAGTCACTTAGTCGCACATCATTCTAAAATCAATCATCAGTGATCTCGCGACCCATTTATATATATATATAAGGGTCGCATAGGTCTCATTTGACCTCCACGACAAAGAGAAAAAAATGCCTCTAATAAGCCAGCTGGAGCATGATCTTCCCGGGTAAGTGCCTGATCCTCTTGCTATTTCTTTTCTAGGGTAGCTGTTACTATTTTTCCCTTACCCTATCCTATTTTAACCCTATACGACCTTGACCAAACCCTTTAGCAATCCTTCCGCAAACCTCCCCTCCTTCAGTTTCTCTTCAAATCTTGTGTTAAGCTTGCCTGGCCCTCCCTCCTTCCTAGGACCTTGCCTAACTCACCTATGAAGGCTCCTACAACCTTGTAATTTTGTGGACACCATGAGTTTTTCCTAAGCCTTTCTCGGCTGCGCATCCGCAAAGCCATAGAGCGACCTTGCGACCTTGCGACCCCGCGACCTTGCGACCTCATTGCTAAGTCACAGAAACACTAGGTCACATATCATGGAAATGTAGAGTGACACGACCTAGCCACTCAACGACCTTGCAACCCAGTTGTGAGTCGCTAAGTCGCTAGGTCGCACTTCTGCAAAGTTTCCAACTAGTGCGACCCTGCGAACCTATGACCTCACAACCTAGTCGCAGGTCGCTAGGTCGCTAAGTCGCCCTTCTATCAAGTTTTAAGCTAATGCTACCTAGCGACCCCATGACCCAGTCACAAGGTCGCCAGGTCGCAGGTTAACCCACCTCCTTGGAAATGACTAGGAAGATGTAGAAACAACCCACATATTTAAAATTAATGGCATCTATCTTATCGTGGGATTGTTTTATGAACATGATAGGGGATATTGAAGCTGAGCTAGAGTGTGTTTCCATTTCATCAACATCAAGTGACATGGGGCTGCTAGCAGTCCACAAGAGGAACAAAAGTCCTGAGATAAAAATCTCGGAGGAGGAAAGACCTGTTTTTCTTCCCCCCATCTATGGTGACATAGCCTGCATCTTCGGTAAGGGGGATAGTATGAGATGGTACCAGATCTACAAAGAGTTTACTCAGGCTAAATTTTCGGAGGACCTCCCTGACCGACAGATATATATTCAAGTTAAATGATCCAAATTGCACTCTGCAGGG